>CM028378.1:167874063-167970535 GCA_013146195.2 Codonopsis lanceolata
GCTCCTGCAATTTTACCTCTGCAAGGAGTTTATCTTGTTCGCTTTATCTCCCTCCGCTCGAGGTTGATCCACCCGGCCTCCTCATCTATATTATAGACGACACTTACCGGGCTCCATCGCCTTCGAGGTGATCGGGTCAACGCCCATGCCCAAGTATTTCATCTGGCCGGCGAGGGTGGTGGGATGTTTACCTCGACCGTTTTGCTTGGTGGGAGTTTGTTGGTCCATTGATTATAAACTTTCACTTGATCTTGTCCCAAGAACTGAACCACTCGATCACGCCACAATGATGGGGTGACTAAGTCGGGCAAATTCACGAATGGACCAGCCGACGGTTCCGCTCAAGGTCACGTCGGTGTGGGCACTGCTGGTACCAATTTTGCTAGGATATCCGGGCTTGATGGTTGCTCTTGATTAATGAATACTGGAAGGAAGACTACCGCTAGGTGTTGCTTCTGTGAGAGTCAAGAATCGTGATTTATCGTATGCCTGAGCCAAGCTGCTCCCCTTATGCCTCCTGCGAGTATTATGAGTAATTTCTTTCTCAGATTCGTGAATGCCGAGGTTACTTGTTAAGTCTTTTGTGCAAAGTAAATCTTACCTTTCAAGTGGAAAGGTTTCCTTTTATAGTAGCTTAGATTTGGGATCATGATTGGTATGAGGGTCCCCGATGGTGGGACTTGCTCCCTCGGGTGGCTTATCGGGCAGCTCCCTCGAGGTCATCAAAGTCAGCGGTGATATGCCAATCAGAAGCGCTCAACGAGCCGATAAGATATGGCCGACTCTTGCATGGCTTGCCCGGCTAGTGTGGAGAAGGCACCCGGATGCTATGACAAAGCATGGCTAAACTCGTCTTTGTCCTTAGTTGCTCCGAAAGCAGGGTCTTCTTCGCCTTTGGGTCGATGTTTATTCATGATCGCCATGGTGCCTTCTAAGTGGGTGGTCGCCGATATTTGATCTAATGGTCGCCGATGATGATTAACTGTGGATGGTCCTCGCTTCGTGGTGGACCGCCAAGCCGGGCTGAATCCATGTGGTCGTTTCCATCGGCGGGGACCCCATGTGGGTCCCTTCAGTATCAGTAGATTTTTTAATTTTGAGGTTGTACAACATTTGTGTATTGAGTTGAAATTAAGTTGTCATGGGTGTATGGAATGGAACCCATATTTTATGTTCTAAGATTAATCGCTTAGTGTTTAGTTGTTTACATAATTCAAGTTCTAAGCAAAATTGCTTTATCTCTAAGTTTGATCTAAAGACAAAGTTTAGCCTGGGATATTTTTTGATAGAGAGATCTGTCGAAGTAGCTTTTTGTATGTCTAAGGAATTGTGTAATGGTCGATTTCTTTGGGCAAGTAACAAATATGGATGTAGTTTGCCGAGCTTAGCAAGGTCAACTGTGCGTAGGTAAACTTTAATTTCTTTTCAACTCCGGCCAATTATGCTCATTAATAATACTTTCCTATTCCTCCTTTATTCTCGCATTACATCGCTGCAGCTTATATGGCATGTGATCCGCTTGATCCAACCGCTGGGATATCATGCCGTGGACCTCAGATGGCTATGTCATAGGTGGTAAGTGTCATTAATGAAATAAATTTTTCTTAAGAGATTTCATTGAGAAATTTGCAATGATAGATTTTCAGGCATTGATGACGATGAACAATTTCCAGATGTTCCGCCACATCATGAGCCCTGATGGACATGGGCAAAGAAGGAAGTAACTGTCCATGGTGGGAGCCTGCTACCTGATCAAGGAGATTGTAAAGAGTTTCATGATAACATCCCTTATTGTTGTCACCAAAACCGATGATCATCGACTTACAAAGATGAAGCATGCACCTTACAACCAACAAGCCGTAAGACCACTTGAGCCGCAGCTTGAGTGTCGGGGAATTTCGAGCATACGTATACAACCGTGAGCTCGCCTCGAATTTTACTTTGGTCGGTCCAGAAAAGGATACACACGTGTAGCCCTCAGCAGCGATGCTATCCTCGTGTTCCCGGATTTGATGGTCGGCGAAGGACTAGAGCATTGAGTAAGTTTGACTTTTCCCTGTATGTTACCGACTAGAAATAGCATTTGCAGTAACTTCTTATTTTCCTTTCATTAATCTGGCTACATTCTTACGCAGTGACTTGCACTTACTCACGATGCTGGTCTCAACAAAGCCAAACCGCTCTGTCTCCATGTCACCTTTTACGCCATGCAATACTACTTGCCCATCATGTTCTTGTGGTTGCCGAACGAAAACAATTGTCCCATGTAGCTTCATAATACTAAGATAATTTAAATTTTGACTCTAGTTGGATTATGAATAGACATCCAGTTGTCTAAAACTCATTATTGGACTGTATAGATATATCCTTCATTGGTATCAGAGACTATATGCTTGATTGCTCGTATCGTTACGCCATGAATTGCATGCTTTTGTTTTTGGGTTTGTTTAATTAAAAGTTTTACCCAATAACGAACCAAATGAGTTTTATTATTTTATGTGTATAACGTTCTTATTTTCGAGAAAAATTTATATGTCTAAGTTCCCTATGACGAGACGAACAACATACTAAATTCTCGTTGAAATCCGTTGGGTATTTTTCAAAATAACGCAAACCCAAGTTTTGTTAAAAATTGATTTTTCCGAAACTTTGCATGCTATTTTGACCTGTTTTTTTTCAGAAATCGTGGTTTTATGGTCTTTGCGAGGGCTTTCCAACAACATATTATATGCTTAATTTGGACTTAAAATGAACGTTTTACGGTCTCGCGAAGTTGGCTCGCGGATCACGTTTGCGAATCGATTTTTAGGGTTAAAAAATTGACGTCCTATGAACCCCACTCTCGGCCTCGATGTACGTACCTTTTGTCGCACTCCTTTCGATGTAAAAAGTACATGACTGGAAAGTACTCGACGAGACGAATCCAATGCCACCGTCCGCGACCTCATCTGAGCAACTAAGAGCCCACTCTCCTACCGACGCTGAGGGCATCGTAAAAGACCAGTCAACTGTTGATTGGTCAATGGTCAAATAGTTGACTGATGACGTGTCTACCACGTCACCTGTCATATCAGCAAGTGGGACCTACTCAAGAGACTCGCTGATGATGTCATCGCGACGCCATCCTTGCCACGCCCCACAGCGTGCGCATACCGCCTTTCTCCAGAAAGCCACACGCCAGTGGCAGTGGCGCGGCTGCTCTCCAGAGTCGCTTTGGAACCACCGGTCAAGGCCTAGATGGCGGTGAAAAGGTTCTACGTTACTTGGTGGGAACCACAAATTTAACCCTATGTTACCAAGGTGGGATTTGAGCTTGAAAGGTTTCACCGACGTGATCATGGAGATGTAGATGGTTATAAATCTACTTCTGACCACGCTTCCTCCTTAGTGGTGGAGCTATCTCTTGGAGTAGCGAGCAACGCATCAGCAGCCTTATCTACGATGGAGTCCAGAGTATATGGCTTGCTCAGCTGCGGTGCAAGAAGTTGTGTGGTTGAGGAGTTTTCTTCAACATCTTGATGTTACGACGCATGTGGATCGTCCTGTAGTCATTGCTTGCGATAGCATGGTTGCTTTAGGTTACACTAAAGACCCCAAGTATCATGGGAAGACGAAACACATTAATATCAAGTATTATTCACTAGAGACATGGTTGCAGAAAAGAAAGTTGTTCAAGAATATATTCCTACTAGAAACATGTTGGTTGACCCTATGACTAAACCTCTAGCTAGAGAGATCTTTCAGGATCATATGTTGGGTCTAGGGCTTCGTAGGATTTGACATTTATTCTGAGAACACTTTTGTTGACATTTGATTATTATTTTTCATTATCGTTTGAATAAATTGTAGTTTCATTTTATTTGTTTTATATGTTAATTGGATATTTTAATATGAAATTGCGTAGCATATATATTTCGATTAAAAAAATGTCGTGGATATTGAATTGGCCCTCTCACACGAGTAATTCACCTTGTCGCTGGGTGGGCGAGTAAGTTGAGATAGTAAAAGTCTTTGGCGCCTACGAAGGGAGATACGCAAATGACATTACATTTATCGCCTTGGCATACGGCCAAGATGAAACCTTTTATAAAGGTCAACTTTATATCCCAAGAAAAAGTCCGAATATGAGATCTTAAAAGAAACACTAGAAGAGTGACTACTTTTAAGTACTCAGGTTAGACGCCGAAGAGGCTAGACTAAAGGTTCGCATGGCATTTGAGCATGACATGCCTACTTTGTGTGGGAGTTCCGCCATAGCATACACATCATACTGTATGTGACTATAATGCGACTTAAGTAAGTGATTGAATGATCCCTGCTTCAAGAGTGATTGATATGAGTGTCTAAGGAAGATAGTGTGATATACATCTCTATTTTTGTGTTTCAATGCCATGGCGATCATATTGAACATACGGTTCAAGAGATTCATCTTGATACACAAACATGTTGAGGTTTAAGCACCGCTCTTGAGGGATTGATGATGCTTAAATTGATGTATATATATGGTCTGGGGTATAGACGAGTTTTGTTTTCTAACGAAGACGTTCTATGCTGGTCAGATGGTGATTTGGTATAGTGCTCCGCCCTTTATCTTTCTTGCCATGTCGCACACTTCACTTCCAGTATGAAGAGGCAGTGTTTAACAGGTTTTGATGATACGATGTGGTAAGAGAGATGAGTCTATGTGTGCGAGTGAGAGATGTTAGCAATTGGGCTAGTGGCCCGATTATTTACTTTCGCTCACATATAATATATTTATATTATTAAAAGTTAATTAGTTTCCTAATCTGAAGGGGTTCGGGATTGATTTAACTTAACCTACAAGATATAGGGTTTCTTGTACAATAATATAAATAGTGCAACTAAAGGGGTAAAACCCTAACACATTATACGCCTAGGAGAAGAACACGTCTTGCTGTTTGTCTACATGATTACTCAAATAGGCTAGGGGGTGAATAGCCTATGTTGCCGTTTAAAACTTTTCTTTCTTTTTATATAATTAAAGCATATGATTTAAAGGCATAGACAGTTATCAAGATGAGCAGGTCTGCTGGTATTGAAGAACATCAGACTTGCTCACTGAAGAGTTATGAACTCTGCTGGTGAACTGTCGTTTAAATCAAAAGCATGTTTGAAAGAGTTTAAGCAGCAGAAATAGTTAGGCTTAGATTTAGAGAAGTATTAAGTGGCTGTACACAAATATATGATCAGAACAACATCACACTTAATCCTTCTTCCAAATACAGATTTAGGAAATCATTAGAGAATAGCTTTTCAAATGATAAATCATTTTATAAAAGCTCATAGAGATGTAAGGACTGGAAGATAAATCAATTGAAAGAAATTCTGAATTTATTCAAAGATAAATTACAGAATACATCAGCCTAGACACTCTATGTACAGTTTCTGTCCTTGTCCTTTCAAGCCTTAATCTTTACTTAATTGTTCATAGACAAACTCTTAAGTAAAGAGGGCTATAGGAGACGAGAACGAGAGACTGTTATGAGAAGACGCTATTGAAGGTCGTTCAGATATAAAATATATGAACGATTGAGTGTATAGCACTCGTCCATCTATGATGATTGATTATTGCACAATCAACAACATTTGTATGTGAATACAAATATGAAGATATGAATGCAATATTTACAGACAACTCTTCATCTTCCTTAGACATCATCTGAAATCAATCTTCAAATCGATCCAAGAGCTTGACCTCTAGCTTTAGGAATAAAGTCCTGAAGCTTCAACTAGAGGCTGAGTTCTTCGAAGAAGGGTGAAGAACTCAAATCAAGAACTGGGTTCTTGACCAAACGCCGATCTACGTCTATTGAAGTTTACGATCTCTCTCCGATCTTCAAAGTGTTTCTCCCTAGCAATCCACAAAGAGTGTTTGCTAAGGCCTGGGAAGCTCACTGCAACTCTCTGTATAGATCTGAGATACATTGGTGAAGACGATCTCATGCAGATCTTACAACTTCTTTGAAGTTCTTGTTGCAGATCAGTTTTTCTCTGATGTATTCGTCATTGTCTGTATTTCCGCACATCATCGAAGAAGAGGATGGGAGATTTCTTTTATAGATGGGGGTCAGTTGATCGTTGAGAGATGAAGATGATTTTTCTATCCGTTAGAAAAATGTCGTTGTTGAAATCCTTCGGATAGATATGTTGTTCACTGGATCTTTGACTGTTGGATAAAAGCTTTGTCTTTGATCCTGAGCGGTTGCCGTCGGGAGGCGTATTGATAAGTCTCTGGAAAGTGAGTCTGACGTCTGATGCACTCTCAGGTGGTCTGTCTAATAAAGTAGATTCCTTTGACTTTCTTTGGACCACATGAGTGAGAAAAAGATCTGCTGACATCAGTGTGGGGCTTCATGAGGATTTGAATTTCTCTTGAAGCTTGAACACATTTGTCTTGTCTTGATCTATTGCGGTTCCGTCTCTTTGTGGCACATACAAAATTAAGTCTGCCGGTAAGAAGTTTAATAGTGAGTCTTCTTTGTAAGGAAAGACTGCTGGTTGCTGTGATGATTGAGGAAGACCACTGTGTGTATGTTAAACGATATAAGAAAAATATCTTGATTCTGTCATTATATGTTGATGACATCCTACTAGCTAGGAATGATATGGAGATGATAAATGCCACTAAAGAGTGGCTGTCTGCGCTTTTCGATATGACAGACTTATGTGAAGCAAACTATGTGCTTTGAGTAAAAGTCATTAGGGATCGTTCAAAAAGATTTCTCGGTTTGTCTCAAGAGACTTACATTAAGAAAGTTATCGAACGATTTGGCATGACTAACTCAAAACAGTTGTCACTCAATGGAAAAGGATGTGTCTTAGTACAAACCAATGCCCTAAGAATGAAGAAGAGAAGAAGAGAGAATGTCTACGACTCCATATGCGAATCACGGTAGGAAGCTTGATGTATGCTATGGTGTGTACTCGGCGACCTATGGTTTGCAGTTGGGATGTTGAGTCGATTCCAAAGTAATCCTGGACCTCAACATTGGATGGCAGTGAAGAGGGTTCTGCGTTACTTGGCGGGAACCACAAATTTAACCCTATGTTACCAAGGTGGGGATTTGAGCTTGAAAGGTTTCACGTACGTGAATTGGGCTGGAGATGTAGATGGTTATAAATCTACTTCGGGCTATGCTTTCCTCCTTAGTGGTGGAGCTATCTCTTGCAAGCGACAGACTAGCACCGCCTTATCTACGATGGAGTCAGAGTACATGACTTGCTTAGCTGCGGTTCAAGAAGCTGTGTGGTTGAGGAGTTTTCTTCAACGTCTTGATGTTACGACGCATGTGGATCGTCCTGTAGTTATTGCTTATGATAGCATGGCTGCTTTAGGCTACACTAAAGATCCCAAGTATCATGGGAAGACGAAACACATTAACATCAAGTATCATTTCACTAGAGACATGGTTGCAGAAAAGAAAGTTGTTCTAGAATATATTCCTACTAGAAGCATGTTAGCTGACCCTATGACTAAGCCTCTAGCTAGAGAGATCTTTCAGGATCATATGTTGGGTCTAGGGCTTCGTAGGATTTGACATTTATTCTAAGAACACTTTTGTTGACATTTGATTATTATTTTTCATTATCGTTTGAATAAATTGCAGTTTCATTTAATTCATTTTATATGTTAATTGGATAGTTTTATTTGAAATTGCGTAGCATATATATTTTGATTAAAAAGATGTCGTGGATATTGAATTGTCCCTCTCACACGGGTAATTCACCTTGTCGCTAGGTGGGCGAGCAAGTTGAGATAGTAAAAGTCTTTGGCACCTACGAAGGGGGGTACGTAAATGACATTACATTTATCGCCTTGGCATACAACCAAGATGAGATTTTTTATAAAGGTCAACTTCATATCCCAAGGAAAAGTCCGAATGTGAGATCTTAAAAGGAATACTAAAAGAGTGACTACTTTTAAGTACTCAGGTTAGACGTCAGAAGGGCGGCTAGATTAAGGTTCGTATGACGTTTGAGTATAACATGCCTACTTCGTGTGGGAGTTCCGTCATAGCATACACTTCATACTGTATGTGACTATAATGGGACTTAAGAAAGTGATTGAATGATCTCTGCTTCATCACTGTGTGAGTTCTAGTGATCAAATCCAGGTCACGATTATACCCTATGTGACTTAGAACTATATCATGAACTTGGACGTTGATGATGCTACTTTGGCATGCCGACCAACGGGCTATGCACATAAAGTCCTACGGAGCATTGCTAGAAAACAGTTAATCAAGAGTGATTGATATGAGTGTCTAAAGAAGATAATATGATATGCATATCTATTTTTGTGTTTCAACGCCATGGTGATCATATTGAAAATACGGTTCAAGAGATTGATCATGATACACAAACATATTGAGTTTTAAGCACCGCTCTTGAGAGATTGAGGATGCTTAAATTGATGCATATATACAGTTTGGGGGTATAGACGAGTTTTGTTTTCTAACGAGGACGTTCTATAATGGTCAGATGGTGATTTGGTATAACGCTCCACCCTTTATCTTTCTCGTCATGTTGCACGCTTCACTTCCAGTATAAAGAGGCAGTGTTTAACGGGTTTCAATGATACGATATGGTTAGAGAGGTGAGTCCATGTGTGCGAGTGGGAGATGTTAGTAATTGGGCTTGTGGCCCCGATTAATTACTTCCGCCCACATGGAATATATTTATATTATTATTGGTTAATTAGTTTCCTAATCCGAAGGGGTTTTGGATTGACCTAAATTAACCTACAAGAAATAGGGTTTCTTGGTAATAATATAAATAGGGCAACTAAAGGGGTAAAACCCTAACACCAAAAAGAAAGAAGAACACGTCTTCTAGCAAAAGTGGCCGTCCCCTCTCTCTCCTAATTCTATCTCACCAAATACTCCCTCTAGCCTAACCACCAGGAGGCTTGGATTTGCGGTGTGAACCAGTATTGATATTCGTGCTACGTGATATCAATCCGATGAGAGAGACTTGCAGGATTCTTGATCGTGACATACGAAGATCGTAGCTCAAGCAGAAAGTCTTCCGCTTCGCTCAAAGTTCAAGTTCGCACAAGGTAACTCATGATTATTGTTTGATACCGAACTTGTGTGATATATGTATAGATATACCCTTCAAGGTGGAAACGTGTACTTGAAGATGATTTTGCGGAAAGATATGAAGATATTCACATGGGAACATGCTTGGGCTTTCCCTCGGAGAGTCTACTTCAATGGTGATGAATGCATGATGCTGCTTCCTGATTCTTATCCATCTCTTCCAAACTCTGCCCCTGCTTTTTCAAAGTGCACTTGCACTATTGACCGCCTGGCTTTTTTTCTTATTGCTAACCCTTGTTGACCAATAGTTCTAGAGGTCAATAAAGAAGCTAAATAATCTATAACGGGATATCACGACTCAGATTAAGATCCATGTTTCTCAGGCGTGTACATGTCATTGTTTGTAGAACTAGTGTCATAATAAATGGGTAGAATTTCAAGGATAGAATTGCTTTAGTTAAGAAACAAACGTTTGAGCGAGGTACATAAGCTAAGTTTGTAAATGTAATTATTTAGTCTTGGCTAAGAAAACTTAGGGGGCTTGAAGTATAAATCGTTAGAAATTCTTAGTTTATGAATATGGTTTTAGCCAATTTGGTTGGTTTCATTTGGGAGGTCATGTGTGGGTTGACGAATGTTCAATGAGTCATAAACTATGAAATTCAAAGTTGTAATTTAGTGGTTAAAATCCATTGTTCAAAGACGTATTAATTGGGAAGTATATTACTTTAAGTATTTGATACTTGTAGTAATTATGGTTTTTCCGATTGGATTAAGAGAGATGAAGTTGTGTATTATTTAACTACACGGTTTGTGAACTTAGTGTTCAAAGCAAATAAAGTAGTAAACAATTAAGCTCATTTGAACTCTTATTTTTTATACTGAAGTCTTTGAAAGTTTTTAATGAGCTACTTTGTGATATAACAAATCCTAATGGGGGTTAATCTTAGTATTAGTGAATTGAGATTCAATGTCAATTCCTAAACTTAGAAACCTTGTTCAGCAACCATAAGTTTAACAGGGGCCAAAATGAAAAGTAAACATAAAAAACTAATGATTACACTTTATGAATAATCATTAGTTTTTGGGGGTTTTCCTTTTCTCTTGCTTGGCTTTTAGTAAGGGTTTTTTGGGAAATGTAAAGAAGGTAGCGGCAACATGTTATATAAACATGCCGCTTGTAAGGAATGAGAGAAGAAGATATTTTATATATTGCATGTACAGAAGTATTTATAGATACAGTGATAGTGTAGGAGGCGGAGGCCTTTAGCAAAAGATAGAGATACAGAATTACAGATACAATAGAACTATAGAGAACAAGTAATAATGAACTAGGACTCTGTAATTTTATCCTTATCATGCCCCCGCAAGATGGACGGCCGGTCGGATAGGCCAATCTTGGAAAGAAGAAGCTCAAAGCGAGAATGAAGTAGAGGCTTTGTCAAGAAGTCATCCAGTTGATCGCCAGTAGGAACATGAGTGACACGAAGCATCCCACGTTGAACTTGTTCGCGAATGAAGTGGTAAGCAAGGGCAATGTGCTTCATACGGGAATGGAAAACTGGATTGGCGCTGAGATATGTTGCTCCCAAATTGTCACAATAAATGACTGGAGATGATAGAGATGGAAAACCAAGTTCACCGAGAATGTTTTGAACCCATATGACTTCAGCGGCAGCGGAGGCAACGACTTTATATTCAGCTTCGGTGGACGATCGGGCAAGAGACCTTTGTTTCTTAGAACTCCAAGTGATCGGTGTGCGGCCAAGGAAAACAATCTGACCCGTTGTGGATGTGTAATCATCTTTATTTCCAGCCCAATCAGCATCGGAGAAGGCATGGAGCTGAAGCGGAGAGTGACGAAAGATGGTGATACCTTTGTCGAGAGAGCCATTTAAGTAACTAAGGAGTCGTTTGAGTGCATCCCAATGAGTGCTGCGAGGTTGATGCATAAACTGCGAAAGTTTATTTACCACAAATGCAACATCAGGACGTGTGAGTGTTAGATATTGGAGAGTACCAATAGCAGCTCGATATGCAGTTGGATTGTCAAGCAAGGTGCCAGCCTGTAGAGTTAAGCCTTTTTTGACATCTATTAGAGTCGAGACTGGTTTGGCATAAAGCATGTTCATGCGGTCAAGAAGTTCAACAATGTATTTCTTTTGACTAAGGTATAGGCCTTGAGAGGTAGGTGTGACTTCAACACCCAAGAAGTAAGAGAGTTCACCAAGGTCCTTTAAAGAAAACCTGCTAGCAAAACTGGAGATAAAAGTATTGATAGCAGTTGTATTAGGACCAGTTACTATGATATCATCTACGTAAACAATGAGATAAATAGGAGCGGTAGAGTGATTCATAATAAATAATGATGCATCAGCAACTGATCTATGAAAACCCGATCGGAGAAGGAAAGTAGTGAGCTCAGAATACCATGCACGCGGTGCCTGTTTAAGTCCGTAGATTGCTTTGCGCAGTTTGCAAACATGAGACGGAAAGTCAACATTAACAAAACCCGGGGGTTGGGACATGTATACCTCCTCTTGAAGAGTACCATGCAGAAAAGCATTGTTGATATCAAGTTGACGTAAATTCCAATTTTGTGATACCGCAAGACTAAGAAGGATGCGAATGGTGGCTGGCTTAACAACAGGACTAAAAGTGTCGGTGTAGTCGATGCCGGGACGTTATTGAAATCCTTTGGCAACAAGACGCGCACGATATCGGTCAACGCTCCCATCGGGTTTGTACTTTATGCGGAACACCCATTTGCATTTGACGAGATTATGGCTATTAACCGGAGAGACCAAATCCCAAGTCCCTAGTTTGTGGAGGGCTGCAATTTCGGCAGACATAGCTTCCTGCCATAGTGGGTCTTTAAGGGCTTGAGTGAGAGTGGTTGGTTCAATTGATTTTGAGGTGACAGTGGTATGATGCATATACTTGGGATTGGGTTTTTGGATGTTGTTTCGGGAACGTGTGACCATGCTAGGAGGTGGAATATGGATAGAAGGCCGGGCAAGATTGGGTTGGTAGGGAGCATGGTCTGTGGGTATTATGGGAGAAAGCTGTTGGGTAGGAGCAGTGGAAGGTGGATCGGAATGAAGAGGGGTCAGTAGGAACAAGAGGCGCAGAGGTGGAAGGTGGGGTGGACTGAAGGATGGGTAGAGATAGTTGACACCAAGAATCTGTACTTGGCATAGAAGAGACACGGGATGTGGATTGAAGACGAGGGAAGGGAAACTCAGTTTCAATGAAGCTTTACATGCCGAGATGTATAGATTTTGTGGGTGATGGTCGAGACAATGATAAGCACTTTGAGTTTTGGAGTACCCTATAAATACACACGGAAGAGACTTGGGGTCCAATTTGTGAGTGGTATAAGGTCTCAACCAAGGATAGCAAAGACAACCAAAGCTTCGCAATTTTAGATAATTTGGGGGAGTACCAAACAGACGGTTATAGGGTGAAAAGTTGGATAAAGTGGGGGTGGGAAGCCTATTGATAAGATAGGCAGCTGTGGTGAACGCATATGACCAAAACGTGAGAGGAAGATGAGTATGAGTAAGGAGTGAGAGACCTGTCTCAACGATATGGCGATGTCTACATTCGGCATAGCCATTATGTTCAGGAGTGTGTGGTGGAGAAGTGAGATGGGAAACACCATCAACAGTGAGAAAGGTAGTTAAAGCTTGATATTCCCCCATTATCGAGTAGACAATTTTAATAGGTTTTGCAAAAACTTTTCCACCAAGGCTTTGCTTAATAAAAACCGCTTTGTGTCGATTTATTTTTAAGAGGATAAAACCAAATATATTTGGTGAAGTGATCAACGAAAATTATGTAATATTTGAATCCATCAACGGAATAAACAGGAGATGTCCATAAGTCAGTGTAAATGAGATCAAGGGGAGCGTTGGAAAATAATGTAGAATAACCAAGGGTAGTTTATGACTCTTATTACATTGACATGAATTGCAATTAAACGAAAAATCACTTGAAACAATGAGTTTAAATTGAGAAACTATCGTCTTGAAGACTAAAAGAGACGGGTGGCCGAGACGATGATGCCAGTCAATGGCGGATGCTTTGACACTTGCCAGGGCAAGAATTGATGAAGAGGAAGGCCACTCATAGATACCATTTTTATTTGGACCCTGAAAAATATGTGCCCCCGTGAGGCGATCAGGAATAATAAAAGAATCGAAGTGAAAGTAATGGTTAAATTATTTTCGAGCAAAGTTGGGAAATTGAGATAATGTTACGTGACATAGCAGTGCACATAAGACATTAGACAATGACGTAAATTTAGATGAGGAGGTAGGGAGAAAGAAAGAACCAATGTGGGAAATAGGGACACCCGTGCCATCGCCAATTATAATTTCCTCGGTGCCATCATAGGGTTGATGAAGGGATAAATTAGTTAAGTCTTGAGTAACATGATGGGTAGCGCCTGAATCCAAAAGCTAAGGAGTAGAAGGTGAGGGAGCAGAGGCGGTTGTGGCATGGACTTTGGGCTGGGATTGGATGGAAAAGGGACGAGGAGGAGGACGAATGGCAGGATATTTTTCTTGGAAGGCATGACAGGATTGAAGGCTGTGGCCAGTAGTGTGGCACCATTGGCATTTGCCTTGGTAACCACGGGGACTGGTTTGAGTAGGATGTTTTGGATTGTGGGTGTTGGTTCGTTGGTTAGAGTGGTGGCGGAAGGAAGGGACAGAAGTAGAAACTGGGTTATTGGAATAGGGCGGGTGGTGGTGGCATGAGCAGACGCGGGTAAGGTGGTGATGATGGGTAGGGACTTGAGAGAGATTTCACGGTTAAGTAACTTCTCATGGAGTTCGTCAAATGAGATGGGTGTGTCACGACCATGGACAGCATCAACAACCCCTTGAAACGAAGAGTCAAGAGAGTCAATAATTTTGTCCGTAATGTCCTCGGGATCAATAGGATTACCAAGAAGAGCCACTGATCGGTACAGTTTTGACGGAGTTCATGAACTCAAGAATGGTTTGAGGACCTTTGGTGAGGGCTTTGAAAGAGGCTTTCAACTGTTTGATGTGTCCTCGGGTAGGACGAGCATATGTGTGAGCTAAGGTCTCCCAAGCCTCTAGAGTTGTGCGAGACCGAGAGATAAGAGGAACAAGAGTGGGTTCTAAGGTACCGATGATGGCACCAAAAAGGAGCTTATCCTGTCGAACCCATGTAGTATAGGCTGGATTGGGTGCAGATGTTGTTTCTTTGGTGATTGTTGCAGTAGGAATAGGATGTGTGCCGTCCAGAAATTTGAAAAGGTCGTACCCGATGAGAGTAGCCTCAACTTGAAGCTTCCATGAGAGATAATTTGTAGGGGTAAGTTTCAGAACATTGGAAAGAGAAACAATAATTAGGGGGCATTTTGGATCAACTTCGTTGGGAATAACATGAGAGGAGGCCATGGTAGAAAAATCTAGCCTGCTCTGATACCATGTAAGGAATGAGAGAAGAAGATATTTTATATATTGCATGTACAGAAGTATTTATAGATACAGTGATACTGTAGGAGGCAGAGGCCTTTAGCAAAAGATAGAGATACAGAATTACAGATACAATAGAACTATAGAGAACAAGTAATAATGAACTAGGACTCTGTAGTTTTATCCTTATCACTGCTGTGCTATCATTTTTTATCTCTCCGCCCGTTGCTCTTTTCTTATTTGCTAATCCATGTGACGAAACGAGCAAAATCTTGTTTAATGAGATAGTAGTTGAAGTGAACATAATCTTGTGTGCGGATTAGACATGTGTTCTGTGATCGTTTTATCCACGGAGGAAATTGTTGGTATCCGAAATTGCACGAGTAAGGGGCAAGATTTTCTCTACAAGTCTGTTTACAGGCGACTCGATCTGATAAGTCTACTAACTATTCTTTAATTTTTATGTTATTGACATGCAATGCATGTTTGAGATGTATGTTGTTATTGACTGAAATTGCTATTTCCAACATAAATTTAAACCAAGCCCACCTTGCTGCCAAAATAGCAAGTGTAATGTACAAAGATATGTTCTATGGCTGAGCTAAAAAATTCATGTTTATGTTACTTGACTTACATTCTGTGCCTCAACTGAGGGATTTGCAGTTGGTGGTGTTTTATTGCCATTTCAATAATTATAATTATTGATATATCCGCAAAAATACCGAAGGATGTACACATTAATTCTAGAGATTCTGACACTATTTGTTTCGTACTTTAGAGTTCCTGCCTTTGTCCCATTTGTGGCAAATGATCCTCGACATGCTTTCAAAGGGGCATCTTACATAATATACTCTGTGATGAGAGAAGTACATGGGCTTGACTATGAGATGAATATACAAAGAACAACGAACACGAATTCAGTGTTTTTATGGCGTCCAGTCAGCTTGTACAAACTAATGGTCGTACATGATAGAAACTTCTCTAATGGATCAATGACCTACTGCATGCATTATACTGAAAACTATGGTCGGCTAATTGTAATGCTGCATACAGTAGATCCCTTCTTGTTGTAGTTAAGATTTGTGCACTGAGCTGTCATTTATTTGTGTCAGCATGTTGCTACAGTGCATCCAGCAATAAAATTGGAAAATTGGAAAATCGGATAGGAAAAAATATCTTTGGGGTCTGTAAGAAAAGGAGTTTAGTCATTTTCACTCTGAGAATTCTTATGGTAAGAAGTCAGCTCAGCTAGTAGAATGAGACAATGAGTTGGTATCACATTGAAAATGGCTATTGAACTGTTGTGTTAAAATGTCTAAACTCTTGCTTCATGTCCCAGGAACTGCAGAATTATTGAAAATGGAAAAGAGAGATGAAAAGTACTCTACACAACAACCATTAGGTGAGGCATCTACGAGCACTCATTTTCATCAAAACCTCAGGTTCTTCCTTCTTTAAGCAATTCATGTTTATTATTTCCAACCCCTCTTTAGTCCTTAAGAGAGATTGCAGTTCCCAGAAATTCAAGGCAGTCCTAAGTAAGAAATGTCTATCGAGGCAAACAAATTGAAGCTCATCTTATGGGCTATTCTTCTCTGCACCTTCTTTACTCATGCAGGTTTGATTCATGATCAAGATTTACAAGCTCATTTCTCAAGTTATATCATATATATATATATATATATATATGTATATATATTCAGTAACTGTTTTCTTGCTTTTGGTAACTTTAGTGGCGTTTGATCCATTGGATCCCTTTGGGAACATAACGATCAAATGGGACATAATCTCTTGGACCCCAGATGGTTATGTGGTGAGTTTCTTGTTAATATGATCATTTTTTTTAAAAGGGTGATTGATTTTAACAAATTGTATCATCCAGGCTCTGGTAACAATGAACAACTTTCAAATGTATCGGCATATCATGACCCCTGGCTGGACCCTGGGTTGGAGTTGGGCAAAGAAAGAAGTGATTTGGTCTATGGTGGGAGCCCAAACCACTGAACAAGGGGACTGTTCCAAGTTCAAAGGGAACACACCACATTGTTGTAAGAAAACCCCCACTGTTGTTGACTTGCTTCCTGGTGTTCCTTACAACCAACAGATCGCCAATTGCTGCAAAGCTGGTGTTGTGGCTGCGTGGGGACAGGATCCTTCTGCTGCAGTTTCTGCATTTCAAGTTAGCGTCGGGCTTGCTGGCACTTCCAATAAAACAGTAAAACTTCCCAAGAATTTCACTTTGCTTGGTCCTGGTCCAGGTTACACTTGTGGACCAGCCCAAATTGTGCCATCCACAGTGTATCTTTCTCCTGACCGTAGGCGAAAGACTCAAGCATTAAGTAAGTCTCTCCCCTCCCCCCCCACCCCCAACATACACACTACTCCACGCGCATGACATACAGAAGGATGTCTGAAATGGTTGTTTATTTGTATGCAGTGACATGGAACGTGACATGCACTTATTCCCAATTCTTGGCTTCCAAGAATCCAAGCTGTTGTGTGTCCTTTTCCTCGTTCTACAACAGTACTATCACTCCGTGTCCTTCTTGTGCCTGTGGTTGCCAAAACAAAAGGCACTGTGTCACGTAAGTATTGTTCGTTAAATTGGAAATATAAACCAGAAAATTGCGAGTACAACTTATCTTGCTTTCTATCTTGACTGTGTAATGGATTATGGAAAACTCAGGAGCGATTCAAAGAGGCTGAAAATGGCGGGAATAAACACGCCAAGAAAGGATAATGAACCACTGCTGCAGTGCACTCATCACATGTGCCCAATACGGGTGCACTGGCATGTGAAAATTAACTACAGGGATTATTGGCGTATAAAGATTGCCGTTACTAATTTCAATTACCGAATGAACTATACGCAGTGGACCCTCGTGGCACAGCATCCAAATCTTAACAACGTGACTCAAGTTTTTAGCTTCGATTACAAGCCTCTCGTACCCTATCAGTCCATAAGTGAGTGAAAACAGTTTCTGGACAATTCTATTACTCTTCAGATAAAAAAAAGATTTAACGTTCAATTTGTGAAATTTGTTCCATGGATGTGCAGATGACACAGGGATGTTCTATGGGATGAAATTCTACAATGATTTGTTAATGGAAGCGGGAGAATTTGGAAATGTGCAGTCGGAGGTACTTCTACAAAAGGACAAGAACACATTTACGCTGAAGCAGGGATGGGCCTTCCCTCGGAGAGTTTACTTCAATGGCCAGGAATGCAAGCTCCCTCCTCCTGATGCATACCCGATCTTACCAAACTCCGCAAATGCAAATCTAGTTATGCTCTCATCGATGATAGCTTCTGCAGTTTGGTTGCTATTCTTCATTTAGTGATCATATTCATATCATATTGCTACTTGTCGACAAGTGGTTTCTTGGCAGCTGTGTAGGTGTACTCATAGAGTGATTTACGTAGAAAAGAATTGAGATTGTGACTGGATTCATATGTAGAAAATAGTATTCTATACACTATTTTTGAATTTTGAAGTACCTTGGCTTTATTCTAACATTGAAAATATTTTTTCAGCTAATAAGATTTGGTTTTCCTTCTTCCAACCAAAAACCAATCTCTCCATTTGATCACTGCTACGATTCCGCTATACATACGCACGCTCTACCAATTTCATCAACCCTCGATTTGAGAAGATAATGAGATCGATGAGTGTGTTAAGTGGGCATATTAAACATCGCTTTGAGATTGAGAGCATACACGCGTCAAGCATGAGAATTTTACCCCAATTCATTCAAACTTTCCAAAGAACTAATTGAGTAGTTAATAACCAATCGGTTCTAGCTTAACTGATACTGATCAATTTGCTGCTCAAATCTCATTAGAAACACCCCCATACTCTACAACTCTCAACGAAGAGTTCGGATGTTAAAGCCTTATTTTAGAGACACCAAAATACCAAATAGCTATAATTGTAAATAAGGGATGGACTAAGCTCTGTGTCTCCTCCCAGAGATAGCGATGAAAGAAAAGAAACACTCTGACTCGAAATCAAGTTTTCATTTTACTGTACTTGAAAAGAAAGAAAATTGATTGAAAAATATAGAGTTTTGATACTTAGATTAAAAAATTAAAGAAAAGGAGAAGGCAAAAAGCGCACGAGTAAACCTTTCGCTTTTTTGTCATCTTCCGACAATTATAAGACTGACAAAAGGTTGATTCTATTCTGGTAATAGAGGACCAAAAACATGATCTTGCAGCGGCGAACATGGCGGCACTGAAGTCAGCTTCGCCCAGGAGAAATTTCCCCTCAAACTCAACCGCAAGTTCATCAAACTCCGTAGGGTTTACGTTTTTTCAAGTTTCATTTTAAATTTGCTTAAATTTTCGGTTCGTTATTTGTGTACGCATTCAGTAAAGAAGAAATTTCGAGATTTCAAGCTATAATTAATAATCAAATAACTAAGAGTTCTGTAGGGTTTGTTAGGTTTAGGGTTCTTGGTGGGTTTTGATTAGTTTGCAAAAGAAATGGATAGCAATGGCAATGGAAGCAGCTTGGAGCAGACATTGCAGGAGGGCAAACTGTATCGGCACGTCAATACTCTAATTGTTGCTCATCTTCGCGACAACAATCTCCATCAGGTTTCCCCCTTTAATCTCTTCTCTCTCTTGGATTATTTGGTAGACAACAGTGCCCATTCCATTCGATGTCATTTTAGTTCAAATTTCATTCCGTGATAGTTTAAATAACATGGAAAAATAATCACAATTACTGCGTATCAAAACGAGGACTCAGTATTTGTTGCTTATAACCTTGAAGTAGAACCCCTTAATTGTATGTCTTATCTAGTACACAGCTACCAACGAGCTCTTGCTCAACAAGTAATGCTCACTTTTCCTAATGGGGAGGTCGGGTGTTCAAGTTTTTCTAGAGAAACCCTGCAGCATAGAAGTTGGGTGTTGTTGTTGAAGCCCACCAAAGGTACCGTCGCTGTTCAAGCCTTACCAAAGAAATCATTTAACAGAGAAATGAAGTGTTCAAGCCCCACCAGAGGAACTATTTGTTCTAACCACACCAAAGGCACCATATAACTATAATTGTAGCCTTTCAAGGCATTAAATAATAAAAAACTAAGGGTTGGGGTAACGTTTATGTCCCCTCCAACCTTTAAAAAAAAGATCTAGTACACAGCTTCTTTTAACTTTCTTGTTATGATACATGAGTGAAGGGGTAACATCTGATTATCAACTATGCTCAACTTCTATGCTTGTATTGACTTGTTCAAAAATACAGCTTATGATTATTGTTCGTTTTTAGGGGTCAAGTGTGGTAAAAGAGTTGCCGTTGATGGAACTTTCGGTTGGCCTTTGGTTTAGCTGTAAAAAAGTTGCTTACGTGGACTTGGCTTTACCAAAAAGCCAACTTATGAGAAGTTGATGAGGTTAGATTTTGTAGCTTCTTCAACTTCTCAAATATCAGCTTTTTCTACCACGTCTCAAATTTTACAACGCACTATGGACAAGGCCTAAGAATCTCATGTTTGGAGGTGTTTCTCTATTTAGGCCTTATTTGACATTGCGGTCTGGAAGTTGAGAAGTTGAAGTAGAAAAAGTTACTCCCTCCGTTCTGAACAAAGAGTCCACTATTCTATTTTGGGATCTTTCACTTAAAGAGTCCACTTTCAAAAATTAAAGCATATAAGTGTCATTTTTTATTAATGAGCTACTAAAAGTTTCATTTTCTTAAAAAGTTTCAAACGGGGACTCTCTAACCGGAACGGAGGGAGTATAACTTTTGGGAAGTCGGAGAAGCAACAGTCTATAACTTCTCCAAATTTTCAAAAGGTGGCTTTTTGGTAGAGATGCATAAGCAAAAGCAACTCTTCTACCACAAGAGGAAATGCCAAAAATATACCAACCTTAAAGGCAGTTTTTTCACCTCATTGCTAAACACTAGGATAGAAGATGTAGTTGGTACAAGCCAATTAAACTATAGAAGGTGAGAATTTAATTCCAACCGAACCAGTAGACGTGGTCTATTATTAATCCCTTCTCGCTTAGACCACTGCTGATAGATACTTGATAGATGTCTTGTCATGAGCATAGTTATTAAAGGCGGAAGGCGAGGGGCGGGCGAGAGGTCCATTTTCGAGGGGAAAGGCGAGGCGAGAGGCGGGCGACCGAAAGGCGAACAAGGCGAGAAATTAAGAAAAAATAGTGTATATATATATATAGATTAATTTTATTGTAACATAATCCAAAGCATTTATAAATGATAATAATATATGAAATTAAGTTAAAATTCACATATAATAACAAGAAGGCAACATCCAAAAAAACTTGCTCAACATCCGAACCTACAATTTAATAGCAAAAGATGAAATTACATATCAAGTAAAACTTCTAATAAAGTCACGAAACAAGTAGCAACTAGCAACACATCAAACATCCTCACTCAAAGACCCGAATCAAACCCATCATCATCCACTACATCATGGCCGGGGTTAATAGGCTCATGTTAAAAATTAAAACCCTAAAAAGGTAAAAAGTATGTCATATTTTAGGGTTTTTTCTAGAATGCTGATATCGCCCATAGCCTCGCCGCTTTACATGAATCAGGCGAAGAGGCGGTAACTATGGTCATGAGACAACCTAAGCTAACCTAAAACTTCGAACTCCAACGTTAAGAGCATAGACAACCTAAAAATATAAATATGCTGTATGATTTTCACTTCCTCTTATTTGTAATGGATGGAGATATCATTATCAATTGTAGATAATAATCCAATAAAAATTGCCTGTAGTAAAAAGTTAATCATGAATTTAATTGATCAGAATTGGAAGAGAAATGCTATGAGAGGGCCTGCATAGCGATCTATCTCTAATTCTCTATAAACTATGTGATCAACAAAGGTTATAATGGTTCCCCCTAATGTCTGTGAGCTCTCCATGTGGGCCACAAGTCCAAAAAAGATGAAGAAAGACATTGAAAAAAATCTTTGAGAAATATTGATCTGATAGTTGATGAAGAGGGCTAAGAATGTGATCCCTCTCTTTGTACCTTATGTCTTCTCGGGGTAAGTTATGAACTTGTGGTAATACCGGGAGCTCATGGACCTTGCCGTGTCGTGTGATCGCTCTCTTGGTTGTGTTAACTAGAAACTTCATACTCCAGTGTAATAATAGAAACCATCCTAAAAACTATAGTTTACGCCAATAAAATCTTAAACTTCAATGTATTTTAGGTAATATCTAAGAAAGTCAACTTAATTTTTGAACATGTAGAACTGAATTTAGGATCATGTCTTTTGAACTCCCCAGTTGGGCTTGTTTGGTCCTGCTCGCACCATAATTCAGGCTTCAGAGCCACTTATTTAACTTACAAGGGAGATATTCTCTTCCAGTTGCAGAGGGGATTATCATCATTTACGAAATGATTGTATGCTTTGCCAATTGGCTGCTTAGAGCATTCTTATGTCTCTTCCATCCTGCTTAAATTGATTGGCTGTTAATGGTGGTTTTGTTCCTTCCAACGCTAATATCCTATGGCTCGGTTTCTTGGCTCTGCCACCCTGGTGAAGTGGATTGGCATTTATGATAGTCTGGTGTATTTATCTTAAAATTCAGTCAAATGTTCCAATGAATCTAGTGAAAGATGTATTGGATTGGCTCTTTTGATAGGCATTTGTAGGAAAAGGATCTTGTTTGATCATGACATCATACATTTTAAATTTAAGCATATGGTGCAAAATCAATTAACCGTGGATAAAGCCCACAGATCTTCTATCATGAAAGCAGTCTGCTGTGGAATATTAAAACTAAGAGAAAAGGTGAGTTGTACAACGTGTTACGTGATAGTCTCTACAAGCCTTTGTGAGTGACCTCCTGCTTTCTCTAGCATGACTAATGTAATATTTATTCACTCTGATCATTTTAATATTCATGCCTGCTGTAAAGAGGTGCAAGCTACCAATTAATTATGAACCTACAATTAGTATTGTATCATTGGAGTATCAAGTTTTAGACATGTCTTGTTTCATCCCAGCCAACATGCAGTATACAAAACTTGAATGTGAACTCTCCTTTTATTTAAATTTACTCAGCAAGCTGATAAGTAGCAAGAACATTTTAAAAAAAAAAATTAATGATCCATTTCGTTTTATAGGCTGCCAGTGCAGTTGCCTCGGCTACAATGACGCCGCTTAATGTTGAAGCACCTCCTAATAAGCTTCTTGAACTGGTCTCTAAGGTTTGTATTTGTTTGCTGAGGGATTTTTTACACCACTGCGTTTTTGTAGCTCTTTCGGCCGATATATAATAAAGTAAAACACACACACACAAAGAGTAGGCAAAGAGAGACTATGGCCCTAAGTAGTTAACAGGGTCTTGCAGTGGAGAAAGATGAGATAGTGAGAGGGGTTTCTTCATCTGCATTGTTTGATTCAAGTATGGCGACGCCTGCAGTATACGGTTCAATCCCTGCTCCTCGTGCTGTTACTGTTGATTTCAGGTATAATCTATGGAACTCGCTGATCTTCTTTCTCTGAGACTCTTTTTAAATTCATTTCTTTTTGAGACCATGGTTTGTGATGTTGGTAAAATGCTTTATTAGTGCAAAATACTCTGGACTTGTTAGACCTCTGGTTAGAAACTAACAGTTCAGGATAGTTTTTATAATATCATTATGCTATTGTTCAAAATTGGTTTCAATCTTGATTATAGTTAAAGTATGACTAGTACAATCATTCACATTCGACACTTCTCCTTTCCAGTCCTTTTACCGCTTTAGAGCAAGCTAAGGACAGAGCTTCTCATAGCATAGCAGTGGTAACTGTCGTGCACTATTCAGATTATACGCTGGTAAATTTGTCATCATATAGGTTGAAGGTAGTACTGGAGCACGAGGCTCCATGATGAGGCTCCATCTTTCTTTACTGGAGTCCTTGGAGTTAGGTTGAGACAGCTGACATTCAACAAGTAATTGCTAAATTTTCAATTTGATCATTGTTGGAGTCCACTTCAAACAGGTGCAACTAAGAAAGAGAACCACTGAAAGCTGATTTTTTAGTTTTTCCAAAGTGAATTACTAATGGCCACATTGAATTCATGAGGTCAGAAAGTACAAATATGCATTCTGTAATAAGAAATTTCGGATGCCTTCCTCTGAACATAGGTAAATTTTCTACCATAAATGAAGATGATAAGTAGCTATGTCTTCCTGTATATGAATCTGCCTATGCGTATATATGTTAATAAAAATTTTCTCATTAGTCGTTTAAGTCACCAATAAAAAGACAATAATGTGAATGCACATTTTCTCTTTCATTTCCTTCTAAATACGAATTTAAACTAGTTTCCTAAGAAAATTTTGACATGCATCCATTCTTGCATTGCTGCAGTTTTACTTTGTTCCTTTCCTAATGCTTTCAAACCTCCGACTACTATTTTATGTTCCTCACTAGTCACTACATAGTTCCTCCTGCATGCACATCGAGTAGGATTCAATGCTTCCTCATCCTTAACACTTTCTGCAATGCAAAGCATGTATAACACTTTTTCAAGTGATTACCATAATATATAGGCTTGCTACACCTTTTAAAGCATGGATCAGAATTTGTGGGCTGGAAGCTCTTTTGAGTGACAAGGGGCAGATATGTCCATTCAGGTTCCTGTGATGCACGTTCTATTGGACGGTCTGGGCTTCCAATAACCCAGGGTCTCAGAGCTGGCACATGGCTCAAATTATCTTCTGCTTCTTTAAGACTAGGAGGATTAGGTGTTCCTGTTGTGTTTGAAGGAGGCTTTCCATGAGAAAGTAGAAGAGGAGATGCAATGTGAGAAGCCTGTATTTTCTTCTTTGATGTTATAGTGAAATTGACTTGCCCCAATACAAACTTATTGTGCCTCAGAGGTAATGACCTTGGATTCTGTCATTGTATAGCACTACGCAGCCTTCATAATTGAATTAAAGTTGTTTAGACGGATATATAAAAAATACACCTGGGTATATCTTTTAAAACATGATGCCTTTGAGAAAGTTTTGGAATATCTTGGAAAATGGATTTGGATCTTTGCAACAAAAGAAATATTTTACTTTTCCAATGCCTCTTGCAAATAGTAGTTGTTTAACCCATGTCCCAACTTGAACCGCTCACTTTCCTCTTTAAAGGTGCCTGAGATACCACTTATACTAACATTAGGTGGTGACTATCAAGTCGAGTCTTCTAGTATTTCAGAATTCAGACTATCATTTACTGATATCTTCAATGCATTGTTTGTTTGGAGGCCTATTTACTATCTTCAGGTGAAAACTGGCATTTTTGTTACCTAGACTTATATCAATTTTCCTCATAGTTCTAATTCCCCCCAACTATTTATTTATCGTGCTTTTCTATACTTGCTGAAATTGCTACATATGGGCTGTTATGTGTCTATTTGTCTGGACTTGTTTGCCGAAGCTTAATCTGAAGCTAGATCTCTAAACCAGATGATCTTTTTAAGCAGTGCTGTGCATGATACAAAAGGCTCGTCAAAGAGTTTCCTGAAGCATGAGACACGACATGTTTCTGAGCATAAGGTATCCATCCAAATATAATATTCTTCTTGATATGTGGATTTGAGTGTGTTTTACGTGTTTGTCAGGATTTTAGGTTTTGCCAATTAGAATGCTGAGAGCTTGCTTCTTGGCAACTAACTGAAATTTTGTCATGGGTTTTGGTCCGTAGAATGTTGCCAGATGTGCAAGATTTAGTCCTGATGGAAGGTTTCTTGCGTCAGGGAGTGCAGACACATCAATTAAGCTCTTTGAGGTGGTGGTCCATAAAATTTATGCGGTGCAATCAGTTCGATATGAGCTCTATCTGACTCGGCAGCTGTTTTTTTCTTTAATTTTTCTTTATATTTCTTTATACAGGTAGCAAAGATAAAGCAAATGATGCTGCCAGATTCAAGGGATGGCCCTGTACGACCTGTCATAAGGACATTCTATGACCATCTACAAGTAAATTTTAATTAATATAAATTGTGTAAACTCTTATTCCTTTTGTGATTTTCTCCTAAACTTTAATTCCTTTCTAATGGTACGCTCACCTCATAGTTAATTAGTTTTCTCTGCGATGTTAGCTCAAAACACTGTTGTGGTTCTTGCATTACTCAAAGTAGTTTTAGCTTCACCAATTAATTTTTCCACTAGTCAAGGGGGCTCAGGCTTCTGACTGGCGCAATTTAAATCGTAATTGACCTTAAGTTTTTAACTTTTCTTTGTGAGTCCATGAATAGATACACTAAAGCTATTTGGCATGATCAATTCTTGAATATTAAGTTAGTTGGGAGATTTCAAAAGTGGTCTTAAATTTGGTAGCAAAAATTGGGCATAGTTGCTGCACAATCTTCAAAGAGAACACCCAGAAATAATGTATGATTCTTGAACTTGTCCTGATTATATTCATTTGTGATTGGGGAATTCGCCTGGAGATGGGAGATGTTTATCTGAAAGTTTTGATGTGTTGTACATTGGAGCCATTTCTTCAATTTTCTGAAAATTGATTACTCCCTCCGATCCTAAATGAGTGTCCATTTTAAGTTTTTCACTAAAATTAAGGAAGCCGACTTTTGGGGCATTTTAGTAGCACATGCACATTGATGCCCTCAGTGTCCATTCATATGTAACATCAGAAGTCCACACTAGGATATGATAGGCGTCTAAAGGTAAAATTAGTAAACTTATAAAAAAATGGACAATCATTGAGGGACATGAAAGTTAAAAAAAAAATAAATTTATCTAAGCTTCTTGATTTTCTTATCTAATTTCAGAAATATCTGAATTCATAAATAATATCTAAGCAAGAAGTTGTACAAAAAAAATATTTCTAGACTGGAAGCTCATGTTCTCTTGGATGGTGATGTGGACATTCATCTGAAAGTCATAATTTTCTATATACAGGTGAGATGGTAAATTTTGAAACTATCGACTAGAATTGGCTTTTTAGTATCAGATTAAAATATTCTCTCTTCTAATGGGTCTCGTAGTGCACCATATTTACATAATGTTTTAAGGCATACAATATTATGGTTTCTCGTCTTCAGCTACGTTAGATGTGTTATATTGATGATCACAACTTCATTAATTGGGAAAAAGTGTTGGATACTGAAACCTGATTTAGATGGTTATATTTTCCTTCCCAACTTTTCTGACTATCTCAATTTCCTGCCATCATGCTTTAAATTCGTAAAGTGGATAAATTGTCATTACCCCTATTTTTGTTTAATATGTTTCTGATGCTACTGCAGCCAATAAATGATGTGGATTTCCATCCTCAAAATACTATTCTGATATCTGGGGCCAAAGATCATACAATAAAGTAAGATTTATTTTCCAGTAAAATTGAGGACTATTTTAATGTCTCTTCCTTTAATATTACAATGTAACATGTACCAGCTGCGCCAGTAATTTGAGATTTTATGGACTTATTCCTTGTAGTCAGAACTCAGAATGTCTCACCAGTGATCCTATAAGTTTCAGTTTTGTCTCACTATTGGTCCTTCTGTTTTCTCATTAAAAGATGGTTGTTATGTGGTTGTGGGGCTTGCCTGGTGAAGATTTTGAGGGGACAGTGTTTCTTCTTATCTGAATTAGTGGTTTACCTAGACGCTTTTATTCGAAATTTGGGGTAGCAGGTCAGCTCTTGTCCACAACTCCAGGCCTACTTCCTCTCCATTTGTCCTCTGGAATGGCGACGAGGAGAGGAAGAGTGAGATTGATTGTGACTTGTGAGGTAAAGTTGGACATTGTTTGACAATTTTACCCTTGAAAAGTGATCATTGGAGGTGCACATGATCACTAGATGGATCTATTTGTATGGAGTTTGACGGAAGGACCAACAGTAGCCAAAATTTAAGTTTAGGAGTGCTTGTGAGATACTTCTGAGTTCAGATATTAGCATGAAAAGTTGTCCCTGTTGGATGCTATAACATAATTTTTCCTTTTGATATCTTGATGAATTCCATGTAATTCTGGTGCCTTTAGTCCATATAAGAAGACAATAATGTTTGTAATATTATACAAAGATCCCATTGCCATTTGCAGATTCTTTGACTTTTCAAAAACAGTCGCAAAGAGAGCATTTAGGGTTATCCAGGTTTGTTATCATCTTATCATATTCTGTTGCATGATTTTCAGTGTGGGTGGCAGAATATATTAACTTTTAGCATCAGATTTTTAAGTATTTCTTTCTCTGTTTTGAAATCTGATATATTACAGGATACTCACAATGTTCGTTCAGTATCTTTCCATCCCTCTGGAGATTTCCTCTTGGCAGGTTCATTAAATTCTATGAACTTCCAATTAATTATGTTGGACCGAACATTCTTATGATTTTGGTCATCACGCATTAGCAAGAAATTAAATGCTTCAGTTCAGAATAGTTTTGAAGGACTTCCGCCTTTCTACCTTACATGCCTTCTAATGAGGATGAAGAAAACTGCAGGTACAGATCATGCAGTTGCACACTTGTATGATATCAATACTTTCCAGTGTTACCTTTCACCAAATGTCCAAGATATCGGTGTTAATGGAGCAATCAATCAGGTAATGTGAACACTCTTTGAATACGTTAATAAAATATTGATGACCAGTTCTTAGATGAATCTATGAGGAGGCATTCAAATATGCTGGTCATGCAGGTGAGATATTCGAGTACTGGAGGCATGTATGTAACAGCATCTAAAGATGGTGTGATTCGGTTATGGGATGGGGTAAATAGTAACTGTGTTCGCTCCATAGTCGGTGGACATGGAACAGCTGAGGCCACTAGTGCAAATTTCACCAAGGATCAAAGGTAGGTGTTGCACATTGGGAGATTTCAAAATTTGGTAATTCTTGGAAATTATTGCATTGAAGGTGAAAAATATTACAGTCTCCACCTGACAGTATCGTGGCATGAACTACTTTTTCCAGGTTTGTCCTGTCCTGTGGAAAGGATTCTTCTGTGAAGCTTTGGGAAGTTGGCAGCGGAAGACTGGTTAAACAATATCTTGGGGCTACACACACCCAATTGCGTTGTCAGGTATGTCAACAGTTTGCAGGCTTTGTTGGGAATGTATTATTTTAGCAGCTTCATGCTTGTATTTTTTTATTTATTTCTTTTATTTTTTGTTTCTGAAATCTTAGTTTTTGTTCAATTTGAAATTATAATCCTGAAATTGAGGTTTCCAAGCGCTCAAGCAAAAGGGATATAACTTGTTGCTAAGCACTGCAGTATTTTGTAAGAAATGATGTCGTCACTGACTCACTGAGCATCTTTCTTGGTGCAGATTCATTTTTCCAGAATTTATGTTCTTTTAATCTCTTTGTGATATTAAGTTTAACCATAATATGGATCCCGTAAATCGTAATGGATAATATTGTTAGTTTGTGAAAGGTAGATAATAAAATATTATATCTATCTGTGCAGGCTGTTTTTAATGATACCGAAGAATTTGTGTTATGCATCGACGAACCTAGCAATGAGGTTAGTGTAGCTGCTTGGTTTTCTTTGTTTCAATTTGTTTGGTTTCTAACAGGGCTCAACTCCTGTAGATTGTTATCTGGGATGCTCTGACGGCGGAAAAAGTAGCAAGGTGGCCTTCCAACCATATTGGGGCACCCCGGTGGCTTGAGCACTCCCCAGTAGAGGCAGCATTTGTTTCCTGTGGGACAGACAGATCAATACGTTTCTGGAAGGAAAGTCCGTAGCTTGCTAGTTGCTACTACCTGGAACCTCCGAATCCGTTGAAGATATCAACAGAGGTGACAAGTTGCTTGGTTTTTGGCACTTTCGTGTCAAAGGGTTGAGGTGGTTGACTGGTCAGCAAGACAATCTCCTCACAAGTTCAACCCAGCCCGAACAGCATGATACTAGAAAAAAAATTGTAGGGTAGTTTTTTTGGAATGAAAATGTTCAGCCATTATTTAACTTTTGCAAGCAAACAGTTATTACATACTTTTCTTTTTCAAGAATAAACTTGGCTTTGAGTGCTGTGTGTACCATACACGCACCTAAATTTAACTTGCAAACTACTGATATGAAGGTAAGTGTGAGTCTGTGAGATAGCAAGTTAAATTTGAAGTTGCTACTGCATTGCATAGGCACTTGAGAATGACCTAAGCTTGCTCACTAGCTTGTTTACATAAACTATGTTGAGTCCCTTCCCTTCTATAATTCCTGGGTTAAATAGCAAATTGATCACATACTTTGAACTTCTATTCATTATTCGTCAAGAATTTTTTATGAAAGAGTACAAATGAAAATCCAAAATACTCTTTACATATAAAAATTCTATATATATATATATATATATATATATATATATATATATATGAAGAGTTTTTAATGGTTATTTTCTCTGACTAACCATTGATAGTCACGATTTATATTATCCACTTGATCAAAAATAAAGGGTGAGATTTATTGATTAGTTAGATAATGTATTTTGAAGTTTGTCAAATGCTTTATATTATAAATAATTGATAAAAATATTGTACAACTATTACCCTCTAACAAACTACTACTCCCTACGTCCCAAAATAAATTACGTTTTAGCAACAACAAAAAAAGTGCCAAAATAAATGACGTTTTAGGATTTGAAGACAAATTTATTCACATGTTGCCAAAAATTGCTCATATTAATTACGCTCTAATTAAATGTGAGAATGTTTCAATACATTGAGAATATGGAAAGTTTTTTTTTAAAAAAAAAAAAGAAGAAAAGTATATTAGTTTTTTTATAAAATTTCTTAATGTGTACAAATTTCTAAAAGGTATTTATTTTAGGATGGGGGAGTAAAATTTATGTTTTTTATTTAACACAAAACCAAACGAGTAAATAAAGGGTGCCCATAATAAATTAATAATACTAAACAATAGTATCTCAAAATTATGTTTGTTTTCTTTTTTTTACCCCAGTTTAAGTAAAACTAGAAGGAAAAAAATTTAAAATCTTTACCTTTATTACTGTTTTCACTTTTTACATTTTTTTTCTTTTTGCACCAAGTTTTTTACCCTTTAAAAATGTTTACTTTTTTTTTTCAACTATATATTTTTGCTTATTGGGTTTTTAGTTGTTTTCTTGTTACTAACGAAAGTTAAAGGGATGAAAAAAAGGTGAAAACGTAGAAAATGAAATAAAAACTTTGTAAGCAACGAAAAAACTTTTTTTTTTGGGGGAGCTCTTTCTTGCTTCTGTTTTGATTTGGGTTAAAAAAAGATCAAATGAAGATAATTTAGACTTATAGTTTTAGTAGTTTGATCTCTACCTCTTATATTTATCCTTTTAATTTTTATTGAAAATGTTTACATAGATCTTACATTTAGTCCATTATTTTAGTTTCTTGGATGTTAATTAGTCAGTTTGTTTATTTATTTCCTTGCTCTAACTTTAATTTTTGAGTAGGTCTGCTTCAAGATTCATCATACGTATCTTAATTTATAAGATGGAGTCTTACTCTCTCACATTTTAACCCATCAACATACGATGGATCGGATAAATATGATTCGTCTTATAAAAAATATCAACAAAACCATCTTACTCTCCAAAAAAAGAAAAGTGGAACATGCACGAGGTTAGCAAACAAGGAAAGGGTGTGATACAGATAGACTCTCTCTTCTTTTCCTATTGGGGGTTCTGGACTGAGTGACTGACGCTAGGTCGAATTGGGGCACAGGAGTGGACGAAGAAGCCATTCCTGCTTTCTATCTAGGAATTTGCATTAATGTTTTCCATCCAAAATTGTTGATGAAATTCAGGACTTCCATCTTTTTTATTAAGCAATTGTCTATTATGCCTTTCCATTTGTGAGATATCAGATAGAAAAAGGGATGAACCTCCTTGTTTTGATCAGGCCGGTCCTGGAATTTTTGGGGGTCTAGAACGAAAAGAAAATAAGGGATCCTTAAAAATATATAAAATAAGAAAATAAGTATTAAATAATTACTGAAAGACTGTTATTTTTCATTCGTTAAAATAATTTCAATTAAAATAATATACTCTAATCAATTTTTTGTTTTTATTTATATTTTGACTTCTAGATTGATATTTTTTTGTAACATGTATTATGCAGTATAAATTCAAATTTAAAAAACAAGGATTAAATAAACATAAAAATACAAATGATAGTAACATAATAATAACTTTGATTTTTGCTTGAAATATTGATATTATATACCCAATCAATTGTTATTTTTTATGACCCAGATAAAAAAATGATGATCAACTAACATTTGTTTATAAGTAAATTTAGCGAATCCAAAATAAAATTAAAGTTGTATAACTATGCTTGAACCGAATACAAAATATGTATCTTTGTATAGTAACTCTTCATTTATTAGGTTCCAGAGTAATTAAAACATATATAAGTAGTTTTGAAGTTGATAATTAATAAAAAGGTACTTAACTACAACCATTATACCTACAATACAAGTGGATGATAAAGATGAAATTTTTTAAAAATTATAAGCATATTTTTTAAAAGTTGATTATTACATAAAACATCTCAAAATAGTATAGGAAACTATTTAACTAAATCGGGGAAGTATATGATATGATATGCATATAAAAAAAAAATTGATCGTAGACCCAAAATAATTTTTTTTACATAAATGGCGGAGCAAGGACTTGAACCGATTGTGAAAATTATAAGTTATTTTTTAAAGTTAATTATTACGTAAAACATCTCAAAATAGTATTGGACACTATTTAATTAAATCGAGGGAGTATACGATATAATATGTATATAAAAAAATTAATAATTGATCGTAGACCCAAAATAAATTTAAAAAATTAAAAAAATGGCAAAGCAAGGGTTTGAACACAAGTCCTCCCCGCTTTATTCAATCCTTTTACCCAACTACCTAACCAATTGAGCCTAAAGACAATATATTTACTAAGTTTACATTTTCTATAATATATATAAATTAAACTTGCCTATACATATATAAAATTTGACCCTCTTACATTGGGGGGTCCGCTCGATCACTTTGAACTCTCCCAAAACCGGGCTGGTTTTGATACTCACTAAATAAAAATTGGGGGTATTAAGAAAATTTACACATAGTCAAACACATTTTTAAAACTCATACTCCATAGGGGGGCACTTATATATTCGGCGAATGGAGTATAATTTTAAAAAACTTTGAAGTAGACCTAATAAAATTAAAACGTGCATACGCCCAACAAATACTTAAGACCTTTTCACATATCAAAGCATCTAGCTCATAACCACTGCAAGGAATTCAGCCAAATGCAGCTTCCCATCCATATCAGCACAACAGAGATGCTTGAAGATTTACATGTTGATGTAGCAGAAAACAGTTTAGGGAGAATCAATATCATGATAAAACCTGTAAAATAAATATTCGAAGTCCTCTGAACTACTGCACATATTTGAAACACGCAAAACTGTATTGTGGAACTCTTCAGATTCTGGTTAAAAAGTGACGACAGAGAAAACACGTACTAAGCTTCTGATGTTAAGAGTCTAAAAACAATACTGTTCATGTGTTACCAAGAAAAGATTGATCATGCCCAACCCAAGTATGTTATCTTCTCAAAATAGTTTATTTGTGATAGGCCCAAGTTTTCTTTCTAAAGTTGACAACAACAAAATCAAAAGAAAAAGATGCAAAAAACTGGAGATTATCAAAGTGCTATCAACCAACTCAAATTCATCCTACCACTGCAACTTCAAGTCAAGATACAGGCAAAATTTGGAAGTACTCAGTAGGCTCGCCTTGTATTTCGCTTTGTCTTCTTCACAAAACTCAGTCGGATTTCCTTAAGCCGCCTCCTCTTCCTGGCCATCTTCTCAGGCAATGTCTCTCATTTCTTCTCTTTCTTTACAACCATAGGTGTCTTTGCGAATCTTGGGTCCACCTTATACTCTTTAGGTTCCACTGAAATTCCACTATTTGCAGCTTCCTTATACAGAAGGTTTGCCTTATCTACACGGCCATGAGCACACAGCTTCCTCATCAACAAGTCGTAAGTCTTGATCCCTGGTTTACACCCATCTTGCTTCATCTTTGCAAAAATACTCAAAGCATGCTCTACCCTCTCCTTCCCACACAAAATCTTAAGAAACTGAAAGTATGCCTTCTTATCAAGAGCACCACCAAAACCAGCAGATTTCATCCTATCAATCATCTCATCACCCTCACCGATCCTTGCAGCCTGGTACAAACTCTTAATCAGAACAAGAAACGTTTCCTCATTGGGATGACATCCCCATTCCCCCATCCTATTGAGCAAATTCAATGCATCCTGAGTCTTTCGAATTTTACATAAATTAGTAATCAACACATTGAATGTTTCCACATTTCTTGGAACACCTGCGATGTCCATATCGATCAACACCTTCTCAGCTTCAGAGTGAAGCCTAAATGGGTCCTTCTCTCGACAAAGCTTACAGACACAATCCAGAACAGCATTATAAGCCGAAGCACCAATCTCAAACCCTCCTCTATACATTTCCTGCATTAACCTCCGGGCCTCTTCAAGCTTCCCATCAACACACCACCCTTTAATCAAGTAATCACAAATATACTCATCGGGGAAAAACTCATTTGCCAATCTATTTACCATTTTCTCAGCATAACTAGCAAACCCATGCTCACACAATTTAGACACAATCAATTTCAAAGAATCCAAATTACGAACAAACCCATAATCTTTATCCATTTTATCGAAAAGCGAGACTACCTGCGTGGGTCTGCCGGCTCTTACCAAGCGATCAATCAATGATTGAAGGGTTTTCGTCCCAGAAATGTCCTGACTACAGATAAGAACTTCGTGAGTTGCCTTGAAATCTTTCCGACGGCCGAAATAGTCAATAAAGTAGGACAATGATTCGTCGTGGAGCTTAAAATCGGGTCTTGAAGAAACCCATTTGTGAAAATCAAGAACCGTACGGCCGGCATTGGGGGAAATATTGAGTGTCTTGAGGATGAGGGTAGGAGTTAGGGTGATGTGAGAGAAGCTTAGATCGAGGCGTTGAGGGAGGGAAAGCGACTGTGATTCGGGGTCTTTGAGGAGCTCCGAGGAGAAAGAAAGAGCAGTGTCGGGTGTGCTGACAGTGCCCGACGAGAAGGTTTTGGAGAAGGAGAGCGAAAATAGTGGGTAGAGAGAGGAAATGGTGGGATTCCGATGGGGAGGAGAGAGAAAGTAGGGTTTAGAGAGAAAGGGTTGTGGTTGTGATTGGGGGTGGAGATGGTGGTGAGTCTGTGACGACGTTGAATAGAAGCACCGGAGAAGGATCGTTCGGAGCTGGGTCGGCGGTAAAGACTTTGAAAGTCGCCGCATTTTTACTCTGTGTTTGTGTGTGGAAGAGAGGGACAGTGAAGCTGTGTTTCAGCTCTTCTCTACCAATAATTGTGATTCGAAAACCTAACGGATACTGATTTGATTTCAGATGACCCGGAAAAAGACCCGGTTTTCTCAAAAGACTTGGTTGCCCGTGTGTCTTTGACTATTTATGTGTCATATTATTGGGTAGTTGTGTCTTTTCGCTTCTAACGATTAGAAGAGCATAAAGAAGTGGATAGAGTAGTAGAGAGAGATCAAACATGATGTGGTACTACTGGTAACGATAAAAACATAAGAAATTGCAAACAATTTCATTTCCTTTGCTGCTCTCTTTGGCCTGAAGATCCAACAAGGTACCATTACTACTGATCGATTCCCAGCTAAATCACTTCGTAATATAATTGCTTTAATGGGTTCTGCATTTCTCACAAATGAGCTCAATTCTTATTTTATTCTTATAGCAATATTTTGCAAAGAAATTCTCTTTTTTAAGTATTAGCATGGAAGAGTGCTTGTTTGGGAATTGGGAGAAACCAAGTTTTCTTTATGTTTCAGATTTCATGTTAATTGTACTATACAAAGGATTGGTCAAGAACAAGCGAGAAAAACTTTAATAATGAAAAGTTTCTTATTTCCCACTTCCCCCTTTAGGCAATGTATTAGAAATTTGGGTGAAAATCTGTTTCCATGACTGTTAATGAATTAACTTTGATTGAATCTTTTGCAATTTAAGATCGAATGATTACCCATGAATCAGTACACTGAGTACATGTTAGAACAGCATTCTATTAGGTTCTTTTATACATTAAATGGTCGACATCTTTAGTTGGCTTTGAAACTGCTTTCATGGTGTCCACATGACATTTGCAAAATTTTCACAGCTGCAGAGTACGATGGAGGTATAGACTAGCCATTAGGTTGTGTGATACGATAATGGTAACTGGATAGGAGTAAGCTTTAATCAACATGGACATATGTTGAAGTTTCAGATTTTTTTGTTAAACAGAGAAAAGAACGAAATGGTGTCTTTGCAACAACAACCTTCAATCCATCAAACATGGTTGCTGAATGCATCTACTCAGGTTCTCCATCTCGTTTCATTTCTTCCCTCTCTAAAATATTACAAATGGAAAATTTCAATTTTCACCTAATCTTTATGTGACTTTCTGCATCAGCTAGGGTTGAGGCATGGCCAAAGTCGAAGAGGTATTTCCTTCCTTGTTAGGGCAGAGCAAGTATCAGTAACCTCAACTTTGCTCCATCAAGGTGAAATTTTGTGTTATGCACATGAAAGTTAAAGTTCAGTATTCATATAATAACTTGAATGTCGAAGTGGGTGGTATCTTGAGTCTTGACAGCTTGATTGGAAATGCTTAGAAGTTTAACTGCAGCTAGATCTGACATACATTTTCTTTCAAGTGTGTTTTGATATGGTATCGGTGATTGAAAATTTTCTTTTCTGAAAAACTTGGTTAAGGAAGATGAAGTAATGATCTGGTCTGAAATGTATCTTCTTTTGACCATCATACTAATCGGGGATTATTGATTTGACTATTGCACATATAGAATTGCAAATGTGGCCTTCGTAATAATAACTTTATTGCAAATGCGACCTTCGTACTAATAATTTAATTGCAAATGCGACCTTCGTACTAATAATTTAATTGTAAATGTGACCAAAATCGATGACAGCCGAACCAACCCTTCTAACTAGTGTTCTAGGCGAGGCCTAAAAATGAGACATTATTATCCTGTTTTTGATTATTTTTTTATTATAACCTAATCATTAGGCATTAAACCTTCAAATATACGAATAGTAAATATCACCTAATAATGTAAACATAATTATTACATTATAATGTTAAATTTTAATAGTAAAAACAGCAATTTAATATCATTCCAAGGTTCAAAATATTACAAAAATAATCAATAGCTCAATACTTCATAGGTCCATTAACAAATTACAAATGTACACCAAAAAATCAATAAATCGAAATTGATATTTATTTGTAATTTTTTTTAAAAAAGACCCAAAATGACATTATTTTGGGCCAAAATTAAAAAAAATTAAAAAATATGTAAACTCAGCAGTTGGCCGCCTAAGCGGCACCTAGAGCGCCTGTGCGATTTTTTGGCCGATTTGCAATATTTTAGGCGCCTAGGCTAATTTTTAGAACAGTGCTTTTAACCCTGACACCAGACTTCTGTTATCGATTTTGGTCACGTGGAAATTACATTAGTACAAAAGTCACATTTGCAATCTTAAAAATGCAATGATCAAAATGATCTAGTCTAGTGTTATGGTACTATAAAGAAAATAACTGTTTAAGATAGAGTGGCCCTAAATGTCACACAAAAAACACTAAATGCCACATTCATTAAATAGTTTAATTACTAATTAATCCTTTTATAAAAAAGACTAACAATTAACCCTAAACTCTAATTACTAATTAATCCTTATCCTTTTATATAAAGGAGTTTCAATTAATCCTCCTATAAATATATGTCAAACCCTCCTTTACAATTAACTATAAACCCTAAATTTGTTCATTTTCAACAATTTATTTAATGAATTTCGATCCGAATAACAACGTTCATGATGATTTTTCGGATTATTCTTTTACGGTAAGTTGTTACCTACATTGTACTCAATATATATATTAGATATTAAAAATCATATTTAAAGAAAAAGAAAAAAGTTGGCGTTTTTTAGACTGTCAATTTTTTTTGAAAAAAACCTGGCGTCTTTTTGTCAAAAATTTTTAAAAAGTGGTGACTTTTTTAAAAAAAAATTAAAACCTGGCATCTTTTTGTCAAAATTTTTTTAAAAAAGTGACGACTTTTTTCAAAACATTTTTAAAAACATGGCGATTTTGTGTCAATTTTTTATAAAAACAAGTGGCGACTTTTTCAGTTTTTTAAAAAATTCCTGACGACTTTTGTGGACTTTTTTAAAAAACAAGTGGCGACTTTTTCAGTTTTTTTTTAAAAAATCCTGACGACTTTTGTGGACTTTTTTTTAAAAAAGTGGCGATTGTTTTTCTTTTTTTCACATAACAAACTAGCGATTTTTTTGTTTTACTGTTAACTCTCTACATTTGAATATATGACCTTTCTACACATGACCCACCAAAAAATGGAACATAAATAGCACCAACTAAGCAAGTTTATGACCCTAAACATTCAGCTCAAGTTTATGTCGCTGTTGATGTGAGGCTTTGGATAGGGGTTAGGGTTGTGTGTGTTTGATCTTAATCAGTTTTCTTTAATTGAGTTTTTTTTTTTAAATGGAATGAGGGTAGTTTGGTAAACAAAAATATTTTAAAGTTTAATATTTTTCTTTTAAAATAGAAGAAGGACAGTTAGGTAATTTAATTTCCTAAATGATGTTGCATTTAGGATTTTTCGGTGTAATATTTAGGGGTTTTGTTAAGATATTGTTCATTGGTGCTTTATTCTTGCAACAAGCCAGTTTTAGTTTCACTATTGTACAAGGAAGAGCTTACTCAATGTTTTCGTGGACTAAATAATTGTGGCTCATAGAATGGGATGAACTTGTATTCAGATATCAAGTTGAAGTTACTCTCGTGTGTGGTGTGATTAGTTGGTATATAAAGCTGAGTGTGGTGTGGCTAGTTGGCATATAAAGCTGTGTTTATTCTATCAAAAGGAAATTGCTGAACCAATTAGGACGAGCAAACAATTATCGGGTTGTGTCTGGCAGAAGATATTGTTTTGAATAGTGCTGAATGTATTTTGGACAGGGCTAGTTGAGTTGATATGATGTAGCCCATAAAATTTCATTTGATTTGAAAATACTTGAGGTGGAGATGGACCTTGACATGTTCATGAGTGCAATGTAGCAAGTCTTACTTTTAAAGTTAATATGACTCATGGAAAATCATAAATTTTGCAATGACATAAGTAAAATATCGCTTCCCTTGTATTCATTAAATTACGGCTCCTTCCATCCCAAATTGAGTGTCCCTTTTTGTTTTTCTAAGGAAAGTAAGGAAGTTGAGTTTTAAGTTTTAAGCAATTTTAGTAGCGTAGAATATGGAAATACCCCAAATGCCCCCCTTAGAGCATTGCAAGTGCACATTGGGATATGTGAGTTGATAAATGTGAATTTAGTAACTAAAATAAAAAGTGGACATGCATTTTGGGACAAAATATTTTTAAAAGGGACACTTTTGGGACGGACGGGTCAAAAAAAGGCATTACTTTGAAGTTGCTCAATAGGCATACACTAGTAACCCAAAACATGTACAATGCTCCTTATATTCTATTTCCAGTGGTCTATTCATCTGTAGTGTCATGGACCTTTCCCGTATCCTTAGCAACTTAACTGCTACTATTGGTTAGCAAGGCAGAATGGCAAATGCTAATATTTGAAGAAGGAAAAAAGCTGAGAAAGTTTTGGAATCATGGTTGCTGAATGCTTGTCATGCTTTGGTAGTTTACGATGTTATGCTCATATTATCCTAGTCATATGTGTTAAATATTGGAGTCAGCATCTAGGTTGAAAGTTGAGATAATTGTGCGGCCCAGTCCTTTGCATAGGAATTTTTCTTACTTACTGGATACAGTTCAACTATTTAAATGACTGCTTCTGCCTCCATCATTCAACTCCTTTAGTGACGGGGGTGGTCATTTCAGCAATTCAGTTGCCTATCAATATGTGATTTTTATGTTTGAATCCATTCTTCTTTCTCCTCATCCCTATTTGATTGTGTCTGTGTGTGCACTCATATTCATATGTTTGTATGTAATTAAGGAGTTGTTTTTTAGAAAGACTTGGCATTGGAATATTCTCTAGCAACCTTGTATATAATTCTAGTGCCTCTAATATAGAAGTTCTAAAACTGAATGCTTAAACATGTTCCGAGGACACTTGGGTCTTGGTAGAAGGACATTCTTCTTCAGTTTGACCTTCAGTTTTGTTCTTTAAGCATTTTCTCTCAACCATGCTAATGGTAACATATTAAGATGAGTGTCAATTTTGTTTGCAGATAAACCTGGGAGGCGTCAATTGATTGCCGCTGGGACAATTGCCCCTTGGTTTCTGTTGTCTTACCAGAAGTCAACAGCATGTACGTAATATTCTTTTCAATTGTCTGCTTTAGCCAATAGATTTTATTCATTTTTCTTCTTTATCCCCTTTCATTTTTAATTAGAACTTTTTCCTTTCACTTCAAGAAGCAGTTAAAGCATGCCTGCTAGTTGTGCAGTGTGTTGATTGATTCGTAACTAGTGATGGCTTCCTAAGAGTAAACCTTTGATGTGGCTCAGTTGCTGCAGAAAATATCAAGGGATTTCTGCCAGTCACTGACAAGACAGACGGATACTCCTTTGTATATCCCTTTGGGTGGCAGGTGTGCATTGCTACAGTTACCTCTGCTTCATGTTGTGCCATATTATAGTTATTCTGATTTATCCTACCTTCCATTTTTTTTTCAATCTCAAGAAATTCATGATTATAAATTATTTTGGAGTGCTTATTTAACTCTACTTTGGTTATCTTTCTCCTTTCTTTGAGCCAGGAAATAGTTATTGAAGGTCAGGACAAGGTATTTAAAGACGTTATAGAACCATTAGAAAATGTCAGTGTAAATGTTTTCCCAACAAACAAACAGGATATACGAGACCTTGGTTCCCCGAAAGAGGTTTGTTTTTACGCCCATACGTTGTTTTAAATATCAAGAAAGTAGCTCTGATATGTTGCATTGATGTTCTTTTCTCTTATTTTCCTTGTATAGATTAGGGCCTAGTAAGAAAAGCATCAATAATCTTTTTGGTTTCTTGTCACTGATCCTATTATTTAAAGATCTAATGTTACCATAACTTATAATCAATTTTAGGTCGCTGAAGCGTTGATTACAAAGGTTTTGGCTCCCCCTTCACAGAAGACAAAGCTAATTGATTCAACAGAGGTCAGATTTTTCCTAATATTCTTCTATACCCTACATTTCAAGATTTGCCGACTGCGATTCATATTCTTGTTCTCATCGAATCTATTCTCTTTTAAACTTATTCTCCAACTTCTTTTTGTTTTTCTCAACTACAGTCGACAGTACTGAGGTAGTATTTGATCATGTGTTAGAGACAATAGTCTTGTTGTTTTCATTGTAATCACTGATCGCAAGTAAAATTCGGTACCTGAAATATGACCACTAGACAACTTAGTCGTCTGTTATATTTTAAATCCTTCAATAATATTTTATGTGATTAAAAGGTTGAATTTCAAAGCATTAGCTATTGGCAGTAACAGTACAATTTGTTAGATTGGCTGTAAAGGTTGTTGCAACTTAATTTATAGGGTTGTTGGCCTTTCCGTCCATCAGTCATTGTTTTCTGGATGGGGTGCTCTTTGCAAATACCATATAGCTCGGGTTCTATATGTAATGCGTAAACTCTTTTTGACACAAGTTTTGCTTTAATCTACGCGTTACTAATATGTTTGGTTCTGATCATGATGGTGCAAACTTAAATTTTACAAATGGAAAATATGCAAATATTTGTCAACTTACTATTAATCATGTTGAATTCTGCATTTATGTTGATTGTTATTGGTTGATTGATTGTCCTCTGGTCATGGTCCTCATGGATACAGTATGATGTATCCATACGGGAAAGTCTATTTGCATACTTACTATAAATTGTGTTGAATTCGGCATCTATGTTGATTATTACTGTTTGATTGATTGTCCCCTGGTCATGGATACAGCATGATGTTGACGGGAAAGCTTATTACACGTTTGAGTTTGTGGCTCAAGCCCCAAACTTTACTCGACATGCTCTAAGTGCAATCTGCATTGGCAATGGTATGAAACTTATAATCCAACATTTGTGCAAATAATTGATTTGATCCAATAACCAAAACTTCCAAGTAAATTTGGTGAATTGAAAAGCAATATACTTCTGTCACACTAAAGATGCCAAGTTCGTGTGTTGAGCTGTTCAACATGCATGTCTAAGTACATGGCTGTTTTATGTGTTGCTGTGCCATATGATATTAGTATGTTTCTAGTTGTTGCTGTAAGTCAAAGGAACCTCCAGTGATTAAGTCATCTCTTGATTAAACTAAGAACAATTTCAAGAATGTGCAAGTAAGCACACTGGAGTTGGTAGCTTCTCATTTCTGTATGGGGTGAGCATCCATTATCACTAAGAGCCGTATTCTCATGCAGGGAAGCTTTACACTTTGACAACAGGAGCCAATGAGAGACGGTGGGGCAAGATGAAGGATAAATTGCACACTGTGATTGACTCCTTTAAAATCTTTAATGTTTGAGGAGTTACCATATCCCTGAATTGTTTCAACCACCAAGCTAATACTACAGGCTATTCGCTCTACATAGTTGAGTTTTTTTGTCATAATATATTGAAATTTCAGCAGTTTTGTGCTGCCTTTCACTTAACACTTTCATGTATAATTGTAATTGAAAGCTATTATGGCCGCAATTCATTGTTACTATATGATACATTGTGATAATTTGAATCATTGTTACTTCCTGACTTAGAATTGATCATTGGTCCATATTTCTGGCGACTTATGATTATCATATCAATAAGTTGGTTTCACTCAGGGATTTTGTTGGATAATCTGAAATCAATCAGGCTAGTGAACATTGTAATGTCAGAATCTATTGCCACTTTGCCAGCAGCTGGAAAGGTTTTTATTATCAGTTATAAAAGTGGTATAAACCACCAAAGTTCTCGGTAGCACTTCCTATGTATAACCAACCAAGATGCTCCTCAACTTGAGTTATCAAGAAATTTCTTAGAAGGCTCTCCAAAAGTCTTGGAAAGGATTTGTCGAGAGCGTCCCCTAGCATAGAGTGTGTTCAAAGCCACCCAAAAATCTCCATTTTCTGTCCTCTTGATGTTCCCTGGCCTAGGTAGCAGGTTCTGCTACACCGACTGCTTGGCTTGCTTAACAGTACTTTAGCTAATATGGGTTATATTCCATTACTAGATGTAGAGTAATAATATAGTAGAACATTACATGTTTAGATTTTCACCTAATTTAAGAGGCATGGGCAAACTCGGCGTAACCAATTAATGTTTGGTACTTCGTACTTGAGAAACGTACCGTCATTGACATGTGTCTAGGGGCGGGGCGGGGCGGGTCATGTCTTGTTGAATGCAAAAGATTTTGGGGCTCGATACTAGAAAAGTTTACAACTTAACTGGGACTCGGGAAGAATAAGAGAAGTGAAAATAGAAAGCATGACTTTAAGGTGGTAGAAACCAGCCCATGAATTCCTGTAATTTATTTATAGTCATGACTAAGAAGAAACCATAATCCAAGGGAATTTAGCAAGCACGCGAAAATCCAAATCAATAATATAATTCAACCTAATGTTAAACAATGTTTGACATGCCTTTAAATAGACTTACGAATAGCCATACAAAACCCTAAAATTGTAGGGGGGAAACCAAATTAATAAGTTACCAAAATAGTAATAATAAAACCCTAAAAATATCCCAAGTAAAACCACGTCAATGAAAGTCGGACGCCCGCGCACGTTTTGTCTTGGGACATGAGCGCGTTTTAATTTTCGGCACATACATTACAGGAATGTTAACACATTGTGCTTTGAAAACTTTGTAAAATCTACAATTTGCACCCTCCAGCTTCCAATATTATTTCTCAAGCCTTCTAATTTGTCCCCAGACTTCCGATCTTGACTCTGAGGTCCCTCCACTTGTAGAAACATGATTCTTGGACCCTAGGATAACATCATTCCCCTCTTCTTGGAAAAGATTCGTCCTCGAATCTATAAGTGCAACACGACTATTTGCTCTCGAGACGAGGTTCATCCAATCTGCCCATTGAGTTGAGAAGAAGTGATCGTTGATAAGCCGCTTGACGAACCAATATACAAATTGAGTTGGATCTTCAAAGTCAAACGGATCTGCGTAAGTGTGCAACAACTTCATCTCTTCTCGAACCACCATTAACTCTCTTTCATACTTCTCTCTCTTAGCTTACTCTCTTTCAAGTCTCTTTTTCTCAAGCTTTACTTTCTTAAGTGTTTCTCTCCTTTCTCTTTGAGTTATCTATTTTTCAACTCTCTTTTCCGAGTCTTTCTTTTTCGATTTCCTTCACCAACGCCATGATAGCATTTAGATCCTCCCACATCTCAATCACTTCTTTTTCTAAATTCTCTATTTTAAGTCTCTCTTTTTCTATCCTCTATTTCTCTCTCTAACCTTTGCTCATTCTCAATTCTTTCTCTTTCATAGAGATCAATTGGTGTCAAAGGTATAAGGGTGATTTTCTTTTGATTGAATAAAAAATAATATCTATTGAAAACATCACGCTAAGGTTGGCGATCAACTAGCCATGGTAGGCCAAGCACCAAATGCTCATCCATTGTCGACACTACATCACACCAAACTTCATCCTTATACCTCCCCATATAAAAAGAAATTAGTGTTTGCTTGGTCACCCTATTCTCTTCATAGTCACAAACTCACTTGACATGAATTCCTAATTTTTCAATGACTTCTGTAGTCACCATATTAAAATCATTGTATACATCTATGTTGAACTTGTATACTTTCCCTTGGATGTGACAACAAAAATGAAAGGTGAAGGACATATACATATATCACACAAGTTCGTTATCTACAAGTAATCATGAGTTACCTCGTGCGAACTTGAACTTTGAGCGAAGCGGAAGACTTTCTGCTTGAGCTACAATCTTCGTATGTCACGATCAACAATCCTGCAAGTCTCTCTCGTCGGATTGATATCACGTAGAACGAATATCAATTCTGGTTCACACCACAAATCCAAGCCTCTTGATGGTTAGGCTAGAGGGAGTATTTTTGTGAGATAGAATATAGGAGAGAGAAGGAGGGGCTGTCAAGAAGGGAAGTGTTGGAATATGCTTCTTGATAATCAACTTATCACCTTGCATATTTTGAATATTTTGATTTGATTGTTCTCATTACTGTGTGTCATAACAAGTGCCTAAGAGGGTTGCGCACCGATTAGTGTGGCAACTTGTTTGACAACATATAGGTCTTAGGTTAGGTTGTTCTAATCTAGTCCTACCTTCTATATGATGATTAAACAGACCAGCACTTCATATGCACCAGCACCAGCACCAGCAGACTTGCTGTAGCATCAAGGTTTTCGAATGACTTGTCACCAGCAGACTTGTCATATGCACTAAAGGACACTTTGAAGACTCGCCACCAGCAGACGTGCTGTCAAGTGCATCACGGAAATACCTTGAAGACTAGTTACCAGCAGACTTGCTACGGTTTGAATGTTCACAACAGCAACCAAAAGTCTTTCCTTACAAAGAAGACTCACTATTGAACTTCTTACCGGCAGACTTAATTTTGTACGTGCCACAAAGAGACGGAACCGCAATAGATCAAGAAAAGACAAATGTGTTCAAGCTTCAAGAGAAATTCAAATCCTCATGAAGCCTGACACCTGTGATGCTGCAGATCTTTCTCTCACTCATGTGGTCCGAAGAAAGTCAAAGGAATCTACTTTATTAGATAGACCACCTGAGAGTGCATCAGACGTCAGACTCACTTTCCAGAGACTTATCAATACAGTCTGACGGGCAACCAGTTCAGGATCTGCAAGACAAAGCTTTTATCCAACAGTCAAAGATCCAGTGAACAACATATCTATCCGACGGATTTCAACAACGACATTTTTCTAACGGATAGAAAAATCATCTTCATCTCTCAACGATCAACTGACCCCGGTCTATAAAAGAAATCTCCTATCCTCTTCTTCGGTGATGTGCGGAAATACAGAAAATGACGAATACATCAGAGAAAAACTGATCTGCAACAAGAACTTCAAAGAAGTTGTAAGATCTGCAAGAGATCGTCTTCACCAACGCATCTCAGATCTATACAGAGAGTTGCAGTGAGATTCCCAGACCTTAGCAAAACACTCTCTGTGGATTGCTAGGGAGAAACACTTTGAAGACGAAGAGAGAGATCAGAAACTTCAATAGACAGAGATCGGCGTCTTGGTCAAGAACCCAGTTCTTGATTTGAGTTCTTCACCCTTCTTTGAAGAACTCAGCCTCTACCTGAAGCTTCAGGACTTTATTCCTAAAGCTAGAGGTCAAGCTCTTGGATCGATTTGAAGATTGATTTCAGATGGTGTCTAAGGAAGATGAAGAGCTGTCTGTAAATATTGCATTCATATCTTCAGATTTGTATTCACATACAAATGTTGTTGATTGTGCAATAATCAATCATCATAGAAGGACGAGTGCTATGCACTCAATCGTTCAGATATTTTATATCTGAACGACCTTCAATAGCGTCTTCTCATAACAGTCTCTCGTTCTCGTCTCCTATAGCCCTCTTTACTTAAGAGTTTGTCTATGAACAATTAAGTAAAGATTAAGGCTTGAAAGGACAAGGACAGAAACTGTACATAGAGTGTCTAGGCTGATGTATTCTGTAATTTATCTTTGAATAAATTCAGAATTTCTTTCAATTGATTTATCTTCCAATCCTTACATCTCTATGAGCTTTTATAAAATGATTTATCCTTTGAAAAGTTATTCTCTAATGATTTCCTAAATCTGTATTTGGAAGAAGGATTAAGTGTGTTGTTGTTCTGATCATATATTTGTGTACAGCCACTTAATACTTCTATAAATCTAAGCCTAACTATTTCCGCTGCTTAAAATCTTTCAAACAGGCTTTTGATTTAAACGACACTTCACCAGCAGAGTTGATAACTCTTCAGTGAGCAAGTCTGCTGTTCCTCAATACCAGCAGACCTGCTCAACGTGATAACTGTCTATGCCTTTAAAACCTATGCTTTAATTATATAGAAAGAAAGAAAAGTTTTAAACGACAACATATGCTATTCACCCCCCTAGCCTATTTGAGTAATCATGTGGACCAACAGGAAGACGTGTTCTTCTCCTAGGCGTATAATGTGTTAGGGTTTTACCCCTTTAGTTGCCCTATTTATATTATTGTACAAGAAACCCTATTTCTTGTAGGTTAAGTTAAGTCAATCCCGAACCCCTTCAGATTAGGAAACTAATTAACCTTTAATAATATAAATATATTCTATGTGAGCGGAAGTAAATAATCGGGCCACTAGCCCAATTGCTAACATCTCTCACTCGCACACATAGACTTACCTCTCTTACCACATCGTATCATCAAAACCTGTTAAATACTGCCTCTTCATACTGGAAGTGAAGCGTGCGACATGGCGAGAAAGATAAAGGGTGGAGCGCTATACCAAATCACCATCTGACCAGCATAGAACGTCCTCGTTAGAAAACAAAACTCGTCTATACCCCAGACCGTATACATACATCAATTTAAGCATCATCAATCCCTCAAGAGCGGTGCTTAAACCTCAACATGTTTGTGTATCAAGATGAATCTCTTGAACCGTATGTTCAATATGATAGCCATGGCATTAAAACACAAAAATAGAGATGTATATCACACTATCTTCCTTAGACACTCATATCAATCACTCTTGATTAACTGCTTTCCCAGCAATGCTCCGTAGGGCTGTATGTGCATAGCCCGTTGGTCGGCATGCCAAAGTAGCATCATCAATGTCCAAGTTCATGATATAGTTCTAAGTCACATAGAGAATAATCGTGACCTGGATTAATTTGATCACTAGAACTCACACAGTGATGAAGCAGTGATCATTCAATCACTTACTTAAGTCGCATTATAGTCACATACAGTATGATGTGTATGCTATGGCGGAACTCCCACACAAAGTAGGCATGTCATGCTCAAATGCCATGCGAACCTTAGTCTAGTCGCCCTTCTGGCGTCTAACCTGAGTACTTAAAAGTAGTCACTCTTCTAGTGTTTCTTTTAAAATCTCATATTCGGACTTTTTCTTGGGATATAAAGTTGACCTTTATAAAAGGTCTCATATTGGTCGTATGCCAAGGCGATAAATGTAATGTCATTTGCGTATCTCTCTTCGTAGGTGCCAAAGACTTTTACTATCTCAACTTACTCGCCCACCCAGCGACAGGGTGAATTACTCGTGTGAGAGGGTCAATTCAATATCCACGACATTTTTTTAATCAAAATATATATGCTACGCAATTTCATATTAAAATATCCAATTAACATATAAAACAAATAAAATGAAACTACAATTTATTCAAACGATAATGAAAAATAATAATCAAATGTCAACAAAAGTGTTCTCAGAATAAATGTCAAATCCTACGAAGCCCTAGACCCAACATATGATCCTGAAAGATCTCTCTAGCTAGAGGTTTAGTCATAGGGTCAGCCAACATGTTTCTAGTAGGAATATATTCTTGAACAACTTTCTTTTCTACAACCATGTCTCTAGTGAATGATACTTGATATTAATGTGTTTCTTCTTCCCATGATACTTGGGGTCTTTAGTGTAACCTAAAGCAGCCATTCTATCGCAAGCAATGACTACAGGACGATCCACATGCGTCGTAACATCAAGATGTTGAAGAAAACTCCTCAACCACACAACTTCTTGCACCGCAACTGAGCAATCCATATACTCAGACTCCATCGTAGATAAGGCGGTGCTAGTCTGTCGCCTGCTACTCCAAGAGATAGCTCCACCACTAAGGAGGAAAGCGTAGCTCGAAGTTGATTTATAACCATCTACATCTCCAGCCCAATCCGCGTCAGTGAAACCTTTCAAGCTCAAATCCCCACCTTGGTAACATAGGGTTAAATTTGTGGTTCCCACCAAATAACGTAGAACCCTTTTCACTGCCATCTAGTATTGAGGTCCAGGATTACTTTGGAATCGACTCAACATCCCAACTACAAAGCATAGGTCAGGCCGCGTGCACACCATAGCATACATTATGCTTCCTACCACATTCACATATGGAGTTGTAGACATTCTCTTCTTCTCTTCTTCATTCTTAGGGCATTGGTTTGTATTATGGACACATCTTTTTTCCATTGGAGTGACAACTGGTTTTGAGTTAGTCATGCCAAATCGTTCGATGACTTTCTTAATGTAAGTCTCTTGAGACAAACCGAGAAATCTTTTCGAACGATCCCTAATGACTTTCACTCCAAGCACATAGCTTGCTTCACCCAAGTCTGTCATATCGAAAAGCGCAGACAGTCACTCTTTAGTGGCATTTATCATCTCCATATCATTCCCAGCTAATAAGATGCCATCAACATATAATGACAGAATCAAGATCTTTTTCTTGGATCGTTTAACATACACACAGTGGTCGTCCTCAATCATCACAAAGCCAATTGAGGTTATCGCTTGATGAAAGCGAATGTACCACTGTCTAGATGATTGTTTGAGACTATAGATGAAACGTTTGAGTCGGCACACTTTGCGCTCTTGTCCCTTGACTTCAAAACCCTTTGGTTGAGTCATATAGATCTCTTCATCTAGTTCTCCATTGAGAAAAGCAGTTTTAACATCCATCTTATAAAGTTCTAGATCCATGTGCGCTACTATCGCTAAGATTAGGCGAACAGAGGAAAATCTCACCATAGGGGAGAATGTCTCCTCATAGTCTAAACCCTCTCTTTGGGTAAAGCCTTTCGCCACAAGACGTGTCTTATATTTGTCAATTGATCCATCTACCTTTCGCTTGACTTTGAAAACCCATTTGTTTCCAATAGTCTTGTGACCTTGCGGAAGATCAACTAACTCTCAAACATGATTCTTTTTCATAGAGGAAATTTCATCTTCCATTGTAGTCATCCATTCATTGTTTGTAGGTAAAGAAAAAGTTTCTTTGAACGATGTAGGCTCACTAGAATTGTAAGAAGTAGTTAGGAAAGATTCCTCTTCGATCCCGAATCAACGACGAGGTATATTTCCACGTTTACTTTGTCGCTCTAGTATCAGACTCCCACTAGAATCCGTACTCCCACTCGGATAAAGATGACCTTGACTCTCATTGGCGACTTCCATAGGCTCAACCTCATGTTGTACCGTAGGATTAGGTTGAGGCAATTCCCCACCTTCGCCAAAAGATGTCATATGTTCTTCTTCCATCTCAAAAAGTTCAAAGTCTTTCCTAACTTCACATATCTGTGGGAAATCATTCTCAATGAAATCAACATTACACGACTCTGTTTCAGTCATTCCTACGTCTAACATAACCCTTTGAGGTATCTGAATACCTTATGAAAACACACTTGTTTCCTCTAGGACCTAGTTTTCTAAACTTATTGGAGGTACTATGGACATAACCTACACAACACCCAGGATGAAGATGCCCCAATTTAGGCTTCTCACCTTTCCAAAGTTCATAAAGGGTTGTGGGAACTAACTTAGAAGGCATTCGGTTAAGTATGTAGGCAGCAGTCATTAGCGCATCCCCCCAAAACGAAATTGGGAGTTTGGCCTGTGCCATCATCGACCTAACAATTTCCAACAATGTTCGATTCCTTCGTTCTGCAACACCATTTTGTTGCGAAGTTCTAGGAATTGTCAACTGTCGACGTATTCCTTTTTTCTCACACAATTCTTTAAATTGATCAGATAAATATTCACGGCCCCGGTCAGTTCTAAAAGTTTTTAAGCTTTTATCCTTTTGATTCTCAACCTCTGTGAGAAAACGCTCAAAACATTTAAGAGCTTCATCACGGTGAGAAATAAGGTAAACATAACCATAGCGTGTGTAGTCATCAATAAAAGTGAGAAAGTATGAAGCTCCATGACGTGCCTTAACATTCATTGGTCCGCAAATATCTGAATTGACTAACTCTAATGGATGTGTGGCTCTTTTTACCTTACCAAAAGGCTTTCGGTAAGCTTTTCCTGCCAAACAAGATTCACACAAGGGTAGGTTGACTTTGGTGAGAGACCCCAATAGGCCTTCTCTAGCCAATCTAGTCATCCTATCTTTTCCTATATGTCCAACTCTAGCATGACATAACTCGGAATTAGAATCATCATAAACCATACAAGAAGAAGAATAAACAGAAGAATTATGAGAATCCAACAAATCTAGTTTAAAGAAATTATCTGACAAAAAATCATGTCCCAAAATAGAGCTGTCAAATAGGGCAAAAGCCCGCGGGAATGCCTGCCCCGCCACCTATTAGGGGCGGGTTGGGCTGGTGTATTCAATACCCGTTTGGATGCGAGCTTTTGGGTTTTGCCCGTGCGGGCCGTGGGCTTCTGCGGGGCGGGGCGCGGGCAGCCCGCATATTTGGACTCTTGCATAGTTACATTATTTTATTTATTTCTTTATTTGGATTTTGGACAAGAGTGGCCCAACCCATTTCATTGGCCTTAACAGTTAACACGCATAAGGGAAAGGGAGTAGCCTAGGACTGTGAGTGTTAGGTTAGAAATTAGAATTGTTAGATCTCTTAGGGGAAAGGGGAAAGGGTATTCTCTTATCTCTCTCTCAAATCTCAATAGTATGTTCTTCACGATTTCTCCATCGGACCAGTCTCCACTCTCCAGCGGCATCGTCTTCGTCATCATCGTCTTCGTCCTTCCTCTCTCTCCTCCGTCAGTCAGATACTCAGATCTCACGCTCTCTCTAGCCGGCTGTCGATAATGTCTAAGGCCGAGGACCTGTAGTTTCTTTGATTACTTGGTTACAGGTGTATATTTTTTTATCTATTACCGTTTCCTCTTTCAGATTCCCGATACTGAAGACGCGCCACCATTCTGATTTCTGACGATGACATCACATGTCAGTGAACGGTGATCTGATTTTCGGCCGAAGTTTTTGTAATCCGTCGACTTGAAACCTCTAGAACCTCTAGACAAGAAGTAAACACCCATATCCATTTGTACATATGGAGTACATATGAATTTGCGGCAATTTATTTTAGTTTTTGACAACCTGGATGCTCATTGCTCTTGTCCATTGTCATTTCTTTACTTTGTTTGGTGGGATGTTATTGTATACAATTGAGATTAGTTTTAAAAATTAATGACTACTGATGTGTTGTTTGTGTATTAATAAATAAAAAATATTAAATAAACCCATTTGTGCGGGCCGGTCCGTTTTGCCCGCGGCCCTACGCGGGGCGGGTTGGGCTAGCGGTTTTTATGACCGTTATGTTTGCGGGCTTTCCCGCCCCGGCCCGTTTTGCAGCGGGCTTTTTGGGTCCGCGGGCAAACCCGCCCCATAAGCCCGTTTTGACAGTCCTATCCCAAAATCTCATCACCAAAACAAATATCCAAGTGATCACCACTAAAATTAAAAGATTATCCATGTCCTAGAAATTGTACTATTGATAATAGATTGTGTCGAATTCCAGGTGCATAAAGAACTTCATGAAGAGTCAATGTGCGTCCATTCCGCAATTGAAGTTGGTATGAGCCAACTCCTTTGACTTCAACAGACGAACTGTTTCCCATGAAAATTCTTCTTGTACCCACAAGAACTTTTCGATAATCTACAAATCCTCCTCGATCCCTCGTCACATGTTTGGTTGAGCCTGAGTCTACAATCCACACAGGGAGAGAGTCAGCTAATATAACATGAGAGCAAACATAACTTTGCATGGAGATAGGATTTAGGGATACCTTCTTGGGCTCAGGACAAATCCGAGCAAAATGACCCAAGGTACCACAGTTGTAGCACTTCTGCTTAGCAATATTCTTTTTGCCTCTTCGGCGTTTAGCAATCTTGTCACTTTTGGGGCCCAAATTTTGAGTCTTCTTGCCTTTAACGTGTTTCTTGCGTTGCCCATGTGGCTTGCGCGGACCCTCAAAGGAAACAAGAGCAAGATCACGAGTCACATCACTTATCGCGCGATTCGCTTCATGACACTCAGCCTCAAGCTCAACATGGCGAGATACATTTGCAAAAGTATAAATGGAGTCCGTATGAGTCATAACATGCCTCAAACTACTCCAAGAGTCAGGCAGTGAACGAATCACTGCTTGAACTTGTTGTTCATCAGATAAGATAGAACCAGCAGCCTTAAGCTCACGAATCATTCCGGACATCTCGCGTAGTTGTTTAAGAATGTTACGTTTCTAGTCAATCTTATAGCTTTCAAACTTGTAAGTCAAAGTCCTCAACTTTGTAGCAGAAGTATTCCCATAAATGTGCTTAATATCATCCCACATTTGTTTTGCAATCAAGCAATCCTCAAATTTGCCAATCAGATCATTATGCATGCTACTCAACATAGTAAAGCATGCACATCGATCTTTCTTTTTCCATTTAAGGAATTCCTGCATTTTCTGGCGATGTTGGGTGATGGTCAAATTACCCATCTTTGATTCTTTCATCACAATATCTAGGTTGTCGAGAACTTCTTACTCATTTAGCAAATATGTGATTTTCATTTACCAAACATTATAGTTTGTGTCATCTAATTTCTCACCCTTGTTAAGATCAGCGATTACATTTTAGAAGTCATTTCACTACAATTTATTGCAAAAAATAAGACATAAGCATATATATATATATATATATATATATATATATATATATATATATATATATATTCACTTTTGCTCTAAAAAATCAATTACTAAATATAATCACATCATACACGTAAGGAAGGAAAATCCTGCGAGACTCGTAATCACAACCAAAGTATGCATAACGTAAAAATATTCATAAATTGATAATTTAAACAAAAGAAACAAGATAGAACAAATACATCAAGCACATATCATGTACATACATATTTTCACGATTGAAAGTAAAATTATTGGGTCTCGTATAGTCTCAATAGCAATTTTAGAGCCCAAAACGACAATTAATTATGCTAAAAATGACTTTAAATTAGTTTAAAATTCACAAAGAATTTTTAAAATTTTTCATAACAATCCAAAACAGTCCCAAAAGGTTAATGAATGACAAAACAGCCCCTGGAAGTTATTTTTGAATTTTTAATAAATCAAAAAACACATTTTTTATGCTATGAAAAATCAAAAACACATACTTCCAAGCTGAATTGATCAAAACAGAGGCCACCATTAGACTTAGAAGGCCCAAATTAGTCTAGACTCTCTGGAGGTGAAAAAAACGGCGGCCGTAGCACCCCTCACGCGCTCCACGCGCCACTACCGAGAGTGGGCGTCGCTTTTGTGACACATAGACGCTGACTGGATGTTGAATCAGCCATAGGGCTGACGAGGCACTGACTAGACCGATGACGTGGCACATGACGTCATCGATGATGTCATTATTTGACTTGAGATAGAAAAGTGGGCCCTACTGTGTTAACGTGGTAGATGATGTGGCAGACACATCAACGTTGACTGTTGACCAGTTGACTAATCAACGGTCGACTGATTTCCATCTCATTCTCCCAGTCAAAGAGTGTACTCCACTCACCGCCTTCCCAAACTCCGATGAGGTCGCGGACGATGGCATTGGATTCGTATCGTCGAGTACTTTCCAATCGTGTAATTTTTACACCGAAAGGAGTGCCACAAAAGGCACGTACATCGAGGCCAAGAGTAGGGATCGTAAGACGCCTATTTTTCAACCCGAAAAATCGATTTGCGAACGTGATCCGCGAGCCAATTTCGTGAGGCCGTAAAACGTTCTTTTTATGTCCAAATTAAAGCATATAATATGTCGTTGGAAAGCCCTCGCGGAGTACTACAAGTACAGTCCATAAAACCATGGTTTACATAATACAAACAGGTCAAAACAACATGCAAAGTTTTGGAAAAAAATAATTTTCAACAAAACTTGGGTTTGCGATATTTTGAAAAATACCCAACGGATTTCGACAAGAATTTAGTATGTTGTTCACCTCGTCATAGGGAATTTAGACATATAAATTTTTCTCTAAAATAAAATCGTTTTACACATAAAATAATGAAACACATTTTGTTCATTATCCGGTAAAACTTTTAAACAAACCCAAAAATAAAAGCATGCAATTCATGGCATAACGAAATGAGCAATCAAGCATATAGACTCTGATACCAATGAAGGATATATACATATATCACACAAGTTCGTTATCTACAAGTAATCATGAGTTACCTCGTGCGAACTTGAACTTTGAGCGAAGCGGAAGACTTTCTGCTTGAGCTACAATCTTCGTATGCCACGATCAACAATCCTGCAAGTCTCTCTCATCAGATTGATATCACGTAGAACGAATATCAATTCTGGTTCACACCGCAAATTCAAGCCTCTTGATGGTTAGGCTAGAGGGAGTATTTTGGTGAGATAGAATATAGGAGAGAGAGGAAGGGGCGTCCAAGAGGAGAAGACGTGTTCTTCTCCTAGGCGTATAATGTGCTAGGGTTTTACCCCTTTAGTTTCTCTATTTATATTATTGTACAATAAACCATATTTCTTGTATGTTAAGTTAAGTCAATCCCGAACCCCTTCGGATTAGGAAACTAATTAATTAACCTTTAATAATATAAATATATTCCATGTGAGCGGAAGTAAATAATCGGGCCACTAGCCCAATTGCTAACAAAAGGGATGGTCATGATGCCCCATGAGGTATAAATGACACTTTTTTTGATAAATAAACTAGGGTTGATGACTCAAGTTTAGAAAACAACTAAAAAGTTATAATTATTTTTTTGTGACAAATATGAAGATTGACAAATAAACTAAGGTTGATGACCCAAGTTTAGAAAACAACTAAAAAGAAACAAAAAGAAAATCGCCTTTTTTTACAACTATGGTTTTCTAAGAATGAAGACGAAAATAACACGAAGAAAGAATACGAATAAAACTAGGAAAGACAAAGAATTGAATAACAGAGAAAAACAAAGATACGTTAGTTACCTCTTTGTGGTTTTCATACCAAATGATGTGAACCCAAGAGCGATTATAAATAAGCTAACCAACATTCAACACGAATGGATGCGGAAACAGACAAATAATCTACGAGTAAAAAAAGATTGATAATTGAGATTCCCTTAACCCTAGGGTAGATATATTGATCCCTAGAACCTTCGGGTGCACCTTCAACCCACTAATCATAATTAATTAGGAGCAATTATTTAGGAACCAAAAATACGCGACTACCCACAAGCTTGTAACTCAATAAACAAACCTGATCACGCCAAAATAATAAGGTGATTGAGCGGGCAGTCCACGTAATAGACTAGAGCTAGGGTGTAAGGTGAACTGGATATATGGGCTTGTGTTCTTCTGTAAATGAGACTGGACTGGGAATTGGATTAGTCTCTTGAGCTCCTTGCTGTGATCTTGACTTGAGAGAGAAAGTATCGTTAGGGAGCTAGGAGGTTGTCCCAACTAGAGCCCTCCGGTGTGAGAGTCAGTAACGAGGTTGAACATGTCGGAGCCAAGCGTTCCCTTGAGCTTCCGATGATAATTTGTTTTGAGAGAGTAAGTTGTGTACTTGAGAGTGAGAATGAGAGCATAACCTGTTGAAGGTGGTGAAAGGCGTTATTTTATAGCCATTGACTTGGTCACCAAGCCTAGGAAGGTTGTTTGGATGTGGAGACCAACCTGTTGTTGGTCTGGGAGTTGGCTACTGTTCATTGGCTCCGTACTCTGTCCTTTGTCCTTTTCGTATCAGGGGGTGGGTTAGTGGAACAAAATGCGGCTGGTACAGACATGCCCGCGTCCTTCCAATCGGATTATGACACCTGGCTTGGCGTAGTACAATGATGATGTTTGGATGTCGATGTCGAGGAAGCTGTTCGCCGAACATCGGTCGTGCTCGGTGTTCGACCTATTCCTCGAGTATCGAAGACTTTTAGCTCACTTTCCCATGATCGCATGTCCTCCTAGGTGGTCTGTTTTGCTGCATGATTTGTGGTCGGAGGGTGGGCCATGTGTCCTTCCACGTAGGCGATTTAGGCTGGGTCCCTTCAAAACCTAATAAGATCGAATAAACAAGAAACTCTAATCCAAAGAATTTCTCACACAAGCTCACAATCAGTGAAAATCCAAATCAATAATATAATTCAACGTAATGTTAAACAATGTTCGAGATGCCTTCAAATAGGCTTACAAAACCTAAAACTTCTAAAAAAAAGCCTAAATACAAGCAAACAAGAACCCTAAATAATAAAAGTTACCAAAATAATAAAACCCTAAAAATATAAAAAGTAAAATCACATCAATGAAAGTTTTTTGGGACATGAGAACATTTTAATTTTCCGCACGTACCAGAATGTTAATGTGGTGTGCTTTGAAAACTTTGCAAAATTTACATTTTACACTCCAACTTTCAACATTATTTCTCAACCTTCTAATTTGTCCCCAGCCTTCCAATCTCGACTCTGAGGTCCCTCCACTTGTAGAAAAATGATTCTTAGACCATATGATACCAATTGATGTGAACCCAAGAACAGTTATAAAGAAATTGATCAACTTTTGAATGCGGAAACGGTAAATAACAACCAGGGGCGGACGGATGTATAACACTTAGGGTGCAAGTGCACCAGTCAACTATTTTTTTTTTTTAACTTTTGACCCTACAAAACGACGTCACTTACAAGAGTGACACCGCCCAATTCCCCCCCCCCCCAAACCCTAGGTTATTTCACACTTCGCACATGGCAAGCAAAAAACAACGGAAAAAAAAAAAAACTTGTGCAAAAAAAAAAAAATTTGTTGTGACTGCAACTATGAAAGACTGAAGCCTGAAGACCGAAGCGACTAGCGGGCACAACACCAATGGCAGGAGCCGGCGAGCCGCAAGAGTAGGACTTAGTCTCTCTCAGAAGAAACTGGAAGTCCGAACTCCGAAGGAGGAAGGGTCCAGGGAGTCACCAAGTCAGGAAGAGCCAAAGAGAGAGGTAATTCACTTCCTCTCTTCAATTCTGAACTCTTATTCTATCTACTTATTCAAAATTAGGGCTTTTGATTTTTAAATTTGGGCTTATATAGTTGGTTAACAAATTTGATGAATTTGTTGGAATTATTTGTATTTATCTGAAATTAGGGCTTTTGATTTTTGAATTTGGGGTTAAATTCTATGATGAATTTGCTGGAATTTGTGTCTTTGTTGTGTTACAGTTGCATTGTTGGGAATTGAGATTCTCGAAAGTTGAAATTTTGAAATTCTTGATCTTATATAAAAAAAATTATGGCTTTTTTTTTAATTCGAAAAATTTAGTTTAATTTTTTTACTTACTTAACTAGTTACAAACTTATAGTACTAGACTAGTGTACTAGCGTACAATTGTTACTGATGATGATGTATTTCAACGTTTTCAATGTATGAAAACGCATAAGAGACAATTGTAATTTCTAAAAGAATTATGTAATAGTAGTAATTTGTGACACCGTAGAAGTTTATGTTTCGATCCGCCACTGATAACAAAAAATTGAAGGAATTGATAAAAAGTGTCTCTCAACCCTAGGGTGATAAATCGATCCCTATAACATTGGGGGGCAACCTTGACCCTCTAGATGCAACTAGCTAGGAACCAACGCTACGGAACACCACAAACTTGCATCTCAACAAACATGGTGAGTTTGAAAGACAAGAAAATATTCACACAAGAAATTCTCTCATGAAACTCACAATTATGTGAAGAAATCTCAATTCAATCAATATCAATATAACGTTGGCTCTAAAATAATGTTTGAGATGTCTTTAAATAAGCTTACAAACCCTAAAACTTGTAGTAAAAGAAACCTAATTAAAAAAACAAAAACTATAAATAATAAAAGTTACCAAAATAGTAAAACCCTAAAAATACCGAAACAATAAAACATGATTGAAGATAGCGGACCCGTACATTTCGACTTCCTAGACGTGCGCGTTTATAACTTGCAAGAAAAATGGTTAATTTTGTCATTATACTTAGACCAATTTTACATTTTTTCACCGTACTATTTTTCAAGCAAAATTGTCATTGTACTTTTAAATGAAGATGCAATTTCATCATTATCCCTAACTGTCATCCAATTTATAACGGAATTAATTTCAGTTACCTCCCCTAAGGTTTTTTAATAAATAGGACGATCTTTAAGTTAAAATTTAATTATTTATTGGTTTTTAAATTATTAGATTTTTTTTTCTTTTAGAGGTTTCAAAATATATTTTATAAACAAAAAAAAAAAGAAATGAATGAATGAATGAATGCATATAAAACTACAAATAAGAAGGAAAAATATATTTCATGTTATAAAATAACCACAAACTTATGACAAAAGTGTATCAGAGAGAGAGAGAGAGAGAAAGCCTTTTCAGAAGCTGAAGCTGATGTTGGTTCGAGATCATCAGTCCCGTCATGAATTTCTTGTGATATCGACTAAGAGAATACATCATCGATATTTTCCATTTCATCTCGATTCCATATTTTTCCATTACACATGTAATTAATGGAAATATCATGGTTTTTGTTGCCTGCATGGCTCTTTGAACTTGTATGATCATGTGATTCTTCTGGAACACATTCATTTGATTGGGGTTTTTCAATCACCTTCTTTTTTTTTTAGGACTTTTATCCTTTGAACCAATGGGTCGTCCACGCTTCAGGCGTGTCTTAGATTCATTTGTCATATTCTCATTGGGTAGCCCTTTTGGAATTTCAATTCGAGCAGGAGCATTAACAACAGCTTTATGTGACTTTGTCACTCTCTTTGTATCTATAAATACATCTGGCAATTGATTTGTTATATTCTGTATATGTACGATCTTTCGAACTTCCAGTTCACGTTGCTTTTTGGGAGGGTCAAGGTGCAATAATGATTATGTGCACCATTTGATTTTTTTTCCACTTGTCGTTCTTCATCTCCTAAAGGTGGTAACTTTTCTTCATTAAAATGACAATCGGCAAAACGTGTCGTAAAGATGTCACCTGCCTTTGGTTCAAGATACTTGATTATTGAAAGGGATTCATACCCAATGTATATTCACAATCTTCGTTGTGGTCCCATTTTTGTGCGTTGTGGTGGAGCAATGGGTACATATACCATAAAACCAAAAATTCTTAGATGAGATAGATTCGGTTCTTGACCGAATGCTAGCTGAAATGTGGAGTATTTATGATATGCACTTGGTCTAAGGCGAATTAGTACAGCGGCATGCAAAACAGCATGACCCCATACAGAAGTAGGGAGCTTTGTTCTCATTATCAATGGTCTGGCAATGAGTTGAATACATTTGATAAACGATTCAGCCAAACCGTTTTGTGTATGAACATGAGCTACTGGATGTTCAACATCAATTCCTATTGCCATAAATAATCATTGAATGCTTGAGATGTAAATCCACCAGCATTATCAAGTCTAACCTTCTTGATCATGTAATCTAGGAATTGTGCTCTTAATTTGATTATATGTGCAAGGAATTTGACAAATGTCGTATTGCGAGTTGATAATAGACATGTGTGTGACCATTTGCTAGAAGCATCGATTAATACCATAAAGTACTGGAATGGTCCACTTGGTGGATGGATATGTCCACATATATCACCCTGGATCCGTTCCAAAAAGGTTGGTGATTCATTTCCAACTTTGGTTGGTGATGGTCTAACTATCAACTTTCCTTGAGAACAAGCATCACAAGAGAGTTCATTGGGTTGAAAAATCTTCTGGTTTATCAACGGATGACCACTAGAATTTTCAATAATTCTCCGCATCATTATTGAGTCAGGGTGTCCCAACCATTCATGCCAAACTTTAAATGTTTCCGTAAACTTCGGGGTTACGGTAATATATGATTCAAATACTCTTATATTTGTATAATACAATCGGGCATGCAACTTTTCTAATATTCATTTGCTTCCGGAAGTGTTTGAAGTAATGTAAAGATATTCACTATTCTCTTTGTTCATGGTTTCAATATGATATCTGTTCAGATGAATGTATTTAAAACTTAACATGTTTCTTTGAGATTTAGGAGAGAATAGTGCATTACTTACATTGAATTTCGTGCCTCCATGCATTAGAAAATTTGATTTTTCAGATCCCTCAATTATTTTTGCACTACCAGAAATAGTATTGACGTTTGCCTAGTCAATCTTCAGATAAGAAAAATATTTCATATCCTTAAGTATAGTATGTGTAGTATCGTTGTCCGCAAGGCATAAATCACGTTATTGGATATTGGATTCAGACATAATTATGATCTATTTTAATATAAGATAAAGAAAAAGTAAGATAAATAAACATTATAAGAATATGAAACACGAAATATATAAATATATAATATCATACATAATATTAGTGTTGTGCCAAACATAAATGTTTGGCACATATTTCGGACCATAGCTTCATTCCTATTTCGGACCATAGCTTCATTGCTATTGACGAACTATTACACATAGTACTAAAATATAAGGAAATAGTTTACTGTTCGCACAAACAAGAAATATTTATGAAGATTTATTTTCTTGGCAGTTGAGTCCATTGGTCATATCAACATCCACATTAACAACATCATCAAGGTCAAAGGTAAGATCTTCAGAATCACTTATCATGAAATTTGTCTCGATATTTTTCTGTTTCCGTGATTTCTGATAAAGCTCAACTAGATGTCTTGTTGTATGACACGTGCACAACCAATTGCCTTTCATACCACATTGGTAACAAATGTTTTCATTATTCTCTTTATGAGTATCATTGTGGTTCTTTCTACGTTTTTCCTGTAACGACCCGAGCCCAAGAGCTCGGTCTGCTACGTGTAGCCCACACACTGGCCCACTGAGCACGTGGCACCTTGGGTCATCAGGCCCACCACAAGCCGACCCAAAAGTTCATGGATGATGTTGGTGCCCAAAAGTAGTGTGTGGCTACCTTATAAACCACATACAAGTCTCACATTTACCCGATGTGAGATTGGGGGTATTACAATCTCCCCCACTTAAATCCTTGACGTCCTCGTCAAGGCCAAATCGTACCCCGGGCGATACGGGATTCAAGAGGTGGCTCCCACCTTCTGTGGTATAGCATTTTGGCTCGCACAACACTTTGTTCCCATATTTCCGGCCGGATCCCGCTCTGATACAATTTGTAACAACCCAAGCCCGAGAGTCTGGTATGCTACGTGTAGCCCATACACTGGCCCACTGAACATACAGCACCTTGGATCATCATACCCACCACAAGCCGACCCAAAAGTCTGTGGATGATGTTGGTGCCCAGAGGTAGTGTGTGACTACCTTATAAACCACACACAAGTCTCACATTTACCCGATGTGGGATTGGGGGTATTACATTTCCTCCTTATCAATCTTGGGTCTGAAACCTCTTCCCCTTCCTCCACCACGTTCTCGACCACGCCCACGCCCACGACCTCGACCACGATTATAACCTCGGCTATGTCCTGAAATGGATCCATGGTTACGCTCATGGTCATGATTAGTCGACGTTGCATTTACTTCTAGGTATGGGGCAGAGTCAGTGGGACGAGTCTCATGATTTTTTATCAGCAGCTCGTTATTTTGTTCAGCCAAAAGAAGACATGAAATCGTTCAGAATATCTTGTGAATCCTCTTTCATGATATTGTTGTTGTAGGATCACATTTGCGGCATGAAATGCGGTGAATGTTTTTTCCAGCATATCATATTCAGTGATATTTTCACCACATAATCTCTACTTAGAACTTATGCGAAATATGGCTGAATTATATTCGCTAACGGATTTAAAATCATAAAAGCGGAGTGTAAGCCAATCATAACGAGCCTTTGGGAGAATCACTGTTTTCTGATCTCATATCGTTCCTTCAGTGATTTCCAAAGATCTATAGGATCTTTGATAGTGAGATATTCTGATTTTAGATCCTTATGAAGGTGGTGGCGAAGGAAAATCATAGCCTTTGCCTTGTCTTGGGTTGATGTTTCTTTCGATTCATCTATCAGATCACCGAGACCTTTAGCGTTTAGGTGGATTTTAGCGTCTACTATCCATGGCAGATAATTTTTTCCAGTGATGTCTAGCGCTTTAAATTCAAGTTTGACAAGATTCAACATTTTTATGGACTAAAAAGAAGAAACATATATATTAATAAAATTCTAATACAAAAATTTATTTAAAACATAATAATTATTACATGGTGGGGTAAAAGTCAAAAGTTATTGCCTACTGCTAACAGAAAATACATAATACAGAGACAACAACAAAAAAATATGAAAATCGTTTGGAGAGTATTCAACAACGAAAACCAATATGGCGCAATAACTAGTATGATAATAATCATCAACATTTGGTTAAACATATTGTAGAAGTGAATATGGTATCAAGAGTTTGTAATGATGTAGTAAAAATGTGAGTGAAGAATTGAGATATTGGTATATTTATGGAGTAAAAATGAATGTTTATGGCCGTTAACTAGCCGTTGGAGGAGAGAGAAAAAAATGTAAAAAATCTGATTTGATAGAATTGCATTTATATTATGTGTAAATATAAATCTTATCAGGGGTAATAAATTGATCACAAATAAAGTAACTTTGTATACTATTATTACCGTTCCACACATGATTACTATTATTTTTCATGCATACTTATCTACGCCATGTTACTCGGCAAGCCTTTCGGGTGAGTGTTTAAAAATCAGTAATAAAATGATTCATATAACGAATTGAAAGCATAACAATTCATATATATATATATATATATATATATATATATATATATATATATATATATATATATTCAGTTTATAGCTTGGGGTTATTTCCGCTCAAATATCAACGAACATATATATTATGCGTAAAATAATAAATTATTATTTCGCCATCTCACCATATATTATCAACAGTGGCTCAGCCAACCTTTTCTTAATAATGGTGATATACGATATAAATTAAGGTAAGACAGACAGACAGTAACATAAAATAAAATATATCGGCAGAAATTTTTACCGGTGGGAATGTTAAGAGTAGAACGATCATGCTGATAACGTGTTATAAAATAACAACAAACTTATGACAAAAGTGTATCAGAGATAGAGATAGAGAAAGCCTTTTTAGAAGCTGTAGCAGATCTACCAATAGCATTCCACTCCTCGGTATTTATAGCCGAAGGAGGGACGTGAAACAGTTGAGTACAGTGTAGGTGATAAGCTTTTGCAATGTTACGGAGACAGCTACCTAGCTACATATAGCCAGGTATAGCTAGGTAGCCGAAGGAGGGACGTGAAAAGGCTTTCTCTCTCTCTCTCTGATACACTTTTGTCATAAATATGTGGTTATTTTATAACATTTCCCAAATAAAAAAGTAACAGTAAAATATTTATTTTACAATAATGCTCAATAGCTCACTCATAATTGACAAAAGCTATTTACCGACAAAGATTTAATTATATTAAATATTTAACGAATGAGATTCATCACATGTGTGAATGTGGTATCATTTTTATTAAAAAAATATTAATAATTTATTTACTAAATTATTAACAAAATTTTTTAATAAATTAATAAAAATAGTTTAATAAATTAATAAATATATATTTAATTAATTTTTTAATAAATTAATGAATTATTTAAAAATTTTAAATACATGATTTAAAATTATTTGATAAATTATTAAAAATTATTAAATAAAATATTCAAGACATAAATCATTAAATACCGTAAAACATTGTTTAAAAATAGTTCTTATAAGAGAAGAAAATTATTTATTAAAAAATATTTTTTCACACATCACAATTTTCATACTAGCTATGATAGGTTGAATTGATTAATTTATTAGGGGAATTTCAAGTGGGTACAATTTTGAAAACATGTTTTCATCTAGGACCATTAATTTTTTGCATATTTCATTAAACTACAAATTGTTTGCCAAATGACAAAAATGCCATTAATGAAAACTCTGATGCCAAGGCTTGGCATCAGAATGATTAATTCCAGGCATCAGGACTCTGATGCCAAAACTCTGATGCCAAAAATGCTGATGCCAAATCTTGGCATCAGGTGAAATGCTGATGCCTACAATTGTTGCTGATGCCAAAAATATTGCTGATGCCAAAAATGCTGATGTCAAATCTTGGCATCAGGTGAAATGCTGATGCCTACAATTGTTGCTGATGCCAAATCTTGGCATCAGGTGAAATGCTGATGCATATTGCTGATGCCTAGCAAACATAATCTTGGCATCAGCAAATCTTGGCATCAGGTGATGGATCGGTTACTCTGCCCACTCTCTGTATCTCTCATCCTTCTGCCCACTCTCTGTATCTCTCACCCACTCGTCTGTACACTTCAGTTGGATTTCCCTTTTTTTTTCATCACAGAATAACCCACTAAATGATCAATATCTATCCAAAGTTGTTACTACAGAACATTTAAGAAATTGAAACATAATAAATTGACCACATCAAATCTTAACCAAAACTGAAATGTATTCCAGACCACAAGCCTACAACAGACGGCTTAGATGCAACAGAAAGCCTAGACCTTTTCTTTGCTAAGCTCTCACTGCGCTTCTCTCTCTGCTCCTTCAACCTGGAAGCCACGAGCTTCTGGTAGTCAGCTGCCTCAGACTTGGCCGAGGGGGACGGGACGGGACGGCTGGTTGCAAATGTAGGGTTTCTTCACTCAGTTGGATTTCCCTTGACATCCTTTGAACTCCCAAGATCATTTCCATGTTCTGAGACATAAATGGCTCGCTGGAATCGTCGTCGCCGTCGCCGTCGCCGTCGCAGTTCGAACCTCGAGCTCCGAACATCTAAGCAGAGATCGGTGGCATCGTCGTCAATGGCGGGAAGATCGAGAATCGGAATAGACGACCTCCTTTCACTCCGTATAAAGGGGCTGTAACGGATCGGATCGATTAAAAATTCAAGATTAAGGAGAACGATGAGAGAGAGAGAGAGAGAGGGAGGTACAGACCTGGGCGAAGGAGAGAGATGGTGAGCAGAAGAGGGAATGGAGATGATTTCAAAACTCTTCATCTCCATTGGTAAAGATTGAAGCGGGTCACTGATACAACAGCTGTGGATTTAATGTTTTGTGGTTTCCAACACAAAATGTGTACCCTCCCCCTCCATTGAATTGATTGACACAGGACGTGGACGATTTTTACGATACACAAGGGTAGTGATGTATTTTTACTCCAAAAATGTATCTAAATGATATGTCTAAAAAATGACTGGATTAATTTGAAAACATGTTTTAAAAAATGTACCGGCTTGTAATTATTCCTAATTTATTTTCTATAATCATATCTTCATGAAGTGCACCAAAAATATTAGGCCCGAAAAGATAGCCCAAAAGAGTACTCCAAAATATATATAGAAGATTGGGCCAAGTTCATACCCAAAGAAGGGTCCAAGCCCAATTATGCGAAAGAAGTCAAAGATTTAAAGATAACCTTTATTATAAATAGGAGGAAACTTCCTCCTTGAAAACTCAGTGACAACTTTCCTAACAGAGAACAGGAGCAGCTCTCCCTCTCCCTCACGGTTACAAATTAAGATACACACACTCCATTTTATTTATGATCTATGATATACAACATATACTGATTATCACACCGGAGAATTTTGGGGGACACCCCCCACCCAGTCACGGTGCTTCATTTTGCAGACATTACATGTCAAATATCCTACCGCGACGACCACCGCCGAACCACGACTCCGGCGACCCCGGCATGACGTTACTTTCGGCACCCCGGACATGACACGACAAGGTCACCACATCTTTGGCGTGATCACTTTATAATTCCAATTATAACGGATTTTGATAAATGTTAATACAAAATAAGTTAAACTTTTAGTCAATTCTTTTTACGAATTAAATTGAATTCAACGAATGTGCGTTAACGGCTAGATTTAATGAATTAATTGTTTTCAAAATTAATTAATTGATTGGATTTATTTTAAATGTTATGTTTTTATTATTATCATAGTTTCATTATATGATTCATTAAAACAAAATTTAAATATCAATTAATTTAAATATTTTTTTTGTTATTTTTAATTTAGACAATATATATTTTCTTCTTATTTTTATGTTTATATTTCATTCATTCTTTAATTTTTTGTTCATAAAATATCTTTTTAACCCCTAAAAAAGGACCTATTATAAATTTATAATTTAAAACCAAATAATCATCAACTTTTTAACATGAACAATCATTAAGAATCTTCTAATATTTTTTTAAAAAAATCTTATGGGAAGCAACTGAAACAAATTCTGTTAGAAATTTGATGACAGTTAGGAGTAGTGATAAAATTGAATTTTATTTTAAAGTATAATAACAATTTTATTTAACAAATAGTACAGTAGCAAAATGTAAAAATTAATCAAAAAACAGTGACAAAATTAACTATTTTTCGATAATTTGCAAGCTACTGGAATCGGCACCCAATTGTGCGGTAGTGTGTGGAAAACTTTGTATAAATTATATTTTGCACCCTCAAACTTCGAAAACTGTTTCTCAAGAGTCAAGACTTCTAACTAACCCTCAAACTTTCAAACTTGGCACTCAAAGCCGTATAATTGTAGAATACGATTCCGGGCCCCTAGGATCACTTCACTTAGGGTCCAGTGGTCCACCACCATCCGAGTGGAATGTAAAGGATTTGGGGCCTCCCGATGGCACTGGAAAAGGTTGCAACTTGGGGTCCGATGGAATAAGAGATGGGAAGTAGCAGAACTAGGAATGAAAATTGTGAGCGTGGCAATAGGTTTTTTTTTTTTTTTATGAATTATTTTAAAGATTGGAGGAGACATAGACCTTACCTCAACCCTTATTTTTTATTATTTTAATGTCTTGAAAAGCTACAATTATAGATATATGATGCTTTTGGCGTGGCTAGAACTAATGGTGCGTCTGGTGAAGCTTTGAATACCCGACCTCTCGACTGAGAGTAGTGATGTACCAGGGTGCATCTGGTAAAGTTCAGGGTAGCTTTAGTGAGACTTGAACACCCGACATGTTCGTTATTAGAAGTGAGTAGTACCAATTGACGTAGAGCTCGTTGGTGCATGGCCATAGGTTTAGAAGTGGCACTATGATGCGGGCTGCAATTATTTGTAGTACTTGCTAACAAATTCCTAAAAATAAATATTGTTTTCCTGCATTCATTTTACCGAAGGTTGCAAATTATATTCATGTGATCGTAGAACTAGTAAACAATTCGGCAACGATGTTTTCATGCAAAAGTAACATTTACAAGCGCATGCCCTAAACCTAATTATATGGGACTGGCATTTGGGATGAACAAAGAACTAGAGTGGTAAATGTATGGTATTTACCCTTGTCATGATGGTTCTTCTTCTGAGTTCTGGTCACTGAATTGACAATTAACTATTCATTATCAAGGATGAACATAACCACAATGATTTTAGCTAGCTAATTACTTTACAAACATAGGCTTTGTGTCAGCATCCAACAAAGGGAATATGTTAATTAGGTGATTCTTTGACCATATGCTCTCTTTTTAAATCTTTCTAAACCTAAACAGCCTATGCTATATAAATATGATACTTAAAGCTCAATTTATCCGATACTTATGGTCCAATAACACCATGTTTGATTGGCCAAGTGGGACTCATCATATGTCCTGCAGATGCGTCTAAGAAAAACTTTATGCAGCAAGTATGCTCAAGGAATCATCACATTCATAAGCATTTAAGAATTTCCTCATCCATTTTTCCTTTCTTTTGGAATACCCAAAATCACTACTTTATTTCATTGTGATTAATTTTGTTTCAAAAACAAGTATCCTCCTTTTGGCTGCATAGTTAATACAATTCTCGAATCTTGTCTTAATTATTTCTTGTTTACAAAATAAAAAACTAGTGCAACTGGCAATCCTTCGTACATAATTTTCAGTTATTTGTAATATGGCCCAGCTGGGGATGTCGATCTCAGGGCAACACAAAGAAAAAGCTCTCATCTAAACTTCCTAAATAAAAGAAACCATCGCCAGTCTCGTGAATTTCAGATATGAGCAATTCAGAGTAAGGGGGTCCCCAAACCGACTCTCCCACCTTTGTTCCCAATTCATCTATCATAATCCCTTTACGAACTAATTTACCATCAGGCGATGATTTTATATTACAGGCAACCCAAAACCATCCGTACTTGTCCCTCTTTATGTTCCCTGGCGCTGGTATCTTCTTCAATAGAACTTGTGCTGTATTTGCTTTTGGACCTTTCAACCAATACTTTGTTATTCTAGAACCAATTTGTTCTGAAACAAGAACAAATGTCCCATTCTGACTCACTCCTACTCCGCTTGCTCCTTGAAGCCCACTCAGCAATACTTTCACACTATTCAAATGCGGGTTATATTCTATTAACCTCCCGCTTCTATCTTTGCTAGTCAAATATTCATGTCGTTGGCTACACACACACACACACACAAGAATATGAATATGAATATGAAGGATCCAACTTGTGCTACAAACTTGATAAGTACTAGCTCATTAACTAGTTGTACGTACCTCAGATTGTATTTATTGCTCATTTCTGTAATGTAAATGTTTCCTGTTGTTTGATCAACGTCTAAACCATCGAGCCATTTGAATGGTATCCCTTCTGCACTCTTGAGAAGTTGTCTTGCAAGCCCTCCCTTAGTCCCCACCACGCATAGCCCGTAATAAGCATCGGCTATGTACAGCTCCTTGGTTACTTGATTGAATCCCAAACCTAGTGGTCTCCCACAAATTGGTCCTAGTGTTAAGTCGTTATTTCCATTGCATAGTGTCTTGTCCCTGAAACACATTCCACATGCATATATGAACTTTTGTATCATATATAACCTTGTTAAATTTTCACAAAAAAAATATAAAAACTAAGGAATGTAAGATCATTTGTTACATGAATAACCAACGTATTTATTTTTTTGGTTCGCTCTAGACTAGGGATATGTACCTATTTGGAGAGGCATAGGCAAAATCAACGTAACCAGTGTTGTGCCCTTGATACTTTAGAATTCTACCATCATTCACACCAGTGTACGGCCCGTCGCCAGTAGAGTCAAAAGCAAAGGATTCAGGGCCTCCAGATGGTACTGGAATAATGTTGTTGGATGAAACAAAGATTGTAATCAAAGGGAGATAGAAGAAGAAAGCAAGGAACATGGTGAGGATGGCCATAGCTGCGGTTTCCAAGCTAAACTGTTTGCTGTCATATATAGCCATCGGTAACTAATCTTAATATCCAATCCATGGTGGCATGCTAAACTTGTGTCATCTTATAATAAGGAAACAGTTCGGCATCAATTTTTTCATGGTATTGACCATATATAATATATACCTTGTAAAAGTTTTAACGTTTTAGCTCGTAATAATACCAATGTACGAAAAAAGTTAACCTTATAAATGTGACAACCATATATAATATATACCTTGTAAAAGTTCAAAGTTTTAGCTCATAATAATACCAAGGTACGAAAAAAGTTAACCTTACAAATAAAAAAATAATCTTCTTCTTACCTTTAATGAACCAACCACACTCGCTTCGGAACTTCGGTTCATGCATCGCGATGCACAAAATTATGCATCGCGATGCATGATTTTGAATTTGCATGCATGATTTTTAGGCACGATTATATGCATCGCGATGCATAATTTATATATAGTGATGCATGATTTCAAATTGTGTAACATAGCGATGCATTACAATTCCAATTTGATGCATCGCAATTTCAATTCGATGCAACACGATTCACAAATGATGCATCATGACTTCGATCCCTCACAAATACCTTTTATAATTACACCAGAAACTCAATTCCAACAGCAATACACAAAATTCAAAAATCCCTTTAAAACATAAAATTGAATACATACAACAATTTACACAACTAATTGGACACAGAACCTTAAAGATCGAAATTGAACAACATTAAGAATCAATATCACAACGTTAACCCCAAACCCTTGTTTATCAACACATTCTGGAGTTTGTCGCAAGACCCACCAGCAACAATCGAGGAAAAAACTCAAAAAGTCGATACCGAAGATAAAACTCACAACGAACTTTGTACTACCTCCTTCCCAAAATTAGTGTCATGTTTTTCTTTTTTCTTCCGTCCCAAAATATATTGTCTTGTTTGAAAATTATTGTCCTCCACATAGTTTCCAATCGGTAATAGCCACGATAATTTTTTTAACCAAAAAAATGCACTTCTTATGGCGAAAGATCGACTATACCGTTAATGAACCGAACATGCGTCGCAATGCACAAAATTTAATTGTGATGCATGATTATATGCACCATGATACATCATTTTGAATCGCAATGCAAGATTTTAGATTGTGTAACATGGCGATGCATCGTGATTGAAATTTTATTCATTGCGATTTAAAAATTGATGTATCGTGATTAAAAAAGGTGTCCAAGAACCAATAAGTTCCTATTCGGATATTTCATCGTACAGTTCGCGTGCATAGAAACTCTTGATTAGTTAAAATATTTATGTCTTAATAATTCTAATCACAATATAAACTAAAAAAAGAAGAAAGAAGAGAGCTTCGTTATACATAAAGAGTTGGATCAACAATCAAATCTTAGTAAAAGGATTTACTCCCCCTTACGTATATATGATCGGTTTTAGAGAAACATGTGGCAATAGATATGAGGACCAATTAAGATGCACTCATCAACATTATCAAGGATGTCATAGCATGTACAGGAGGTTTTAATCTTGCTGAATTATTTCGCGATTCAGATTAAGAGGAGTTCCATCAAAAATTCGTTGTTCCAGCTATATATGTGACGCGGCCGAAATAACAAGAAGAATTATTTTCACGAGAAATTTCTCAAACAAGCCTATAATGACTTAGGGCTTCACACAAAAACGTATGAAGGAGGAAACTATGTACTCCCTCCGGACCTATATATAAGCAAAAATAACCGATTTCACACAGATTAAGAAAGTAAGTTAAGTTAGTTAAATTGTCTTGATTTTATATAAAATAAAAGTATACTTACTAAAATACCCTTAAGAATCCCACTCATCAAAACTGATGATAATTAATGCAATTTTAACTCATTGTCATCAATTCATTATAGCTCATTTTATTAGTGGCTCTTTGTGTATTGGAAATATGCACCCATCTTGAAAAACAAAAGAATTAACAAGGGGTATTTTTGGTACAAAACTTCTTGAAAGTTGTGAATAGAGTTTAATATGGTGATTTTTGCTTATATTTAGGTCCAAAAAAATTTGGTATTTTTTGCTTATATTTAGGTCCGAAGGGAGTATTAATTATCATAAACTATCTAATGAAACGTTTAAGAGAGTATTTATTTGCCCTAAAACAATCCTTAAACTTTGATTTCTTCTCAAAACCTTTAGAATTCTCTAACTTTGTTCGGAATGTGTTCACTACCTGTTCTGCATCAATATGCAATTAAACCCGCACTTTGAAATTTTCCCTCAACAAGCAACCACCGAACGATGCCGCAGATGCTGCTAGTTTGATCGTCGAGAATAATAAGATGGGTGGAAGAAAGAGAATAAAAGATCGATTCATAATAATGGTGGGTTGGTATTTATGCGGTTAAAAAAAAAAGCATATCCCCCAATAAAATAACCATGATTTGTCCCTAAGGGGTGGTCCAGTAGTAGATATAGGGCTTCACAAAATGTGAGATCTCAGGTTAGATCCCTTCCCATGCCCCCTTAACGGAAAAAAAAAAAAAAACCATGATTTGTTACTTGTATGTCATAAAATTGATCATGTAGAAAGTTGAGACATTCATAGTATACAAGATTGGAAGATTATTAACAATGTGCTTGCTAGCTGTCCAATTATGAGGAACAATGTTGTTAGCAGACCCTTATAATTAAAGTTGCATTTGAAAAGTGAGGTTTTGATGTTGATTCTTTGATCATATTATATATTGTACCTTAGCACTTGGAAAGCCGCCTTAAGAAAGTAAGGAAACGTGACAGCCTACTTCCTAGAAGTATTGTTCATAAATCATATCATAAATCATATCATAGTATATATTGTGACTCGCCAATTAAACATCTTAATTATGGTCCCAAGTCCCAAGGAAATATGATTGATGGAGTGGAACTAATCATGTGTTAGCATGTAGAAATTCATTTGCAAGCAAGTGTGGTTAATTAAAAAAAAAGGCAAATACTAATTAAACGCATGATGTCATGAGAGGGATTAGGAAATGGGAATAACCTAGGTAGGCAAAGGCATAAGGCATAAGGCATAAGCAGCCTGCCACAACCGATAACACTTAGTGACTTGGAACATATTCTCTCTCTCGTATCATTAACTTAATATCGTTGAGGATCATCATAAATGTCATCATGATCTAGTCTGCTACCTAGTCATGTTTATATAATTGCTAATTAAGCTAGAGCTATACCACCCTAATTATAGTTTGAGTAATGCTAGTGGCCTAGTGCCACTCAATGAGTACTCAAATTTGTATACTAAATGATGTGGTTTTCAATGCGTCATCTTATTTGGCATTTTATGAGCTCCACTATAAGTTAAAAAATTTTGTTAATAATATGACACATAAGATGTTACATCATTTAATACTCAAAATTGAATGCTATTAGAGTGGACTTATACTTTTTGGGCAGCCAACTTTAACATCATCTTTGATCTCAATTCTGCAATTAATGATTGTTTTTTTTTTTTTTATGTTTGCTGTTTAGCAATATTGTACCTAGCTTGTTTCTTCTAGCTATAAAGAATTTCAGATATATTTTCATGGATTATTGTCCTCATGATCATCACTGGTTTATATGATTCTGATAGCGCAATTTATATATATATGATTCAATGATATCTATATATATATAAAAGCTGAGTAATCTATATAGAAAAAAATCCCGCCAAACTTTGTTTCCCAAAATAGAAACTCATATTAACAAGAAACAATTAATGAATTCTTTAATTAAATAATTCAAAAACTTCTTGGAACTTCAACCATAAATTATCTCAATTTGTACAGTTTTCCAATTCTTGATTGTGTCAAACGGAAATGAATCAACACATTGTAAATGATGATTAATGAAAATGGATTAGTCCACAATCACCGTCTTCTTCTTCGTATATGATCAGCTACTTGCAAGAAAGATGAACCCATCAAATATTGTTCGACATTTATTTCGCAATCTCATTCCTCACCTAAACAGTGATTCTTCACAACGTGAACACATCAAATATTGAAATATTATACTAAAAAAATCAAGTAAATCAAGAAATACCTAAAATTTGAGATGTAAAAAAATCATTGACAAATTAGAAGTACTATGGAATGAAAATCACCAGAGAAAAATATCTTTCAAAAATTCTAAATGATTAAAACAGTTCGGAGATTTATCTAAAAATAAGTAACAAAAATCGATGTATAAAAAATATTAACAAATTCACAGTAGATCTAAATGTCAAAAATATTTTTTTTATACAAAAAAATTAAACACGATGTTTTTATGTGATTTCATTAGATTTGAATACTCCTCGAAACATTCATCATTTTTTTACAGCAAACTTTATTATTTACAATTGCGTCCACTTAAAACATTAAATAGTCAAAACTCCTTGAAACACATACCATATTATTAAACCCAAATTTTTTTTTCTAAAAAATTGATTTTATTTTCTCAGATCTTAAATATACAAGTCTCTAATTTTTAAATCAAAACAAATCAGTTTTTTTTATATATATATAGAAAGTAGTTGCCTCCAACATTATTTTTTCTTTATTTTTGAAATTTTGTTTTTCTTCTTTATTTCGCAATGATCGCGTTTTTTATATAGAGAGAGAATATATATATATATATATATATATATATATATATATATATATATATATATATTTTTTTTTTTTTTTTTAATTTTTCAGGCATCAACTACAACAAAGAATACATTCTCTATGCAAATTCAGACATTCCTCGCGGTGCATGTATGCATATGTTATATTTGTGCTTTATAAGGCAAAAATGTCCGTAGAATTAACGAGACAATTGAGAAGTGAGGATCAGTTGAAAGCAAGTTGCATACAAATGAAGATTTTGAATGGATAACAAAATTGAATAAAGAAAGGGTGTAAATCTGCATATTCAATTCTCAAATGCATATTTCTTTACGGGTGCGAAAAAGGAGCAACGCTTTTACAGCCTAAAGCTCCTCCAAAATATATTCTTCGAGCAAGGATTTGGATTTGGATTTTGGATCCCCCCCACCTCAAAAAAAGGTGACCCATACATATATATATATCATGCATGTTGGGCTTAGGTTCTTATTCCTCAATCATTTAAAGTTTCTGCATTTTTTTGATCAAATCAATACAAAAAGACATTGGGTTAGTTATTATACCAGGTACAAACTATAAAGCACAAAGCATGAAAGAATAAAAGATTTAAGGTTTAAGGGTGTATTTGGATTTATGGTTATTTATGTGATTTATTTTTTAAAAAATAAAAGAGATAATAAAAAGTTCGTAATAATCACAATACTGAGTCTCAATTTATATCTTGTGAATGGTTTGTTGACAAGTTGAGACAATGAGACCGGGTCCCAGGTTCCAGGTCCAAGGTCCCGGGAGAAGGTTTATCGTCCATCAAGGAAAAAAGGAGAAAAAATTCTGCAATGAAATTCATGTAAATATAGGTACACAATAAAAAATAAATTAGATTGAACCAAAGAGAGCCCCCATAATTAAGCATCACCATCGCATTAGAAGCTGAATGGAATAGATGGATACAAATAGTAAGTGTCTTGGAGCATATATGTGTACATATATGTCCAACCAAAAAGCAAACAACCAAAAGCCCTACTACTTTTTCTTCAAATTCTACCAAACAAACAAACAAAACCTGATCATAATTCTTTACTAGAATTTAAAGTCGCAAATTATTAACTTCTATAATTACTAGACGTAGCCCCAAATTTCAAGAAACCCTAGCCACAACTTTGCAAACCAGTGGCTGTTTCATCTCCATAGATAACTTCAAGCACTCGGACAAATCCACACCATTTTCAGCACTGGGAACCCATTCGAAACTCTGAAGCAACTGGGCTAACCATAGGTGAACAGTGGTTAGACCCATTGCCTTCCCAGGACAAACCCTCCTTCCCGCACCAAATGGAGCCAGCCTGAGGTCAGAACCCATTATGGAGACATCCTCTTCCAAGAACCTCTCGGGCCTAAATTTCTCGGGTTGTGCCCAGACCCGATTGCTGTGCGTTATGGCCCACATGTTAACCATGGCAGTTGTCCCGGCTGGAATGAAGTGCTGGCCCACATGAGTGTCGTGGATAGCAAGGCGGGCCCAGGACAGAAGTGGGCCAGGAGGGTGCACCCGAAGAGTTTCCTTGACAATGGCTTGGAGGTAAGGGAGGCTAGGGAGGTCGGAATCTGATACGGAGCGTGCTAACCCGACAACACTGTCAATTTCTGATTGGGCCTTAGCCTGGACATCTGGATGTAGAACCATCCTAGCAAGAACCCATTCAAGGAGGATAGCCACCGTATCAGTTCCCCTAAAAATCATTTCCTGAAATAATAACAATAGTAAGGTCTAAAGTGAGTTCAACCATAAATTCCCAGTAGAAAAGAAAAAAGGAAAAAAAAACCACCGTATCGGAAGATACCACCAAAGAGAGAAATGTAATAAGTCAAATACATATACAGATACAAACATGCTTGCAAAAATGGATCCTAATCCACAAGAAAAGCTAGTCTGGGGCGGCGGATTAGTAATCTTGTCCGACAAAACAATTAACAAGATTATAAATTGAAGACCCCGTCCATCCCCATGGAAATAGCTAGATTAAAGATTTAAGTAGTATAATAAAATGACATGATACTAAATATATAACCGTAACGTAATCCGGGAATGAAAAAGAAACATACCCAGAGAACAGCAATCATATCAGAGTCATTGAGCCTATTCTCCTTCTCCAAATCGAGTAAGACATCAACAAAATCACTCCCATCATCAACATCCTTTGAAAAACATCTTTTAGCCCTGTGCTCCTCTATGATATTCCCAACGAAAACATTGACCTTAGCTACCAAATCTTTGCACCTCTTCCTCACTCCTTGCAAATCAAGCCAACCCAAAACCGGAAAGTGGTCACTCCAGTTAAATATTCCCAACAGCTCATACCCTTCACTCACTAGGCTCTCCAGCTCAGACCCGTCCCTGGCGCCGCCGCCCCCATTGTCAAACTCGTAGCTCTTTCCGAAAACGCTCATCATTACATTGTTTAGGGACCCAAAGTGAAGCACTCTCTTTACCTCAATCTCACCGTTTCGCATCATTAGACCCTGTATTTGGGCAACCATGTCATGCCCCACCTTTTCACGAAACCCCCCGAACGCGGCGATACGCTTGGGACTGAACATATGAGTGGCCGAGATTCTCCTCAAGTTCCTCCAGTAGTCTCCGTAGGGAGCGAAACCCATGGCTCGGTCAAATAATAGCTCGTAAGCCGACTCCTTCACCGGCCGATCAGCGAAAGCAGAGCTATTCAGTATCTCTTTAGCAGTGTCGGGGTGGCTTGAAATGATATAACGAGTGAAACCGACGGAAAATGCCATGAGTTGTACGGCCTTGTAGCTATGAGAAAACTTGGCCAGCACTCTATGGGTTAAGGAACCAGTAAAAGTAAAGAGCGACCCGAGAAGGGGAAGACCGGAAGGTCCAGGAATGGCGGTTTTGGCTCGTGGCTTAGAAAGAGCCCAAGCGAGACCACCTGGTGCGAGCCAGAAGGCAAACACGGAAGCAAAGAGGATAACACAGACGCATAGCCCCAGGCTGAGCACTTCATTCTGAAGAAGGAACAGGGGAGAGGAGTGTGGAGATGACATTGTTGTACTAATTTAGAGAGGGAGGGAGGGAGAGGCGAAGAGGAGTGAGTCAGTGTGGAGACGAAGAGAGTGATGAGTCCGGTTAAATAGAGCGTCCGTTTGTAAAGATTATTTAACCATGTTCAAAACCAGGTAACGGTTACTGTGGTTAAAGAAGAAAAAGTATACTCCAGTAAGTACTTCTAATGCGATTTGGACGGATTTGGCCCTGACGAAGACCTCTAAAGAATCAACTTTGGGATACGTGTGTGGAAGTCCCTATCTGTAGATTTACGATTCTGCCACTTGAGAGTTGGGTGCGGACTAGAATAACGACGGGATCAATTACATTACATACAATACAAACCTTTGGCTTTTCCAAACTTTGACCCAAAAGCATTACATATTTACCCATAGCCATAGGCCATATCAAAAACTAAATTACCCAAGGAGAAAAGTTACATCCCTCGTGGCTCGTGCTCTTCAAAAAAGTAATTAATGCATTTTGGATTTAGATGAATCACGGAGTATTTTATAACTAAAGAATAACAAAACAATTCTTTTATTCAAAATGCACATAGTTCATCTATTAATAATTAATAATAATAATAAAGTATTAAAAGCTTAGCTTTTCTACTTACACCCTAAAGAAGGATTAACGTCACATACTTTGAGCCAACTTTCATATTTTTACTCAACTTACACCCTCACTTCTTAAATAATAGGTCTAGTAATTGAATACTTTATTAATATATATATACATATATATAAGATATATATATACATATATATAAGATATATATATATATATATATATATATATATATGTACAAATGAAAGTATGTGGAGTATTATTAGAAAGGTTAACATAAAAATAATATATTCTCTCTGTTCGGACAAAAGAGTTCATCATATACTATTTTTTAAATGTTTAACTAAAAGTACTTTTTAAAAAATTATGCTTCAATTTGTTGGGATATCTTAAGGAATAATGACAATCATTGCCAAGTTGATGACAACAATTACACATCTCATACATGATTTTGTAATGGTAATATAAGGTTTGCATATTTACTCCATTGAATTTTTTGTTGTGTTCTTTCTTGGTCCAAAAAATATAGGAAATATTTACCATATTTTATTAGTCTATTGGTCCTAAAGTTTAGATATATATATATATATGGAAACAAAATCTTGATAATAATCTCTTTCTAAATCTTCTCTAAGAATCTTTATATATTTGGTATCTAAATCTAGGTAAAAAATGTGGTTTATTTGGGTATTAAAGCTAATTCCTAATCTATTAGTATGTTGGAGTGTTGTTTGTTTTCTAATTAAATTGTAAGTCTCCACCATCATATAAATATGAAGCATGACGTTGAAAAGATAAAAAAAAGTGTAGAGAGCATAATACACAAAGAGCAGAGCATACATAATACATCAAGAGATAATATTCAGAAAATGTTTATGCTTCTGCTGGAATCTGAATGAAGCTTCGAGTGTAGCTTCATTGGGAACTACACCGACTGCTGTTGCTGTTTGTCTTCCTAGTCCTTCTAGGAAGTTTATTTTTTAATCTCACGTTTTCTCTACCTTTGTTTTTGTGGGTTTTTCTCTCCAAGGCGTGTTGTCTTGTGAGAGTTTTTTGTTTGTGATTTCACATATTGGTTTGTAAAACACTTCATCTTTTTAGCGAAATTTTTTTTATCATAAGGTTGGATCTACAAACATAAGGTTTGTAGATTGTTTGGTAAACATCTGTGTTTATTTTTGCTTTAAATTATTAAGTCTACTGTTGTTTTTGAGGTTCTGACTAATGCACTTCTCATTGTAGCTACAGTAACAAGCTATATCGCGAACTGCTTTAACAGATTTTGTGAATCCTATCTAATATTCGATCTTACTTTTTTTTTAGAGAGGAGAAATGTTATTCCATTTCTAAAGGCAAAAGATACTCGAACGTTTATGGTGCAATCCATTTATGATCATTTTAAGGATTGATATAGCAACAAAACGAGAAAATAATACGCCTATTTTGTGGGGATATTGAATATATGCTTGGGACAATCGTAATATAAATGAAAAATCATAATTATTTTACCTAACCTAATGAATTAGTTATTTTTTCTTAATAAGTATTTGTAGATATTTGAAACTACGGGCGAAATTCCTTTTTAAAAAACCTTTGATGCTGGAGCAAATGGTGAATTAATGATTCCCAAAAATGGAATCAAGATATATTTATGATAACTAGTTTTGTTAATAAACACACGATTCCCATAAATAAAATAAAGAGGATAAAAAATCAAGATTCTTAACAAATAAACATTAGTATATCAATAATCATTATAAATTCTAAAAAAATTCCTAATACACAACATTTGTTGTTTTATTAGTTGATTTTTTATCTTCACCACTTATCAATATCTTCAAATCAAAATAATTTGTTACTCTAGAAGCTGCGACATATAACTGCTCATGACTAAATACTGGTTTTTTCAAGAAGAGACCTACATACAATTATTGACTTTGACACTTGTTAATTGTCATTGTATACGAAACCAGCAACAAAAATTGTCTTCTTTTGAACTTGAAAGTCAGCCTTACATTCGATGAATTTTTTTTTAAGTTGTTTTTGTTTTTGTTTTGTAGGTCTTTCCCTTAAAGGGGCATGGAAAGTGATGCGTCCAAAATAATCTTAGGCCGCACTGGGCTTCTTCAATTGGATATCTGGCTTTCAATCTATTTGTAATCTCCAAGGCCCAACCATGTAAACAAGCAAAGAACAATAAACTAGGCAGCGGCACTCCCTGCAAATGCCCTCCGGCGTGAGAGTTAGTCTTAGCAATTAGCTGAGAAAACAGTTTGACAAAGTTTTGGCCAGTATTCAGAATCACATACCTCCCTCTTCTGTCTCGAGGGGTTTTTATCGCTTGTGCCGGAGGGTAACTGCTCATTGAACATCATGACTTGAATGGCGGGCACATTAACTATCATATTGACTGCCCCATTCATCACAATGGTAACATTATGGCAATGGTGACGGATTTCTCGGAAGTAACTGCCCACATTCAAGACAACCGTTACCTTCACAAACGAGCATGGTAAATCCTGCTTACTGCACTCTTGCCTGCTGAGTATTAAGCCCCCAGGTCGTGATTGATGGAGGCGTGCCGGGCACGTGACTTGTATGTTGGGCCTATTGGGTCAGGGCAGCTCAGGAAGTGATTGAACCTGAGATCTCACATTTTGTAAAGTCTCAACTCTACCGCTGGATCACCCCTTAGGGTCTACGTTAGATAGAGTTAATAACAATATTGGGATAAAAAAAACATTTTCTTTAACATTCCTTCCTTTTAAAAAAATTGTTTCAACAATGTGAACCCCAAAATTTATGATGATTAGTCTTGTTCCATTGCACAATGCACCATAGTTAATATTTATCAATAGCATTACTGGAACACTAATTTTAAGTGTCAGTCCATGACATGGCAACTCCGAACACTTTATATTATTCAAAAACTCTCTATAATGAATATGTTCGAACAAACTTGATTTTTTCCGCTATATAAATAGAATTTGAACTCAAATAAGTTCTTCATTTTGAATGATTAATTTTATTAAATTATATTTGTATTTTATGAATAAAGGAATTTTGATAAGAAAATAAGCTAAAATCAAAATAACGAAATTATTTTTACTGTTAACTATTAATTTTGTTCCGTAAATTATTTTGATTTTACTAACTTCCATTATATTTTTTGTTTTATTAACTTCGTAACTATTATTTTTGTTTTATTTTTAATAATTAGTTTTACTAAATACTTTTGTGCCGTAGACTATTTTTATCATTTAACTAACCTCAGTTTAAATTATTTTTGTTTTATTGACTCTATAACTATTATTTTTCTTCCATCAAGTATTTTTATTTTACTAACGTATTTTTGTTTTACATAACTATTTTTAAGAATTTGTTTTAAACTTTTGTTCCGTAAATTATTTTTATAATTTTACTAACCTCAGTTTAAATTAGTTTTGTTTTATTGACTCTGTAACTATTATTTTTGTTCCATCAAATAATTTTATTTTACTAATGTATGTTTGTTATACATAACTATTTTTAAGAATTTGTTTTAAAATTTTGTTCCGTAAATTATTTTTATTATTTTAGTAACCTCAGTTTAAATTGTTTTTTTGATTTATTGACTCCGTTACTATTATTTTTGTTCCATCAAATAATTTTATTTTTCTAATATATTTTTGTTTTACATATATATTTTTAAGAATGTGTTTTAAATTTTTAATCTGTAAATTATTTTATTTTACTAATATCTGCCTTAAATTATTTTTGTTTTGTTGATTTTTTAACTTTTATTTTAATAGTGACGGGTTCCATAAATTATTTTTTATTTTAACCTCTTATATTTTTATTTTCTTGACTCCGGAACTATTATTTTTGTTTTAGTTACTGTTTTTTATGTTTAATGAGAGAAAAATGTTCAAACATAATTAAAATAGAGGAAATGATGGTTATGAGATATAAAATAAAGAGGAGACGGGAGAGAGAAAGAGAAAGAGAAATAGAGAAAATAGGAAAAGGATAGGAGAGAGAAAAAGTGAAATGATAACTCAAAAGTGAGATTTTGGATGAAAAAAATTAATATATATATATATATATATATTAAATAAAATTAAAATAGAGGAAATGGTGATGAGAGAAAATATGAAGGAGATAGGAGAGATAAAGAGAAAGAGATAAAATAGAGAGAGGATAGGAGTGAGAAAAAGTGAAATGAAAACTTTAAAGTCAATAATTTAAAAGTGAGATTTTTGAGGAAAAAATGTACTTTTGTCATTATATATATATATATATATATATATATATTTAAGGATTGATAGGGTACATTAAATAGGTCAAATGAAGTTTTGTAACTTCTTATTTTTGAATAGTAAATATCAAGAAAATTAATTAGTTTTAATGAGTATCATTAAATTAATTAGAGTCCTAACGTATGATTAATTATTTTGAAAAACAAAAATGGGATATATTTTTTTTGAGCTTTCTGGGAGTTAAATGAAAGTGGGTGAATATTTAAATTATACTGTATTTATTTAATAAAAAACCAAATTATCAAATGTTTATATGGATGTAAAAGAATTTAACTGTTACTTAGGATTTACATTTCTTTTAAAGAAAAAATATATCTAATGTAAATGTGAATATAATGTAATAACCAAACTTATTCATATTATACATCCTAGTAGTGTGATGCATGCCAAATAAGTAAAACAAATCAATGGTTGCATTGGACCGTTGGTGATGTTCTAAACTCTGTAAAAATTCAATCAGTGGACATTTAAGGAGGATAAAGAGGTAAATAGGCAATGGCGGTGTACACAAACCACGGTTAAAAAGTAAGTTGCCAATTTACACCCCACCACCAAAAAAAAAAAAAAAAAAAAATACAGCTAAGGTGGAGTAAGGAGAAAGGTCACGTAAAAATCTAGTGATGCGCAGCGCAGTGCCAGTAAGTAGAAAGGCGCGTTAGTGCTGAATAGCCTTTGCAATTTGCATTAACGGCAAAATCTTTTTTTCCCACCTTTGTCACGTGCTGTGAGCATGATTTTTTTATTTTTATTTTCTACGTATAATACGAGCTCGAATTTTTACCGTCTTAGTGTTAAAATTGCTTGATAATAATTTTGGTAATAATTTAGAATATTTATATCATTATTTACTACTCCCTCCGTCTCTAAATTATCGTCCTCTTTTCCTTTTTCGTCTGTCCCAAAATAATTGTTCAGTTTGAAACTTACCTTTTTAGAACATCACTTATATCACTTTACCCTTACTTTTTCACTCTACTTTAATTATGGGCCACATACACATGGGCTTTAAAGGAAACTACATATTAAACCAATATAAATAATCAAGTCAATTGTTTTTTCTTAAATTATGCACCGGGTCAACCAAGACAATTATTAAGGAACAGAGGGAGTATATACTTATATTAGATATAACGTAGTAAAAATCTAAATCGATTTAATTTAACGATACAGACACTAACACTTACTCTTATTAGCATATTTCCTTCATCTCAAAATAAACGATGTTTTAACAAAAAAATAATGTCCAAAAAAATGATGATTTGAAGGTAAATTTGTTCACATTTTATCAAAAACTTTCTTATTAATTATTTTCTAATTACATTTTATGTTTAATATGTTTTAATGCATGAAAAATATGAAAAGTTTTTTCGTTTAAAAAAAGAAGTGTAGATCTGTGTTTTTATAAAAAACAAATTAGTTTATTTACAAATATTTTAAAAATTATTTATTGTGGGACGAAGTGTGTAATTTTTTTACCTCTCTTTTCTCTAAAAATAAAATTTTTCTAGTTAGGTAATTTGATTATTAAAATGGTGTTGCGTTTAGATTTTTAATAAAATAAAATGGTATAATGGCATGGCGTTAGAAAGGGTAGAGAGAGAGAGAGAGAGTAGGAAAGGCTGGATTGGGGAATGGGCTAGGCTAATGAAGCTATTCATAACAGTAGGGCTGCAGCAAGCATTGGGGAAGCCGTTACGGCGCCGCCTTGAAATTATATCTCCTCAGCTCAGGTCAGTATTTTAGCGAAACATTTTTACAAAGCCCAACCAACCCCAGCCACTTAATCAAATTTAGTTAAAGCCGAACCACGTTCCTTTCGTGGGGTCAAATTTTACTTTCAATATACCCCCAACAACTTCTCTGTAACTCCTTTCTCTCTCCTCCTTCCTCTTTGGGACTTGTTATCGGTATGCTCAAGTAATGATGGGCATCCGTCGCCGTCAGTCAAAAACTCATTTTAAGGATTTGTTTAGAAGTTCTCTTAGTATATTTGTTATTAGAGCATCCATCGTGTAATCTTATTAAAAAACAAAAAAACATAAACATAAGAATTTCAGATGAATAATTAATTTGACTTTTCATTATTTGAAGTATTAAAAATAGATAATATCCAAATATATAAAAAAATAAGTATTAAATAATTACTAAAAATTGTTATTCTTCATTCGTTAAAATAATTTACAATAAAAAAAATATACTTAATCAAATTTTTTGTTTTATTTATCTTTTGACTTCTAGATGGCTATTTTTTTAGTAGCATATATTGTGCACTATAAATTCAAGTTAAAAAACAATCAACTAACAAAACAAAGAATTAAATAAACATAAGAAATAATTAAAAATGATTGTAACATAACAATAAAATTTTATTTTTGCTTGAAATATTGATATTATATGCCCAATCAATTGTTATTTTTTATGATCCAAATAAAAATTTAATTGTCAACAAACATTTTTTATAAGTAAATTTAGCGAACGCAAAATAAAATTAAGATTGAATAACTCTACTAAACTCGAATACAAATTATTTATCTTTTTATAGTTACTCTTTATTCATTAGGTTCCAGAGTAATTAAAACATAAATAAGTAGATTTTTGAAGTTGGTAATAAAAAATAAAAAAAAACTTACTCCATAATAATTATACTTACAATACAAGTAGAGGATAAAGATGAAATATTGTGAAATTATAAGCATATTTTTTAAAAGATGATTATTTACGTAAAACATATCAAATAAATTAGGGGACTATTTAACTAAATCGGAGGAATATATGATATAATATGCATATAAAATAATACTAATAATAATTAACCGTAGACCCAAAATTTAAAAAAAAAATACAAAAATGGCAGGGAAGGAGGCTTTAAACTTGGACTTCATTGCTACACCACTATATACACAATTATCCAATCCATTGAGTCAAAAGACACTTTGTTCACTATGGTAAAATTATTTATAGTATATCTAAATAAAACTAGCTTATACGTATATAAAATTGAGTCCTCTTACATTGGGGGCTCTGTTCGGTCGACCACTCTGAAAGCCCCACCCAAAAACCGGGTGTACCCATTGTCATCTACACATTTTTATCTTCTTACCTACTTAATAATATATCTTCACATTGTATAATATTCTTACACATCTTCTTACACAAAAAATATTAAATTTAACATCATCCCACATAAATACAAAACCCTCCCCCCCCACACACACAACTAGGCCTGTCAATGGATCGCATATGTATCGAATATAGGTAAATCCAAATCCGATCTGAAACCCTTTATCACCGATTCCATCCGATCCGATACTCCGACAGATCAAGTGTATCTCAATCCATATCTGAATCCGATATTAGTTAACATATCCGATTAAATATTCGATCTGATCCGAAATATAAATATATGAATACAAAACAATTAGAATATGAAAGTGAGGAAGATCAAAAGATAACATACATATATAATTTTGTATACTAAAAAAATATATTATTTTCGGATCGGATCCTTAACGGATCAGATATAGCTAAATCCATATCCGATCCGTTAAAAAGTAAATTATCGAATTCGGATTCGTATTCAGGTTATTGGACCATTATACAATCCATATCTGAAATTTCGAATCGAATTCGGATCAAAATCCGATCCTTTAACAGCCCTACACACAACTGCCGCCGCCCCTCTCTCCTTCCTCTCTCCCCAAAAGTCTTCTTATTTAGGAAGTGAAATTTCTCTCTCTCCTAGGTGTTATCTAGAGAAGTGTGTGCTCCCATTATTCATTTTCTTTCTTCTTAATAAGAAAAAGGCTAAAATGCAACAATGGAGTTGCTTTACTACACACTTGTACATGAGGGTAATTTTTAGATAAAAAATGTTAATCCTAATTTTTTTTAGTAAGGTGCTAATAATTCAATCATTTTCCTTGGTATTAAAAATGAGGAGATAATGATTTTATCCGACTAATTCATGTTATTAATCTCGACCATCTATTATGGGTGTAAATCAAAACTACGGAACTGAACTGAACCAAATCAGTCTGTTTGGTTTGCTTCAGTTTTTGTCGAAAACAGTTCGGTTTCGGTTTCAAAAATTGTAAAATCACACAGTTTGGTTCATGATTTTTTGTATCGAACCAAACCGAACTGAACCAGACCAACCTATATATTTATATTTCTTTATTATATAATATATATTATATTATATTTGTTAACTATTTTAAACATTTGGCTCATCTTATATGTATAATCTAGATCTTTATATATATTAACTAAACAAAATCTTGATTGTCTGAGAACTATAATTTCTTCCATTGTTTGTGTTTATTTTAGAATTTGTATTGCTTTCTTTATGATAATTTGTTGTTAGTAAGTTATTTCATAATTTTGATGTTAATTTCAAATTAAAATCTTATTTTTATTGTTATTTTTAATGTTCTTTAATTTGATTAAAAATAATTTATATAAACCACAAAACCGAACAAAACCGAATGGTTCGGTTTGATTTTAAGTCTTATTCAATTTGGTTTAAGATTTTTGGAATCAATAGTGACGGTTCGGTTTGTGGTTTTGACATAAACTAAACCAAACCGAATCACTTAGACCTAGAGCTGTCAAGGTGGATTGACGGGACGGGTTAACCCACAACCCGCTATAACCCGTCATTTGGCGGGACATGGCTGACCCATGAAATGTGGCTAGCCGGGAAATTGCCAACCCAACCCAACACATCACGGGTTGTGGATTAGAAGTATCAACCTACCAACTTTTCTTTCAATTAATCAAAATAATAATAATAATCATAAATAACACAAAAAAATGTCACAATTCATTAAAAATATTATATTTTCTATTATTATATTTTTAATAGTGTTTTTTACCAACTTTCTCTAATATTAATAGTATAAAATTAGAAAAAAAAAATAGAAGTAAGAAACTATTTTATCATTACTCTTTTTGTATGTTCTTATAAAAAAAAATTTTTGTAAATATTACGGTTAATATATTTTATTATGACATCTTTAGTTGCTATAAGTACCACTTTTTTAACTAATTGAAAATCATTTACTAATATTTCAGATATAAAAAATAATCTCAAGTGTTTGAGCGAAAATGATTTAAACTAATTGTTTCAAACGTTTGACTTGTTTATTTGCAACTAGACAACTAGTATATGGCGGATCAACCCGTATCAATCCACAACCCGTCGCGGGCTCAACCCATTTACCCCACCTCCTAATGAGTTCATATTTTTTCAACCCAACCCACCTTTTTTAGGTGGCAGGACGGGCCAGCACAACGGGTCCAACCTATTTTGACATCTCTACTTACATCCCTATCATCTATAGTATACTAAAGATCAGACGACTTGACTTATTAATCTTATTTAACTTTAATCTTGGTTACCAAACTAGCACCTTAACACTCTCAACTAATGTTTTTAAAGACTTTTGATGTACAATTTTACTACCAGTACTACTAATATATCCTTCTATTTAATACTGTCATTATTACACATTATAGAGAAAGTGAGTGTAATGAATGCATAATTAATGAGAGATAATATGTATAAGGAATATTATTGCACATTGTATTGCATTTTATTATTACTATTATTATTATTATAAAAATAATATCGTTATTATAATAGTAATATTATTATCTATATTAAAGTTTTTAGTATTAAATACCAAAAATATATTTAAGAAATTCATTTTTCAATGATCACAAAACAATTATTCATATTAGAATGTTTAAGGAGGATAAAGAGGTAAATAGGCAATGGCGGTGTACACAAACCACGGTTAAAAAGTAAGTTGCCAATTTACACCCCACCACCAAAAAAAAAAAAAAAAAAAAAGACAATACAGCTAAGGTGGAGTAAGGAGAGAGGTCACGTAAAAATCTAGTGATGCGCAGCGCAGTGCCAGTAAGTAGAATGGCGCGCTAGTGCTGAATAGCCTTTGCATTAACCGCAAAATCTTTTTTTCCCACCTTTGTCACGTGCTGTGAGCATGATTTTTTTATTTTTATTTTTATTTTCTACGTATAATACGAGCTCGAATTTTTACTGTCTTAGTGTTAAAATTGCTTGATAATAATTTTTGCAATAATTTAGAATATTTATATCATTATTTAGTACTCCATCCGTCCCTAAATAATTGTCCTGCTTGACCTGGCGCACAGTTTAAGAAAAAGTAATTGACTTGATTATTTATATTGGTTTAATGTGTAGTTTCCATTAATGTCCATGTATATGTGGCTCATAATTAAAGTAGAGTGAAAAAATAAGGCTAAAGTGGTAAAAGTGATGTTCTAAAAAGGTAAGTTTCAAAGTGGACAATTATTTTGGGACGGACGAAAAAGGAAAGGAGGACGATAATTTAGGGACGGAGGGAGTATATACTTATATTAGATAGGATAATATAATTTTTTGGTCCCTGAACTATACCAATACTATGCATTTGGTCCCTGTATTTTTTTTGTAATGTGTTTGGTCCTTAAAGTAGGTTTTTAGCAAGAGATTACCCCCTGACGGGGTTACCATCAGTTTTGCCGTTATGTTTTTTCTGAAAACTCAAATTTACCCTTAGTAATGTTAGTGGTTCAAAATAAAAAATAAAAAGAAAAAAGAAAAAGGGAATCAGTTCCATCTCTATCTCAATCTCCATCTCATCTACAGCCCTGCTCCAGCCATCTCCATCTCAGTTTTCATCTCCATCTCCGGCCACCTTCTGCTCCGGCCATCTCCATCACCACCGCCGCCACCGCCTTAGTAGTCCATCCACAAAATCATCATTCTTCAAACCCACCAAGTCAAACCCCGTTCCCAAACTAGGTAACTCAACGATTTCGCACAATTCTTCTGACCCCGTTGCTGACAAGTCAATCCCAGAAAACAACGACGCCAATGAAGAAGAAGAAGACAATGATGATGAGGGTGAAGATAGATCAAATTTGTCCATAGGAGCCGCTTTAGCCGTGGTTGCTTGTACGTCGCGTGGGGACAGTGACACAGGACGAGGCAACGACCTGGCGAGTTCAGGGAAGTTGAGAATGGCTGAGTTACCTTTAATGCTCAACGTTGCCACGTCGTGGGCCCGGGCTGCCATTTCTGGGGTGGGGAAAGTGCCGAGCCATATACGAGATCTCTTGCGTGGCTTGCGAATTCCGGGCACCCATTTACCCCAATTGCGCATTCGTACCCCGCGGTAGACCGGGTGTTTGGTGCTGGTTTCTCGATTTCGTTTGAGTTTTTTGGAGGTTTCTGGTGGTGAGGTGGTGGTGTTGGTGGCTGGGTGCTTGGTGCTTGGTGCACACCAGTTGTTTGTCTTTTTGTCTCTTAGAGATGGAGAGAAAGAGATACGGAATTGTCTATTTGGAAGCAAAATGGACGAGGAAACGAGACTGAAGCAAATACAATGAGAGTGGTTGGGACATAGTAAGAATCACTAAATTGTGTTTCATTCAGTTCATGTCTATTAACTTATATGTTTGTTAATCTAAGACCTTGCTGCAGTGGGTACATGTCTCCAGAGTATGCAGGAGACGCGATTTTCTTAGTAAAATCAGATGTCTTCAGCTTCGGGGTTCTGGTGCTGGGAATTGTAAGTAGGAAGAAAAACAGAGGATTCTTTAGCGAAGACCACAACCACAACCTTCTTGGACATGTAAGTATGTTAATAAGAAATCAACACTATGTTCGAATACATGTCAGATGTCAAAACAAGAATCATATCGTGATTTCTTTTTTTATTTTTTTCTTCGCACATGGAGACTCCATGAGCGGTGTCACTGAACGAACCGGTTGATTCATCTATAAGCGACTTACGATACGTTTGAGGTGCTAAGATTAATCCATATGGGCTTATTATGTGTACAACATAGTCCAAAAGATAGGCCAAACATGTCTTTGGTGGTTATGATGTTGAGTAATGGGGGTAAATTGCCTGAACCTGAATAGCCTGGTTTTTATCATGAAAGCAGTAAATTTGGACCTGAAAGTTCATAAAGCATGCTCCGGACACATTCCACGAGCGACAAAACAGTTACATTACAGCAAGCTAGATAGAAATAGAAAAATCTGTATTCATTATCTTGATTTTCCATCCCTAGACGTATAGTGAACAACACCAGAAGAAAATGTTTGATGCTCATTCTTCATCAAGCAAAAAATTCTCCAAGTCTAGTGAAAGAGAGTGATCTGACACGTATCTTGATTTTTGTATGTCTTAGCCCCAGAAATTCAACCACACGATACTTGGGGATATGGTACAAGAAGATAGCAACTGGAACGGTTGTTTGGGTAGCCAACAGAGAGAGCCCACTCAACGATACTTCCGGTACATCAAGGGTGAATCAACAGGGAATTCTAGCACTTTACAGCTACAATAGCATAATTTGGTCATCAAATGGATTGAGATCTGTGAGTAATCCAGTGGCACAACTTCTAGATACAGGGAATCTTGTTCTTAAAACTGAGAATGACCCAGAAGATTTAATTTGGCAAAGTTTTGACTATCCAGGAGATACTTCCCTGCTAGAGACAAAGTTAGGAAAGGACTTTGTGACCGGCCTAGATAGATATCTGACATCCTGGAAGAGCACTGATGACCCATCTCCAGGTAAGTATAAAATCTAGATGGATATACACAGATGTCATCTCCATCTCCGGTGGAGATGGCCGGAGCAGAAGGTGGCCGGAGATGGAGATGGAGATGGTCGGAGCAAGGGCTGTAGATGAGATGGAGATTGAGATGAAGATGGCTGGAGATGACCGATTCCCTTTTTCTTTTTTCTTTTTTATTTAATTTTTGAACCACTAACATTACTAAGGGTAAATTTGAGTTTTCAAAAAAAAAATATATAACGGCAAAACTGACGGTAACCCCGTCAGGGGGTAATCTCTTACCAAAAACCTACTTTAAGGACCAAACACATTATAAAAAAAGTACAGGGACCAAATGCATAGTATTGGTATAGTTCAGAGACCAAAAAATTATATAATCCTATTAGATATAACGTTGTAAAAATCTAAATCGATTTAATTTAACGATACAGACATTAACACTAAATCTTATTAGCATATTCCCTTCATCCCAAAATATACGACGTTTTAGCAAAAAAAATGATGATTTGAAGGTAAATTTGTTCACATTTTACCAAAAATTTTCTTATTAATTATTTTCTAATTAAATTTTATGTTTAATATGTTTTAATGCATGAAAAATATGAAAAGTTTTTTCGTTTAAAAAAAGAAGTGTAGATCTGTATTTTTATAAAAAAAAAATTAGTTTATTTACAAATATTTTAAAAATTATTTATTGTGGGACGAAGTGTGTAATTTTTTTACCTCTCTTTTCTCTAAAAATAAAATAAAATAAAATAAAATGGTATAATGGCATGGCGTTAAAGGGTAGAGAGAGAGAGAGAGAGAGGTAGGAAAGGCTGGATTGGGGAATGGGCTAGGCTAATGAAGCTATTCATAACAGTAGGGCTGCAGCAAGCATTGGGGAAGCCGTTACGGCGCCGCCTTGAAATTACATCTCCTGATCAGCTCAGGTCAGGATTTTAGTGAGAAAATTTTACTTTCAATGTACTCCAACAACCTCTCTGTTACTCCTTTCTCTCCGGCTCTCTCCTCCTTCCTCTTTGGGACTTTGTTATCAGTATGCTCAAGTAATTAATTGACTTAAATTTCGTGAACAAATTATACTCTCTCCATGTTTTAAAAAACGATAATGATGGGCATCCGTCGCCGTCAGTCAAAAACTCATTTTAATGATTTGTTTTAAGTATCACCAGTTGTGGTGTCCGTTCTTGGTGACATAGAGATACTCTACCCCAAAGTATTTATTACGGAGTAATATTTATTTTTGTTTTTTTGAGAAATATGGGCGATACATTAAAATTATTTTATTAATAGAAATAAAATTACAAATTTGAGAAAAATAATCAATCTTCCTTTTATAGAAATGAGGATAGAGGAGCCTGACCTCGAAAAGAAATACTAACAAGAAATAAAAACAAAGAAATTTTACCCTAATTAATCGTCCTGGTTGACTCGACACATAATTTAAGAAAAAACAATTGATTTGATTATTTATATTGGTTTAATGTGTAGTTTCCTTTAAAACGTGTATGTGACCCATAATTAAAGTAGAGTGAAAAAGTAAGGGTAAAGTGGTAAAAGTGATGTTCTAAAAAAGTAAGTTTCAAACTGGACAATTATTTTGGGACGGACGAAAAAGGAAAGGAAGACGGTAATTTAGGGACGGAGGGAGTATAAGGTAAACCTTAGGCATCCATAATAATATCACCGTGCATCGAGTGAGGAAGATATGATAAAGAAGAAAAAATGGCATCCATACCCGTGTCCCTAGCAAGATTAGTGAAACCAATAATCAAATATTGATAAAGAAAATAAAATTAACATGTGGAAACAATATTGTATTTTTTAGCATGCCCAATTCAAGTCAGTAATACTCCTATGTATTCCACTCAAGGACTCCTCTTAAATTTAATGATATCATCATAAATCCATAAATATTCAAAAATGTAAGACTCTTTCAACAAAAACACCACCAAAAAAAAGAAAGTAAGAATGCAATAATACACTCATGTTTAATAAGAAAGACTCTTTAAAAATCAATTACTTTAAAATTCCACAAAACTTAAAGAAACAAAATACAGAAACCAAGTACATAAATTGAGAACTTACAGTTGATGGAGTCGCACGGGTCTGAGAGCTGGAGAGGTAAGGCACTGGTTCTTCTTGAAGGAAGAATTTCGTACCCTTTACAGCAAAACCAAATACAAAATATTGAAGCTTTAAATCTCAATTGAAAACATGACATAAAAATATCCCATGACTGAAATAAACAAAATACATAAACCAAATCTAGAAATTGATAACTTACTGTTTATGGAGTCGCGCGCGGGTCGGAGAGATGGAGAGGTAAGGCAATGTTTGTTGAAGGAGGAAGGCAAAAATCACATTTACACAACTCCAAAATAATTGGACTCTATCATGATGATGTGATCATATCCAGTATAGTGTTTTTAGTTTATAATGAAAGGGCATTTGCAAAATGCCGAAAAAGTAAGATTTGTACTGATTAATGGCAATTCAACCCTTCATGAAAAGAAGTATGACCCAATTACACAATTTCATATCCTTTTTCATATACACAATTCAGGTTTCATAAAAAAAAGTTAAGTACAGATATTAATATTAATACTCTTCAATTTGTCGTGAGAGTGTTGATTTTAATGCATCACTACTGAATGGCAATTTACTTAAAATGTGTCTCATATAGTTAGACTGCATTCAGGTGAATGAGCTTAATTCTAGCTCTATAACTCAGAATGTTCAAAGTATAAATTGCAATATGATTGTTGTGTCAGTTGTGAATATTATCTAGTGTCTTGTATGCTATTTGCAGAATCTGATGATATTAGAAGGCCCATTATGATGCTTGACTTAATATGTTAGCCTTGATGTTAACTATATTCCTTACTTTCTTTCTTCATTGGTGGTACATGGGTGTAAACCTGTGGAAAAAATGGATACTATGGGTGGTTCAGCATCAGCCAGTCCCTGCTCATCATGCCAGCCAAGTCCATGCGCATCCTACAATCCCAACCCTGCTTCGTCATCCTTTCCTAGTTCAGTCTCCTCTTTATATGCTGCCAACGGTAATGTTGATCTTAATTCCCTCATTCCATGGCTTAAAAACCTATCGTCTGGCTCATCACCATCTTCGTCCAAGTTTCCTCACCATATCTATATCCTCGGAGGTTCTATAAGTGCTCCAGTCACCCCTCCATTAAGCTCCCCAACTGCTCGAACTCCCAGGATGAAGGACACTTGACAATATACCTTAAAAACGCAAAGCTTAGTAACAAATGCACCTACATACTTGACATGAAATCAAATCTTGTGCCCTACAAATCCATATACTATGTAAATGGTACCACTGTCATGGCATAAAGAAAAGGTACCAAGACTGTGTTGGAAACTTGGTTTCCAATAGCTTGAATAAACTAAGTTATGTAAGTGTATAATGTGGGAATCCCACATTGGGAACAAAAAGAAACAAGCTCTACCTTATAAGGTAGAGCTTTGAGGCTTTACTTTCAGGCCCTTGGGGCACTACACTTTTGTGTAGGAGGGAAGACCTACCTAGGTGTAGGTCCAAACCAACCGCCTTCAACCGGGTTCCTAATGCCATCCCAACAACCGCCATATACGACCTTCAAAGCATTTTTTGTATCGAAAAAATTTCGCTCTTTCTATACCTCTCGCCTCTACGAGAGATTACAAAGAACGGTTGCATTCGCCGGTGATTGAACATTCAAGATCTGTCAAGCATCAATCACGTAAGATCAATATCCTGGGAGACTAACTGGATTCACACACCGTACAGATCTAAATCGCGGTTTCTAGTTTTTGTCTTAAGGACATAGATCCAATCTCGTTGATCTTAATACAAAAACCTACACTACACTGCCAGGCATCTATAACAGACTGAACCTAAAGAGGATGTGCATGATGTTTGCAAAACTCCAGTCTTGTACATAACACAAACAATTTAAACAGAGGCCAAGATGGCCATTTGGCTCCACTCCAATAGGAAACTAAACATTATTACTCAATTGCAAACTGAACCTTCTATCACACTATCATTCAAAGGGTTAAGTTCTTTATTTCAAATAGTTCTTTACAGATTCAGTCTACTTCTCAACACTGTATCAAACCTGTTCTTGAAATTAACATCTGTTAAGTTGACATAATACGGTTCTATATCAAATTACGTAACCATACTACAACTTATATATCGTTTCAAATGCATTTTGCTTACATTATAGAAATCGGCCGATCATTCGTCTTAAATTACTGGTAAACGCATTTCATACGTTTTAAAATCTAAAACGCATATAACCTACAGATTTAACCTCGCATACCGATCATATCTACAATACTATCCCAAACGTATCGGTTTTTTTCAACTCGTCTTTAGTTACAGATCCTGAATTTGTTTCAGGTTTGTATAACCTGACTGCATTTTGCTTCAAGTCTTGAGAAACCTGCAACCTGATTATGCATGCTTATTGAAAACAATTTCTACATTTTAATCTGCATGCGACTACTTAATCGCTTTTAAGTCATTTTGCATGTTCTCGCACTGCATTTGTTTTCGCATGCCTTCTATACTGCAGCTCGGTTCAAAAATTGCAAACACATACACATTTCTGATCTTGGTTTGTTACCGCGAATCGTACGCCGCTTTTCACAACAACCGCAAACTGTTTCAAACTATTGCAACCGCATTCTAATCCGCCTTAATAACAACCTGTTTTGTTTCCGATTCTCGCATTTTAATCTGCTTTTATATTACATTCTCGTTCAGTTCGCTTGCTTAACCGTCAGATTTTCGATTCGCTCAGTATCTATTATCTGAATGTTACAATATTGACCTGAATGTTACAACATTGATCTGAATGTTACAACATTAAATGTTACAACATTAAATGTTACAACATTGATCCGAATGTTACTGCATTGATCTGAATGTTACTACATTGATCTGAATGTTATTGCATTGATCTGTCTCAGCAATGACTACTTCTGAAAGTGCAAAGGAAACTGTTGTTGTGGTTGAACACGCCGTTGTCAGAACTCCCGCCTACCGCCAATCCATTCATAGCGAAGCTTAATTCAAAGTTCAATGGCACATAATTCAAGCGATGGCAACAAAGAATGCTCTTTTACTTGACCACCTTGAATCGTCCAAATGCTTGAAAGAAACATCCCCCCGCCCTAGACCCTAACGAGACCCGACAGACCACAGCTGTCGCCGCCAAGTCGGAAGCACTCGGATTTCTTATGTCGCAATTACATTCTAAATGGACTTAATAATTCCTTGTATAAAATTTATAGTCCATTTAAGAGTGCTAAGGCATCAGGGAGTCCTTAGAGAAAAAGTACAAAACCGAGGACGCCCGATCATAAGAAATTTGTGGTTGCCGCTTTTGATTTTGCTATGGTCGATTCTAAGTTCTCGTTGTTTCTCGTTCACAGCCTTCCGTGTTTTCTTGCATGAGTTGGAGTTCTAGGGTATATGAACTCCCGAGCCTTTCCAAGTTGTCGGCGGTAATTGAGAAGCCCTCCCTGT
>CM028378.1:167970635-168034640 GCA_013146195.2 Codonopsis lanceolata
CCTCGGACGTTCACTCCGAACCATCATTTCTGCCGAGAGCTCACCACCACCCGCATCTCCGAACCTTCTTTATGGTTTTGCCATGTTGGTTTTCAACCTCACCTTTAAATTTTGTGAAAACGTCCAAAGCTTGAGATTTCTCATGCAGGTAGCCAAACGAGAAGTAATCATCTATGAACGTTATAAATACTCTTGACCATTCCACGGAAATGGTCCACAAATGTCTCAGATGTATTAGTTCTAAGACATCCTTAACTCTCTAAGACTCTAATTTTCTTTTTGTTTGTCTGCTTGCCTTTAATACACCTCAACACATATTTCAGCTTCCATGTTGTCAATTGTATCGAGAATCCCATCTCGACACAAGTTCTCCGTTGTTTTGAAATATGACCCAAGTGCTTGTTATAATGACAAAGAGTTCTCGCTTGTTAATTCTTTTTAGTGTCTGTGATTCAACATGCCGGTTTTCATTAAAATCGAGGTAAGAAATATAGGTTATCGAAATTTGATAAAGCATCGATCCAATAAATTTAGAATCATAAAAGAGATCGACATCCATTATTACCAAAAGATCAAACATATCCTTTTTTGTCCAAAGTAGAAATGGAAACCAACTTTTGTCACAAAAGACGGTTCAATGTATGTCTCAAATAAATCCAAATAAAGCCTTGTCTTAAGCAATAACCTAAATGTTCTTGTTATCAACCTCAACAAGATTGCCATTCCTACATGAGATGAATCTTCGGCATCACTTGGTTTACGGAACTTAAAGGCAACCTGCGTAGACATACTTATGTGAGTAGTAGCACTAAATCCGACCACAGTATGTCTAGGCACTAAATCCAATTAACCTCAAAACAAACAAGAATGAGAAGGTTTACCTTTCTTCACACGCCAAGCGTGATATTTAACACACTCTCTTTTCACATGAGAAGGATCCTTACAAAGAAGCATGTCATTTCCTTATCTTGTCCTTTGGACACCTTTTGTTACTTCTTCTTTGGGTCAAGCCATAATTTCCTTACCCTTTCCTTTTCTTGTTGCTGCAGGAAAATGATACCAAATGAGCACTTTATGTCTTTTCATGTCTCATTACGTCCTCTTCTTGTGCCAATGCGAAATAAGCTGTTAGAGTCCATTTCTCTTTCGCGATTATAGCCGACCTGGCCCGAGTAAGCGTAGGAAGAGATATCAAAACTAAATGAACAAACAAGTCATCCAGACGACTCTAGCTTAAGGCCCTTTAGTTTTGATGCCAAAGAGACATTTCCATAATGTACTCTTTTCGTTCCCTTTGCCTTTATACCTCATAGAAACAAGACCACGTAGGATAGAACTTGTTTACGATTTTTCACTCTTGGTAAAAGCGCTTTCAAGCTCCTCGAGGCTGTCGTAGCAACTTTCCTCGGACATAGTGCCTGAATGTTTACGAATTGCCGCCTCATGATCATCGAACTCATGCGATTTGAGCGGTCCCACTTCTCCATTTCCCTCTTTTCATCAGTACTAGAAGCGAGTAAAGATCGGTGGGGCGCCGCTCCCAAGTGCAAGGTCTAGATCCATGCAGCAGAACTATCATAACATTCTCTTTCCGATCCTTAAAATCGGTACCATTCCCAGGAATGGAGTTGATATTAGCAGTCACGATTCTGCGGATGTGTTAAGCGAGCAGTAAAAATAAAATAAATAAAGTATAAGCTCACATAAACAACAATAAAACCTTAAGCAGACAAGTTAAAATAAGTTCAAAATTATGACTCTCGTTACAAGAAAATCGGTACAACACTAATCCTAGTCTTTTGACAAAGAATTAATTTGCAAGTGATTTTCTTGGTGTAGTAATCAAATATTGACAATAAGATCCAGTCAAATGTTGAGCCTTTCTTTTAACTGACTCAACACCCACAAGGACACCTAATAATTATCACATGTTTATTACCACATGTGTGTTTGAATTTTTACCAGACGAAAATAACCTTCCTTTTGGCCGGTCATTATCGGCATGAAAATTACACAAAGGCATCTCAGTAAATCAAAATTAAAAAATATAAACAGGAGAGGTTACTTTTGTAACATGCTGCATCAATTAATTAATATGAATTACTAGGCGTGCTTTCATAAATAAAACGCTATTTTGAATCTAAAACTGAATCTATGATACATAAAATCATGGCAAATAAAATATAAATCGCATAATCAAGGTCATTTCTCATAAATTTATATCATAATGTATAATACATGTCATTGATGACAAGCTTTAATAAATTATTAAATAAATAAATAAATAAATAACTAAGCATGCCGACACAATTATTATTATTATTATTTATATTAAAGTGTCTTTAATCTGAATTACAAAACCAGTTCCGTCGCCGACATCAGCATCATCGGCTGAATGCAATTTCTTTTCACAATATTTTCCTCCAATTGGGCTCTTCTTCACATTCAAGCCATATATCCATATATTGTTCATGAATACATGAACTAAATTGGGTCACAAAAGTAATTATTGTCCATGAAGAATAACATGGAAGAATAACTTGGAAGAATGGAGCAGTGCACGGAAAAATAGCATAACCTTTTTGAGCAATGCACTAAAAAAAACAATGCACGGAAAAAACAATACATAGAAAACGTGAACAGTGCATGGAAAAAAAAACTTTAAGCCACTACAAAATTTATAAACCGGCCAAAAGACTAACGTGTACAGAAAATCGGATGCCATATACTCATGTACATATAATCTTCAGATAATCCTAATGTGAAGGTGCTCTGATACCACTTGATGGAATTAAAAGCAATACTAATATCCGTAGATCTTAATCTTCACATAGGAATTAACCGAAGCAATAATCTAGATGCGGAAGCGTACTTGAATCCATGAGAATGATTGTCTCTTGGTTATGCGTCTTCCAATTTGTAATGTAGTATCCTTAGGGTTTCTCTTGCTAATGGGGCGGCAGAGAGAAAATATTATTAACCTACGTACAATTGGGGACCATAACCTTTTTTATAGGAATAGTTTGACCTAATTATCAACCAGCCCATTATAAGTTGATAATTAGCACCCATGAGGTCTCTACACATATTCAACTAAAACCCCATACTTATCAAAAGATGACTTTGACCCATTTAACTTAGCAAATCACTTCAATCAGACCTATTAACTTTAGATAATATGAAATATACGTTAAGCCGCAGTCAATACACGTCTGTATGCCCAAATGCACATATTTATCATATACATATAAGTGCATAAAAAATTCTTACAAGAAAAACTTCGCATGTTTCAGAGATGTCACTAAGAAAATCTGCAAAACCATCAGCACCAGATAGCGGTACAGGCTTTGGGAGGAATATCTCAAAGGCCTCACTGAATATGGCTATTAGACATATGGTATAGTATCTACACTTGCTTTTTTCTCATTTTTTAAATTTTGCACAGCTTTTGATCTTAATACACCGCCGTGGTTATCGTTTTCTCATATAAGACCCCATTGTATTTGTATATTTAAATGAACTTCATATCAATCTCTAAGGCGCAGATCTCTTTCTTATGCGGGATATAAGAAATGGTGGCATTCGTCCACTAACTGGTTCACCCTCTTCCCACAGAGCATTCGACCGCCCGGTTCAAAAGCCAACCAAGGCGTACATCTCTGTAGATGGAAACCATCCTATCGCTGATGAATTGCTTGTCATGTCCCGTAAAATGGAAATTACATAAACGGTTTCCAAGAAACGAGCTATAGAAGACAAATATGTAACTTCAAAACTAACAGATGCATGGACATCTGCGAGAGCTCTAGGTACGATTAGGGGTGGCAAAATGAGTGTTATGGATAAAATGATGCAATCTGCTCCAAAGAATACTTGAAGAACACAAGTTGGCTACAGGTGTTGATGACAACTCGCATCAAGGACCCTTGTTTGATAATGGCTTTGAACCTCTCGCGCGAGCCAAGTTTGGCCCTCTTATAACCTCTTTAAGTTGGTTGTTGTTAATGTTTTTCTTTGGTATTTATTTGTTAAATTTTAAATAGCCAAAAGAAATAGAAAAGTAAAAGGATCTATCAATTTTGCATATAAAGTGGGTGTTGTGTTCGTGGGGAGCCGCTTGAACATTACCGGATGAAGATTTATTTGATGTATTGAAATTAGTTGTCGTCCTTATTTTAGCTCTAATAAAAGATTAGTTCCTTGTCTCGATTAAAGTGTTGGAAACTTGTTTCCAATAGCTTGAATAAACTAAGCTAAGTCATGTAAATGTGAAATGTGGGAATCCCACATTGGAACAAAGAAACAAGCTCTACCTTATAAGGTAGCTGAGCTTTACTTTCAGCCTCGCTTTACTTTGGGCCACCACTACACTTTGTGTAGGAGGGAGACCTACCTAGGTCCAAACACAGTAATGTGCTTGGCCGCTTGGCCGACCTCGGCTCTAATTTGGTTGGTTGGTCAGGTCGGCTTGCTTACTGCTGAACCTATCTTTGCTCTGGTTCATTTGGTGTGTGACCATTTTTGCATGAACCTTTGCGCGAGTTGAAGTTCGGCCCTTGAGGAGATTAAAGGTTGTGTCTCTTGAACAACCATAAGCATACATTTGACAGATTATGCTGACCATCGAGCGGTTGTGTTTGACACAAACCCAGCACTTTCCAACTATCATCCCCAAAGCGCCATATACGAGCGGTTGTGTGCGTTTTGGACAACCAACGCCTTCAACCGTTCCCAGCTGTCATCCCCAAGCGCCATATAAATACAGCCTTCAAACGATTTTTTGTATCGAAAAATTACGCTCTTTCTATACCATACGCCTCTACGAGAGAATTCACAGCGGTTGCATTCGCGGGTGATTGAACATTGAAGATCCGTAAGCATCAATCACGTAAGATCAATATCACGGGAGACTAAGCGGATTCACACACCGTGGAATCTAAATCGCGGTTTCTAGTTTTTGTCTTAAGGGCAGATCAATCTCGTTGATCTTAATACAAAACCTACACTACACTTCCGAGGCCTCTTATAACAATCTTAAGACAAAAATCTCTTTTTGGCCTGGTTTTAGTAATATAACCTTACGCAAGTTAATACATTATGATTTTGGAAAGGTTTTAAGCTTTGTTTGCCTTCTCTTTTAAATGCAGAGAAAATTGTTGCCTTGAATACATCTTCGGTTTTACGCATGAAGGAATTCATTCTACATACTTAGTAAAAATTGATTATGCATGCTTAGCAAAAATAACACATGTTTTGCTTCGTTCTATCCTACATTGTTTACATACATCAGATGCATGCGGCTGTAATGCTCTTGCATTAACCTACATACGATGCATTCTACAAATACCAATCGACTTTTTGTTTACGTTTTCAATCGTCTTTAATTCTGAATCCCGAATTTGTTGAGTTTGTATAACTTTGGCGCATTTTGCTTCGGTCTTGAGAAACACAACACACGATTATGCATGCTTATTGAAGCAGTTTTACATTTTAATCTATACGTTTCTCACTACTTAAGCTTTTGTTCTTACATGCTTGCACATTTTACGCTGCATTTTTTCGATTCAAACTTCTATACACCATTACGGTTCAAAGCGCAAACACATACATTTCGAGATCTTGGTTTTTCTTCTGCGATGTCTGCTTGATTTTCACAACAAAGCGCAAATTGTTTTACGAAACTATTGCAGCTTGCACATTGAGAAATACGCCTTAATAACAACTTTGTTTTTGTTTCGGTTTACGATTACGCATTTTAATCTGTTTTTATATTACAGATTACGTATGGATTTTGCTTAATAGCGTATTTCTGTTGATTAGATATCTTATTAATGTTACAACATTAACTTTGAATGTTTACAACATTGATGTTACAACATTGAATGTTACAACATTGATAAGATGCATGTTACAACATTGATCTGAATGTTACAACATTGATCATGTTACAACATTGATCGAGATGTTTTAACATTGATCGAATGATTTACAAACATTGATGTTACGAATGTTACTACATTGATCTGAATGTTATTGCATTGATGCGTCTCGGCAATGACTACTTACGAAAGTGGAAAGAGCAAAGAAGCTGTTGTTGTAGTCGAACGACCCATTTGTTGGCGACTACCCCAGCGATTCATAGCGGCGACCGAAAAGTTCAAACAGGAATTCAAGCGATGGCAACAAATGCTCTTTTACTTGACCACCTTGAATACGTCCAAATGCTTGAAAAGCCCCAGTCTAGACCACTAACGAGGCAGACGGGACCACGATGGTGCCAGAGTCGTGGAAGCACTCGGATTTCTTATGTCGCAATTACATTCTAAATGGACTTAATAATTCCTTGTATAAAATTTATAGTCCATTTAAGAGTGCTAAGGCATTGTGGGAGTCCTTAGAGAAAAAGTACAAAACCGAGGGGCCGGTCATAAGAAATTTGTGGTTGCTCGCTTTCTTGATTTTGCTATGGTCGATTCTAAGCTTTGTTGTTTCTCGGGTTCAGCGACTTCGGTTTTGTTGCATGAGTTGGAAGCAGGGTATGCAACTCCCAGAGCCTTTCCAAGTTCTTTGCGTGTCGAGCTCCCTCCCGGTTGGAAGGACTTCAAAAACTACCTCAAGCACAAGCGAAAAGACATGTCTCTCGAGACTTGATCCTAAAGGCTGCGGATTGAACAAGACAACAAGGTGGCGGATAAAAGGACCAACCGCAATGTGGGCGGGGCCAACGTTGTTGAGCAAGACCGAGGGCAACAAGCGCAAGCAGAAAGCTCCAAGAAGCCAAGCGGTCCTCGGCCAGAAGAGCCCAAAAACACAAGAACTACAAGTTCAAAGGAAAGTGCTTGAGCTGCGACAAGGTCGACCCTGGCCGAATGCCGCGGGAAGAAGCGGGTCAAGCGTGAAGCAAACATGGTTGATGAGGAGATCGGCATGATATGTGTCGTCTCAGAGACAAACATGGTTGGCCTGGCCGCGAGTGGTTCGTGGACACCGGCGCAGCGTCATATCTTGGCGATGCCAAGATGTTCTCGGCTTACAACAAGGTGGCGGGAGAAGCTTTTCATGGGCAATTCATCTACTTCGGAGTGGAAGGCAAAGGCCAAGTGACCACGAAAATGACGAGTGGGCGGGAGTTGGTGCTAACCAATGTCCTTCATGTTCCCGACATTCGCAAAAATTTGATCTCGGTTCTCTTTTGGTTAAACATGGGTTTAAGTTGGCTTTTGAGTCGGACAAATTTATCTTAAGTAAGAGTGGGGTTTTTATTGGTAAAGGTTACCTCGATGAGGGCCTTTTTAAGTGTAATGTAATGGTGGTTAACACCGCATACAATGTTGATAATAAAAGTGCTACTGACACCATCTTCTTCTTACTTGCTTGAGCATTTTGATCTTTGGCATTATCGATTAGGTCATGTTAACTATGACTCTATGAGGCGATTAATGAAAATGGAATTAATTCCTCCAAGTCGCATTAATAAAAATAACAAATGCCATACTTGCGTTGAAGCTAAGCAAACAAAACGTCGTTTAAGACAATCGGCGTGACACGACACCATTAGATATGGTTCATAGTGATCTATGTGACTTAAAATCCATAGAATCTTATGGCGGAAACAAATACTTCATCACCTTTATTGATGATTGTACCGGTTTTGTCATCTCTATCTCTTAAAAAGTAAAGTTGAAGCCTTGAAGCTTTTAAACTTTACAAAAGCGCAAATCGAGAATCAACTTTCAAAGAAGATAAAAATTCTTAAGTCGATCGAGGAGGTGAATATGTTTTCCCTTCAAAGACTTACGTGTGCGACCACGGGATTATTCACAAAGTTACACCCCCATATAGCCCACAATCCAATGGGATTGCCGAAAGAAAAAATCGAACCTTAAAGGAAATGATGAATGCATTATTGCTTCAATCCGGTCTACCCGACGAAATGTGGGGGGAGGCGGTGCTCACTGCCAATTACTTGTTAAACAAGCTTCCCCACAAGAAATTGGACAAAACGCGCCCTATGAATTATGGCATGGTCGAAAACCATCCTACAAATACCTCAAAGTGTGGGGGTGCCTAGCTAAAGTAGCTGTCCCACCACCTAAAAAGGTTAAAATCGGTTCCAAAACCGTGGATTGTACTTTTATTGGTTATGCAACCCATAGCAGCGCCTATCGGTTCTTAGTCCATAAATCTGATAATCCGGAAATCGAGGTGAATACCGTTATGGAATCAAGAAATGCCACGTTTTTCGAAGCTATCTTTCCTCTAAAAGATGATACTTCAGTAAAACGCTCATTTCCTTGGTCAATTGACGAACAAGATAACACCTCACAAGCAATAGTCCCTATGGCTATTGATCAAGGTATTCATCAAGATGAAGACATTGATGAACCTCGTCGAAGCAAGCGAGCTCGCCGAGTAAGACCTTTGGACCAGACTTTGTGACCACGTTTCTCGTGGATAATGAACCACGTGCGTTCAAGGAAGCAATGTCTACTCGAGGCTCCACAATGGAAGGAAGCCGTCAACGGCGAAATATCTTCCATTATGCAAAACCACACACAGGGAGCTCGTCGACCTTCCCAAGGTTGCAAACCCCTAGGGTGTAAATGGGTCTTCAAGCGAAAATTGAAACGATGGGTCCATTGATAAATACAAGGCCGGCTAGTCGCGAGGGTTTTAATCAAAAGGAAGGTGTTGATTATTTTGACACCTATGCTCCGATTACTCGAATTACTTCAATTCGCCTACTGATTGCCTTGGCGGCACTACGGTCTCGAGATACATCAAATGGATGTCAAGACCGCTTTCCTCAACGGTGAACTTGAAGAAGAAATTTATATGAAACGGCCGACGAGAAGGCTTTATTGCTCGAGCAATGAAACTAAGGTCTGTCGGTGGTCAAATCTTTATACGGTCTAAAGCAAGCACCAAAACAATGGCATAAAGCGTTTTGATGACGTTATACTTGCTAATGGCTTCAAGACTAATGAATGTGACAAGTGTGTATACGCTAAGAATACACAACAAGGTTACGTCATTATCGTCTCTACGTTGATGACATGTTAATTATTGGTAGCAATAATAACATGATCAAAGACACCAAAAGATGTTGGCCGGATTTGACATGAAAGATTTAGGGTTAGCTGATGTCATCCTAGGTATTAAAATATCTAGAACATCCGAGGAGATCGTTTTATCACAATCTCATTATATTGAGAAACTGCTAGAGAAATTTAGCAACGGTGATACAAGCATTGCTAAGACTCCAATCGACCCTAACTTTCATCTCAAAAAGAACCTACACGAGAGCGTATCTCAAATTGAATACTCTCGAATCATTGGAAGTCTTATGTATCTTACTGAGCGCAGCGCCACGACCTCGCGCAAGCAGTTAACCGATTGAGTCGGTTTACAAGTAATCCCGGGCCCGATCAATGGAAAGCCATTGTAAGGACTCTTAGATATCTTCGATACACTAAGGACTACGGGTTGCATTACTCCAAGTATCCGGCAGTTATTGAAGGATACAGTGATGCTAATTGGATTTCTGATACTAACGACTCCAAGTCAACAAGTGGATTTGTATTCACTCTTGGTGGCGGTGCCATTGCATGGAAATCTTCCAAACAGACTTGCATTGCAAGGTCTACTATGGAATCATAATTTATCGCCTTAGATAAAGCAGCTGAGGAAGCCGAATGGTTACGTAACTTCTTGAAAATATTCGGCATGGCCACGGCCAGGTGCCGGCCGTATATGCATCCATTGCGCAAGCCGCAATTGGAAGGGCACAAAATAACATGTATAATGGTAAGTCCCGCCATATAAGGCGACGACACAATACCGTTAGGCAACTACTCTCCAATGGCGTGATCACCATCGATTATATTCGATCTAAGGACAACCTAGCGGATCCATTAACTAAAGGATTGTCCAGAGAGTTAGTATGCAGTTCATCGAAGGGAATGGGCCTCAAGCCTATGAAATAAAGAGAACCTTTAGCGGAAAACCCCACCTAGTTGATTGGCAACCCCATGGTCTAGGTTCAAAGGGACAACCAAACTAATTGATCTCACTTGTTAACACTAACGGACTCACACTCCTACTCATTCCTATGGTGAAAACACTAGTGTTACCTCACGTCACGGTTTAGGATAAGCACGCTTTTAATGATTCTTGTGACTTGATTTGATCAAGCGAATGCTTGACAGGATACACCCTTATAAGAAATCACCTATGTGAATGTAAGATCGGCCGATCTTATGGAAATTTCGAGGCAAAATTTTCTAACAACATTCACGAGAACCGAGAAGCGTTCGGGGCCAAAATGAACACAAGCGTAGAATCAAAGCGTTGTTTGAGGGCGGCTATGTGAATACTATTGTCTTGGTTGACATCAAACACCAGTCCGGTTCAAGACACACCGGTCACTGATTAGTAAGTCTTCCCGATAGTAACTCATAAGGAAAGGTTCAAAGCCAAAAGCCACCTCTTCCACTCTAGCTACTCTCAGTTGTATCTCTGTAAATATCAATATGTCATCAACTTACATGATATCTTATTCAATGTGGGGGATTGTTGGAAACTTGGTTTCCAATAGCTTGAATAAACTAAGTTATGTAAGTGTATAATGTGGGAATCCCACATTGGGAACAAAATGAAACAAGCTCTACCTTATAAGGTAGAGCTTTGAGGCTTTACTTTCAGGCCCTTGGGCCACTACACTTTTGTGTAGGAGGGAAGACCTACCTAGGTGTAGGTCCAAACACACGCCGCCCGCTGCCTCGGCTTGGCTGGTTGGTTGGTTGGTCGGCTTGCTTGCCTGCCTGAACCTATCTTTTTGCTACCAGTTCATTTGGTGTGTGACCCTTTTCAGCATGAACCTTTTGCACAGGTTCAGAAGTTCAGCCGCCAGGAGATTAAAGGTTGTGTCTCTTCAGACAACCATAACTGTTCTGTTTGAACAGTTGTGACTGTTCTGTCTGAACGGTTGTGTCTGTTTTCAGACAACCAACCGCCTTCAACCGTTCCCAACTGTCATCCCCAACTGCCATATAAATACAGCCTTCAAACAGATTTTTTGTATCGAAAAATTCTGCTCTTTCTATACCCTTCTGCCCTACAGAGATTACAGCAACGGTTGCATTCGCCGGTGATTGAACATTCAAGATCTGTCAAGCATCAATCACGTAAGATCAATATCCTGAGAGACTAACTGGATTCACACACCGTACAGATCTAAATCGCGGTTTCTAGTTTTTGTCTTAAGGACATAGATCCAATCTCGTTGATCTTAATACAAAAACCTACATTACACTGCCAGGCATCTATAACAGACTGAACCTAAAGAGGATGTGCATGATGTTTGCAAAACTCCAGTCTTGTACATAACACAAACAATTTAAACAGAGGCCAAGATGGCCATTTGGCTCCACTCCAATAGGAAACTAAACATTATTACTCAATTGCAAACTGAACCTTCTATCACACTATCATTCAAAGGGTTAAGTTCTTTATTTCAAATAGGGCTCTAAGTGAAATGTCCAAAATGGAGAGTATGATTCTTTTAGCAGATATTTGCAAATTTCCAGTCATTGCCCTTAAATTGAAGCACTTTTACTATCTTTTATTAGATCAAGTGTACATTGGTAAGCTAAAAACAGTCAAGCTAATAAGTGGAAACAAAAATGTGAACAAAACAGGAGAAAAAAAAGGCAAACATAAAAGAATGCATGAAACTAATTTCATGAGTTTCAGATATTTGGAAAGACTAACCTATGCAGTAAGATCAATCCGGTTCATGTAAGAGTTGTAGCTTTCCGGTAACTGCCAATCACAAAATGAAGGAAAAAATTAGTTGAAACCAAAATACAGAAAACATAAATCTCTGATTTTGAAAAATAGGACCAATTTCATACACTTCCCCGCCAATTGGTGGCATCGAAAAAATTAATTGAAACCAAATAAAGAAACTAAAATAACGAATTGAAAGAAAAAAATAAAGAAACTGAATCCTTACAGTTGATGGAGAATACCAGTAGATACAGTATATGGGGGGTAGAGAGGTGGAGTCTGGAGAGGAAAAGATATATAATAAAGAGGGAAAGGGATATATAGAGATTTCTATAATCTTCACTCGTCGGATTCAATGGCGAGGGGATAGGGCTCGATTTTCAACTCGCTGGCTTCAATGGCGACTAAGGGACTAGGGCTCGGTTTTGGGAGATGGAGATACCGTAGACATGTGTCTAGGATAACCATACATCGGAAAATTATGTGTGGGAGATGGAGATTGGGAGGGTGAGATGGAGATTGGGGTAGACATTGGCAGTTGGGAGGGAAAGGCCCAATTATGTCGTTGAATGCAAAATGGAGGCAGTTGTTGTGAAGTCTTTGGGGGGTGGGAGGAGAGACATGGGTTGCGATTAAACAATTGCCATTGACACGTGTGAACTTGGAAAGAGATAATAGCCGTAGGATTGTGGTAAAAAAATAAATCTAAGCCCCTCAATATAATTTGTCAATTGTGAGCATGCGAGACTGAGCTGTATTGTATTATAAATTAATCTCACTAGTATTAGTATACTTCTCATTGTTACACACTTGTATATCGGGATAGTTTTTAAATAAAAAATGTTAATTTTAATTTTTTAAAGTGAGGTGCTAATAATACAATCATTTCCATTGGTATTAAAAGTGAGGAGATAATGATTTTATCCGACTAATTCGTGTTATTAATCTCGATCATCTATTAGGGGTATAAATCAGAACTATGGAACTGAACCGAACCAAACCAAACCAAATCAATCGGTTTGGTTCGGTTTCGGTTTCAAAAATTGTAAAACCACACAGTTCGATTCATAGTTTTTGGTATCGAACCAAACCAACCTATATATTTTTATTTCTTTATTATATAATATATATTATATTACATTTGTTTACTATTTTAAATATTTGGATCATCTTATATGTATAATCTAGGTCTTTGATTTAGTCATAATATATATAAATATAAAAATATAAAAATATAAATATATAAATATATATATATATATATATATATATATATATCAAGCCAAACAAAATCTTGATTGTCGGAGAACTATTATTTCTTCCTTTGTTTGTGTTTATTTTAGAATTTGTATTGTGTTTTGTAAGATAATTTGTTGTTAGTAAGTTATTTCCTAATTTTGATGTTAATTCCAAATTAAAATCTTATTTTTATTGTTATTTTTAATGTTGGTTAATTTGATTAAAAATAATTTATATAAACCACAAACCCGAACTAAACAGAATGGTTCGGTTTAGTTCCAAGTCTTATTCGATTCGGTTTGAGATTTTTGGAACCAATAGGGACGGTTCGGTTTGTGGTTTTGGCATAAACTAAACCAAACCGAACCACTTACACCTAAGGCTATCAAGGTAGGTTGGCAAGGCGGGTCAACCCACAACCCGCTATAACATGCCATTTGGCGGGGTAGGGCTGGCCAACCCATGAAATGTGGCGAGCCGAGAAATTGTCAACCTAACCCAACCCTTCATAGGTTGTGGGTTAGGAGGATCAACCCACCAACTTTTCTTTCAATTAATCAAAATAATAATAATAATCATAAAAAACACAAAAAAAATGTCACAATTCATTAAAAAAATTATATTTTCTACTATTATATTTTTATTAGTGTTTTTTACCAACTTTCTCTAATATAAATAAGTATAAAATGAGAAAAAAATAGAAGTAAGAAACTATTTTATCATTACTCTTTTTGTATGTTCTTATAATCATTTTTTTTGTAAATATTGTGGTTAATATATTTTATTATGACATCTTTAGTTGCTATAAGTGCCACTTTTTTAACGAATTCAAAATCATTTATTAATATTTCAGATATAAAAAATAATCTCATAGATTTAAGCGAAAATGATTTAAACTAATTGTTTCAAACGTGTGACTAGTTTATTTGCAACTAGTATACGGCGGGTCCGACCGACCCGCATCAACCGACAACCCGTCGCGGACTCAACCCATTTGGCCCAGCACCTAATGGGTTTATATTTTCTCAACACAACCCACTTTTTTTAGGTGGCAAGGCGGGTCAGCACAACGCGCCCAACCTATTTTGACAGCTCTACTTACACCCCTACCATTTATAATCTTATTAAAGATCAGACAACTTGACTTTTTTTATCTTGTTTAGCTTTAATCCTGGTTACCAAACGGCACCCTGGATCCTCTATTCCAAAATTGTATTCCATCTCCTATTCCACCGTCGGATTCTTACCACGTGTCAATCGTAAATAAACAAAATCAATTACTAAATTGATTATGTTTCCATAATAATAAAAATCCGTGAAATCTAGCTCAATATTTCCTTTTGTGAAGATTTCTTATTGACACGTGGCAAGAATCCGTCGGTGGAATAGAAGATGGAATACAATTTTGGAATAGAGGATCCGGACTCCCTTAACACTCCCAACTAATGTTTCTAAAGATTTTTGATGTACAATTTTACTACCATTATTACTTATATATCCCTTCATTTAATATTATCATTATTGCACATCCTAGAGAGAGTGAGTGTAATGAGTGCATAATTAATGAGAGATAGTGTATAAGGGGTATTATTGTCATAACATATTTTGCAACCGATCATTTATTATATTTTTTAATCCTTGTTTATTGTCTGCTAGGAACATCTATCCGAGACGGAGGGAGTAATATTTATGAATGTGAAAATGTTTAATATACTCTTAATAAGTTATTTAAAATAAACAAAAAGTAATTTCAAACTACTCTAAGAATGATAATAAGTAGGTGCAATTTTATCGATACTTCTTTATTTGAGTAAATTTTATCGATACTTCTTTATTGATCATGCGTTTAATTTTATTGTGTCCTTATTAGGCTGTGTCTGGTAGCGCGTTTTCGTCAAAACACTACCAAATAACGGAGGCGTTTTACTAAAATGTTGTATCATTACCCCGTTTAAAAACGGAGCGTTTGAGAAATGGGGGCATTTTCTAAACACAAGAATTTTCAGCGGGAAGAAAAAACGCGGCTATCAAAACGCGGCTGAGAAATTGTTTACCTCATTACCCCTTTGCCAGTACAGAGTAAAATCGGGGAGAGAGAGACTAGAGAGAGAGTCGGGGAGAGAGAGAAGACACAGAGAAGAGGATCGAGATCGATCGATTCGCTGCTTGCCGCCGTGCCGTGCCTTCGCCCGTCTCCATCTCTGCTTGCTAGAGCCTAAAGTGACTGCTCACTGCCGGACTAAGGGAGTCGAACTGTGAAGTCGAAGGGGGAACCACCGATCTGGGAAGGAAGCTGGGAAACGGTCAAAGCCTCAAAGGGAAAATATGGTTGTGTCTGAAAGTATATCTATAAAATATATAGATATGTGCCGTGCCTTGACTGCCTTCTATTGATGTATATACATGTGTGTGAATATATATATACATATATATACACACACACACACACACACACACACACACACACACACACACACACACACATATATATATATATATATATATATATATATATATATATATGAAAGTATATTTATAAAATTAGAAGTGAGGCATTGTTTAAGAAAGGGTAAAATCGTCATTTTGACAAATACTCAGATTTATGAAAATAGCGTTTTGAAAATGTAACCCAAACACATTTGTAAGAAAAACGCTGCGTTTTCAAAACTCTGCATTTTCAAAACGCTGTACCAAACGGGCCCTTAGTAGTGTGGCATTGGTTTTGTATGTTTTTTTAATTTTTATTTTTTGGTGTTTGATGGTTTAGAACTTGAGGGATTGCATAATGTGGGTCAGAGTGATTGGTGTATGAATCAATTAGATGATTGAAAGTGGGAAATCAATTATGGTGTTGAGTTTTGCCAGCTTATGGTTTGGATTGATGATGGTTTAAATGAAATATAAATTTTTAATGAAAGATTTTAGTTTTCATATAGATCTTTTTAATACCACTAAATTATTTCGTTTATTCATACGGCACATAAGAACCATGTCATGTTTTGGAAGGTGCAAATAATCTTGGAACAAAAATGGAACTTATAACTTAAATTCATAAATGCAACTCTTTTTTGGACAATCTATGTTGTAAAGTAGGATTATTTTTATGGAGGATTGAGGTTTGTTATTTTAAGAAATAAAGATATACAGGTAAGTTTTGGTACAACCTATAATTGCTTAACAATAAAACAACAAGAAATATAACTTTAAAACACAAAATCTAACTCAACCAATTGGACACATTTGAAAAAATCAACTTGAACGTAGACTTTTTGGAGTAAGTATATCCTATGTAAATGTAAACAAAAATTAAAGGATCAATTCATATAATCACAGTTGTTGAAGTTCCAAAATGTGCTCAAACGTGTCCAAGCTCAAAATTAAACAATTTGAATGAATGATAGAACAAGAAAGGAAGACAAGATGCAATTTCTTGGTTATAATTTCTATTTACTATTTAATTATTTTCGTCTAATGCTACTTAATTATTGATCAAAAGCCCACCAATTCCTTAGTTCTCAACATTATAAATAGCAGCATTTTTTCCCAACTTCATCCCACAATTGGAGGTTGAGTCCCTTTTTCCATGTTTCTTTCAAAATTACCTCTAATTTTTAGCTTGATGCTCGAGTTAAATCCATCCCCAAAAGTATGAGACATGGAAGTAGGAGTGCACATTTACAGGGTGCCAACGTTCAATGCCTCTTTAAGAAATTACATATTCAAGACGAGGTATATATATATATATTGAAACCTTGATGAACACAATTTTTTGATTTTTTTCTTTTCATGACAGCAAGAGAGCCTCCAATTGCAGAAGAGAGTCTCTAATTTAGGCAAGTTAATCTTTTCAATTTCGATTTCAATTTTTGTTGGAATATGCATGCTAAATCTCAACTTATTCATTAGCATATTCCGTACATCACGATTTGTTTGTTCCCATTACTGCATGTTCTAACAAGTGACTAAAAGGGTTGCATACCGGTTAGTGTGGCAGCTTGTTAAATATTGTATAGGTCTAAGATTAGGAGATTCCTTATCGCAATCCTACTCTTACTAGCGATTCCAGTGTACATGCACCAACATGCATTGCTACGGTTTGATATCTCTACCTTTGAGTATATCATACCAGGAGACTTGCAAAGCTTCACCAAAGTTGCACGTGCTTCAAAGAAGAAAAGATTGCAACTGTTAGAAACGACAAAGTGTTCAAGCTTCAAAGTCATCTTACTGAAAGGTCTTGACATCTCACATCATGTAAAATCTAGTTGGATATTATTATATATTATCCAATAGATATTTCCCTCTTCATTTGGTTCGCAAAAGTCAAGAGAATCTATTTTATTGGAAAGACCATTTGTCTATGTACTGTTCACCAGACCTGCTCAACAGAGACACATAATAGACAACTGTTCAAAATCTTCATAGCAAATCCTTATCCAACTGTTCAAGATCTTCAGAGCAAATCCTTATCCAACTGTTCCAAATATCAACAATGCTCCAACGGCTAGAGATTTCTCAAAAGATCTCAACGAATCTAAAGACCTTTGTTTATAAAAGAAAACTTCATTTCTTTCTTAAAAAATAGAGAGACTCTCAAAAAGACGAAGATCTACTACACATATCTTCAAGAGAGTTCACGGTGAAAGAACTCAGACCTTAGCAAAACATATTTTTGTGAATTGCTAAGAAGAAAAGAGAAGAAGAGAAGAGAGTAATCAGAAAATCTACAAAGTCAGATATCGCTGCCTTGATAAAAAAATCCTCTTGATTTGAGTTCTTCAACCTCTTTTGAAGAACTCAGTCTCTAATAGAGCTACAAAGATCTATCCTTAGATAAAGGCCAAGCACTTTAAATTCGTTGAAGATAAGATCCTCACAGATGCCCAAGGAAGATGAAAAGTTATCTGTCGGCATTGTATTCATACAAACAGACATGTATTCTATTGCAAATGTTATCGGTTGAGCAATCATAGATCATCACAGGAAGTCATCGAGTGTCCTGCACTTAGTTGCTCAAATAATCCATATCTGAGTAACCCTAAAAATTGTCTTCTCATATTTATCTCTTATTGACTCCTCACACTGCAGACTTTACTAAGGAAAATTTGTTATGAAATTATTGAGTAGGGGTTGGAGAAGAGGGGCAAGAGAATAAATAAATAACATAGAGAGTCTATGTTGATGTATTAAACATATTTGTCTTTGAGCAAACCTCTGAATTTTAATGTATAATATTTATCAAACTCAGCCTTGACTCCTTTATTAACCTTGATAAACTGTTTATATCTTCATAAGCTATCTTTCCATGTCTCCTTAAATTGTATCTGCATAAGTATTAAGTATGATGTTGTTCTGAATATATATTCATGTACAATTACTTAAGACTTCTTAGATAAAACTGTTAAGCCATAACCTTTCAGCTACAATCTGCCAGTAGAGTTCTTTACTCAGCTCAGAGCAAGTCTGCTGCCCAGTGCTATCAGCAGACTTGTTTCTTTCTCAGATTGCTTATGTCTTAAAATATATTATATCATATTCGCAGGGCTGGCCCTGGGGGGTGGCAAAATGGGTCACCGCCATGGGCCCCCAATTTTTAGGGCCCCAAATGTTTAGGTACTACCTTATATTTAGTATATATATTATAGTCTCAAAAAGGTTTACAATTGATTTGTTTCACCCAGTGGTTAAGGTGCATATAATTTAAGGTAGAGATCAGAGGTTCAAATCTTAGGTTGTTGCTTATTTTTGTTTGTTACTTTTTTAGTTTATGAATTGTATATAAGTTGTAACGTGTTGATTAAATTAACGTGATGACCCAATGGTTAACATACTTGGTAGATTATGAGAGATTTTTGGTTCAATTCTTGCTATAAACTTTGTTACTTTTTTAGTCTGTGAACTGTATATAAGTTATAACGTGTTGATTAATTTAGTGTAGAATAGATGACCCAACGGTTAACATACTTAGTAGATTATGAGAGATTTTGGGTTCAATTCTTGCTATAAACTTTTTTACTTTTCTTTTTCCCAATACTTTAAATGATTTCATTTTTATAAAGGGTCCCCATTTTTTTTATCATGGGCCTCTCTAAACTCAAGGTCGGCCCTACATATTATATTCGTAATGAATGGTAAGATAATTTTTAATTGGCATCATAGGCTATTCACCCACCCCTCTAGCCTATTTGAGCATACATAGTGAACCAACAATTTCCTTATAAGAATTATTGTAGGAAGAGCTAACCCCATGATGATTGAATCAGATATTCTGTTGTTGACCTACGTTTTGGTTGTGATAGTGAGTATGTTAATTTTATTGTGATTGATCTTCACCGGTCTAGGTCTCATTCTAAAACAAGGATTGCAAGATGAACTTTTGAGTTTTTGTTTTCATTTTCTTGGATATGGAACCCTTTTTCAATCCGTTAATTTTATTGTGATTGATCTTCTCCGGTCTAGGTCTCATTCTAAAACAAGGATTGCAAGATGAACTTTTGAGCTTTTGTATTCATTTTCTTAGATATGGAACCCTTTTTCAATCCTTTAACATGTGGATCAAGCGAATAACATGGATGGTTTACTTATGAATTTCAAGAAATTGTGCCTCAGAAAGCATTTTGATTAAACATAGATGCTGAATTTTACTTCATTTAAATTGCACTCAGCCCATAGTAACAACAAATGACAAATGGATATTTGAATTTCGGATAACATGGATAGTTCACATATGAATTCCAAGATAACTTACCTCGATTTTTTTTATTAATTGGATATTTAAATTTCAATCAAATATCGGATAACCCAGATGGTTTACAATTTAAATTTCAAGAAACTTTGTTAGGAAATTAAAGCAATTTGATTTAACATAAAAAATGAAGTTTACTTCATTTTGGTTGCACTCAGTCCACAATAATGCTCGACATTGGCAATTTCAGGGCTAATGTCAGTTTTTTGTAGAATCAATGATAAGGCATGCACATTCGATGTAGCTTAGTTTCATGGTTTACTTTCTTTTCAAACTAATAGTATTTGTGTTTAAATTTCACTTGGCTTTTTGTTTTTGGTTTGTTGCTCAATGTAGAGGAAGCTTTCTGAGGAGCAAGACTCCCTAGCCTTGGCCATCAAGAGATGAGAACATGATTTATCGAAGGTGAGAATTTTAGTTCATTCATTTCTTTGTCAGTAACTAAAAAGTAAGTTAGGATATAAAACCATTTTAAAGGAATGGAAGATGTTTATGAATCATGTTAGGTGTTTTGTAAAAATTAAGCAGGTTTATTTTTGCAAGTAATGGAATTTGGGGTGAAGCTAGTGAGCAAATACTTGGAGTCAAAATAGAGAAATGAAGAGGTTGAAGGTAGGAATTCTTATCTTGAAAAGAAAAATACTGAATCGGAACACATTGTGGCAAGAAATGATTTTAGCAACAATGATTAAATGGAAGGTGGTTGGGAGTAGAGGAGGAAGAAATGGTTCAAAGTGGTGGTGATGTCATGTATCTTCAATTCCTTGAAAACATTTGTTGTGGTCTTTTGTAATATATTAATGTTCATGGTGATCACGCCACAAAGATGGGGTGACTAAGCTGGTAGTCCACGTAATGGACCGGAGCTGACGTGTCCGGAGGTTGATGGTCACGTCGGTGTATGTGGGTACCGGACGTATCAAGTTTGATATGATATCTGGGCTTCGTGCTTGCTCTTTGGTTGTTGGACACCTAAAAGGAGAACTACCGTTAGGGTGCTGGGGGTTTCCCAGCTACAACCCTCCGGTGTGAGAGTCAGTATTCTAGGTGTCAAGTATGTGCCGGAGCTAGGCGTTCCCTTAAGCTTCCGGTGAGTGTTTTGATAGTAGTCTCTTTTTGTATAGTGTATGTAAATGCTCTTGGTTAGTATTAGAATGCAAAGTAAATCTTACATTTCTTCAAGGGAAAGATTTCCTTTTATAGTAGCTTAGATTTGGGATCATGAGTGTCCTGGGGGTCCCTGATGGTGGGACTTGTTCCCTGGTCGGCTTACTGGCAATTCCTGAGTGGTCAGCAGGTTGCGTGTGATGTGCCAATTGTAGGCGATTTGATGAGCCGATAAGGTATGGGCCGTATGACGGCTGGCATGGCTTGTCCGGCTCTTGTGAGGAAGACACCTGGATGCTATGTACAGGCTATGGGTCGGATTTATCCTACCACAGAAGAGTTGTTGGCCGAGCATAAGAGGTCCTCGCCCTTGTGGTCAGTTGTTTGCTCATAAGTTCGGAACGGTGTCGGTTGGCTCATGATCGCCGATGATGGTCGGCTAATTGATGGTCGCCGATGATGATCGGCTGGTTAATGGTCCTCGGTCTCTGGTGGGACCTGCCCAAGTCTGACTAGAGTCCACGTGGTCGTCCCACGTAGGGGGACCCAGGTCAGGTCCCTTCACATGGAATGTTGCATGTATAAGTTCATATTTGTGTATGCCAATACCCGTGTAAGATGTGCTTAATCATTATTCATTCATAAACAAAACTTAGGTTACGTGAGAAATAATTTTAAAAAAAGAAAATTATTAAGAAGCATTAGCAAGGGTTGGAGTATTTATTATGATGATAGGTGGGAATTACTTGGGGTTAAGCAAGGTGATTGGTGGCAATATATATGAACCAAACGAATGTGGAGACTGGAGCTGTGGAAGAGAGAGAGTAGGGTTTAGTTTGAAGAAAATTCAAAGGGTTTAGTTTGAAGGAAATAACTCTCTTGGCCAAAGATTTATGAAAAAAATTGACAAAGCCGCTCAAGATACCCAAACTGGTCGGATACGTAGCGTGAAACAGACATTACTCATCAATTCTCAATATTAATAACCCTCTCTTTCCTTCTGCCACCCCATATGCAGATATGCTCATTGCAACCACTCTCTCCTAATCAAAATACTCCCTTTCTTTCTTACTATATGTTCCCAAGGTCAATAATTAAATATCTTATTATTACGTACTACATATTTTTATAATTTTGTATTATTTAAAAATTTAAAAATTTAAAATTACTAATCAAAACCTTTTTTTGAACTCGTAAATTTATGAAAGGGAAGCAACTAGTAGAGATTTTGATGGGGAATGGAACACGGTTTTAATAGGGTGGAGGGAGTAAATGCCGACAGGCGTTTTGGAATCGATACATGGTAAAGTTAGGGTAAGGGTGGTGGCATGGCGTGGCGTGACCCGCTCGATGCCCCCATTCACCTCCCTCCACGCGTTCCCCCATTTTATTACCTTCCTCCATTGTAATTTGTACCACCCACCTCATCTCTCAAACTTTACCATCAACTTGCTCCTATGTACCCTTCGTTTGCTTATCAAGAAAAGATCCCCTATAACATGAATTCTCCTAAAACTCTCTCTCTCTCTCTCTCTCTCTCTCTCATGTTGTCATATTTGGGCAATTTTGATTTCATTAATTTATATATATATTTTTTATAATGTTTTAAAATAAAGTAAAAGAGAAATAAAGAAAAAAATTAGTTGGACCAAAAGAGAAACTCAAAAATAACTAAATCCATGTTACTTAATTAATGGTGATGCCAAAGATAAGGAGAACAAACCATAATGTCCCAAAATTAGATACTCTCTTCGTCTCAAAATAAATCATGTTTTAGAAATAAAAAAATTATCTCAAAATAAATAATGTTACAGGAATTCAAGAAAAAATTATCCACAATTTGTCAAAATTTTCCTTATTAATTACTATCTAATTAAATGTGTTATTCAAATTTTGAAAAAAATATAATGTATGATGATTTAAAGAGAAATGTTGAAAGGAAAGAAAAAATAATTATTCAACTTATTAACAATAATTACACATAAATTAAATTTTTTTTATAAAATTACTTATTATAGGTATGTGTTAATTTCGAAAATGACATTTATTTAAGAAAGGGGGTATCTGGCACCCGTTCCACTGACCAATTGGTTAATTGTTTAGTCAAACTTTTATTAGACACCCACCATCAAAAAGCACCTTCGGAAATGAACAATATTACTCCCTTCGTTCTTAAACTATTGTCGATTCCAATTTTAATGTCAAATTAAGTCATTTTCAAATGCCAAAATTTGGTGTGTATTTTTTTTTGGTAATTCGTTGTTTTAGCAAATCAAGATAATAATTTTTATACAGAAGGAGTTATATGCACACTTAGCTTAGTCTTGTATTAAACATTAAAGAGAAAACATTTAAGACCTTTGAATTTCCCTTAATGCCTATCGTGCAATTGTGCTTTGGATAGCAAAAGAAAATTCTAATAGTAAATATTTAAGAGAAAAATACCAAAAAGTCCCACCATAAAATTCTCATATCCAAAATGTCCTAAAAATAATTTTTGTATCCAAAAAGTCATATACTTAACGTGTCTACAAACGCCGTAATATTAAAAGCTTTCATTTAACGATTTTTTTTTCATTTCTGGCAACGATGATAAGAATTGTATTGCATTTTATTATTACTATTATTATTATAATACCATTATTATAATAGTAATATTATTATCTGCATTAAAATTATTTGTATTAAATACCAAAAGTATATTTAAGAAATTCATTTTTCAATGATCGCAAAACAACTATTCAATCCATATAATCTAAAAGTAATATTTTCATATTAAAAATTCAAAAACTTATTCCTTACACTTTTATAAAATTGTGGTAGTAATATTGTAGTAGTAGTGATAATAATAATAATAATAATAATAATAATAATAATAATAATAATAATAATAATAATAATAATAATAATAATAATAATAATAATAATAATACAAAATTAAAATTAAAAATATTATTAATAACAATAATCATATTAATATATATTTTTTAAAATGTTATTGTTATAATTAATAGTAAATTATTTGTTGTTGTTGATGTTGTTATTTTTTTGTTATTAATATTATTATTATTTTATCTAAAATTTTGAATCATTAAATTATTGAAGTTAAAAATAAGTTTTCTTTCAGATAAAATCTCATACTCTAACGATGTTAGTAGAAGCGTTAAGATTTGGAATTTTTTGTATTAAGAGTTTAACTTTAGGGCTTTTTAGGACTTTTTGAATATGAGAATTTTTTAGTGGGATTTTTTGGTATTTTTCCCAACATTTTAAGTCTATCATTAAGACATCCTTATTACAGTACTCCATGTGTTTCAAAATAAGTGTCGTTTTAGCAAAAAAGAATTTGTTTCAAAATAAGTGTCATTATAGGATTTCAAGAAGCATCTGTCCATATTTTACCAAAATTGCCCTTATTTAGTATTCTCAAATTAAATGTTGTTTAAGAAATAGTTGTTACGAGAAAATACTGGTACAACTTAACTATAATAAATAAACTTAAATAAGCGTGGACCAATCTTTTTATAAGCTTCGTTAACATGTATGCAGATTGTTGGGCATAGAAAAGAGAGTAGCATCAATTTTGCCTCTTTGAAAACCTTGTTCCATGAGAAATTTAGAAATAGTTTTATACCAAGCTCTTTGGGCTTGTTTGAACAAGGTTTTTCTAAGCTTGTATACATGGTCTTTATTCTTGTTGTCTTGAAACCCAAAGGGTTGTTCAACATATACTTGTTTTTTAAGGTCTTCACTGAGAAATACATTCTTCACATCAATTTGATAAACTTTGAAGTCTTTGAAGATTGCATAAGAAAGGAATAATCTGATAGCTTCTAGTCTTTCAACATGAGTAAATGTTTGATCATAGTCAATGCCCTCCTCCTGTCTATATTCTTAGGCTACCAACCTTGCTTTGTTTCTTGTGACATTTTAATCTCCATCCATTTTGTTCCTAAAGACTTATTTGGTTCCTATTACTTGTTGATCAGTAGGTCTTGGAACAAGTTGTCATACTTGACATCTTTCAAACTGATTTAGTTCTTCTTGCATAGCCTCAATCAGATAGGGATCTTCCAAATCTTCATCAATCTTTTTAGGTTCAATAGAGGAGACAAAAGCATGAGAGTCAAGAGTCTAATTTCTAGAGCTGCTTCTTGTCTTTAAGTCACCAAATGGATCACTAATGATGTTTGAATCTGGGTGATGTCTGGCTTCTCTAATTTCCTTGGGAAGGTCTAGAATGAGGTTAGAAGAGTTGTCAATTTGAAAAGAAAATGTTTTAGCTGGCTGATGATTGTCAGCTTTTGGAACATCAGCTGATGTAGGATTAGCTGATTGAATTTGAGTATCAACTACTTGAGGTTTATCATCTGGTTGATGTATGATTTGATTATCTGAACTATCAGCTGGAAGAGTAGATGATGGAGGATTGTTCTGTGTTGAGCTGTTATTATTTTCAGTCTCAAAAACAAAATTGTTAGAAATATCTTGAGTCTTATTAGACTCAAGTAAAGAAAATTTATCAAAAGTAACATGTATAGCTTTAAAATTATTTGATGTTTTTTATTATACACTCTATAAGCTCTACCCTGTTTAGCATAACTAACAAAAATACCTTCATCAGCTTTCTCATCAAATTTACCTCTGTGGTCACCACCATTGCAGTGAATGTAACACTTGCATCCAAAGATTTTGAAATATGCAATATTGGGTGTTCTGTCTCTCCACAGTTCATAATGTGTCTTATCATGAAACTTGTTGATAAAAGATATGTTCTGTGTGAAACATGTTGTATTGAAAGCTTATTCCCAAAAGTACTTAGGTAGATTTTCTTCAGCAATTATGGTTTTACCTGCTTCAATAAGAGTCATATTTTTCCTTTCAGCAACACCATTCTGCTGAGGTGTTCTTACAACTGAGAAATTATGGTCTATATCATGATCATCACAATGAGTATCCATTTCAAGGTTCTTAAATTCAGTACCATTATCAGATCTTACACTTATAATGTCACATTCTTTTTGAGTTTGAAGATTTCTGAACAAGACAATGAGTATCTCATAAGTTTAATCCTTGGACTACATCATTTCAACCCATGTATACCTTCAATAATCATCAACAACAACTAGGGTATACTTATTTCCACCTAAACTTGAAGTAGAAACTAATCCAAACAAATTATGTTGGGTATTTAATTATTGAGTTATTATAATTTCTAATTGGTTTATTTTAATTAATTATTTGTTTTGCCATTCTTGGTATTTACTTTGATTAATTATTAATGTTACATCTTTTATAGAAAGGTTATTGTGAGAACCCGAAACCTACTTGTATTACTTGTCTTCCATACTTGTTTAACATGATTAGAATATGTTTTTAACATGCTAGTAGTATCCCTAACATGATTGACTTGATTGCATTCCTTGATCGAACCGTTATTGCCGTATCGAACGCCTATTGCCTTGCATGCTCTAGATTGACTTGTTCTTGCTCGGGCTTTGATATTTGGACTTAGCCAAGACCTTGAGAGACATTTATAATTGTTTTTAGGACCCTTGATACTCATTCTAATGCTTATTGGAGTTGTACATGCCTTATACGCGTTATACGTGCAAATCTGGACCTGTTTGACCTAAAGTATGGCCTGAGGAATCGTTCTACCCTGCCAACCGAACATTTTGGGCATTGTTCGGCCACCATGACCGAACATTATGAAGGATGTTCGGCCTCCACAACCGAACAGTGCAGATTTCCAGCAAAACGTGATTTTTCTGCAACTTTGGCTGATTACGAACTTACCCTTACTAAACCCCTACCATTAGTGACTTAAACCACTTGTATTAGAGTCTAATTAGCCTAATCTAAGCCTAATTAAGATTAATAAACCTATTTCTATCACTCATCATTTGACAAGTGTTCCTCATTAACACTTAATCAAGCTGATTTCTCTACATCAGCTCTACTCTTCATTTCACGACTCATTTCTTCCGCCTCGTCTTCTCCGGTCTAGAGCGAGCTTGTGCGTGAGAGTCTTGGTGAGATTAGTGCGTGAGGGGTTGGCTTCCAAGAGATTCAAGACCCGCTTGCGATTCCGAGACCGCCGTTGCGTAGCCGCCGCCGAGACGAGCAATTGTCACCGCACAGTTTTTCTTGCTTCGTCTTTTGCTTGGCTTGAGGTAAGCTATCAATTTCCCTTAGGTCCATGCTAGAGATAACATTATACCCCTTCTTGCTTCCCTTCTCTCATGTCTAATTCATTGCTCTCCTTGATTTCTACCATGATATTGGAGTAATTTTGAGAGTACGAAAATCAGGGAATAATAGACTATGAATGCAAATGCTTTGATTTGGACACTAAGCCTAGAAGTAAAAGTGTTCTACTCTATATTAGGAATAATTATTATTCTTGGGTCATAGACTTTCGACCATTATTTGGGGAAAACGTGATCTAGGGTTCCGTAATTTAGGGACTTGAGTTTATTGTTAGCTATGGTTATAAAGTGGATTAATGACTTAGATTAATCAATGTGATGACTTAGAAAAGAGTTGGAAATGCAAATAGTGTTTAACCCTATTTGGTTTGATTTATAGAAATGACTCAACGGAGTCGACAATAGTGAGCTATTGAACAATACCGGCTCAATGATCGATCCCTACGACGTTATCACATGCGTTACACTAGAAAACTAATTCTAGACTCTTGAAATGGATTGACTATCATGCTTGTATCTTTATGACATAATAAATGCATACTTGATATATTGAGTTTGCTCTTGTCGAGCTCATTCTTGCTTGTTTATTGAGGAGATTATATACTTGTCTCGAACGAGGACGCTCTTGTCGGACTCGTTCCATACTAACCATTGTTGAGTAAATACTGCTTGGCATTGCATGAGTCCAGCTGGCGTACTTGATCATGTCACACACCCTCCACTGCTGGCCACAGTGGGGAAGAGCTCTCTTGGCCAACCAATACGCGACCATTGAGATTGATTTCATGTTTATCCCGAGAATACCCTCAGAAGATCGATGTATTATCACACCCATCGATTCATGCACGTCATGAAGGTGTATTTTTGCGAGTCTACGGCGGCAGGCTCTATATCCTCATATTATGTGATTATGTGCAATAACGTGCAACTCATACACTTGATCTACATGCTTGTAATATTGTCTTGCCTAACGTGTTGCATATTTCCATGTCATGCATGATTGGTAGCTTACGAGTCATTATGACTTACCCGTTCCCCTGTACTTTTTTTTTAGATCCTAGCAGGACAGGACCTTCCCGTTGAGGATCGCAGTGCTCGTATACTCTAGTTTTCCTTTGATCAGGCTTTTGCAGTTGAAGAGGTGGTTCTTAGAAGTCCTCTTCTCTTCTTTTGTATTTTGCAAGGACGATGGGTATAAGCTAGTCATCTAGACTATGCTTGGGATTGTATAGACTTGTACTCGTGTATTCCTGTTAGCTACTTATAGTATTAACTCCTGTAGTATTTGTACTTCTCTTGATGCCGGCAATTATGTTAGCCGTGCCTTGTATATCTTGTTAGCGTTCACTACGTATAGACTTCCGCTGAGCATCCTATTAGCTCTTATTTATTTCCTCGTCATATTTACTGCTTAGCTTGGGTTCCGGCTGTAGTGTCGCCGAAGACTTGGATTAAATGTTTAACTGTTTTATCAGGTGAAATGATTTTGAAAATACCGACCCTTTGTGTCGAGTTCTCCTGCGACTGAAATGTTGCGTCACGTCAGTTTTAAAAATAAAATATTTTGAGTCCTTGCATGTTCTTCCTTTCTTGTCCTGTATTGTCTTGTTTGGCGCTCCGGTCCGCGGTTCCATCTCGGGTCCGGGGTCGGGGTCGCCACAGTTATTTTGGAGATTATGCTTTAATTGGTTTTTAGGGTTTTATATGAATCTTTATTCTAGCAGGATTGTGTGTTCTTGGAACACAAGTCATAGGTGTCGTTTATATCTTGTTCCATAAGACACGGCTGCTCTAATTTATTACGATAAGGAATCCTACATATTTGGTAACTCCATATGTGATAAGATTTAGTCATTGTTTATTGCACTAACCTACTAATCTTTTATGGTAAGTGGTTTTCTTATCCTACAAGGTTTTTAGGTCAAGGAAACAAGTATAAATAAGAGGACACAAGGCTGTGAAGATGAAGAGACGTAGCTGAGCATATACTATACACAGATTGATAAGAGAGAGAGAAAAGATCGTAGAAAACTGTTGCTGTTGTTCTGAATGTATTATTGAATGAAACTACATTGAAGCCTTCATTCATTCTGTCCCAGTACTGTTTTCTGTTAACACCTCCTACCCTTTGTTAAAAGCTATTGAGCGTACATCAGTTTAGGTAGTCTGAGGTGTTAGGATTATTCAAAACCATATCTACTTCATATAGATGTTTTATATAAATTTCACTTTGTTAAGTCTTTCGAGTTGTATCAAACTTAAACTATATTTTACTAGTGGAATATTTTTAGCCATGAGGCTCGATCAATATGTTGATTTTACATATTGATCAAAAGGTATCTCTTGTGTTCAGATTCGTTCCTGCCTGTTTTGTTTATTTAAATTCCGCAACATTGTTATCTCAATTAAGTCTTCAATGAACTCTTTATTATAAGCTTCATTGACAAGATCATATATGAAAACAGTTTTCTTTATTTTTGTTTATTTCATTATTCTGTATTTCTTTGCTTCAATCACTTTCTTTCAAATCCATATGTAATAATTCAAGTATTCTTTTCGTAGAAAGACATGGTTTGGGTTTGAAAGATATTTTTGTGATTTTTTCCTAAAATGCAGGCTTTGCATTTATTATCAGTAGGAAAATTAACTGGTGGCAGACCATTCACCAAAACTCATTTTGAAAGTTTTGAAAAATATTTGAAATTTAAGAGTGAAAGTCTTTTATGCCACATCCATGAAACTTTTGAAACATTGTTAGCTATCAAACATATTTGAGTTTTGTTGTTTATATAAAGTAGGTCAATAGCAAAAACATTTATTTTTCTTATTCCAATAAGTAAAACTTCATTTGTGATGTCGTCTTTAATAAAACAGTGAATAGAAGAGAAAGCATAACTCATACCTTTGTCACAGAATTGTGATATACTCAACAGATTGTGTTTCAAACCTTGTACCAAAGATACATTATCAATTTTTATGGATTCTCTTACAATGGATCCATACCCTATGGTTTTACTTTTGGAATTGTCTCAAAAAATGACAGAGGGTCCTTTTTCTCAGATGATGCATAGTTCAGCTGACCCAGTCATATGTCTTGAGCATTCACTGTCTATTATCCACACATAAGTTGATTTATCATTTTCCATAACGCATACCTAAAATGTGAACAATTTCATCATAATACCCTTATAGGTTTGGGTCAAAGGGTTAGCTTTCTTTGGCAGCCAAACTTGCCTTAGTTTAGACATCTTGGCTCTGTCAGTAGGATTAAATCTGAATAAGCATTCATGAGACTGATGACCAAAAGTAGAACATATTTTGAATATTTGATAATCATGTTTTTTAGTCATTTGAAGGGAACCTCTTGATTTAGTTTGTGTTTCAATAGAAGTCTTAGCAATTACAAATTTAATTGGTTTAAACTTTTAAGCAGTTTTCCTTCTATTCCTCCTCTTTTATCAGCTGGTTGGCATCTGTCTGTAGTTTGAGATGTATCAACTGTTTTAGCTGCTGATAGTTTTTGAGGTTTTTCAGCAGAAGCTTGACACTTATCCTGATTCAGCTTCTCACTTTTATTAAAGGACTTCTTAGGTTGATTTGGATACTTAAAAGAAACAACACTATAAGTAGATCCTTTGTTCTCTTTAAGCAGAAGCTTGGGTTTACCATTTGACTGTCAGATTTCACAGTTTTCATCAGCTTTTGAAAATCCAAGATCATGTTGATCTTTATGATCTTTCTGGGAGCTCTCTTGTAATATATGTTTGGTAGATGGATAATTTGAAGCAAAATGTACAGGTTTTCTACAATTGAAGCATATGAGTTTCTCTTCATCATCTTTGACTTCCTTGGATTTGAAATAAGGCTTTTGAAAATTTGAAGAAGAAGATCTTTGGAAGTTTGAAGAAGGTTTTTGAAAATTTCTTTTGAAAGATTTAAACTTTCTAAATTGTTTTGCAAAGGTAGCAAACTCATCTTCATCAAAGTCATCATTTGACAGAAATGTAGAGGTTTCTGATGTCTTTTCTTGTACATGTAAAGAGATCCCTTTGAAGCTTTTCTCAATTTCTTGAGTTTTAAGAATTTTCTTCTCATAAATTTTGAGCTTGACAACAAGACTACGTATGTGAGTTTTATTCAAGTCTTTGGCTTCCTTTATGGCCGTTACTTTGATATGCCATAGGCTTCCCAAGCTACTAAGAAATCACATATTTAAATCTTTCATACTATACACTTTGTCAAGAGAAAAACATCTATTACTTACCTCAAGAAATCTGTCGTAGGCATTCTTGAGAGATTCTTTTGGATCTTTTTTGAATGCATCAAACTCTTGTATGCAATCATATAGTTTGTTGTCCTTTGTGTTTGGATCCCTTTCTACATATTCAACAAGAGCATCCCATATTTTTTTGGCTGTAATACAATCATAAATTTGTTTATAGTTTTCATCAAAAACAACACTTGATAAAATGTGAACATCTTTAGTCTCCAGCCCATCAGTTGTTTTGTCTTCCCTAGTCCATTCTGATTGAGGTTTAAGAACATATTGATTGGTGATAATTTGATATTTGATGTATGGAATTGAAGGTAGTATGATATATTATGAATGTGTGTTTAAACGACAGATTTAAAAGAGTATATATAGGTTACAAAGTAGAGATCCAAAAGGAAAAAGGAAATAGAAAACATGAAACATAATCATGTTAGGAGAATGATAAGAAATTAACTAACTTACCTAATTTTATATTAAGGCCCACATGACCAAATATGTAAATTTAACAACAAACTATTGTATTCTCAACACTCCCCTCAACTCGTATACGGAACCCTTATGAAGTGGCCGAGTTGGAGACGAATTAAGTGCTAAATCATTGTACTAGATGATGCTACCCAAATTGTGGTAGACGCTGCAACCTTGCAAATATGGAGAAACCCAAACAAGAGCAATCCCTGAAAAGCTTCTCAATAGTTGAGAAATTGAAGACAAAGGAAAGGTTGAACATTTTGTAAAACTCCTCCTTAGTGCAAAGAATGGATCTCATTGAACCAAGATAGCGGATAAATAGAACCGATTTGACTTTGATACAATGATCATTTGAGATTAGGTATATGAAATTGGAGGTAGTATGATATATTATGATTGCGTGTAAACGACAAATTTAAAAGAGTATATATATGTTACAAAGTGGAGATCCAAAAGGAAAAAAGAAACATAAAACATGAAGCACAATCCTGTTAGGAGAATAATAAAAAATTAACCAACTTACCAGACTAAGGCCCACATGACCAAATTAATATGTAAAATTAACAACAAACTATTGTATTCTCAACACTGGAAATATGAAATTCTAGCATTTTTTCTAAACTAAAAGAAGGTAACCTTTAATATCTATTACCTAGCATAAGAATTCAAGCCAAATAAAAGCACCATCATCTCGACATCAACTAATTGAGTTGAGCTAAAAATTCAAAATAATTGAAATTAAGAATTCAAGCCTAAGTATTGTATATATCATGTGATATGACGTTGGTTTTATTTCTACTATTATATATACCATTAATGAAGCATGTGCTCTGCACGGTTGCAATTTTTTTAGAGAGATATTACTATATTATAATGCTTATTATGTCTAAAAAAGTCAGGTATTGTTAATGTATCCAAATTAGTGATCATTTAGTACAATACTTTTGTTTTATAATAAGTTATTTTATTACTTTTTATACGTGTATAATACTTTGGAAACTTTTAAGAAAATTTATACTTTTCGATGTCAAATCAGTAAACAATCTTTATAATGCTAAACACTCGACTAATAAAAGTAAATGATCATGTGGCTCAATATGAGTATGCACAAATTATTGAGAGTTTGTTATATCTAATCAACTTTTCTGTTATGATAAAATGAGTTTTAAAAGTGTTTCAAAAGACTTTGTTCATCTCACATTGATAGGAAAAAGGAAGTTCGAAGGCTAACTTTTTAGTTGTTAACAACAATTTATCTCACATGTGTAGGAGGATGATATCATGAGTAAAAAGAAAATTCAATTACTTACTCTACCTTTATAAAGGATAATGTCATGAGTAATATACTATATATCTTAGCAATAGTAATTACCTACAAGTAATGGAACCTATGATAAGTTGAAAGATTAAATGCATGAAAATCAAGATTAATTAAAAGATGATTATGTGGCACACCTTGAGACATCCTTAATTACCATACATTACGGTTAAGATATAAAGTATGCTACTCATGGTATGATCCCTTATAAAGTTTCCATGAGAGATAAAATAATTTAGTTTTCTTTTCATTTTCATGTGAGATAAAGTAGGTTACAGATAAAAACAATACTTGACATTTAGATTACTCTTCCTACCGATGTGGGGTAGTCTCTAATTTGTTTTAGGTAATGCAACATTTAGAGAATGAATCACAAAAAACATACCTAGCAAAAGTCCTCACACAATTTCTAACAATAACCTAATATTTATTTTATACAATAATCTAATATTTATTTTATACAACAATAATCTAATCTTTATTTTATACCTACAAATTATGTTCTTATTCATCCATAAGTTTGAAATGAGTTGCAAAGCTTGCATCAAATAGTAGTTTACTTGATATTGATTTTTTTTAATTGATTAATGAAGTTTTATCGTTAGTTGTGATATTAAGTTGAATTGATCGTTCAAATGTGAAATATTAAATATCGAGCGTGTTATTTTTCTTTAATCTAAAGAAGCAAAACAATAATGGGCATGGATGAATAAGAAATCTACCTATTATGTTCTCAATTATTACACATGGATGAAGGCGGCACTGGATTTTCCCTTCCTCCTCTTCATTCTTTAGTTGTAGGAAAAGGAAGAAAAAAACTATACTCTGTTGTATCTCAGAATTTGAGTTTATTTTAAAATCGATGGATTGTTTTCTTTGATTTGCTTCAATCGATGTTATTCATATGAAAAATATGAGTGATCATGTGGCTTAATATAATATGAGTATGCACAAATTATTGAGAGTTTGTTCCATTTAATAAATTTTTATCTTCCGGATAAAATGAGTCTTAAAAGTGTTTAAAAAGACTTAGTCTAACTCATATTGATAGGAAAAAAAGTTTGAAGGTTAAGTCTTCACTTGTCAACAACAATATTATATATCACATGTGGATAAGAGGAGTAATTTAGAGACCAACTTTTTTTTACCTCTAACTTTCTTTATCTCACATGAAAATTGAAGTAAAACTCAATGGTTTACTATTCCTTTCTAAGAGATAATACCATAAGTAATATACCTTATATCTTAACTCTATAGAAATTACCTAGAATTATTTTCTAATAAAACTAATGAGAAATTGAAAAGTTAAATGCATGAAAATGAAGATTAATCAAAAGATGGATAGGTGGCACACCTAGATATGTCATCACCAACTTTAGCCTCTAATTACGAATAGTAGAGATTAATACTACTCCCTCCGTCCCTAAATTATCGTCCTCCTTTCCTTTTTCGTCTGTCCATAAATAATTGTCCAGTTTGAAACTTACCTTTTTAGAACATCACTTTTACCACTTTACCCTTAATTTTTCACTCTACTTTAATTATGAGCTACATACATATGAGCTTTAAAGGAAACTACACATTAAACCAATATAAATAATCAAGTCAATTGTTTTTACTTAAACTGTGCGCTGGGTCAACTAGGATGATTATTTAGGGACGGAGGGAGTATAATCACTAAGGTCATGTTTGATGTAGCTTATGGGTTAGTGTTTATGGCTTATGACTTCTCATAAGTCATTTAGAGAGTGTTTGATTTCAAATGTGGCGTAATAAGTCATAAATAGACTACAAGCCAACTAAAGCACAACTCACTTTATAAGTCATAAGCATTAGAGCTGGTGCTGAAAACTTATCAGATCAAAACAATGGATGAATAGTGTCATGAAATAAAATTTTCATATTCCAAAACTACCCTCATTTAATAATAATAATAATAATAATAATAATAATAATATTAATATAATAATAAGAATAATAATAATATTATTATTATTAATAAAATAATATTATTATTTTATTTCAGCACTATTTCAACTTATTAATCAAACATACACACACTATCTTATGAAAGCTAATAAACACTTTTAAAAAGCTAAATCAAACATGACCAATCATTAGTCATCAGTCATAAGTTATAAGTAATAAGTTATCAGTCATAAATAATAAGTCATCAACACATATCAATAAGCTAAATCAAACGGGTCTTAAACAGCTTAGCACGTCCTATTACTCCTTTCGTTTTTAAACAATTGTCATGTTTGACTGAGTACATAGATTAAGAAAAATTAGTTGATTTTATTATAAATACTGATATAATTTATAGTTTTCTTAAACCCATGTGCATGTAATTTTTATTTAAAGATGGAAAAAAGTATGAATAAAGTGACAAAAAATTTATTTCTAATATTTTTTTAGAATCGGGCAAAAAAGAAAAGAATAACAATTATTTATAAACGGAGGATGAAAAATAACAGGCATTGTGGTTCTAATCATGTCAGGACGTAACACATCCTCGCTAAATTTATTGAAAGATTGTTCAGACCTTTGGAAAATTCCCAGAACTATTTTTCATCTTAACAGCTGGTGGAGTACATAATTTTGCATGAATCAACAAAACTTGGGTTGCCTAAAGGCTTGTTTGGTGAAGTTTAGGAAAGAAATTTGTGCTCTTTGATCATAAGTTGTAAGATTAGTGAGATCAAGTAAAAAGTAAAAACCACCAATTACAAAATTTGGCCTAAAGAAACTTATCATTCAAAAGTCAGCTAATCATAAGTTCCACCAAATGAGGCCTAATTTTCAAATTGAGCACCTTTTACTACTTTTATCAGATGCCAATGCTTTAAATTAATATATGTTTGTGTTGTGTTTGTTGATTTTGGTAGAGTCCAATTAATACTTGAAGGGAGAAAAAGAAAAAGAAAAAAAATACATGAAATTCAATGCTTTTTTACTGCGGCCTTGCATGCTTTTTTGCCATTTAAACCGTATCAAGAAGCATAATATCTAGAAGAAAGAAAAAATGATCAAAAAGGAAATATCTGGGATATGGTTGGAATAAGGTGTTATGGCCATTTGTACTCGATCTATCTAGAATCATTATTATGCTTCATCTTATAATTTTGAAATTAAATGAAATAGGCGAGCCACAGAAACCAGCACTAACACAATGGAAATCAACTGTAGAATTTTATTTAAAAATAAAAAAAACGCACGAGTAAATCTCCAATTTGTAGGACTAGTCCATCAGCACACGGTAGGTTGTGTCAGAAAGTTCCGTCTTACATACCAAAAATATCCGGAAGACAATATTTTCAAAGTTTTTACCAGAAAAACACGTATAGTATTAGCTCCAATTGATTATGGTGTTAAACTCTTAACACTCTTTGAGTCACACGCGCACAGGGGTGGATCCATGCATTCTTAATTAGGTGCAAGTGAACCTAATTTTTTTTAAAAGGTTATTTATTTTTGCCTTGTAAAACGATCATGTTTTATAAGGTGACCCACCTTTCAATGTGAGTTAACTTTGATGAATCCACTTTAGAATTTTTCTGGATTCGCCACTACACGTGCACAAACACAATCTCACACATGAAAGTCAAGATAATATTTTATTCTTCGAAAGGAAAAGGATCTTGCTAGCTCGATCCCCAGACAAGTTTGAGACAGCATGTAAGTTGTTTGACACTATTTGAAAAAGACCACCTAATTTTGGGTCAAACAAAGATCTCCTGCTTTCTTAAATTAGTCATATTTGTTTGACCAAAAGAACCAACGTTGAAACTGGATGGTAGAAAGGGAACAAAATCTTCCACATGGTTAACCGACAAACAAACAAGAACAGATCATTCCATCACCAACTTGTTCAGCAATTTGATCCAACTCTATCACTAATCTAATCTAATCAGCTTCTCCTTATTAGAGGCAGGGTCGTTCCTTGGCATAGGCCAAAGGGACGACCGTCTAGGGTCCAAAAAAATTAGGGGTCCAAATTTTATTTATATGTATAATATATGTATATAATATATAAATATAATATTAATAAATATAAATAGGGAATATGGAAAATTATCTGGAAATAAGAAACAGAAGCAGAAGCTTGATGCGGTGATCCCGGTAGACGAAAGGTTGATTAGATGGAAGAGTGGATAACGGGACAGTCGGACAGAAGGATCAAGGAGATGGAACAATCAACGGCGACCCTCGACCTCGAGGTTCACTCTTCTGTCTTCCCTAAGCATCTATGGCCGCTAGATTAATTTTCACTCCACCTTCAGGCTTTGATTCAGTACGATTTCAAATGCTCAAAGCAAGAAAAACTCTCACAGTCTCACTCACTTAGTCACTCTGCCGTTCCTCATCCACGAACTCAAAGCCGCCGTCGCCGGTGAAGGACCGATGATGCAGGTACTCGTTCAATTTTCCTTATTTCAATTTCAATTTTCAAAATTTCTCCCCTCTTCAGACCCTTCTCTGCTTTAGATGAATCAAACATTCAGACCCTAAACCCTCAAAGGCTCAAACCCATATTTTTCTTGGTTTAAGGTTTTTAGGGCTCGTAAATTAATTTTTTTGTTGATCCACAATTTCTTTTCAAAATCACATACTCTAAAAATTGTTTAAGTAGATAATAGATTAGAAGTTTACAAATTATTTCTTATATGTTGGTGCAGCATTCCAACAACTCAGCAAGCAATCGAGCTTGGGGCCCTTATTCGTTATTTTGCCCCGAGCCTTTGAAATGTCAGGAACGGCCCTGATTAGAGGTTGTTATTATCATGCATCAACGACAAGTAAGCCTGGCAATTAATAATTAGAAACGGGTAACCCACCCGACCCCGATCTGAAAAGTACTCTATTCAACTAAACCCGAAAATGTTAACATGTAACTTGTTTCAACGCAAAAATATTAACTGATTGGATCAAGTTACAACGGGTCGAACTTGTTACCAATTTTACTTTTATTCTATAAATGTGTTTTCTTGGGAAAGTTACATTCTAATACGACCTATTTCGATCCACTTGATACTCAGGTAAATGGGTCTCGACTAGCTTCAACTCATCACCTGCTCCAAACCCAACTCACCCAATTGCTAAGCCTAACTGGAAGCATTAATTTACTTTTAACAGCTCAAACTTCCCACGAAGAGGATTTGTGTTATCATCGTGGTAAATAAAAATGTTTTTAATTTAATTTAATTTTAATTATCACGTTGTATATTCTAAATGCTTTTTGGGTTTTATACTTGAGTTACGTTGCAATTTAACTCATTTCTTGGATGTACGTTAAGTTCAGACGTTAAGTTATGTTAAATTCATATTTTACTCATGTCTTCATCATCATCTTCTTATCTATAATCAAGAAAAAAAATCTCAAATTAAATTCTCATTCTGAATCCTACAAGATCTGATCATCTTTATCCTCTCCAGCCATCTACTTCACGCATAGTCATGGCCGCTGCCTGCCACTTACTCCTCTCTCCCAATTTCGATGGAGCAACCCCTTCTCTGGTCCTCTTTCTCACACTCGACAACAAACGCAACAACCTTCATCTCTGAAGGTCAACCTTCATCTTCTCCGTCATCGGCAGTCCTATCTCAAATTCAGCTGTTGATGCCTCTCGATCCACGTCACCTCTCACCAAATCCCTCCCAGACTTCTATTGGTTTCCCTTAATCAATGTCCACATCCAGTCGAAGCTAACATACACAGTCGTCGTCGTCCCCAACCGAGTTCTTCCTTGTTCTCAACCCACTTCTACAAGCACAAATCCAAGCCTTGGGTTCGAAGTTAGAAACCCCCAGTGTGCAATCATCTGCAAAAGTCTTGATCGCTATCTTGCTTTCTCCTCTCGGTGTTTGCCTCCGACATGGTTGTTGCATTATAAGCTCCTTCTTCCCTCTCATATGTGCAAGTGTTTTTGTGAATATACGGATCTAATTTTTCGTGCCGAGGTTGAATCCTTCATTTGGGTTGCAATTTCATGTATTGAACTAAGTAGCAACAACAACTTAAATTATTTTTGGAATTTAATTTGAGATTTTTTTAATATTAGAGAAGATGATGATGATGATGAAGACATGAGTACAATTAGTATTTAACATAACTTAACGGTTGAATTTAAAGTTCATCTAAAAAATGAGTTAAATTGTAACATAACTCAAGTACAGTAGTTATTACGAAAATTTTAAAGTTCAAGTGGCATAATTGCAATATTTTGTAAATTACAGTGGCCCAAAGAATCTTTTGCCAAATATTTAAGACGAATCAAGATTAATCTTCGAGGTGCTTGCCAAGTGCACAGGTTAGATTAGGCCTATCAATTCTGACCTATAACCCACGAACCCACCTGACCCAAGCTGCTAATTACCCAACCTAACCCATTAACATAAGCGGCCCAATAATTTTTTTTTGATTAATACGAGTTGAACCCACGAACCCGTTCGAACCCAATAATTTTTATTAAACCATATCACCACATTAGAGAGAGAGAGATACATTTTTACAGATAGTAGTTAGCTAATTAGGTCAAGGGAAAATTATCTTTTTGACCATCGTACTATTGGCAACTACCCGATTTACCCAACCACATTTCATAACTCTCAAATTGACCAATGTACTAAATAAGTTGGTAGGTTTTAGTCCCTACCGTTAACGGGCCATCTAATTTTTTTAACAAACGTGCTAAGTTGAACTAACTGGGGTTATGTCTTGCTTGCGTGGACCTTTTTTTTTAAACAGTAATATCCCTCGTGGATAATAAATCCCTCTTCTCCCTCATGTCATCTCTAGCGATACATTCAGTCGCTTCTTCATCTATCGCCGACCCCCAGCTCCATCTATGTCCGAATGTTTCTCTTCTTTCGTTTCCATTGAAGGCCGCCTCGAGTCCAGCCATCATAGTCGTCGTCTCTCATTCTCTTTCCAACCGAACATTGCCGGCCTCCTTCATGTTCTGTTTCCGGCCAAAACTCCCCTCCCATCTTCTATTACCTTCTCTCTCTCAACCCTCTCACCATTCCAAATCAGCCGTCCTTTCTCTCCAATCTCCTTCCCTCAACAGAGCCGGCTAAGCCTTCTTCCTTTGTCAACGCCGTCCTTCTTTCGGTGAAACCCATCAACCCCGTTAGAGCCAAACACCATCTTCAGCCACCTACTTCAAATTCTGGCGAAGGCAGCGAGTGTCCCTTGTTCGCTCGTCCTTAACACACGCGGGTCCTCTCTGTTTTCGTCTCCATTGAAGGTCACCTCGAGTCCTGCCACCATAGTCACCATCTCTCCATCTCTTTCCAACCCAACATTGCCTGTCTCCTTCATGCTCTGTCTCCGGCAAAACCCCCCCTCTCATCTGCTATCACCTTTTCTTTCTCAGCCTCTCACCATTCCAAATTAGTCGTCTTATCTTTCCGATCTCCTTCCCTCAATAGAGCCGGCTGAGCCTCCTTCCTTCGTCAACGTCGTCCTCCTTCCGGCGAAACCCGACAACCCCGTCAGAGCCACTTCCGTCAATTCCCCATCCTATTATTCTCCGGCAGCTATCGCTGCATTAACAATAGTGGAAACAATTACAATGACGGTGCAGGCGGAGGAGAAAATAGAGACTCCGGTAATGGTGGAGATAGAGATGGAGATGATAGCGGCGAAAAAAGAGAATCAAAAAGTCCATAATGAGCAGCCTGAAAATGAAAGGAAACACATAGTTAAGACCAAGAAAAAGCTAAAGTTTATAGTTGTATGTGAGGGAGAAGGGCATTTTAGGAAGAAATTAACCAAAATATACTTATGCGGTTGAAAACAAAAAAGAGATATTGTACCGATTACAATTTTAGAAAAGGAGATCGAGCCACAATTAACTAAAAAAAACTCCAAAATGACTTTTAGAGGGTTTTAAAAAAAGGCCCTCTGTGGAAGCCTTTAGAGCATCCCCAATGTTTAATATTCTTGAACAACTTCTTAATTGAGTCTCACTGCCACCTACACACTTTTCTCTTCTTATCCACTTAAGAATATATCTTCCAATTGTATACTATTCTTACACATCTTCTTACACAAAAAATATTAAATTTAACACTGTTTAATAAAAACAAAACCTGAAAGTCAATTTTTTTCTCTTTCCTAAGTGTCAAACAAGAAACCTATAGTGGTGAGAAAATTATTAACTTCAAGTTGATGAAAAAATAACAATGGAGAAGCCCTTACACCCCTTTTCTTTACCAATGAACCTAGATACCCTCACAGTCGAATCAGAAAATTATATGTACCAAAAAATGAGATTACTATATTTTAAGAAGTATAAATCATAAAAATAAACTTTTGTTATGAAAAATGAACTCAAATTGATTGAATTCTTTGAGGCACGATATTTCACCCCCTCCAGATAATTTGTGATCGAAAATCTCTCTTAAGATACTATGGAGTTGTTTAATTTAAGCTGTGACTTTCTGATCAAATCAAAAAAGCACTATTAGAAATTCTGATGATGCTCAAAAATTGTAAGTGCATGTTCCGCCAATAGTTACAGGGGTTGGAAAAATGATTATGCCCAAGAGTTTTATATCTTTTGAAGAACCATGTCTATTTCAACGGCACTTTTCCCATGAATTTTTCACTTGGAAATAGGGGTTGTAAATTGTAATTACCCACGAGAGGCGTTTCTTTATCCCAACATTTAAAGTTTGATGAAACAATAAAACAAATAATAAATATAATTTTGAAAATTATAAAACTTTTTATACAGACAAACACAAACGTGACCATGTTTGCCACATTTCACGAAGAAGTTACGATGACATAATTTTCATGATACACCAGAACATCAATATATCTTTTATGTTTACAATTACAAATTAAACCTTTTTCATTGTTGGAATACACGATGTGTCACTAGATTAATGAACTTGTAAAAATACACATGTACGTTGTAATATAATTTTTTTTTATCATTTCGGGATTGATCATTTTTAAAAAATATTGTTGGGATCCTTATGGCTTGTACTGATCAAACTTAACGTAATTGATCTTTCCGTTTAATTTTGTTAATTTTTGATATTAAGTCAATATATGTGTATCTCATGTGATTTTGATCAAAAATAAAATTGTTTTTTTATTGAAAAAGTAGAGCGACCACCTATAAAATTGAAAGTACCGAATAAACTGTCTACCCTTAATCGTAATGAGCAAAAAAAGAAGAAGAAGTTGTTTTCCATAAATAAAAATGGGTATTTTGGCTTATTTCTTAATCAAATATAGTGTATCAAACAATTTCACTAATGGTCTCTGTACTTTTTAAGTGAAATGACAATTCTACCCCTTACCAAAAGCACATGAGAAGCACACAATTACACAAAGGAAAATTTTCGAAATGGAGATCAAATTGGAGTATCAGGGACCAATTACAAAAAAAAAAGGTTAAAAGTAACAATTTGGGTTGTTCCGTGAAAGATGGAACCAATGAGGTGAGGTCATGAGGTGTACAGTGTACTGTAACAAACCGAGGAAACCAATCTATAATACAATAGAGCTCATACTTACATATGTGCAATTGACTAAAGCTATTTAGAGGTTGTGATTAAATTATCTTAAAAAATTTAATGGTTGTGATTCACCCTCACATTTACATGTGTGAGAGTAGTTATCCACTTTTAACTCTCAATTACAAAGTCACCCCCTACAATTAATATTATGATCAGTCATCTTTTAGTTTTTGCAAAGTCACCCCTACAATTAATATTATAAGCGGTCATGGGTTAGTTACATATAACTCAACTATGAGTCGAGTTTAAAATTACACTTTCTATTTAGACATTGTCGTTTCAATTGACGAAATCATATATATTAGCATTGTGTCACAGGCACGGGCACGAAAATCTAGTACAATATATTTAGAATTGTGCTATTCGATCTTCACTTCTTCCAAATTGATCCTCATTCTAAGTGTACCCCTGACCAATATTTAAAAAACTTGCAAACTCTTTGTTTACCCCCCCCCTCTCTGATTACCCATTTTATCCTTTTTAAAATTTTAAACTACTTCTTACACAAACCCCCTCCCTAACCCACCTAATATACACTAACCCCCCCCCTCTATACCCCCACCACCACAAAAACCATGACCCCTTCCCCTTCTTCCCCCACTTACGCACAGACTCACATTGGCAGAGAGAATAGAACCCAGTTGACCAAAAAACTCACCCAGCCAAAAAATCTCTTTAGCATCTTGTTGAAGAATGATTGAAGAGAAGAAGAGGAGATTAACTTCATCAGCCTCGTATTCTTCCTATTGATTTAGCAAAAATGGTGAAAGATATATACAATTTTTTTTATTAATTTTAAGTTGTGTTTTATTGCAATGTAGTGTTTAGGGTTGAAAAATCTCAGAAAAGGATTGTTTTGTTTGATTGTGAGTTGTTTTAGAACCATATTTTTGCAAAAATAAGAATTTTTTGAGCAATTTCTGGAAAAAAAATCAGGCCACTTTGGATCTAAGCCATGTTGTTCGAAACGGGTCTTCCGAAATCCACATATATTTTCAACCCCTGTCAGCCGAAAATCACAAACTTTCGGCCAACATAAACCAAAAATAATTGAAATATTCGGTCTACCTTTACCGAAAATTTAAAAAAAAAATGGCCCTAGCTAAACGAACATTTTTGTTATGTTCGATCAAGTCTGGCCGACTAGTTCAATTATTTTTGGTTGGTTCAGGCCGAACAAGGCTTGAACATGACTGTTTTTGTCCCTTTTTAATTTCAAAGTCAACAAACTTACATGCGATGAATTGCATGTCTTGTACAGATAAGGTGGTTTTAGAGAGAAAGAAAAGATCTATTGCATCGAATAGAAAAGCGATGGTCGATGCAAAGACTGCGGCACGGGCAGAGGCAGAGGCAGAGGCCGAGGCCGAGACCGAGGGACATGCAGAAGATGAGGGTGGTTATGATTATGAAAGACCAAGTGGGAGAGGAAGAGGTGTAAACAATTACGTTTCCATGTCTTGGACATGTTTAACAATTTAGGTTCAATTGTTATTTATTTTCGATGTATGTAACTTCCAAAAAAACATGATAAAATTAACCATAAACATGCAAATATAATTATTCATGATTACAAATCAAGTCGAGTGCGTAACAAATCTTACAATATCCGTGTACAAATCTTACAAAATCTTTCCACCCTGATGCAGACCGATGGTGAATTTGTATGGATATCATGCCTCGCAACTCCATGTATATAACTGATTTGAATTTGGCGAGATGAATATGAGATATATGTTTATCGACTCGACCAACAACACTAGGATTTGTAGATAACGTGTTTTAATCTTACAATAAAGCTCATACTCACACATGTGCAATTGACAAAAGCTATCTAAAGGTTGAAATTTATTTTTTTTACCATAATCTTACGGTCAACCTTGACATGTGCGAAGGCGGTTGTGCAACTACATATCTCTCTCTCTCTCTCAACTCCCCCACTCATATTTCTCAATATTTTTGTTGAATTTCATTTAATAATCTGCCCCCGTACTAACGTCAAGCCATAGGCACGGGCACACAATCTAGTTAACAAAAATAATAAGACATAAAAAACACAAATATCAACTAATTTTGGACATTTTCGCTCAAAACAGACCAAAAATCTTAAATAATTTCGGATAGACTAGACCGAAAATTATTAATATGTTTGGTTAAGACATGCCGAAAATATTAAACATTTTCGATCTGGTCTAGCCAAAATTATTTAAGATTTTCGGTTTGTTTTGACCGAAAATGTCCAACAATTTAACAAGGCATGAAGAAGACCTTTTTTTTTTTTTTAAAAAAAAAAAAAAGAATTCTCAAACAAGATTTAAAGCAAAAAAAAAAAAGTTAAATATGCTTAACATTTGTGTGACATTGTCGTTTTTTGGCTCCATGTTTTATTTCTTCAAGTTTAATGTTGAATCCCTAGGTTTTTTTTTTTTTTTTTTTTTTGAAGATTGAAGGGTTTTATGAGGTTTGTGGATAGGTATTGAGAAGAAGATATGTTGGAATAAGAGGATATATTTGTTGACGGAAGAAGATGAAGAAGAAGGTATTTGAGAAAAATGTGGTTTTTTTGTTGGAAAGAAGAGTTGGGAAGAAGGTAAGGGAGCTTTTTGTTGGGAACAAGAGTTGGGAATAAGGGGTATATTTGTTTGGGGGTAGGGGTTTAGTTAGAGGGTTTTAGTTTTAGGAAAGTAGGGTGGGGGTCTACTTATCGCCTACAAGGGTATAACAAACTTTATGATTGAGAGTATTTTTGTCAATAAGATAAAAAGGGAATTAAAGGGTTAACTTGGAGGAACTGGGAGTCGGAATAGCGCAACATATATATTTATCTCCCTAACAAGAAGCAAAGTGATAAGGGAAAAAAAATCAAAGGGCTTGAATTTGAATCATGCAAAGGCTATTTTCCATCAAACTCATCTCCAAAATGACGGCAAGAAATGTGTATAGCATTAGCACCGGCGGTAGCCTCCGATCAGAAACCATACACGGTGTCTCTAAAGGAAAAACAAAACCCCCAGGCCCAATACTTGTTCTCCATTGCCATTTATTATCCCACTACTACGCCACTAGTTGTTCGCGGTTACCGTTATAGGCTTATCAGCCCAACCATAGAAAAGGTGGGTTGATGAGATTGAGAGTTGCTCCTGTTAACCCATCACCACTTCCCAACTCCCAACAAGATGTCAGCACCACCACCTGGCAATGGAAATGCTAATTTCTTGGTCAAAACACACAAATGAGCCACCCAACTTTTCCACTTTTTGCAATTCGGCCACTGAAAATTTGAAATATCTATTTTGTCTACCCAACTTTAGTTCTGTTGCAAGCGAGCCCATTTTTTGGATGGACGTTAGATTTAGTCGTTAAGTTATGTCAAATATCTAGTTTACCCTTGTAAATATCAAAAGAGAAACAATTATTTTCAGAAAGGGTTTAAACGATAAATAATAGAACTAGGGGGGGGGGTTTATAGATGTGGGTATCTTCATCTAAACAACTTGGATTGTCTTCAACCTTCATCTCTCTCCTTCTCCATCAGATCCAACATCCAACATCGAATCATTCCCACCACTGTCGTACTTCACAAACGAAAACTTCTGGTAAGAATTATTCATGTTTTGTTCCAGTCCAACGACGACATTTTGTGACTCGATGTCATCGTCCTCGTCGTCTTTGGCAACGAAGATTATACGGGGGAAAATAATCATGTTATCAGACTAGGAATGGGAAGTCGGATTTAAGGTGTTGTCAGATTGGGAAGTCCGAAAGTTGTGGTCGCGATTGCGGTAGCAGATGTAGGAGGCGAGGGGGATGGAGGAGAGAAAGACGAGGAAGCCGAGAGCAACGAATTAGTGATAGCGGTGGACAATAATACGAAGGAAGAGCATCAAGAAACTAAGATGGCTAAGATTGAACGAGGAAAATAGGGGAAGAGGCTATATTTTGCTAGATCTGAGATGGATCCTGAACAGGGAAAGGAAGAAGAGGATAGACCGGTCCTGGGATACGCATGAAGATCTGTGTTTAATTTTCTTTATAATTTGGGATCCATTGTTCATTTAAGAAAAGAATCTCAAATTAGTTATTCCTTTCTATCTATTGTTCATTCCAGAACTGGGTTTGATAGATGACGATCTAGATTTTGTTAAACATGAAGATCTGGGTTTTCAGTATAAATTGGGATCGAGAAACAACCCTCCATTACAACTTTACCTTTTAATTTTGCTTTCTCCTTTCCTTCTTTTTTCATGAATACTCCTATAGAGTGCAATGATTTGCTCTTTCTTAAATTGAATTTCTCTTTTCCCGTTCTAGCCCCAGGATTAATGGTTCAGCATTTCTCCCATGCCTTGACAAAAATATTCTTCTTCCCACCATTATTATTCTTGAAACAATCCATTGAAATATAATTACTTCAAGAAAAATAATTCGGTTAATAAGCTAGCCAACAGACTTAATTTATGTTATTTAATGGCAAAATTTGAAAATTGGGTATTAGATCGTAAATTTATGTTATTTAATGGCAAAATTTGAAAATTGGGTATTAGATCATAGGCTTTTTGTCTTTTTACATCTTTTGAGTTAATTGATTTAGTTTTGAAATTTTTAACATTGTTTTTCCTATTTTGTCCCTTAATTTAACGTCTTAATCTAATGCCCGTTAAAAAATGGGTTCTCTTGCAACAAAACTAAAATTGGATGGTCAAAATAGATATTTTAAACTTTCAGTGACCGAATTATAAAAGTGGGAAAGTTGGGTGGTTGTTTGTGTGTTTTGCCAATTTCTTACTAATATTAATCTGGCCCCAAACCCAATTGAGCAAATAAAATTTGAATTTATTTTACTATTTGTGTTCATCTTTTTCTTGATTTTGACTGGTACAATTGACTGGTCATGGTAAATAACATGGGCTTGTACAGATGGAGTACACTACTAGAAAAATGACCTTTAGCGACGGAATTTTCCGTCGCTAAAGGCTCCCCAGCGACGGAATTTTTTCCGTCGGTGGCCCGTCGCAGATGTCCGATGGACCGATTTCTGTCCCTAAAGGTTGAATTTCAGCGACATAATTTTTCCGTCGCTAAAGGCTTTTAAAAAAATAATTAAATTTTAATTTCAGCGACGGAAATTTCCGTCGCTAAAGACTTTTAAAAAATAATTAAATTTTAATTTTGGCGACGAAAATTTCCGTCACTAAAGGCTTTTTAAAAAAATTAAATTTTAATTTCAGTGACGGAAATTTCCGTTGCTAAAGGCTTTTAAAAAAATTAAATTTTAATTTCGCTAAAGGCTATTAAAAAAATTAAATTTTAATTTCAGCGACGGAAATTTCCGTCGCTAAAGGCTTTTAAAAAAATTAAATTTTAATTTCAGCGACGGAAATTTCCGTCGCTAAAGGCTTTTAAAAAAATTAAATTTTAATTTCAGCGACGGAAATTTCCGTCGCTAATAATGGAAAAAAATTAAAAAAAAATACACAAACAAGTATGAAATCAGTCAAACAGAGATTCAATCTATTATAAGCTCAAACAAATCAGTCAACACTAATATGAAATCAAGTATGCACCCCATTTTTAACTGCATCACACCGTTGATGCTTTATTTTGCTTGTACCAGAAGTTTCACATTTTGTACCATAGAGTGCCGCGATTCAAAAATCATGTTACGACAGATAAAAGTTTTGACCAAAATTGAAATTCATTTCAGCACGGAGAATCGATTACAGGGGGCATTTGAACAAGTTGACAAAATTTTTACATTAACACCCATAATTCCATTAATATTGCTAAGGAGACACCGTAACATTACAAAACCCTAGTAATCTAAGAACTAGTTGCACAAGACAAGTCAATCCCAACCAAAAAAGAAAAAGGGTAAAAAAAGATAAATAGATATAATGAAATTAAAATTAAAAATGAGGGGGTCCTCAAAATGAAACAGTGGCTATCTAAATTGTTTTGAAATTTCGATCGATTGAATGACGGGAACCTAATTTCTCAATGAACTAATATGAATAAATAAGCCAATTGCTTATAGCTGATAAAACAAATAAGGTCGCGAAACCCTAACCCTAATCCTAGATCCCCAATTTTTCCAGAAAAAAACACAAATTTAACCAGCACGGCCCAAAGGTTGCAGGCAGACAGAATTGATAAAAACTAGAAACAATTAACCGATCCAGGGATTGAAAGATCAAAACAAATCGAAGAACGCGAACCCTAGCCGCCAAAATTAAGAGGTCAACTATCTACAAAATTAGAACAATTAGAAAGGAAAAACCCAATATTCATGAGACAAAATCGTTTAATTTAGGAATAAGAATGACAGATGACAGATCTAAAAGACTAAAACGGATCAAAGAAAAATTGAAACCCCAACCCAGAATTATGTACACGCAACGGCAAGGGATGATACTGGGATCGATCGATAGAGGAACGATCGAATCGAAAGAATCAGATAGTAATTGAAGAGATGAAAGATTGAATCGAGATCGACTTGAAGAGATGTCATTGATGAAGCTGTTCACGATTCCCATGGCCTTGCTGGAGATACCAATGTCGGGATGGACTTGCTTCAGGACCTTGAAGATGTAGATCCTGTAGGTCTCCACCGACTTCTTCGTCCTCTTTTTCTTCTTGTCGGTAGAGGAAGCGTCTTTGGGAATTGAAACTTCTTCTCGGCTCTTGGCTTCTTCTCCTCCGAAGATTTCTCGGCTGCCGGCTTCTTCTCCGCTGGCTTCTTTTCTGCCTTTGGTGCCATTTTCTAGAGAGAGAGAGAGAGAGAGAGTTGAGCAAACTCGAAAGAGGATGTGAAAGTGAAACAGAGAATTGGCTTCTTCTTCTCCGCTGGCTTCTCCACCCATTTTATTTATATACTATGGTTATAGCTGTTTGTAATTGGTTGTCTTTCATTGACTCGGATTGTGAACGTGGGTCATCGATTTTGGTACGAGGAAATGAGCTTGACTGTGGCTATCAAATGTGGTATAATTAAGGGGCATCCACTATAATAAATCATTTAAAGTTTATTTCTCCTACTACGTTATGTCACGTCAGCTTATACATTTTTTTTCTATAATTTTATTCTCCATTATAAATAAACTCATAAAAGCTTTATATAATAGACTCACAACTAAATAAATATATCGTTTTAAAGCAAAAATATATCGTTTTCAAAAATACTAATGATATAAGGGTACCAAGGTGGACCAAACTGATCAGACGAGTGGTTGGGTTGCAGTGGGATCTAAGAAAAATGTTGAGTCAAGTAGTGGTTGGGAGCAGGTGATAGACAAAATGCGGAATGTGGGTGCTGGTACAGAAAAACCAGTATCAAGTGGGTGGTCAAAGGAAGAACTTTTTAGATCCACTGGTTGGGGAGGAACTAAATCTGCGAAAGATATTGATCAGCCTGGGTCAAGTACTTCTTGGGGGAAGAAAACCCGGAGGCCCGAGGTTGAGACAAGTGGTTACGTTACGTTACGTTAAGTTGCGTTACGTTACATTACGTTAAGTTACGTTACATCATGTTAAGTTACGTTACATCATGTTAAGTTACGTTACATTAGGTTACGTTACGTTACGTTAAGTTAAGTTAACTTACATTACGTTAAATTACGTAAGTTAACTTACGTTACATTAACTTAAGTTACGTTACATTAAGTTACGTTACGTTACATTAAGTTACATTGCGTTACGTACGTGTTATGTTACGTTACGTTAAGTTAAGTTAACTTATGTTACGTTACTTACGTTAAGTTACGTTACGTTACGTTAAGTTACGTTACGTTACGTTACGTTAAGTTACGTTACGTTACGTTAAGTTAAGTTACGTTACATTACGTTAAGTTAAGTTAAGTTAAGTTACATTAAGTTAAGTTAAGTTAAGTTAAGTTAAGTTAAGCTAAGTTAAGTTAAGCTAAATTATGTTAAGTTAAGTTAAGTTAAGTTACGTTAAGTTAAGTTAAGTTAAGTTAAGTTACGTTAAGCTAAGTTAAGTTAAGTTAAGTTATGTTAAGTTAAGTTAAGTTAAGTTACGTTAAGTTAAGTTAAGTTTCGTTAAGCTAAGTTTCGTTAAGCTAAGTTAAGTTAAGTTATGTTAAGTTAAGTTAAGTTAAGTTACGTTAAGTTAAGTTAAGTTAAGTTAAGTTGCGTTAAGTTAAGTTAAGTTAAGTTACGCTAAGCTAAGTTAAGTTAAGTTATGTTAAGTTAAGTTTAAGTTAAGTTAAGTTAAGTTACGTTAAGTTTAAGTTAAGTTAAGTTAAGTTAAGTTAAGTTAAGTTAAGTTAAGTTAAGCTAAGTTAAGTTAAGTTAAGTTAAGTTAAGTTAAGTTAAGTTAAGTTAAGTTAAGTTAAGTTAAGTTAAGTTAAGTTAAGTTAAGTTAAGTTAAGTTAAGTTACGTTAAGTTAAGTTACGTTACGTTAAGTTAAGTTACGTTACGTTAAGCTACGTTAAGTTAAGTTACGTTACGTTACGTTAAGTTAAGTTACGTTTCATTACGTTACGTTAAGTTACATTACATTGCGTTACGTTATGTTACGTTACGTTACGTTACGTTAAGTTATGTTAACTTACGTTACATTAAGTTACGTAAGTTAAGTTATGTTACGTTAAGTTACGTTAAGTTACGTTACATTACGTTAAGTTATAGCATTTTGCTAATAGGCATAGCGTGTTTTCATGTTATAATGGTCCATCGTAGTCCATTATAAGATTTCGCCAATAGGCGTAGCATGTTTTCTTGTTATAATGGTCCATCGTACTCCATTATACCATTTCGTCAATAGGCATAGCGTGTTTTCATGTTATAATGGTCCATCGTACTCCATTATACCATTTCGTCAATAGGCGTAGCGTGTTTTCATGTTATAATGGTCGATCGTACTCCATTAAGTTAAGTTACGTTACATTAAGTTAAGTTACATTAAGTTAAGTTAAGTTAAGTTAAGCTAAGTTAAGTTAAGTTAATTTACGTTAAGTTAAGTTTAGTTAAGTTTTTTTTTTTTGGGAAACAGGGGCGGTACCCTGCTAGATTTTATTAATTAAATAAAGAATTACAAACTTAAGGAGGACAACCAGCCTGGCCCTTATAAATGGGAAGACTAATGAGCCTAACCTCGAAAGGGAAATAAACATAGAAAAGCACACATACAAAACAAAGAAGAGAAATAAAACTAGGAGATTCTAACATAGGGAGTTCCTGCTTTGTCAAGAGAGATGAGGCCTTTGATTCTGGAGGGGAGGGAACTAAAGGACTCGAAAAAGGAATCACATTCTTGAGCACATCCAAAATTAGCAAGAGCACCTGCTACAGAATTAGCCTAGCGAAACACATGATGAATAGAGAGATCTAATTCCCTTTGAAGAATATTGATAAACCAGATCAAATAGGAACATTGCCACGGAGGACGCGTCACACCTTGAAGACAATCTAGTAAACTCTTTGAGTCAATCTCAACAGTAACCTGTCTCAAACCTTTAGCTTGCAACCAGCGTAAACCATGAAGAAGGGCCGACATTCAGATTGAAAGCTGAAGGAATGACCATAGAAGATAGAAAAAGCCATAACCAAATCGCCCATACTGTTACGGAGAATACCACCACCAAAACTTTGACCGGGATTGCCACGACATGCACCATCGGTGTTGAGTTTATAAGAACCAGAAACAGGTTTAAGCCAATGGATCAAACGGATAGACTTGGGAGCCACCCGACCTAGACGGCAAAAATAAAGATTATCCCAATTATCTGCCGGAAGAGAAGATAACCCCGCATTCTTGAGGATGGAGATAATAGAACTTTTGATATTATCAATAAGCACCCAGCTAGGCTTGCGAGACTCATCATGAAGGCAAGAATTTATGTGTTTCCAAAGCTCCCATAAGATTAGCGACGGGGTGATGGCAAACAAAGTGGAGTTAGCTTTGGAGAACCACCAAGCAAAACAGCTTTGCTCAAAAGAATGAGAAGAATCGGATATGCCACTGAGACCATTAAAGTGCTGCCAAATACACTTAGCAATATGGCTATCAATGAAGACATGAGAGTAGGATTCAATTTGTCCCAAGGAGCAGAAGGAACATCTAGAAGCCAACTGAATACCTTTCTTCACAATACTTTCATCAAGGGGAAGACGATGCTGCCAAAGACGCCACATGAAGGTACTAACTTGCCTTGGAAGAAATTTGTGCCATATGTATTTCGCCGAAGTCATATTCGGTCAATGCGTACGAACTAGATTCCAAGCAGAAGAAAGAGTAAAATTACCCTTAGAGTTGATACTCCAACATGCAGTGTGAGTTTTTTAGAGAGAGAGAGTTAGGTGAGAGAAAGCAGATTCAAAAAATGCCTACTGCAGTGACATGGATCCGAGGTCGAGAACCGTAGATTTGTTTGCTCGTGGATTAGGGAAGAAGGGTGCGATCCATCTCTACCTATTTGAAAACTTACCATGTTGGTGACTACGTTGACGCTCAAAGTTAACGGCTGATTCACAGGTATGCCTCATGCAAGTTCTATCACGGTGCATGCAGAATTCGGCCGTGCAGAACGTTACCAAACGCGCTATCGACGTTGAAGTCAATAAACATGTGGGCAATAGAATCATCAAGAAGAGGATCCATGTGCGTGTGGAGCATGTAATGCCATCAAGGTGCACGGAAGAATTCAAGCAAAGGGTAAAGAAAAATGATCAGCTGAAAGGTTTGAGGCAGTAGGGTGAGGTGATCGGCTCATTCAAGCAAGGCCATTGGGACCAAAGCCTGGTTTTATGGTTGAAGGGCACACCTTGGAAACTGTTACTCCCATCCCGTATGATGTGGTTAAGTTAAGTTACGTTAAGTTAAGTTACGTTAAGTTAAGTTAAGTTAAGTTAAGAAACGTTACATTAAGTTAAGTTAAGTTACGTTACGTTAAGTTAAGTTAAGTTAAGTTACGTTACGTTACGTTAAGTTACGGTACGTTACGTTAAGTTATAACATTTTGCCAATATGCATAGCGTGTTTTCATGTCATAATGGTTCATTGTACTCCATTATAACATTTCGCCAATAGGCGTAGCGTATTTTCATGTTATAACGGTCAATCGTACTCCATTAGACCATTTCGCCAATAGGTGTAGCGTGTTTTCATGTTATAATGGTCCATCGTACTCCATTATAACATTTCGCCAATAGGCGTAGCGTGTTTTCATGTCATAATGGTCTATCGTACTCCATTATACCATTTCGTCAATAGGCGTAGCGTGTTTTCATGTTATAATGATCCATCGTAGTCCATTATAACATTTCGCCATTAATAGGCGTAACGTGTTTTCATGTTATATTGGTCCATCGTACTCCATTATACCATTTCGCCAATAGGCGTAGCGTGTTTTCATGTTATAATGGTCCATCGTAGTCCATTATACCATTTCGCCAATTGGCGTAGCGTGTTTTCATGTTATGTTACGTTAAGTTAAGTTAAGTTAAGTTATGTTATGTTATGTTATGTTAAGTTACGTTAAGTTAAGTTAAGTTAAGTTAAGTTACATTACGTTACGTTACATTAAGTTACGTTACGTTACGTTACGTTATGTTAAGTTAAGTTAAGTTACGTTACGTTACATTACGTTACGTTAAGTTAAGTTACGTTACGTTACGTTAAGTTAGGTTAAGTTAAATTAAGTTAAGTTAAATTAAGTTAAGTTAAGTTACGTTACGTTACGTTAAGCTAAGTTAAGTTACGTTAAGTTAAGTTAAGTTACGTTACGTTACATTAAGTTAAGTTAAGTTATGTTACGTTAAGTTAAGTTAAGTTAAGTTAAGTTAAGTTACATTACGTTACGTTACATTAAGTTACGTTACGTTACGTTAAGTTACGATACGTGACATTATGTTACGTTACGTTAAGTTAAGTTACGTTACGTTACGTTAAGTTAAGTTAAGTTACGTTACGTTAAGTTAAGTTGTAATGTGAATGTTTTAATTTTTGTAGTTATAGTGATGCTAATCATTTTAATTATATATATTATATTATTAAATTAACATTTCAAATATTATTTTAATTTAATTTCAATTTAATTTCAAATATTATTGATATCTTATATTCATTAGAATTTAATTTTCAATTTATTTTCAGCGACATAATTTAAGTTACGTTAAGTTAAGTTGTAATGTAAATGTTTTAATTTTTGCAATTATATTGATGCTAATCATTTTAATTATTGATATTATATTATTAAATTAACATTTCAAATATTATTTTAATTTAATTTCAATTTAATTTCAAATATTATTGATATTTTATATTCATTAGAATTTAATTTTCAATTTATTTTCGGCGAATTTTCCGTCAAGCTAAAAAACGACTTTAGGCTCGTTTGTTTCACGGAAAATGACTTAGGAGCGTTTTCCTCATTTTAGGTGTTTGGTAACAATAGGAAAATGCACAGTCAGCAGAAAAGGTTTTCCGAGTCGGCGAAAATGAAGGCTTCTTTTTGGAAAATGACTTACGGATTCATTTTCCAAAGTCATTTTTCCAAACGTTCGGCACGCCTCTTTTACTTAATTGCACATATTTACTTACACACAACATTTCACTCAAAAAATAAATGGTTTAAAAATATAAATAAAGTTTGTGCACACTCTTTATAAATTATAATTTTAATAAATGCTTACTACGTTCTAAAATTAGTGTCAACTATATTATTTAGGGACATCCTAACCATTATCAATTTTCTATTTTAAAACGTTTTTTTTCATATCAATTATTAAATTTTTTATTTGTAATTGTGAGATCGAAAAAATAGACATTGATTTGACACCATTAATGATAAATTGAGAATTAGTAAAGAAAAATTACTTAAAGTTCAACACTATTTTTTATTCAATATATGCATTAATATTAGAATATGTTTTTTGTATTTATTCATATATAGTTTTTCGTAACATTTTCTAGGGACATCCTAAACATTGTCTATTTTCTATTTTAGAACGTTTTTTTTCATATCAATTAGCAAAAAAATTATTTGTAATTGTGAGATTAAAAAAAGATGAACCTTATTTAAAAAAGATGGTCCTTATTGATTTTCTAGGGACATCATAAAAAATTGTCCATTTTCTATTTTCTATTTTTTTATTTATTCATATATTGTTTTCCGTAATATTTTCCGTGTGTTTGTCAAACACCCGTAAATGTTTTCTCACATATTTTCAAAAGATTTACCAAACACCTTGAAAATGAAATCTTTTGATTTTAAAATCATTTTTCGAAATCATTTTATGGAAATGAGTTTGAAGAGGTCACAAAAAGCAAAGAAGCTTCAAGTGCACCGTCGTCAAAGTCAAGGTCCCATCGGAAAAGGTGTCGCGAGGATGGGAATTCTACATATGACAACAAAGTAGCTGAACAACTTGGAGAGGTTGCGTTAGCGATCAAGAAACTTTCTGATGAGGAAGTGAACATATAAGATCTCTACAAAGAGGTTATGAAAACTGAAGGCTTTGATGAAGTGTTTTTTTGTTCGGTGTTTGATCATCTGATTATCAACAAGGATTTGGCTAGAAGATTTATGGTAAAAAGTGAGAACCGCAGAAGGAAATGGATTGAAAAATTCATGACCCAAGAGTGGCATGGATACTAGTTTTATGTTTTGTTGTTGAAGGACAAGAAAGCTTTGGATGATGGTTTATTTTTAAAACAATTATTAGAGTTTTGGTAATATTTTGTTAGTATTTGAACATGATCATCATGTGGGACACAATGTTTTGTACACATCTTAATTAGACTTTTGGTAAGTATTTTTGAGTAATGTGAAATTTTATACTTTGTGCAACGTACATTCAAAAATTATCCAAAGTATGGTGTCATTTTATGGTCATTATTGTGTTTGTAAAATAGCTAGTATACATGGAGAGTTGATAACTCGTGTGAAAATTTATGTTTAGTTCCTATTGGAGTATTATATACAAATGATATTGTAAAAAAAAATGATTTCCAACACATTTTCACAAAGTTTACCAAACACCGGAAAATGTTTTCCACAACATTTTCATAAGACTTACCAAACAACGGAAAATAGAATGATTTCATTTTCCAGAAATCATTTTCCGGAAAACGTTTTCCGGAAAATGTTTTCCCAAAACAAACGAGCCTTAGCGACAAATTTTAAAATCGAAAATAAATTGAAATTAAATTATGAAATATTCAGCGACGGAAATTTCTGTCGCTGAAGGTCACCTTTAGCGACGAAATTTTCCATCGCTGAATATTTCAGAACTTATTTTCAATTTATTTTCAGCGACGGAAAATTCCGTCGCTGATGCTCAATTTCTGTCGCTAACAAGCGACGGAAAATTTCTATCGCTGAAGGCACGATTTCTAGTAGTGTACTTTTTAACGTGTTGTATTTTTAGAGCATCCCCATTGTATAAATTTTCATATATATCTTGTTAGTTAGATCTCATTGCTACCTACACATTTTTGTCTTCTTACTCACTTAAGAATATATCTTCTCATTGTATAATCTTATTACACATCTTCTTACATAAAAAATATTAAATTTAACACCATCTCACATAATAAATACAAAGCCCTCCCCTCCCCCCCCACACATACCACAAAGTGGACAAGGATGACAGTCGCCTCCTCTCTCTCTCCTCCCCATCTTCTTATTTAGAAAGAAAACTTTTTCTCTCTCCTAGGTGACAAATAAGAAGATTAACAATGGTGAGTAAATGACTATCTTCTTAATTGGAAGATGGTTAAAAAGCAACAATGGTGTGTGCTCTTATTGGTGGATCCCCCTACTTATTTCCCACCTACAGTAACTCCTGTCGTGTCGTGGATCTCCAAAAATAACTCAAATTTTTCAAATGTTTTTACTTATCCATCGCATCATGTTCTCCAAAAGTAACTAAATTACTATATGTATCCGTGTCATGGATACAGTGTCAATATGAGATCAGTTCAATAAATGGTCGAAATAAACAAAACTCATAAGTGATGGGATAATTCAAACAAAATCCACAATTGAAGGTGTTATATGTAATTGTAGATGGCTAATTCAAACATAACTCATAACTTAGAGATTCATTTATAACTCACATACTTACGAATCAATCTGAACCGTCAGTTGTGTTTAACACAATTCGATCAGGGTCGCCAGTTAGATCATGAGCTCGTTTATAATATAGATTATTGTTGTGCTTTGTTTGTAAGATTCTTTTTCAGATAAAACTTTTACGATTTTATTTTTGTTTTTTCCTCCCACTTCAATGATGGGTGATCCGTGCAAATGAATTTTAAAAGAAAATATATGTTGTTTCAATATTAATAATTAAATCAATTATTTTTATGTCAAATTAAAAGCATCACCAATAAAACCATAGATTTGATCATATGCGGTTATGCTTAGCAATTAGATGGGTTGAGTCGGGTATGGATTAGGTTAGTATGGGAGCTGAGTCGTAATATGTTGAAACCCGTTGTTACCCGAATGTCAAGCGGGTTGGGTCAGAACTTGGTTTTAAAAAAAAAACCTGTTTTTTCCCCAAAGCTGGTCTCCAGCTAGCCAAGACTCGAAGAATTCAGAAGTACAATTGAAGAGAGAGGGAGATCAATACAGAGAGAGTTGGCAGAAGGAAGGCAGCAAAAGCCACGAAAACACAGCGAAGAGAGTGTGAAGCTGTGCGTAGGTCAAGTTCTGAAGCACATGACCGAAGCGCAACTCCTCTCATTGTTCAAGGAGTTCTCTCTCCCTCTCACATACACACCCCGACGCTCTTCGGGAATTCCCAAATCTCTGTTGGTTCCGGATCGCAATGCGTGATTCAAGTTATTGCGATTGATTAATTTTGAAATTTGTAACGAGATTGTGCAGGATTTGTGTTGTCTTAGTTTGAATTTTGTGTTTTGAAACCCTAATTTGGTGTTAGCGTGTTTTATCAAGGTGACCCGATATAGAGAGAACGATACGTTGGATTTTGGGTAACCCGATTTTACCTGCAATTTGTATTGGGTAAAGTTGGGTGATCCGAATTTACCCATAAATCATACTCCATGAATTGGGTTGGGTTAGGTAATTAACAGGTTGGGTCGGATGAGTTTTTAAGTTTTGGATAATAATTGTCAGCCCTATACGTGGTCGTTGGTAATTAACACTCAATTATATGTGATAATTTTTGAAAAAATTACAAGTCGGTACATCTTTTAAAACATGTTTTCAAATGAATCCAACTATTTTTTGGACATATATTTTAAGTACATTTTTTGGACGAAAGTACGTCACTGCCCTTTTATCTGTTTGCTTGTTTGTGTGAAAGATTTCTTATCTGGGATCTCCTTCTTTATTCGAGAAATAATAAAACCTAGCAGATCAAAAAAAACAAAACCCAGCAGATCAATCTCTCTAGAAACTCTCTCTAAAAAAACTCTTTCTTTGAAAACCCAGCAGACAGATCTCTCCTTTGATCGGAGATTGAGATGGATTTTGGGGATTTTTGGGGTTTTGCTCGTTAAACTCTCTCTCTCTATAACCCAATGAGAGATCGATCTGTTGGGTTTTATCGACGAGACTGACTATCCTCCTACCACAAAGTTTTAGTCAAAAACACTTTCGGTATTCCTTTTCAATTTTCATTTTATGGTAAATTACTTGATGAAAAAGACAAAAAGTGTCATTCCAGAACATACGACACCTTAGCTCAAGAAACAATCACAACCATACATTCAAAGTCAAGTTGATATAGCCTTTCAATACTGTCCTTTATAAACACCCCATTATTCGGGCAAATCTTCACAGATAGCACTCATTTTTTTATTCGATTTGAGCTAAAGAAATGGGCACCATTTTCATTGTTTTGAAGCGTGACAATACAACAAAAATGAAGCTCTTTATTTTTCTTTACTTCATCTATTCAAATTTGAATTGTCTCATGGCTCATCATCGAAAGCTTTTCCTAGTGTTGAGCCCTAGGCTTTGATTGCAAAAAACTGTTAAAACAATGATGATGCCAAGCCTTGGCATCATCTTTTTTGAATTTTTTTTGCTTGAATAAACTGTAAAAACAGTTCTCATGCCAAACCTTGACATCAATATTTTTAAAATTTTTTGCTTGAATAAATCCAGGCATCAGGTTGACAAACCAGCATTAGGTTGTGCAAAAAACTGTCAAAGCTGAGCAGTGCTGATGCCAAGAGGCATAAGCATTTTTTGGGTTTTTTGTTATAAAAAAACTGTAAAAACAATCCTGATGTCAAGCCTTGACATCAGCAGTTTTGGTTTTTTTTGTTTGAAAAAACTGTCAAAGCATTTTTCTGCCTTTTCGGTATTGCTTGGGTGATGTCGAGGACGATAAAAGAATTATTTTACGAATTGATCACTTTATAAACGAATTGGTGAAGCATCAAATCAAGGGTTGAGCGATCTGCCATTTTGTTCTTTGAAGAAAACTAAATTTGTATTGACGTATACATTTGCATATCCCTGCTCCCTTGTTTTGGTCAAGACTGGGTGATTAAATGGTTTATAGTGTCCATTAATACTAAGAAATGCTCACTTATGGATTCAGTTAAAACCAGGAAAACTCATTCTATCCTTAGCATTTGTCAACTCTTTTTATTTGATAATTATGAACATCATCGGAACTCTAAGGCGATAATCTCTTACTATTTCCAAATGATGATGCCAAGTAGGCGTAGCAATTGGGTGGGTTGGGTTGGGTTTGAGTTGGGTTGAAATGGGTAATGGGTTGAAACAGGTCAAAACCCATTAGAACTCAAATATCAAACGGGTTTAAATGGGTTGGGTCGGAATGAGTTGGGTTGAAACGGGTAACGGGTTAAAGCGGGTCGACCCATTTCAACCCAAAAAAATCCCCAAAAAAACATAAATTTATAACATTAAAAGTCATGGGTCGAAATGGGTTACCCACTTCAACCCAAAAATATTAATGGGTTGGGTTAGGTTGGGTAATTAGTAGGTTGTGTTGGGTGGGTTAATGGGTAATGGATTACAATTGTCAGGCTTAATGCCAAGTCATGGCATCAGTTTTTTGAATTTTTTTTTGTTTGAATAAACTATGAAAACAGTATTGATGCCAAGCCTTGGCATCAACATTTTTGAATATTTTTGGTTATCAAAAACTGTCAAAATAGTGTTGATACCAAGTCTTGGCATCAGTTTTTAAAAATTTTTTTGGCTTGAATAAACTGTCAAAACAATGTTGATGTCAAGCCTTGGCATCAACATTTTTTGATTTTTTTTATTTGAATAAACTGTCAAAACAGTGCTGATGCCAAGCCTTGGCATCAACATTTTTTGAATTTTTTTGGTCTTGTAAAAAAATGTCAAAACAGTGTTGATGCCAAGCCTTGGCATCAACATTTTTTGGTTTTTTTAGGCTGTAAGAGATTTGTCTTCATTAATGTCATTTTTGTCATTTGGCAACCAATTTGTAGTTATATAAAATGTCAAAAAAATAATAAACCTAGATAAAAACATGTTTCTAAAATTGTATTCACTTGAAATTTGCCCATAATTTTTCTCTCGTCATTCATATTCACTTAAAAGTTAAAAACTTAAAACAAATCTCTTCAATGCAAATATTGATTTGATCTCGTGCGGTATGCGTCCTACAACTAAAATGAAATTTGACAAAAAAAAAAAAAAAAAAAAACAACCCATAGAAAGATGTTTTAAAAAAAATGTTAACTAGGATGTAAAAAAAAAAAATTTGATTGACGCTGTCATATCCAAAATTGCATTAAAAAGGTTTTTTCTTCTAAAAATAGTATAAATCTTAGGTGATCATATCTAATTTCTTTCACATTCACACTAGCGATGGTAATACTCTTACTAGTTTTATTTATTATTATTTTTTTCTATTCTCACGGTCACATGTGTATTTGTTTTTGTATTTGTTGGTAATTGGGCTTGCGGCCCGATTATTTAGTCCCGCCCACATGGAAATAATATTTATATTATTTATTGGTTAATTAGTATCCTAATCCTAGTGGGTTTAGGATTGACTTAACCTACAAGAAATAAGTTTCTTGTAATAATATAAATAGGGCAACTAAGGGGATAAAACCATAATCAATCAATTGGAGAACACGTCTCCTTGCTTTTGGCCGCCCTCCTCTCTCTCCCTAAATCAATCTCACCAAAATACTCTCTCTAGCCTAACCATCAAGAGGCTTGGATTTGCGGTGTGAACCAGTATTGATATCCGTGCTCCGTGATATCAATCCGACGAGAGAGACTTGCACGCCTGCGTGGATATTGGCATACGAAGATCGTAGCTCGCTGCAATTCTTCCGCCGCGCATAAGGCTCCGGCTTTGCATAAAGGTAATTCGTGATTACCGTTATGTTAGCGAACTTATTTGATATATGATTAGATATATCCTTCATTGGTATCGTGAGCCATATTGCTTGATTGCTCGTGATCGTTATGCCATGTATCGCATGCTCTTGTTTTTGTTTGTTTAAAAGTTTTACCCGATAACGAAACAAATGGGTTTTATTATTTTATGTGTAAAACTTTAAAATTTTCGAGAAAAAATTTATATGTCTCGAAGTTCCCTACGATTAGGCTTAACAACATACTAAATTCTCGTTGAATTCGTTGGTATTTTTCAAAATATCGCAAACCCAAGTTTTGTTGAAAATTGATTTTTCCGAAACTTTGCATGCTGTTTTGACCTATTTATGTTCTGTAAAATCGTGATTTTATGGACTGTACTTGTACTACTCAGTGAGGGCTTTCCAACGACATATTATATGCTTAATTTGGACTTAAAATGAACGTTTATGGCCTCGGTTAGCCCTTCGCGAATCGATTTTTTGGGTTAAAAATTCGACCAAAAACGAACCCCACTCTCGGCCTTGATACACGTGCCATTTTGGGCACTCCTTTCGAGATAAAAAGTACACCATTGGAAGTACTCAAGGGAGACGAGTCCAACGCCACTTTCCGTGAGGTCATCGGACCACCGGGGTGACGGTTCCGCGAGGCGCGGAAGAGCGTGAAGGTACATGTCAGCCGACCGGCGTCAACGGCCAACCGCTTGATCGATGACGTGGCTCGCCACATCATCGCCACGCCACGGGGGGCCCACTCCGTAAAATTTCGTTCGACGCCATCGCGCCACCCACAGCCCACTGGTGCGACGCCGCCCGACTATGCCTGCTGCCTAATGAAGCCCACACGCAGTGGCGCAGGCCAATCTAGAGCTCCGATCGGCAAACGGCCGGCGCGTCTGGCTTTGTTTTGGCCTTCTGAGTCCAATGGTGGTCTTTGTTTTGATCAATTCAAATTTTGTAAATATTTGTTTTTGATTTTTCAAAGGTGTTAAAACCTCGTTTTCTAATTTTAAAAATTACAAAAAATAATTTGTGGGTTGTTTTGTCATTCTCGCGGATCTGTTAGAGTCGTTTGGAACTTTCTCGGAATTTTTAAAATTTTTGTGAATTTTAAGCTATTTTTAAGTCATTTTTAGCATATTTAATTGTCGTTTGGGCTCTAAAATTTCGATTAGGACTATACGAGACTCCAATAAATTTATTTTCGCAAGTGAAAATATTTGTGTACATGATTTGTACTGATGGATTTGTTCTATCATATTTCTTTGTTTAAATTATCAATTTATGAATATTTTCATGTTGTCAGGCATGCTTTGGTTGTGATTACGAGCCTCGCGGATTTTCCCTCCTTACGTATGATGTGATTATATTTAGTAATTGATTTTTCGAACAAAAGTTAAAATATATATATATATATATATTTTTAAGCACAAATTGCCGCCTAATGAAATGGCTTCTCGAATGTAATCGCCGACCTTAATAAGGGTGAGAAATTAGATGGCTCAAACTATGGTGTTTGGCAAAGGAAAATCACGCACTTGCTAAACGAGCAAGAGGTTCTCGACAACCTTGATATCGTGGATGGTAGAACCGTAGACGGGTAACTTGACCATCGCCCAAAGACGCTAAAAATGCGTGAATTCCTCGATCGGAAAAAGAAAGATCGATGTGCACGCTTACTATGCCGAGTAGCATGCATAATATATGATCCGATTGGTGAGTTTGAAGATCGCCCGATCGCTAAACATATGTGGGACCAAATTAAGTGCATTTATGGGAATACTGCTACAAAGTTAAGGACTTTGACCTACAAGTTTGAAAGCTATAAGATTGATCCTAAACGAAACATTCTCGAACAACTACGTGAGATGTCCTAATGATTCGTGATCTTAAAGCCGCTAGTTCTCGTCTTATTCGATGAAGCAAGTTCAAGCGGTGATTCGCTCCATCGGCTCGATTCTTGGAGTGGT
>CM028378.1:168034740-168203965 GCA_013146195.2 Codonopsis lanceolata
AATCTTGCTCTTGTTTCCCTCGAGGGTCCAAGCAAGTAGCCACACGGGCAACGCAAGAGACAAGCTAAAAGCAAGAAGACTCGTAATTTGGGCCCTAAAAGTGACAAGATTGCTAAACGCCGTAGAGGCAAAAAGAATATTGCTAAGCGAATGCTACAACCTAGTTCTGGGTCATTTTGCTCTGACTTGTCCCGAGCCCAAGAAGGTATCACTTAATCCTATCTCCATGCAAAGTTGTGTTTGCTCTCATGTTTTATTAGTCGACTCTCTCCCCGCTGGATTGTAGACTCAGCTCAACCAAACATGTGACGAGGATCGAGAAGGATTTGTAGATCGAAAAGTTTCGCCGTACAAGAAGAATTTTCATGGGAAACAGCTCGTCTGTTGTCAAAGGAGTTGGCTCATACCAACTTCAATTGCGGAGTGGACGACATTGACTCTTCATGAAGTTCTTTATGCACCCGAATTCGACATAATCTACTATCAAGAGTACAATTGCTAGGACATGGATATTTTTTAATTTTAGTAATGATCACTTGGATATTTGTTTTGGTGATGAGGTTTTGGGACATGGTTCTTTGTCGATAACTTTTAAATTAGATTTGTTGGATTCCCATAATTTTTCTCTTAATTCTTCTCGCATGGTTTATGATGATTCTAATTTCGAGTTATGGCATGCTAGACTGGACATATAGAAAAGAGGATGACTAGATTGGCTAGAGAAGGCCTGTTGGGGTCTCTCACCAAGTCAACCTACCCCTCGTGTGAATCTTGTTTGGCGTGAAAGCTTGTCGAAAGCTTTTGTAAGGCAAAAAGACACACATCCATTGAGGGATGAGTCCATTCGACATTCATGACCAATGAATGTTAAGGCACGCATGGAGCTTCCTATTTTCACTTTCATCGATGACTATACACGCTATGGTTATGTTTACCTTATTTCTCACCGCGATGAAGCTCACCGCGAGAAGCTGTTTTTGAAGCGCCGCAGAGGTTGAGAATCAAAAGGATAAAAGCTTAAAAACTTTTAGAACCGACCGGGCCGTGAATATTTATCCGATCAATTTAAAGAATTGTGTGAGAAAAGGGAATATGTACGCTGTTGACAATTTAGAACTCCGCAACAAAACGGTGTTGCGAAGCGAAACGAAGGAATCGAACATTGTTGGAAATGGTTAGATTAAGATGATGGCACGGGCCAACCTCCCAATTTCAATTTTTTGCTTGGGGGGATGATGCGCCCCGCCTAATGACTTAACCGAGCCTTTCTAAGTCGGGCCTTCCCACAACCCCTTATGAACTTTGGAAAGGTGAGAAGCCTAAATTGGGGCATCTTCATCCTTGGGGTTGTGCAGGTTATGTCCACAATACTTCCAATAAGTTTGGAAAACTAGGCCCTAGAGGAAACAAGTGTGTTTTCATAAGGTATTCAGATACCTCAAAGGGTTATGTTATGTACGGTGGAAAATCTAACGAAGGAATGACCGACTCGTGAGTCGCAATGTTGATTTCATTGAGAATGATTTCACGATAGTGAAGTTAGGAAAGACTTTGAACTTTTTGAGATGGAAGAAGAACACATGACATCTTTTGGCGAAGGAGGGAATTGCCTCAACCTAATCCTATGGTACAACATGAGGTTGAACCTATGGAAGTCGCCAGAACAGAGTCAAGGTGATCTTCATCCAGTGAGGAGTCACGGATTCTAGTGGGAGTCAGATACTAGAACGAAGAAGTAAGCGTGGAAATATACCTCGCGTCCGATTCGCGATCGAAGAGGAATCTTTCCTAACTACTTGTTTCAATTCTAGTGAGCTACATCGTTCAAAGAAGCCCTTTCTTTACCTACCTACAAACGTGAATGGATGAGCCGCAATGGAAGATGAAATTTCCTCTATGAAAAGAATCAGGTTTGGGGAGTTAGTTGACCTTCCGCAAGGTCGCAAGACTATTGGAAACAAATGGGTTTTCAAAGTCAAGCGAAAGCGATGGATCAATTGACAAATATAAGGCACGTCTTGTGGCGAAAGGCTTTACCCAAAGAGAGGGTTTAGACTATGAGAGACATTCTCCCCATGGTGAGATTTTCCTCTGCTCGCCTAATCCTAGCGATAGTAGTAGCACACATGGATCTAGAACTTTATCAGATGGATGTAAAACTGCATTTCTCAATGGAGAACTAGATGAAGAGATCTATATGACTCAACCAGAGGGTTTTGAAGTCAAGGGACAAGAGCGCAAAGTGTGCCGACTCAAACGTTCCATCTATGGTCTCAAACAATCATCTAAACGATGGTACATTCGCTTTCACTGCGATAACCTCAATTGGCTTTGTGATGATTGAGGAAGACCACTCAGTGTATGTTAAACGATCCAAGAAAAAGATCTTGATTCATTATTATATGTTGATGACATCCTACTAGCCGGAATGACATGGAGATGATAAATGCCACTAAAGAGTGGCATGCGCTTTTCGATATGACAGACTTGGGTGAAGCAAGCTATGTGCTTGGAGTAAAGTCATTAGAGATCGCTCGAAAAGATTTCTTGGTTTGTCTCAAGAGACTTACATTAAGAAAGTTATCGAACGATTTGGCATGACTAACTCAAAACCCGTTGTCACCCAATGGAAAAGGGATGTGTCCTTAGTACAAACCAATGCCCTAAGAATGAAGAAGAGAAGAAGAGAATGTCTACGACTCCATATGCAAATGCGGTAGGAAGCTTGATGTATGCTATGGTGTGTACTCGGCCTGACCTATGCTTTGTAGTTGGGATGTTGAGTCGATTCCAAAGTAATCCTGGACCTCAACACCGGATGGCGATGAAGAGAGGTTCTCTTACTTGGTGGGAACCACAAATTTAACCCTATGTTACCAAGGTGGGGATTTGAGCTTGAAAGGTTTCACCGACGATTGGGCTGGAGATGTAGATGGTTATAAATCTACTGGCTACGCTTTCCTCCTTGGTGGTGGAGCTATCTCTTGAGTAGCAAGCGACGCAGACTAGCACCGCCCTATCTACGATGGAGTCGAGTACATGGCTTGCTCAAGCTAGCGGTTCAAGAAGTCGTGTGGTTGAGGAGTTTTCTTCAACATCTTGATGTTACGACGCATGTGGATCGCCCCATCCTGTAGTCATTGCTTGTGATAGCATGGCTTTAGCTTTAGGTTACACTAAAGATCCCAAGTACCATGGGAAGACGAAACACATTAACATCAAATATCATTTCACTAGAGACATGGTTGCAGAAAAGAAAGTTGTTCTAGAATATATTCCTACTAGAAGCATGTTAGCTGACCCTATGACTAAACCTCTAGCTAGAGAGATCTTTCAGGATCATATGTTGGGTCTAGGGCTTCGTAGGATTTGACTTTTATTCTGAGAACACTTATGTTGACATTTGATTATTATTCATTATCGTTTGAATAAATAGCAGTTTCTTTTTTGTTCCTTTTATATGTTAATTGGATATTTTGATATGAAATTGCGTAGCATATATATTTTTTAATTAAAAAGATGTCGTGGATATTGAATTGGCCCTCTCACACGGGTAATTCACCTTGTCGCCAGGTGGGCGAGCAAGTTAAGATAATAAAAGTCTTTGGTACCTACAAAGGGGGTGCAAATGACATTACATTTATCGCCTTGGCATACGGCCAAGATGAGACCTTTATAAGGTCGACTTTATATCTCAAGGAAAAGTCCGAATGTGAGATCTTAAAGAGAGTCACTAGAAGAGTGAGCGCTTTTAAGTACTCAAGTTAGGCCGGAAGAGGCGGCTAGACTGAGGTTCGTATGACGTTTGAGCATGACATGTCTGCTTCGTGTGGGAGTTCCGTCATAGCATACACTTCATACTGTATGTGACTATAATGCGACTTTAGAAAGTGATTGAATGATCCCTGCTTCATCACTGTGTGAGTACTAGTGATCAAATCCAGATCACAATTATACCCTATGTGACTTAGACCTATATCATGAACTTGGACGTTGATGATGCTACTTTGGCATGCCGACCAACGGGCTATGCACATACAGTCTTTGGGAAAGCGATCGGCCAAGAGTGATTAATATGAGTGTCTAAGGAAGATAGTATGATATGCATCTTTATTTTTGTGTTTCAATGTCATGGCGATCATATTGAACATACGGTTCAAAAGGTTGATCTTGATACACAAACATATTGAGATTTAAGCACCGCTCTTGAGGGATTGAGGATGCTTAAATTGATGCATATATACGGTCTTGGGTATAGACGAGTTTTGTTTTCTAACGAGGACGTTCTATGCTGGTCAGATGGTGATTTGGTATAGCGCTCCACCCTTTATCTTTCTCGTCATGTCGCACGCTTCACTTCCAGTATGAAGAGACAGTATTTAACGGGTTTTGATGATACGATGTGGTTAGAGAGGTGAGTCCATGTGTACGAGTGGGAGATGTTGGTAATTGGGCTTGCGACCCGATTATTTAGTCCCGCCCACATGGAAATAATATTTATATTATTTATTGGTTAATTAGTATCCTAATCATAGTGGGTTTAGGATTGACTTAACCTACAAGAAATAGGTTTCTTATAATAATATAAATAGGGCAACTAAGGGGATAAAACCATAATCAATCAATTGGAGAACACGTCTCCTTGCTTTTGGCCGCCCTCCTCTCTCTCCCTAAATCAATCTCACCAAAATACTCTCTCTAGCCTAACTATCAAGAGGTTTGGATTTGCGGTGTGAACCAGTATTGATATCCGTGCTCCGTGATATCAATCCGACGAGAGAGACTTGCAGGTCTGTGGATATTGGCATACGAAGATCGTAGCTCAAGCGTAATTCTTCCGCTGCGTACAAGGCTCCAGTTTGTATAAAGGTAATTCGTGATTACTGTTATGTTAGCGAACTTATTTGATATATGATTAGATATATCCTTCAGTATTGATATTGAATTATTGATAGGGTAAGGGTAATAGCACCGTAGCATTAGGATGGGTACCGAAGGAGGCTTGCACCTGAGCCTGTGATGTTGCCATGTTGGGGAATGGGGATGGTGATAATAACTAATGTAGTTGTCTTCATGGTGTGGCAAATTGGAGATGAAGAGTTTATGAGAAACAACTTTACGGTGAGTTTCTGAACCTATTAAACATTATATTTTTATTTTATTTAGGTAGGATTCGGAACAGGTTTCGTTAGACAACTTAAGGTGTGGCCGTCTGCACACCATGACTACTTCTGGAATCAGTCATACAAACAATCGAGATCTCATCTTCAACATGTTTACTGTTTACGATTTTGGAACAAATGTAATCTTTGTGGTTTCAACTTCCATTTGCTGTTTGTCTGCGAATGGAAGTTTGTCATTCTGGTCTGGAAATTAAGTAGGTTGGGTTGAAATGGGTTGAAATAGGTCGAAACCCATTAGAATCTGAATGTTAAACGGGTTTAAATTAGTTGTGTCGGGTCGGATTGAAACGGATAACGGGTTAAAGCAGATTCAACAACAAAAAAATTCCCCAAAAAACATAAATTTATAATATAAAAAGTCATGGGTTGAAATGGGTAACGGGTTCGCCCCGCTTTAACCCGACCTAACTCTTTAATATTATTGGGTCGAAACGGGTTATCCATTTCAACCCAAAAATATTAATGGGTTAGGTTAGGTTGGATAATTAGTGAGTTGGGTTAAATGAGTTAATGGGTAATGAGTTACAATTGACAGACTTAGTCATTCATGATCATAATCGCGATAAATGTAAATTTTAATGATGAACATGTAACATAAAAATGTAAAAACTTTATAAAAACGATTTTACATGTATTTTTTGTCAAACATATCTTATTAACCCTACTCATATTAAGTTAATAGATTAAATTGTAAAAGAATATGATTTCATTTTATAATTTAACATCCGTAAGAAAATCTACAACATCGCTCTCTGCATCTTTCAATTTCCATTTCCTTTTTCAAATTAACAACACTGTTTCTAATTTGACAGACTGCACGACAATTTGGACCTGAGTTTCTTCTTAGGCTGTATCTAGGTGGGGCATTTGCTGGGTCATGTTTCTTCTTGATTTACCAAGGCTTATAGAGCCTTATCATCAAAGGTACACAGTTTTTGAAAACCCACTTAACACAGTAACACACAAAAGGATTAATCACACACATTTATAGACGACCGGATCCAAGATTTTGAAATTTTGTGGGCTCGATATTTAAAATATATTGTAAACAATAATAATCGTAATTTTTTTTAACATCAGAAAAATCACTATTTTTTTAAAGAACCAATATTCAAATAACTTTAGAAGAAAAAAACTAAATCAAAAGGAAAAACCAACATATACCATTTACATCAAACACAACAAAATACATATTTTAAAATATTTTAAAGATAATGACTAAATAGATCAATGTCTACATTTTGAGACCAAAATATATGTAAAATACAAAGATTTAAAATTAGTTACTACAAATTTAGAATGCAATTATCACATTTTTATTAAATAATCAAAATCTATAAATTTAATTATTTAGAGAGTTCAACCACAAGAGATAAAAAAAAAAGGGTCAGACTAACCACACACCAAGATGTGCTTTCTATACCTCAAGTTAAAAAATTGTAAAAATGTCATTTTATCTATTATACAAGATGTGCTTATATCTCTTTATACCTCAAGTTAAAAATTGTAAAAATAAGTCATAAGTAAAATAACAAAAGTCACCCTTTTACTAAATTCATGCATTTTCAAAATCATGATTTGTGAATTTGGTTACAAAAGTTATTTATAAGATTTAGTTTAACTTTTACACCCAAATATTCTAATTACACCCTCTCTTCCTATTCACTATTCCTATTCCATTAATTTCCTATCCTACATCCTATTGTCTCCATCTCTTATTCTTTCTCCTATTCACAATTCTTGTGTAATTTCATTGATCCTATTTCAATTAAATAGGTTCAAGTTCTTTGTCCTACCGCCACCTTGACCACCATTTGACCATTCTTTTTCTCAAGCAAAAAATGTCCCAACTTTTAATTTTCCCACAAAAATTGAGTTGAACATAAGAAAAAATAAACATGATTATTTTTTTAAAGTTGCTTAAAGATTACAATTTTGTTAGATTGTTAGTGTCACCCAATTTGAATGACACCATATAAAATCATTTTTTGTACATGTTATTAAATGGACTAATGTTTGTTTTTATTTGATAATTGTATATTAATAGACAAATGAGCGCCCATGCCTATTTATGCTCATGTTATTAAATGGACACTCACTTGCCCACCATTTAAGCTCAAAAATATTATAGTAAAAAATATTTTCATATTTAAATTAGGAAGCCTCAAAAGTTCTTTTTTGACAATTATTTAGAAACAAATAATTTTTTAGCTAATAACAACATTGATTCTTTTTTGACAATTATTTAGAAACAAATGTAATATCATTTATTTATTTTTAAATATTTTTATTTTTTGTTAACTATCATGGCTCCATTGGATAGAAACAAATTTACAAATTTTATCCACAAAATATGTGAATATGCTTTATGTATTATGTTTGTGTTCCACTTATATGAAAATAAAATATGTAAGCTTTGAAATATTTATCATTATCATTAGTCTATTTAAAATTATACATTGTTTTGATATATTATATATATAGTACAAAGTCGAAGTAATTATTTAAACAACAAAATATTGATAAATTCTCAAGTGTGCCATTGAAAATAACAAAAGTTCAAATTTGTATATATTATACTTACACCCCAAATATTCTAATTACACCCATACTAAATTAATTTTATACATATTGAATCTTTTCCTTCTATTCTCACTTTTCTTTACTTCATCTCTTTTACCAAATTTCCTACAAAAAATTTCTCTCAAACTCAAACCCTAAGCATCACATTGTTGAAAAATATTATACATGGAGCCTCAAAAAGTTATGTAGACAAGGGCCATGTTTGATATCACTTATGAAATGGTGTTTATGACTTATAACTTATCAGAAGTCATTTTAAGCGTGTTTGATTTCTTGTAAGTCACAAGTCAAAATAGCAAGACTTAAAGCACATCACCTTGGTCATAAGTCTTGATGACTTAGGATAAACACGGAACCAAAGGCACTTTAATGAATTTTTAACATTCCAATAATGCCCTTGTTTTAGCTAGGGTTCTCGTCTTCTTTCCTCATATTTCTCAACGTAGCAACCGCACCCTTCCTTTTCTAGCAAAGCTCCTCCATCACTCCAACCAAGCTCTTCCGGTCGGCCGACAACTTCCCTCCATTTCCTTGCCTCTTCCTTCCGGCAACCTCAGTCCGTCGAACAACCCCCATTTCCCCAACTTTTCTACTGATGATTCATTTCAACTTTAATCTTGTTTTTTTATTTTTATTTACTTTCATATTCTTTTTTCAAGTACTATCTTTTAAGTGTTAAATTTGATTTTTTTTAATGTTTGATTGCTTATGTGAAAAAAATGAAGTGAATTTATGAAGCTTCAAGTAAAATACTCACAAAACTGGACTATGAATGAAGTGAATTTAGCTATATTTCATGCTGGGTTATGTATTTTTTGCCTTCCATTTAAGGCCTTGTTTCTGGAAAGTTTGAATGTTTGCATTATATTTGCTATAAGTTTATAATAGCTATGAAAGGAGGAATTTTTTATTCTTCCATATTCTCCACACTTTTGGATAGCAATTGTTTCCGTTTCCCTTATCTTACTGCTATTTGTTCATTTTCTTGTTTTTCTTCACGTCCCTGTCATTCAACTGGTTCTTTCCATTGCTGCATGCATCATGGGCTATGTAAATATGTCCCTGTAAATTTCAAAATTCAAACAATTTATAGCTTAATTATATTTAAAATTGAAAGAATGATATATTCCTTGATTTGCTTCAACCAAAATTAAACTTCAATTCAGTGCCATGTATGGATTTTGTTGCTTAGCATTCCATTTAATTCGGCTTCGTGGTTTATATTCTGCTTTAGCACTTTCAATTCCACTTGAAACTCTATGGAGCTTTCTGAATTATTTACATGTTTTGTGTAGAATTTATAATATTAGAGATCGCTTATCAAAATTTCCTATGCATGTTTTACGTATGTCTTATATTATGAATATTTCAATAAAATTCATAATTTATATTTTTTCTTTTTCTGAATTGTATACATTATTTGTTTTGTAGCTCGATTTTACTTGGTTGATACAGATCAAATTTGTATGGTTTGTGCAACAATGACGATTCATAATTTCCTTAGGAGAAGAAATATAGAGGATGATGAGTTTCAAGCTTATGATGATGACCCTAACTTATTGCATGAGGTTGAGGAAGATGACCCTAATGTGGTCAATCAAACACATATCTCTTTTTTGGGTACGACAGATCCAGAGATGGAAAGAATGAGAAATGCAATGTGTTATCAAATATGTAATAATTATAATTTCAATTAACATTTGGATATTACAACGTTTAACTTAAATGTATTTTTGTTAAATGTCTATCACTTGTTATAGGTATTATTGTTATCAACTTTGAACTTATACACACACACACACACACACACATATATATATATATATACCTATAACTGTTATCAACTTTGAACTTATACACACACACACACACACACACACACACACACATATATATATATATATATATATATATATATATATATATATATAATTTGGGTTTCTAATCTTCTTGATTTACATTTGGATATTTCAACTTATTTGTAATTTTAGGAATTCTCTTTCAAATATAAATTTTTTTATCAAAGAAAATAACATTATTTGTAATTCTAAGTTAAAAATGTTTGAAAATAAATTTGTTAGTTAGCATAGTTTATTTTAACAAACAGGAAAAGATTCTATGGTGAGGTTATTTTAGTCTTTATAATTTCATTCAACATTTTTTTGGATTATTAATCAAACAGTCATACTTACTTATGACAGCTCATCAGCACTTCGAAAAAGCTAAATCAAGCAGTATCATTGATCAACTCATCAGTCATAAGTCATCAGCCATAAATCATAAGTCATCAATCATCGGTACATATCAATAAGTTAAATCAAATGGACCCATAATATAAGTATTTCTCCCATTTTCTTCAATTAAAATTTCATTTTTTTCCAAATTTTTTTCTCGAAATTTTGGACTATTTTTTTGTTCGTTTTGTGCGATTTTGGTGTGTTGCACATTCCTCTTGCTGTGCACCACATGTATGCCGCACAGTCCTCCTACTGTGCACCAAGCCATGACCGCACACACCTCCTTCTATGCACCAAACTAAGGCCGCACAACCCAATTTGAGAGAAATTTAACCTGAGCTAGTACTTACTTTGACAAGTTGGAACCTTGAAAGAAAGAAACAACTTCATCTCCACTAATCCTTCTATCGTGATCCAAATCTGCTCTCCTAAAGTTCACCTCAAACTGGTCCATATTTGGGTTCTGCCCAGCCATCATATCAATTTTATTAGTAATATATCTTCAAAATCAAATCTACGAGGTGCCCAGAAGCGATTTTGACACTACCATGCTCAAAATCAATGTGAATAACTTCAACTACAACTGGATCGATGTGAGAAAGTTAAATTATGTTTGTGGGTTTGATGGAATCGAGGAAAGAGGACGGGAAAGATTTGGTGAATTAAATGGGTGGGGTGTAGATAAAATTGGAGTGTAGAATAGGATGAGTAAGGTGATAAATTTTAAAGAGTGTAATAGGAAGTTAAGGCGGGGTGTAGAGAGTAAGGTGGAAAAATTGGCTAAATGGGTGAGGTGTAAATAGGATTGGGGTGTAGAGAGTATAATTTAGTGTGTGGTTGGTCCGACACTAAAAAAATATGCTACAAGAAATTTGTAGAAACAGGTGAAATAAGTAGCTTATTTGGATCAATTTCAGTAGTGTAAAACCCCGACATAACATTCCGGCTAGGCCAATTTGATAGAAAATTGCATCAATTTGATTAACAAATACTAGCAAATTGTAATGACTGCTGGCGAAAGCGAGGGGAGAGTAATTGATTTAGAGCGAGAGAGAGAGAGAGAGAGAGAGAGAGAGAGAGAGATAGTAATAATATGAAGTCAGTTGGCATGTGAGGTTAGAGATTTAAGTGGTGTGTAAGTTTGGGTAGTTGGGTGCATGACATGTAATTTTCAAATTTATAAAAATAATTTATTTTTTTGTGTGTGCAGAAGCTTGAGGTGGGCTTGAGCCTTACTCAAGCTCTTCCTAGATTTGCCATTGCTTATAGAGATAAACAAAAAAAAACATGACATATTTTACATTTTACAAATCAAACCAAGTGTCTTTTTTTGACCTATTAAACATTTAAACCTCCACCTAATTTTTTTTTTTTTTGGCAACTACAGCCTTAACCTTATGTTAAGGAGAGGTTAGTTTCTTTAACGGAAGGCTGACTCCACTGCTTAGTTGGCAGTGACATGGAAAAGGTGGGAGAGTTGCCACCTAAGCTGAAGGTTTTAGCTGCAAAAAAAATTATAGTTGAAGGTTTAATAGGTAAAAAAACATCATTTAATTTGCAAAAAAAAGTGAAATAGGCTACAAAGGGTTTTTTTTTTTGGAATTATCTCAACACACACACACATATAACCTATAATGTCATTACTTTCTTATTCAAACAGAACCTTCGTGCTTGATGTCCAATCCCCACTTTGAACGTGAAAGTAACCAACTTGTCAATGGAGGTTTAGTTTTACTGGAGTATCTCACAAGATGGTCGTCTCCTCTCTAGAATTATATCGAGTTTTTCTAATGTTTATTTCTTTTCTTTTTTTTGATGCCTACAGAACAAAGACAAGTCTGACATCAATCATTCCAAAATTTCAAGATTGGTGCGTTCTAGCATTCCTATTTCTTAATTTTAAGTTCTTCTTTCTTCTCAATCCAAAAATCCCTTTTCCCTTCCATCCATTCTGGAAATCTAACTATGAGTGAAAATGCATGTTTATTTACTTTTTCAAATACCCGGTTGCTTCATGAAAACAAAAAAAATGGAGATATGCTATAACCACCCATGTTTTTGTTAATGATTTAAGTAGAATCATTGGTCATTTGGTGTAATTGGGGTTTGTTTCAAAGGTGGGTAAGCACGAGAATACTATATTGTGGATTTGGGGATGCAGAGTGCACATTCACATAAGTATTTACAAGCTAGCAGGTGTAAATGATCAAGTATTTACCGAAACTTTCGGTGTGACCTGTTTTGCTCTTAGAATTCGATTTTGACAGTTTTCTTAGCAGTTATTTTGGTAACTGTTGATTAATTTTCTAATTCTAGTCAGGACAAAACATTGAAGGAAATAAATAGATAAACTTGGTCTTTTGCAATAAAAGGATATGGAAAACTCCATCATTGTGTTCTATCATCTTTGATTTGTCATTATATAATAAGGACAATGCTAGGGCCACTCTCATTTTGCACCAAAATATGGGTACTCTATGATGTGGCATACTCTCATTGGTTTGACATTTTATGGGTCCCAGCACTCCAGCTAATGAGAGTGTGCTACATCACAGAGTACACATATTTTTGTGCAAAATGAGAGTGGCCCAAACATTACCCATATAATAACACTCAATTAATAATCTCCTGCTTGAGTGTCGTAAGAGGAGGGTCGTTGTAGTCTTATCACACAAGAATATTCATGTAACCCGGGGCATGTGATAAGGGTCAAATAATTCTTGAAAGAAAGTATGCATGATTCTACAATATATTCAAGTTATATAATTTTCATTTTGTCTTTTTTCAGTTTTCGACATTGTTGTAAACCCCAATATCCAACATTCTGCAAAAATTATTATCTATTGTTTTACAATGTCGAGTGTGAAAGAAATGACTATGAATTTCGGGAAACTGGAGAAGTTTGAAGGGGTTGATTTCCGTCGGTGGCAGAAGAAAATGCATTTCCTGTTGACGACTTTGAAGGTGGTGTATGTGTTGAGCACTCCTATGTCGGAGGTGATGGATGATGGGACTGTGGAAGACCTCTGGAAGAGGAGCAAATGGGAGAATGATGACTACATCTGTAGAGGCCATATTCTTAATGGTATATCTGATTCCCTATTTGATATTTACCAAAATATTGAGTCTGCCAATGAACTATGGAATTCCCTATATGGATAAAGATGTGTCTAGTAAGAAATTCTTAGTTGGAAACTTTATAAATTATAAGATGGTAGATTCTAGACTGGTAATGGAACAATACAATGAATTGCTTCGCATTTTGAGTCAGTTTGCTCAACATAAGATGGAAATGGATGAGTCTATTTCGGTGTCCAGTATTATAGATAAGTTGCCCCTATCCTGGAAAGATTACAAACATATGCTTAGGCATAAAAAATGAAGAGTTGACTCTTGTTCAACTCGGTAGCCATTTGCGCATAAAGGAATCGCTAAGCACGCGGGAGGGCGGCAAGTCCAAAGGCAAAGAGGCTATGGATTCGACTTCCATCAATATAATGGAAGCCGCTAAGGGTTCTTTTAAGAACAAAGGCGAGGGCCAGAAATGACACTTAAACAACACAAGCAATGATACCGTCATGAAACCTAAGGGTCCAAGTTGGATTTACGGTAAAAATGAGCATTTCAAGGCTTATTGCCTGGTGAAAAGGAACAAGAAATTAGCATACAAGAAGAGTTTTGGGCAGGGGTCTAAGGACCAAGGTCCACCTAAACATCAAGGTCATAATCTAACTTGTGGAATTAATTCCGATGTGAATTATGTACCACTTATCTCTGAGGCATTTTATGTGCAAGATGATGATGTTACATGGTGGATGGACTCGGGTGCAACAAGACATGTTTGCAAGGATCGTAGCTGGTTTGAGAAGTATGAACCGATGAATGATGGGTCCATACTCTTTATGGGCAACGAGTCAAAAGTTGCCATTGTTGGTCAAGGAATTGTTGTATTGTATTTTAGTTCCAGCAAATGTATTTATTTAAAAATGTATTACATGTACCTTGTATCCGTAAAAACTTAGTTTCTGGTAGTTTGCTTTCTAGGGATGGTTTTAAGCAAGTTTATGAGTCAGACAAATTTATTTTAAGCAAGTGTGGTGTGTTTATTGGATTTGGATATTTATGTAATGGTATTTTTATGTTAAATATTAAGTATGATGTTGTTAACGATATTATAGTATGTTCTAATATTGATACTTCAGTTTTGTGGCATGCTCGATTAGGTCATGTTCATTATAAACACATGTTGTTTATATCGAAAAATGAGTTTATTCCATCTTTTGACATGAGTATGAATAAGTGTAATACTTGTATGTTGACTATTGGTCCCAAATAAGCTCAATCTAGGCTAGAAGGTGGGGGGGGTTGAATAGCATAGTAGTATTTTTAAAAATACTTTAAAAACTTTTCAAAGTGTTCTCTCCTTTTGAAAATAACTAACTCCTAAGAAGAGTTAGGGCAGCAGAAATAGAGAAGATAAAATAGATGGAAGGTTGTTGCTCTCAATAAGGCTTAGCACCAGACTTAAACAGTTAAAAACAGTAGCAGATGTAATTAATGCAAGGTAAGCAGAGATAGATCAATCAAGACAGTACGCAAGGATGTAGAAGTGGTTCGTACGATGAATAGTACTACGTCCACGACCAAAGTGGTTAGTGTTAGTCCCAAATAGGCTCAATCTAGGCTAGAAGAGGTGGTTGAATAGCCTAGTTGTGTTTTTGAAATTACTTTTAAAACTTTTCAAAGTGTTCTCTCCTTTTGAAAATAACTAACTTTTATGAAGAGTTAGAGCAGCAGAAATAGAGAAGATTAAAACAGATGGAAGGTTGATGCTCTTAATAAGACTCAGCAGCAGAATTAAACAGTTAAGAATAGTAGTAGATATAATTAAGGCAAGGTAAGCAGAGGTAGAACAATCAAGATAGTACGCAAGGATGTAGAAACGGTTCGTACTATGAATAGTACTACGTCCACTACCAAAGTGGTTAGCTTTGGATTTTAAAAGGTGCACTTGTTTATCCACTAGGTGAGGAAGCTAGATCTCTAATGGATCGTGTACAAAAATAGTTTTCAACCAAGTGTTTAATGATTAGAGAAACAATCAATGAATAATTTTTATCTCAAGTGCTAAAGTAAAGAATAGTTAATTTCAAACTAGAAGAAGCTGATAGCAAGTATGATGTGAAGGGTAATCGAACAAAGCTCAGTAAGATCATACGTCGCCCCTCTGGTTTCTAAGGAGGGGTGACTCAAAGAATAATCATGTTGTAGGTAAAACAGAGTGAAGACATTTGAGAAAAAATCATAACAAAACATTTGTTGAGTTGAAAATCAAAAAGATATATATCGAATGATTAAAACTCTTTTTAAATGGAGAGTTCAAAGCAAACAAAATGAGGATTGAATAAGTTTGTCGTTACCGACTCTCCCATACCAGCTAGTAACAACATATGATCAAATACATTTATTAAGATCATGTTAGTGGTCTATTGACCAAGAACCGAATCCCCTAAAGGTTACATTGTTATGGTATATCCGGATTACCGCACTCACGGGCCAAGTGGTGCAATTTAATTTATTTCATTGTTTGTCACGTAATCCCCGTAACGGGTTGTTCATACTTAGTGATCATAAATATTTTCAAAACATAGATAGTACTACAAATGTATCACTATCAAAACATAGCTTGTATTGCAAATTATTATTTTCAATACAAATGAGTATGTCGATAAAGTTTACAAACACGAAAAAGCTTTTCGATATTAAAAAGGTATTTCATGTAAAACAAGTTAATACATGAAATTACGAAATTAAATCATAACGAAGATATACAACAAAGACACACGACGGAGTCAAAACAACTATCGACACAAGGTCGGGCATGTCAATGAAAAAACGTAAAATTCAAGAATCTGTGGAAATCTAACATTAAAAGCATTTAATACTTTTGTAAAGGACCTAAAATAAACGTAATCACTTACCTTATTTTCGTACGCACGAAGCGAAAGTTTCAACCCGCGATTGAAGCCTTAATCTGTCTTGCCCAAATCTAATTTAAATAAAATTACTAAAATTTAAGATTCTGAATGGGGCCTGATTATTTCTGAACTTAATTAAACAAATAAAGTAAAACCTTATTAATGACATTTTAACTAACCGTTAAAAGTTAAAAGAGTCAAACTGTAATTAGTGGAAACAATTAATTCCATCCAAAAGCCTAGGGGAAAACTGTAAATTTGAAACTCATCATTTTCCCCAAACGAAAGAGATGTTTCCATGAGTTTACATCTTCCACCAAACATGCTTATATGTAAAATATAAATCACACACACACACACACAAAACACATACGGTTTTGTAAATATATTATATATAAATCGCATACACACACTGACACACGTGCGAAAACATACAATCACACACACGAAAGCACACACAATAATTTGGAGTATTACCTCCAAATGTATGGCTCTCTCTCTCTCTCTCTCTCTCTCTCTCTCTATGTGTGTGTGTGATTCTGGCCGTCGATTCCTTCTTCTCTCTCGCCTTTTCTCTTTCAGCCGCTAGGTAATTATTATGTGGTAAAGGGTTTTCTCCCCTCTCAACATTCTATTTATATAAGCCCCTACTAGGTTTTCTAACCCTAAACCGAAATCTTAAAAGTTAACTGGACTGAAATTAATTAATTAATATTAATTGAGAATTAGTATTAAAGTCTTAGTCAAAAAAGGGCCTAACCCGACCTAAATCAAGTAATTACTAAATAAAGCAAAACAATCATATTAACTAAAAACAATTATAGTATTAATTAAATATGTCCAAAACAATTATAATTTTAATTAACACGAATTAATATTTTTTAATTAAAACTATCGGAGTATTACCCTCTCACCTCCTTAAAAAAAGTTTAGTCCCTAAACTTTCGCACCTACTCAAAATAAGCCCATATACTTTTCTTGTATCTCCTTGATTTCCCAATTAGTCAAAAAACTGGGTCCGACTACATGGGCCCATATTTGGCCACGTCACTACATGGGCTCATGGTGTTACAAATTGTATCAAAGTGGGTCCCGAATGAAAATGTGGGAACAAAAGTGTTGCGCGGGCCAAAGTGTTATACCGCAGAAGGTGGGAGCCACCTCTTGATCCCCGTACCAGTCACCTCTTGAATCCCACATCACCCGGGGTACGGTTCGGATTTGACGAGGACGTCAAGGATTTAAGTGGGGGAGATTGTAATACCCCAATCCCACATCGGGTAGATGTGGGACTTGAGTGTGATTTATAAGGTGGTCATACACTACTACTAAGCACCAATGTCATCCATGGACTTTTGGGTCGGCTTGTGGTGGACTTGATGACCCAATGTTTTACGTGCTCAGTGGGTCAGTGTATGGACTACACGTAGTGGACAGGGCTTTCGATCTCAAGGCGTTACAAATGGTATCAGAGTGGGTTCCGACCAAAAATATGGGAACAAAGTGTTGTGCGGGCCAAAGTGCTACATCACAGAAGGTGGGAGCCACCTCTTGATCCCCGTACAAGCCACCTCTTGAATCCTGCATCGCCCGGGGTACGATTCGGCCTTGACGAGGACGTCAAGGATTTAAGTGGGGGAGATTGTAATATCTCCATCCCACATCAGTTAGGCGTGGGACTTGTATGTGGTTTATAAGGTGGCCATACTCTACTACTGGACACCAATATCATCCATGGACTTTTGGGTCAGCTTGTGGTGGGACTGATGACCCATGGTGTTGCGTGCTCAATGGGTCAATGTGTGGGCTACACGTAGCGGACCGGGCTTTCGAGCTCATGGCGTTACATGATTTGTTTTAAAGAAGCTGTGAAGAGTGATAAATTGAGAGAAGCCATGAACTCGTAGATAAAGTCAATAGAAAAGGATGAAACCTGGATACTCACCGAGTTACCAACTGGAGCCAAAACAATTGGAGTCAAATGGGTGTATAAAACCAAGATGAATGAACTTGGAAAAATTGACAAGCACAAAGTGCGCTTGGTGGCAAAAGGATATGTACAAGAATATGGAGTAAATTATTCAGAGGTGTTTGTACCAGTGGCTAGAATGGACACAGTGAGATTAATCATTGCACTTGTAGCACAAAAAGGATGGAGCATTTATCAGCTTGATGTAAAATCGTCCTTCCTTCGTGGGGAGCTGAGTGAGGAGATATTTATTGAGCAGCCTGAAGGTTATGTGTTGAAGGAAGAGCCTCATAAAATTTACAAATTAAAGAAGGAGTTGTATGGCTTAAAACAAGCTCCCGAGCTTGGTTTAGCCGCATTGAATCATATTTCTTGAAGGAAGGTTTCGAGAGAAGTTGCAGTGAGCAAACACTCTTTATCAAAACTAAGAAGGAAGGTAAAAACTTAATTATTAGTCTATATGTTGATGATTTATTATTTACTAGAAATGATGATGTTATGTTTAAAGAATTTAAAGAGTCAATGATAAGTGATTTGACATGAGTGATTTGGGAAGGATGAGATACTTTCTTGGGATTGAAGTGTTGCAGAGGGATGATGGCATTTTATCTGTCAAAAGAAGTATGCTTTAGATGTACTTAGGAGGTTTGAGATGGAAGTGTTGGTCTACAATAATGCTCAAATAGGCTAGAGGAGGGTGAATAGCCTATGATGCCAATTTAAAACTTTTCTTTTGATATTCATAAAGGGCCTATTTTAAAGGCATAAGCAATATGCAGAACGAGCATATCTGTTGGTAACACGAAACAACAAACTTGCTCTAAGTAGAGTAATGGACTCTGCTAGCAGACTGCTAATAAATCAAAAAAGCCTGAATAAAGAGTTTTAGCAGCGGAAATAGTAAGGCTTTATATAAGAAGTCTTAAGTGGTTGTACACAAATATATGTTCAAAACAACAACACACTTAATACTTCTCCAAATGCAGGTTTAAGAAGTCATGAGAGAATAGCTTTCGGATAAGTAAAACAGTTTATAAAAGCTCATAAAGGAGTCAAGACCGAGTTTTAAAGAAGATATAATATAAAAGAACATTTGAAGTTTATTCAAAGACAAACTTACAGAATACATCAACCTAGACTCTCTATATACATTATCTATCCTCTTGATCCCAAACTTTAATCCTTACTTAATTATTCATTGAAGAAGTTCTTAAGTGCAAATAGCAGTAAGAGACGACAACAAGGAACATATATGAGAAGACAATTTTTAGGGTCATTTAGATAAGAGGTATCTGAACGACTGAGTGCAGAGCACTCAACTCCCTACGATGGTTGATGATTGCACAATCAATAGCATTTGCAATGGAATACAAATATCAAGATATGAAAGCAATGCAGATAGACAGCTCTTTCATCTTCCTTGGGCATCTTTCAAGATCTATCTTCAAACGGATCTGAAGTGCTTGGCCTCTAGCTTAAGAATAAAGTCTTTGAAGCTTTGTTAGAGACTGAGATCTTCGAAGGAGGTTGAAAAACTCAAATCAAGAAATAAGTTCTTGATCAAGACATCGATCTCTATCTTGTGATTTTCTGATCTCTCTTTTCTCATTTTCTCTTTTCTTCTTAGCAATCCACAGAAAGTGTTTTGCTAAGGTATGGGTTCTTTCATTGCGATCTTTTGTGAAGAACTAAGAGAATCGTTGTTGAAGACGATTTCCTTTGTAGATCTTACAACCTTGTCGAACAAATCAGCTTGCTTGTCGCACTTGTGTCTTTTAGAAAAAGGATGAAGAGAGTTTCTTTTATAGACAGAGGTCTTTAGATCGTTGAAAGATTTTTTATCTGTTTGGAATAATGTTGGCGTTGAAGACTGTTGGATAAAGATTTTGTTCTGCGGATCTTGAACTGTTGTCCATTGGACCATGGTCGGCCCTTCCATAAGCCAAGTGACGCCATGGCCTTGGGCCCTGAAAAATCTCATATTTTTTAGGCCCCAAAATCTCAAAAAACCCTGCCTATTACTCCATCTGTTTTTAACATATTGTCTGGGTTCACTTGGTACACCATTTAAGAAAAAATAATTGAATGAATTATAAATATTAGTGAAATGTGTGTTTTCCTTTAATGCTCTTGAGTATGAGGTCATAATTTAAGTGGATAAAAAAAGTAAGGGTAAAGTGGCAAAATTGTTTTCTTAAAAGGGAAAGTTTTGAAATAAGACAATTATTTAAGAACGGACGAAAAAAGAAAGGTAGATAATAATTTAAAAACAGAGGGAGTATTTTAAAAAAATACCCCTAGTTTAACACTAACAAATCGGACATAGTGAGACAGTGAGTGACAAAGATAGCCTACATTGGCTTGACTCTTTCTAGTTTCTGTAATTTGAAGAAAAATCACAAAAGTAAGATTTCTACTACGGTCCATTCCATCTTCCCCCCAAAAAAATTGTGTTTTTGTGTTTTTTACTTTATGAATTATTGGTATTTTGATAATATAATTGATTTTTTTGAGCTTTTAAGTATGTGAATGAGTGACTTGTCATTAATTGGTGATATTCTAATTGAAATTTGATTATTTGAACATATACTATAATTCTAAAATAGAGAAATTGAGATTAATCGTTAATTTATTTTAATGGAAAAATTGTACATACACTATAATTATATACTAAAATAGAGAAATTGTACATATAAAATTGTTTGTTTGTTTTTTAGTGATAATGAAATTTGAATTCTTTTTGTTAGCTATTCGTAAGCTTTGATTTCAATTATTGAAAGTAGACAAAATGTCATCACGAAAGTATCTCAAGAATGCTTGAATGAGCTAGCTATAATATCTATTGAGAAGAATAACGTTGAAACAATTGATTATTATACTTTGATTACTGATTTTATTCTAAATGTGCTATATATAAGAGTGACATTTAAGTAGTACTTTGTAAATATTTAGTGTTTTATGTCCATGACTCTGTGATGAAGTGTTTTTTATTATTTTCTGTTTATTTCTTTAATTTTTCAAAAAAAAATATGCAACAAAGGAAGGCCCCGTTCGATGTAATTGGCCTTAGGCCCCCAATTTCACAAGGTCGACCCTGCATCAGACTAAATTGATGTGTCTCTGAAAAGTATGTCTGAAACATAGTATACTGACAGATGGTTTGTCCAATAAAGTGGATTCTTTTGACTTTCTAACCAAATGTAGAGAGAAATATCTTGCAGGTTTTCATGTGCTAGGCTCCTTAAAATCTGAATGACTTTTAAGTCTTGAGTATTTTGTCGTTTTTGAACAGCTACAATCTTTTCTCTTTGTAACACGTGCAGAGCTAAGTCTGCTGGTATGATGTTCCTTTCTGAAAATTAAGTCTTCCGGTAGAGAGGACTGCTGGTTGACATAGTTGTGATATGAACAATCAAACCATAGCATGTCTGCTGGTGATGAATCTTCAAGATAATTTGCGTTGTAACAAGTCTGTTGGTGACTGGTCTTCAGAAGATTTCTCACGACTGTAGTAGGTATGTTGGTGCTGATGTACTGGAATTGTTAGTCTATTGATCATCAAGAGATAGTAGGACTAGACCAAGACTTTTCTAATCTTAGACCTATGTGATGTCAAACAAGTTGTCATACTAATTGGTATGCATCCCTTTTAGTCATTTGTTATGACACACAGTAATGGGAGTAAGCAAATTAAAATGTTCGAAATATGCAAAGGAATAAGTTGTTCATCGACATGCTTATTCCAACATGAAGATTGCAATTCTGTCCATAATCCCATTGTTCCAGGTTTCAAGATGATCAAGGATGAAAATAGGGTTAAAGTTGACCCAACTTATTACAAACAAATAGTAGGAAGCTTGATGTATTTAACAGCTACACGTCCAGATTTAATGTTTGTAATAAGCTTCATCAGCAGGTTTATGGCTCAACCTACTGAGCTTCACTTCCAAGCTGCAAATAGGGTTCTGAGGTATCTGAGAAGTACTACATGCTTCGGGATTTTTTATAGGAAGAGAAGGGTTAAAGATTTGGTGGCATACACCGACAGTGACTACGCAGGAGATATTGAGGATAGAAAAGCACCTCTGGTTATGTATTTATGATGAATTCTACTATTGTGTCATGGTCTTCAAGAAAACAACCAATTGTCACTCTTTCTACAACCGAATCGGAGTTCATAACTGCTGCATCTTGTGCATGTCTAGCTGTCTGGATGCAAAGAATTATAAAGATGTTAAGTTGTTCACAAGATAAACGCACAACTATCTTTTGCGACAATAGCTCTGCAATCAAGTTATCAAAGAATCTTGTTCTACATGGCCACAGTAAGCACATAGATGTGCACTTTCATTTCTTAAGGGAACTGACAAAGAAAAGAGCTATAGAGTTGAAGTATTGTGGCACAAAGAACAAAATTGCAGATGTCATGACCAAGCCGCTCAAACTTGATCAATTTCAGAAGTTGCGAGGTTTATTAGGAGTTTGTAAAGAACCTATTGTAAATTAACTGCTTGAAGCAATTAGTTTAAGGGAAGGTGTTAAGAATTACCATGTGCTACTGTTAAGGTTTTTGTTACTGTTGTTGATTCAATAAATAGAATAGAATCATTCCCAGATTTCTTAGCTTCTCATATTATCTTTTGTGAGCAATTCTTTAACATTGTCTCTTTAAGTCCAGTTGGCAACTTGACAAGGCTAGAGGGGGGTGAATAGCCTTTTAAAAACTTTGAGGGTTGACTTGCAAAACTTTTGAAAGTTGGCAGCGGAAATTTAATTTTTGTCAATTAGCTAAAGTTGGCCAGGTGGCTTATGTTTTTATAGAAACTCAAGCTGATAAATATTGGTCAGCTAGCTGACACAATTGTTTTTAAGAAATTACTTTTAGAGATAGATCACTAGATGTAAAGAATGAACTGAAAAACAATTTATCAAAACAGTTAAATAAATATATTATGAAAGTGACTGACTGAAACTTAAGTAGATTAAGACTTCTTAAGTGTTAGGTCAGTTTGCAAGAGCTGATAAAAATAACTGACAAGAGAATTGAAGTGGTTCACAGTAAAATTGCTACGTCTACTACCAAGTTGGTCAGACTTGGATTTTTGAAGTGCACTAATTTTATTAAAAATCTAATTGATCTCTAATGGATCAGTGTACAACTAAAGACCAGTGTTTATGGAGTAAGATTGAATAACAATCAAACTCGTGAGACAAACTGACTGATTTCTAAAAGGTATGAAATGGATCACTCAGTGTTTGCCTAAACAATAACTATAAAGAAATAATCAAAGTAGAGTATCTAGCTAAAGTTTTTCAAGAAAACTAAGGCACATAGAGAATTTCTTTTGAGAGTATATGGCTTCAGACTTCTATATATTTTCAAAGTGCTTCCTATGGGTATTTATAGGAGTTCTTGAAGAGTAACCCGTTATGAACACATTTGAATTTGAAAATGTGTTTTGGCAATGTATACATATCTTCACAAGATCACAGAGATCCTGTTGGAAAGATTATCTTTTAGAATATCTACCAAAAACACAAAATGAGAAAGTGTCAGTACAAGGGAGTGTTCAAGTAAATGAAGTAAACAAGCTGACACTAAAATATTATGGTCAGCCGAAACAAGTAATTGACAAAGAATTTTAAATCACAAGCTGACCAAAAAGAAATAATTTAAAGTTTTTGGATGACAACAAGTGGAATGATTTTAAGTAAATTTTATTTTAATGCAAGATTCCATAGTCTCATTTAGGCTTCTAATGGAGCGTTGAATGTTGTCATGTTGCTTCGCATATTCCTCTTTCCGAGAAATAAATTTTATATTGACTCAGTACTACTGGTTCCTACATTTTTATGTGAGTAGGTCTCTGTAAGACCGACTTACAGATCTTAGTTCGTAAGCCGAGCTTTACTCTCTCACAGCTCAACCCACTAACATATGGTGGGTCGGGTAAAGAGGATCCATCTTACAAAAAATATCCGTAAGATCGTCTTACACAAGTATTTGCCTTTATGGGTAAGTCTACTTCCTTGTTACACATAATAACCTTCATCATTGATAATTCTTCCTTAACTTTCCCTACAATATATCATTGCGGGGAGGCTTTGTTGTTGGCAGAAATATGCTACAAATATTACAGGCATGATTTTCCAATGAATTTTACATTTTCTTTTTGATATGATGTAATGACTCAGTTCCAATAATCACGATGAAAATTCATGCATCAATTAGAAGAAAAAAAATCCAAAGGTTTTACGTGTCTCCCATAGACTTTTGACGTCGATTTCGATTGTCCACCTATTCACCTAAAGCAAATAGCCAAGGTCCTGCTAGGCATCAATGCTAATTTAGCGTTGGCTTACTGTTTCGAATACTAAACATCGTTTTAATAGTGACACCCCTACTCTCTCTCTCTCTCTCTCTCTCTCTCTGTGTGTGTGTAGTCATGATTGTTGACTAGCATGCATCTTTTATTGTATGATCAGGGAGATGGTAAAGACTCCGGAGTTGCATCCTTGGGTGGAATTGTGGTTGCTGTTGCTGTGTGGGCAAGAATTAGGATGAAGATTAGACATTTATGAATCAATTATATATCGATTTGCTTACATTAATTCCCAAGATAGCTAGCTAGGTTTTCTCCTCTCCCTGTTTGAATGTACGTTGGTGATTATTAAGACCAGGTGCTTCCTTACTGCTGATTACTTAACTCTTAATTACCAGTAATTTGTTTAGGCAACTGATGAAATTGGATTTCAAAAAAGGTAGTGGTAAATTTTATTTTATTTATAAACATTTAATGAGTATGTGGCGCATTGTTTTGCCATTTCAGGTGAATATGCGTGTGTGTTCACTCACTCTCTTCAAATAGACAATACTACCCTTTTCTCCTTCTTGGTCATCTTTTAACAAACACCCAACTTCATTATAAACCCAACACTTCCATCTAAAAACATCATTTCAATACAAATCTGGTTTCTTGAAAGAATGTCCTTCAGCCTGCCTCCTTCCCTTCAGTTTAACAATATCTTTATATTGAAAGTCATATGTATATTGTAAATAGTATAGGGTTGAAATTGTAAATATATATATATATATATATATATATATATATATATATATATATATATATATATATCTATGTATGTATATATATATATATATATATATATATATATATATATATATATGTATATATATATGTATATATATATATATATATATGTATATGTATATATATGTATATATCTAAATATCAATCGAACTGTAGATCCGTAGGAGTATAAATATATATGTTTATCCAGATTTTAGAGGATAATAATGTATATTCTCTTCTGTTAGTTTAGTAGTTAACACAATCTCTCAACTTGTAGTTAGTAGCACGTCGAATTTTATGGGTTTAGAGGGGGAATAATTGGGGATATGGCTTAAAAATAGAAAAACAATTAGGATAGAGCATTAAGACTTGATAGTAAAATAAATTACCAACTCAAGTAGGGTTGAATATCATAGGGTTCCTCGATCCTTGTTAAATGGGTTGTTTTGGTGTATAGGTATATAGAGCATGTTTGTTGCAACATTTTGAAAATGCAGTTTTTTTTAAAGCAGAGTTTTTTAAACGCAGAGTTTTCAAAACACAACTTTTTTCTAATAAATGCGTTTGAGATATTGATTCAAACTACTATTTTCAAAGCCGAGTAGTTGCAAAAATGACGACTTTACCCTTTTATAAGCAATATGTTTTACTTCTAAACGCAACTTTTAAAAATGCAAAGTTTTTCAAATCGCAACTTAAAACAAAATGGTAAATACGCAACGTTTAAATTACTTGCATTATAAATACGATAGTAAAAGTATGTTAATCATTAATTTAAAATTAGTTTTAAAACGAACTGAATTTAGATTGAATTTTTAAAATCAAATTACAATTTTTGAAATGGGGATTAAGTTATTAAGGGTGCGATGAAATTAAAAAAGTAATAATGGTAATGGTTGTTAAATAGATGAATGGGACTCAAATACGGTAACATGGTTGAATCTCCAAATGTGCACGACATGAAGGTGGTTTTGATAAGTAACCCCACATTTTCAAATTTGTCATAAATGATATGAATACCCTCAATCAAAAAGATAAAAGTATCATTCATGTTTCTAAGTAGTGCCCCCTTTACTTTTCATATAACATAAATCATCGGACTAGACCCACTCCCCAACAAATATACCCCTTTCTTTTCTACTCATCTACATGCATTGATGAGAAGTATCATATACTTTATACCTAAAATCTCTGACATTGGTGTGAAAAAATCAAGTATGAAGCAAAAATAAACATGTGTAACCATTTTATACTTAAAATTGTATAAAACATAGTTTTTTTAAAAAAATGACCTCCTCGTTGTGAAATGTCTAAACACCATCAAATAAAGATTGCTTAAATGTTCCATCGAAGCCAACCGAACATTTGAGTACTGTCTGGTCTCTGTTAATCAAACATTACTCAAATATTTGGTCGGATCAGGCCAAGCATTTGAGCAATGTTCCATCATATCTGGCTGAAAATTTGAGCAATGTTCTATCATATCTTATCAAACATGTGAGTAATGTTCCATCAGATCTGATGGAACAGTTTGAAAAAGAGCCATCAACCTTAGGTTTTTGATGTGTTATTGTTTATGTTAACAAAATTCAAACACGTTGTCTATTAATTTACCAATTATCCAATGGGCAAGTGATACTGATTCAATTTTTCAATGGTAAGTGTTTTGAATGAAAAAATGGAAATATATATATATATATATATATATATATATATATATATATATATATATACTGTTAATGCTATTGCTCGATCAGAACCGATGAAACAATTACGAATTGTTCCGTCCGTCTTGGTCCAACAGTTAGCAATTGTTTCATGGACCAGGGCCGAAAATCCAACAAAATCCATATAGTAAAATTTTTCCGATACATTTCCCGATCCCGACAAATCGATCGATTAACGTTTCGATAATTATCAAATTCTCACTAAAATCTCGTTTTCTTATATCGTTGTTAGACAATGTTTATTTTTGTTTGTTAAAATTACTTATGATGTTTGTTAAATTTATTTTCATAATTAATATTGTGGTTTTTTCGGTGTAGTCAATAACGACATATTTATTCACCATTAAGTAAATATTCAAGCATACTTTGTAAATATACAATTTGAAATCTTAATTATGATGAAGACATTTTAAAAATATTTTAGTGTCGAAAATATTGTTCATACCCAAAATCGATTTGTCGAGATCAAACACTTATTCGAAGCAAATCTATCTTCCAAGTTTTAGACTTAAAACTACTCACAATCAACAAATTTCATATCTTAAGTCAGAAATTAATCCTAAACATTTCACATACAAATTACAATGTAACTGATGTGCTCGGCCCAAACTCGGTCACGAGCAAAGCATGAGCGATCACCACTTGTCAGTCACGAGCTCGTTAGCGTGGGACCCACAAGCCTAGCGAGCAAAGCTAACAAGGTATCCGAGTAGAGATCATTGATATATCCTGTCCAAGCCTGACCGAGCACATGCCTTACCTGTCTGACCAGGGGGCCATGCCCGAGAATCACACTTATCATCACCGACTTCATGCCAGGTAGCCGGGCAGAGCTATGTTAGCTCGGGCAAACATTGAGCAGGGAATCTCAGAGACTTGCTCTCCAAGACAGGTCAAAAGTTTTCTTATCCGAGCAGAGCACTTACCATATCTGCTTCGACATTCATGCGGTCAGTTGCATATCTTGCCTATAATTTAGTAGTTTCCTCCTAAACATACTAGGTAACTATGGAAGAGAATCCTAAACAGATTCTATGACATTGGGGGCCTATAAATACCCCTCCATAAATCCTAAACACGGTACACACTCTTTACAGCCTCAAACCTCTGTCAATTTGCTTATTAACTCTTACACGATACTTACTCTCACACCGAGTGGTTTCGCGAGGTCAAGTCTTACACTCCAATTAAGGTGTTTCTCTGATTCTTAACAGGTTGTGAGGAGATCCAATCCATACAATCAAGCTCAAATATCATACGCATCAATCGGACGGCCCAAGACTGATTTTTGCATTATTAGTAAAAATACACCAAACACTATATTTTTCATTTTACCAATGAAGATGAAGATGAGGAGGTGGGTTTGGGTTTGGGTTCTTCTCTTCTCTGCCTCTACCTCCTACTCGAGCTTTTTTTTTTCTGGTGAACTGGTATCAAAGAAGATAATAAGGCTCCATTTGTTTCACTGGAAAATGATTTACATAAAACTTTTTCCTCATTTTCTGATGTTTTGTTACTTTAGGAAAATGTAGTCAACGTAAAATATTTTTCAAGTCAACGGAAAATTAAGCTTTCTTTTTCGGAAAATGACTTACAGATTTATTTTCCGTAAATCATTTTCCGAATGTTCGAGCACCCCTCGCGCCCTTCCACAATTACACATATTTACATACACTCACAATATTTCACTCAAAAATTAATTGTTTAGAAATATAAATGGAGTTTGTGCACATTATTTATAAATTATAATTTTAATAAATAGCCACTACATCCTAAAATTAGTATCCACTATATTATTTAAGGACGTCCCAAAAATTATCAATTTTGTTTTTTAAAACATTCTTTCATATCAATTATCAAAATTTATTATTTATATTTGTGAGATTGAAAAAATATGTATCCTTATTGATTTGACATCATTAGTGATAAATTGAGGGTTATTAAAAGAAAATTATTTAAAGTTCAACACTATTTTATATTTAATATGTGTATTAATATTATAATATACATTTTATATTTATTTATATATTATTTTTCGTAACATTTTCCTTATGTTTACCAAACACTCGAAAATGTTTTTGGCATATTTTAAAAGATTTACCAAATACCTTAAAATAATTTTTTTTATTTTTCAAAAATCATTTTCCGTGAAAGAAACGGAGCCTAAGAAATGGGTATGATTAGGGGTGGCAAATGGTCGTGATGGGTTGTTATCGGGCCGACACGATAACAGCACAACACGATAAGCACGAACACGAACACGGTACGATAAGCTTATCATGTCTAATATTGAAACCCAAACACGACACAATAAAAAACACGAAAAGCACGGCACGACATGATAAGCAAAAAAACACGATTTATTTAGTCAGATCCGTTAAGCACGTTAAGCCCGATAACCATTATAAAATATATAATTTTGATTTTTTAATACATATTTTGAAAATTTATGAATATAAATAGTCAAGTAGTTTAAAAGTCATAAATTTTCAAATGATAAAACTATGAAATAATCATGAAAATAGTTCGAAAGAAGTGAATAACCCTTAGTTAAATTTTAAAATATATATTTTAAAACATATATATTTTAGTTATCGTGTCTTATCGTGTCTTACCGTGTTTATCAAGTTAGCCCGATAACAACCCATTTTTTATCGTGCTGGCCCTATAACGGCCCGAACCCGATAAGTCCTAGCCCAAACCCTATAATTTCGTGCCGTATTTGTATCGATCAATCGTATATTGCCTCAAATTGCCACCTCTAAGTATGATGTTCGATTTGCATGAGGGGAAGGAGGTGTTGAGTTTTCCATATTCAAGGCAAGGTTGGGTGGGGGGGTTTGTGTGATAATTTTGATTTCAAAATAGAAAATGATAAAAATAGGTACATAAGAAAGGGTTGAACTTCTAAATATTTGGTCAGTTTGCCCTTTTCCAACGAAGAAAACATTCAAAGTAAACACTATGCAGAGACTACTACTCTCCATCAAATTGATCTCCCAAACTCCTAGAAATTTTCAACCCCTTTTCCCTCAAACCTTACATTCTCTTTCGAAAACAAACCCAGTTCACCATTTCTTCTCTCACTGCTCTACGTCCTCAAATACATGGCCGTCACAGCCCAATCTTCCGGGGAAACTAATTGGGTTTGTATCAAACCCGGTTCTCGCGAAGCAGTCGTTACCAAACGTCCTTTGAAGGGTCAAAGAAAAGGCCTTTTCAATGGCGGAGTTGGGTTCGCTCTACATTCTAGGCGTTATGGTGTTCAGGAACCAAATATTTTGGAAACAACTTGGGCAAGATTTAAGCAATGGTAATTGTATTTATTACTATCGAGTTCTATTTTTTAACATGCGATTTTTGGCATTGCATCTGTGTAATATTTTCACCAATTTATAGAAAAATGTTTTGCATTTAGATGTTTGTCTTTTCCTTTGGTGTTTGGTTGAAATAAATTACTGTAGGTTGATAGTTTGTTGCAGCTTAGTTTAAGGCTTTTTGCTGATTTTAATTTTGCTGGTTGACTGGTCTTAGTTAAGAACATATGTACTTCACACGTGCCGTATTTTTGTTGGTTGTTTGTACATATGATTTCTCAACAAAGCTTCCCTTGCGGAGCTTAAGCTCCAATTTTTTTCATTTTTATTATAAAAATGTCATTAAGCTCTTCACTTAACCTTCCCAACAATAAACAAACTCCAACTCTTTTATATACCTCACCATCTTCATCTTCATTAATTTAATATTTTACTTATATCAACAAATAAAATAGCTAGAAACTTCAAAAAATCATAGAAATTTTATTTAAAAACAATAACATTTACACAACACTGTCTTTGGACCCAAAGAGTTGTTGGATTGCACACAACATGTACATACACTTTTAGACTACTTTCTTCAATGCTTTCGTCCCCGCCCCCCTTTTTCTAGCTCAATCTTTCCTTTGCCACCAATATTATGTGTTATCGTTATTTTTTTGGGGAATGGAGGGGAAGAGAGAGGGAGTATGTCTTCAAATAAACTGCATGGGCTGGTTTTATCAAGTGTTGCAGACAACGGAACAAATTTATTATTAAATTTCTACTAAAGAAAACTGACTAAAAGCTCAAAACTCAGACTAATGGATTAAGATGTCTAATTGTAAAAGTCTGAAGTATTCCAACTTGAATAAATGAATCCTTGATAAATGTTGGACATGTCGTAGATATTGAATAAATATTCTCTCTCTCTCTCTCTCTCTCTCTAATAAGCATTCTCTTCTCGATGTCAAATTGAAAAGCTATACGTGCATACATGTAGAATTGTGTATGTGATGTGTATGTGGATGATATATCCGCGTGTCTTCCAATGTCATCTTATGTTTATATTTAACTAAATAAATAATCTGTGTCAGTGTGCAGATGTCCTTATGTGAATTATCTATTGACGTGTCCCAATGTCTGGTCCAGAAGTTCTAAATAAAAATCTGTCAGCGTCTCGATGCGATGTCAAATAGTGTTAGTATGTTGGTGTTAATTTTCTTTGGTAAAAGAACAACCCAGTGCAAAGGCTTCTGACACTACTGAGGCTTGGAACAGAAATGAGTTATTGTACATGTTGCAATGACCCTTATGCAGGGTCCTGCTTTTAGTAGCTTTGGGGTCTTTGCTGCCCATTTTAGGACTAAGACCTATGAGACCTACTTTGTTTCTTGTTTAAAGTATCCAACGAAGAGCTTTGCTATAGACTGATTTCAGTTTGTGCTGATGTGCTTTAATAACGCCTGAGCCAAAAACCGATCTATGTGGGTTCACATTTTGAAAACCTGCCCTTTTACACATTTATAGGCAACTATGGATAAGCAGGAGGTTCACACCTAGTGAAATGCTTTGGGGCTTAATTATAACTAATGTAGCCGTTCTTATGTCATGGCAAATTGCAGATCCAAAATTTATGACAAAGCACTTTATGGTGAGTTTTTTTTTTTTTTGGGTTAGAATGATGTTCATTTTTCTTTGCATTGCTTTAAAAGATACTCCCTCTATTCCCCTCAAAGAGTCCAGTTAACATTTTAAGGATTGAAAGAAATCTACATATATACCCTTATTCTTAAGGATAAAACTAGTTTTGCAGTGTTGCTAATTATAAGTTTAATGCAACAAGGACAACTTTTTCTCTCAATAAATGTATAAGGGTAAACTTGGAAACTCATAACATTTACAAGCTTAGTTTTTGAAACAAGTTATGTGGAACCTCTCAAACTAGAAAGGACTCCTTGAGCGAAATAGAGTGTGGATTATAATAAGCTTGAAATGTATTACTTTATATGTGAACTTTAAATTTGCTTAATGAGCAGGTATCGTTAGACAGTTTGAAAAGTGCGCGTATGTACACCATGATTACTTCTGGATTCAGTCATACAGATGCTGGTCACCTTTTCTTCAACATGATTGGACTCTACTTTTTTGGATCAAATGTAAGTTCACATGTTTGAACTCCCATTCCATTTAATATTTTCTTTTCAACTGCTATCAAGATTTGTCCATGAAATTTCATACTCTTGAAGAATGTATAATAAGATTTTGCATTAGAAATGGGCCTAAAACTCTAACTCCTTTTCCATCTTTGCTTGTTTTAGTTCACGAGTCATGAAAGTTGGTATACATAAAATTGACATCTAGATTCTAGAATGCACATGCTGCTTGGTTTTATCAGCTGGAAACTTTTAGGTGATGTATGTACTAATTTTTGACATAAAGGTTTTTTCACTTTCTCTCTACTGGTTGGAACTGCACCTGCCTCTGTAGGTTGTTAGAAAGTCATTGCACTGAACACATGCTGAAGACCACAAAAGAAGTTTAAACTGCTTGACATTATTATACAAGGGCATTATAAAAGTCTAGACCATTTGATTAACTCAGATATATTTAGTGTGTGCGAGCACATTATGCTGAGAACTTTGGAACAACGGTCTTGAAACCTCTACAACTATTAACTTGCACGAGCACGCTTAGTTATGCTAAATAGCACTGACCAACAGATATAGGCAACTTGATGATCTGTTATAATTGAGACAAAAGAGAGTATAGGCAACACTCATCAAAAAGTCATGGATCTCTAGTCTACCAAGCAAATTAAGGTTGTACTAGCAAAGCACCTGTGCAGTGATGTAATTAGTCCATTGAAATCAATTTTGTCTAGCAAATCTGGTATCAGTCTCAATCCTGTTACTTTTCTGATGGTGCAATGCATAAAGCTAGCTTTGGAACATGCCCTGTAAGACTTTAAGCATGCAACCATGTCGTAGGATAGAGGTACAGAAGTGGATAAATACCATTCACGAAACAAATTTGCTTAAAATGACTGCTCCCCTCAAGGCCTCATGCCAATAGTACCTTAAGAACTTCTCCCACAAAATCAGCTACACCCTCCGTCCCAAATTGGGTGTCCCTTTTTAGTTGTATGCAAGATTTGAGGAAGTTGATTTTTAGGCCATCGTGGTAGTACATATACATGAATGCGCTTATTGTTCACACTCTAGTGTTGTTAGTGCACATTGAAACATGATAGATAGCAAAGATGAATTTAGTAACTTCATACAAAAAGGACGCTCGATTTGAGACAGGAGGGAGTACAACTTAACATGCCATTTGTCAGAGAATTATTTCTGATTAGCAATTTGAAGGACTAAAACCTTTTGTAACTGAATAAGACATCCAAGATTACTTTAGACAAAGTGTAGCTGCTCATCATTCTGATTGTTTAGTTCACCATTTAGTGCTCAAATTCAACGTTGTCTAGCACCAAGAGAAATTTAATAGACCTAATCATTTATTATGGTTATCATGAATGTATACTATCCCAAGTGGCCGCAATTTTTGCTAAGCTAGCTGACACAACTGGGAAATCTCATTGAAGAAGGTAGAGATCTAATGGACAAACCTTGGAAGTGCAAGGTTGATGAATTGATGACAAGCTTGCTAGTTTAGGTCACAATTGTTATGTAAATTGCTTATGTTTAGCGAGAACCTGTAGAAGTTAGGTGTCTCCTTCAGGATGATTATGGACCCCTGTTTTTATTCCACCGTTGTTTGTTCTATTTTAGCTATTGTATCCAAAAAGAAAAAGGGAACCTAGATCTTCCTTGCAGGAGTACACAAGGGGACTTAGTTTTTATGGTGAGGCAGTATATGCTCGCCAACACAATATAATACCGAACTAGCATGGAACATACCCAAAGACAAATGTAAACTGATACTCATAACTACCATTACCTTTACATTGAGTGAGCGTCTCCTTAAGGGTGTGGTAAGTGCGAGAAACTCAATCTTTGTGGGGAAGAAAAAAGTTCCATTTAGGAAGCACCTAATAAAGTTTGATGAGCCAAAAGATGTGTATTCAAGCAAGTCAAAACGGTCTTTACACTAGCAGAAGAACATCTGAATTCACTGTGTATAATGCCTATTGAATTCATGAAATCTAAAGCTAAAAGTCTGAAGATAAAAAGAATTATGTTTTTCTTACCAGGGTCATGCTCATGCTCAAAACAACTAGCAGACTTAATCAACTCCAATTTCTAGAAGGTGATACATTAGTTAAGCATTATCTCATGAGGATTCATGAGAACAATGGTGAAATTGTGAATTGACTTGTCAATACAATGCTGGCACATGCAATAGAGAAGAGTGGCTCAACGCTATGAATAGGACCAATAGGCAGAGGAGAGAGGGTGATGACACAAGAAGCATGAAGCAAGACTGTAAGAGGCTTCATTGGGGACATGTTAGAGCAATGCTGATTGGGCAAAGGCAGTAACACTTATTTTGATAAAGAAATATCAAAAAATTGTTAGGAGCCTAAAAAGGTTTAATAAATGATAACAAGAGTAATTCTGGAAAAACAATAAGTATCCTTTATACAATATATAGTTAAAATGATAAACACACTTTGTTCTACCCAAAATGTGAAGCAGAACTATGTGAACTTTTAAGCACTTATAGACCTCAGGAAACTGGAGAGTGGAGACAGACTGACAGAGTGCTGGGTATCCTCTGCTAAGATGCTGAGTTAGATGTATAAATGTATACTGATGCTTAAATAACATGAAAAGCTTGCCCAGGTTGTTATGCAGTCCACGGATTAGGAAATGAAATAGTAAGTTTTGTGGATATACACCTGCCCATATTATCATTGTTGATGGGATCATTTTATGTTAAGAAGGAAAATAAAATTCGGTAATCCATACTTTTCTGATGAATGATTATTAACTGCAGCTTTCATTTTTATTTTCGGTTTTCTAATAGTCTTGCAAATTACACTTCATTGATCAGATTGGAAGAATTTTTGGACCTGGAGTTCTTCTGGGCCTGTATCTAAAAGGGGCATTTGTTGGGTCAGCTTTCTTCTTGGTGCACCAGAAGTATTTGGAGTTATCATCAAAGGTACAGAGTCACTTGAAAGTCTTTGAAAGTTAATCTGGCATGCAGAAAGGGGTTATCTATGGAATCACATTTTGTCTCCGAGGCTTAGCTGGCTATGAGCCTATGATTGCAATTGCTCTTTACCCAGCTTTTTCCGAGGTAGAATGGACAGTTCTAACCATTCACATACCGCACAAAGGGGTTGCTCTCGTATTAGAGGTGCTTGTTCTTGCTTAATACGGAATCACCTTAACGTTGACCCTAGTCATGGTCCCCATTTGCACACTATATGCCCTCCAATCCTAATAGATTTTCCACTTTCCCAATAAATTGAGTGTTGACTTTAAGAAGCTTGGACGGTGTATCTAGATGTTATGTTATTAAGCTATGTTTGTGGTAATTTTATTATTCTACTTCTCAAGAATGATTTCTCTCAAATACATTATAATAATATAATATATAGATGCTCCGTTTGCACCTAGTTTAATATCAGATGCTATCAATCCCAAGGGGTGGGAGAGATAGCAAGGGCACTCAATATAATATATAGATGCTCCGTTTGCACCTAGTTTAATATCAGATGCTATCAATCCCAAGGGGTGGGAGAGATAGCAAGGGCACTCAAGGCAAAGACCTTGAGGTCCTTGGTTCCAATCCCCATACCAAGGGGCCATACTTACCTATCAAAACAAAAATCAGATGCTATCCATTATGGAGGGCATAAACTAGATGATAAGGGAAGACTCCATAGTAAATTTTAGGTCTCATATGACTTCAAAGTCCTGTACTAAATTCTGTGAAATATTGTTAACGTATTTCCATTTTGATACCTACAGAAAAAACAAATGTTTGGTGTCGATCATTCCAAAGCTTCAGCCATGGTACGTTAGCATTCTTGTTCTGTTAAGCTCTGCTTCTCCAAAATCCCTGCTCCCTCTCAACGATACATAAGATCAAGCTAAGCAAGTTGATGAATTATTTAGGAAAGTCATTTACTGCAGGACAAAAGCCTCCACATTTATTGTTTATAATGCTTCGTGTGATGTCCCACAGTGCATCATTTGATAGTGCTCACTGTTTCATTCTAGACTACTAGTTGAGCCCTCATTCCTGCTTTGTTAACATTGCTCTTATTCCCATCACCTTCTTGTTTGGACGTTTTGTTCTCTTTCTACTTCTTTGTTTTTTAATGAAAATATAGTATATCTGATTGTCATCTTAGAACCTCGTTTCCAGAAAAGGATATTGTTGTTGCTTTTAGAAACAATAATGGTCCAATGGAATGATGCTAACCAAGCATCTTTTCTGCATGACAGAAACCAAAAAATTAGTAAACAGGTTAAATAATAATGGCTTACCATTTTGTTCAGCAAGTTAAGTTTGGCTCATGGGTTATTTGATGGAATGAAAGGCAACACAATGGATCCAAGTTTCGTCTTTGCTGCAGTAGCTAATGGACTATATAAAGAATATAGGAGAGAAAGCAAGGCAAATATTTGATTTTTATGTCATTTTCTATTTTGTATGAAACCCAAATATTTTTTATGAACATTTAGTAATGTATTTCTAGAACGTGGCAGAGATCCCAATGTAATTTTGTAGTAGTCAGTATTTTGGGCACTTGTCTATCTCTTCTTGTTTCTTCATTTTCTGTAGACGTTTGTGTCTGTTTCACGATTGTATACATACTTCCCGTTGTTGATTTTAGTTGAAAATTTTAAGGATAAATGGATAAAAACTGCCTTTGCTGCGGGTTCATTTTACCCTCCAAAATCTAACTAGCAAGGTTGAAACTTTAGATCTATACAACTTTCTGACTGATTGTCTCATATAGGGAGCTAGTGGAGCAGTGAATGCTATCATGCTGCTTGATATGTTCCTCTTTCCCAAAAATGTAGTCTTATTTGAATTCTTTATACCAGTTCCTGCTATCCTACTGGTAAGTCTACTTCCATTCTCACATATAAGAATTGTATGAAGGTACATTAATATGTTGTGTACCGTATATGATTCTCCAAACAATGTCATTCCAGGGAGTCTTTATAATTGGAAAAGATGTGTGGAGAATAGTAGAGGTACAGTCTTCCCATGAATCTTTGACTTTCTTTGTATATGATGCTCCAGCTCCTTTAACAACACAATAGCATTATCATAATGAAAATGCATGTAGAATTAAATGCTCAAAATAATCTCAAGTAATTTAGGGAAACAACTCCCTGATTTTATGATTGTAACAGTAGTTTGTCTCTGTGAACCAGGGAGATACTGAAGTTTCTGGAGCTGCACACTTGGGCGGTGCTGCAGTTGCTGCCTGGTCATGGCTAAGAATTATAAGGGGACGTTTCTGAATTATTCATTGATTTGAAAACCTGGTTTCAGGAGAGCTTGTTACGAGTGCATGTTCCTTCTTCTTCATTTCCCCTCCAGTTACAATTGTTACTGGGTGCACCGACCCTTAATTAATACTGTATTTGTTAAGATAGGCTAGCAAAATTTGATCTCAGGATATGTTAGCCTCTTTACTTATGTGTTACCAATTCCCCCGTTTCTTTTGAGATCAGTTTTATTAACAGCCAATTCAAGTTTTGCTTGGGCTAATTAATTTCATGTTCGACTTTTATCTGATACAACAAGAGGATTGAGTGTCTCATTCCTTGTTTGTATTTCTGAATTGTGATATTAACCTCGGCAACTTGGATGGAAATCTTTGTTGATTTACGTATTCCAAAATAATGAAACTTTGCAAGTATATTATTTGTGTTGTACACAAAGCATCAACCATTTTTTAAAAATTTATTCTTTTCAAACTCAAGCCATCAACCCTTTTTAAAAAATTATAAATTGTATAAAAAAAATTTCTTTTTAAGAAGGGTTGATGGTTTGAATTTGAAAGTAAAAAACATAAAAACAAAATTCTTTTCAAACAACTTAATCCAACTTTTAAAAATATATATAAACTGTGTACAATGAAAAATTGTAGTAATCATTTTTTTTTTAAAAAAAGACTAGTGTTTTTAAAAATAAATTATTTGATCAAGGTCAAACTAACTTAAACCAATTTATTAAAAAAAAATACATCAATTAAAACAGAAAATAATAAAATTTATCACATTTGAAAATACATTAATTAAAACTTGAAATAGGAAATTGATTTAATTTATAAATACATCAATTTAAAATAATACATCTATTACAAGAGTTATTTTCTAATAAAGTCTCTCAAGTGGTTGCGAACCTCATCGAAGCAATTTCGAAAAAGTTTTACGTGTATCTTCTATCCTGTTGAAGTGAGTTAGTTCAGGCAGCTAAGTATTGTAGACGAGCAACATCAGCCTACAAATTGTGTCATCCTCATTTGTAAGGTTTTTGTTGTTGTCACTATTATTAATAATAATGGCGACATATGGTAGCATAACTCGGGGATGCGAACGCTACCTAAACCACTTGAGATACCCTGGTACATAATCATAAGGGAATTGGGCTTCAAAAAACCCTAACCTAGTAGGATTCAAGCAAACTCGTCCCAAGCTCCCATTTCCTCGGCATCTTATCGCGGTCACTGACGTACTTGTTATTGTTTCGACGACAGTTGACTTTCTTTGGGATATATACCATATTCTAAATTATCTATACATACCCAAATTGTCTCAAACACCGGTCAAACATGTATGGCTTAGTGATTGTGAAAAGACTCACTTCAACTTTGATAGTCGGGTATTTGTGAAACAGAGTCCAGTAGACTTCTTCACATGTAAATTGGTCTAGTCTATATTTGTACGTACGCTAATCCTCCACTGATTAAGCATATGTCCTTCGTCTGGTAGAAAGGACCCACGTAATACGCATGGGTGAATGGGTTTCCATCGGTCTCTCCTTATTGGTCTAAATTGAGGGAAGTACTCGTATATCTAAGCCTACCAAAATTACGTAAGAAAAATCCAAAGTTATTAAATAAAATAAACAAAAATAAAATGTAATTCACACCCTCACATAATTAAACGTACCTCCATCAATTTTAAACAATCTGCAATCAGATCAGTATCTGCTCTAGATAGTGGATGTTTAAGACATATGACTGGTTCTATTAAGAACTTGAAAGACTATGAGAACATCAATAAAGGATCTGTGACCTATGGAGGGGGGGGGTGCTAAAGGCAAGATAGTTGGTAGAGGTACTTTGAATGTAGATGGTCTACTAAACTTACAAATGTCTATCATGTTGAAGGTCTTAAGACAAATCTCATAAGTATCAGCCAACTGTGTGATGATGATCTTCAGGTTAGATTTGATAAAAATTCATGTGAAATGTTTGATCAAACTAACAAATGTTTATTGACAAGTACAGGATCATTAGATAATTGTTATATATACAATAATGTACAAACTTGTCAAAGTGTTAGCACGGATGTCACATATTTATGGTATCAAAAGTTAGGGCATATGACTTTTCGTAAGCTTCATGAGCTTGTGAAACATGATGCTGTGAAAGGTTTACCCAGTTTGAATAAGAACACCACAAAAGTGTGTGGACCATGTCAAAAGGGTAAGCAAACTAAGGCCTCTCATCCTCTCACTTCTCATTGTTCCACATCTAGATGTCTTGAGATGATCCACACTGATCTCATGGGTCCCATTAAGGTAGAGAGTTTAGATAAGAAAAAATATACATTTGCGTGTGTTGATGACTTCTCTAGATACACTTGGGTTGTTTTCTTAAAAGAAAAAGACAAACACTTTTGGGGCTTTTAAAATATAGTATACTCGTGTAATGAACTTGTATGCTCTAAAGCTTACTAGAATTAGATCAGATCATGACATGAAATATAAAATTCCTCTTTTTCTACCTATTGTGATTCTAATGGCATAACTCATGAATTTTCAGCTCCTAAAACTCCACAACGAAATGGAGTGGTAGAAAGAAATAATAGGACATTACAAGAGATGATTACGGTAATGTTAAGTTCCAAAAATTTGTCAAAGAGATTTTGGGCAGAATCCCTAAACACAACTTGTCATATTGGAAATATGGTCTACTTGAGACCACGTAGCACCATGACACCCTATGAAATTTTACTAGGAAAGAAACATACCTTAAAATATTTTCATGTCTTAGGGTGTGTGTGCTATTTGCTTAATGATAGGGATTATCTTTCAAAATTTGACTCAAAAAGTGACAAGTGTGTTTTCACAGGATACTCCACTAATAGTCGTGCTTATATGGTATTTAATCTTAGAACAAAAACTATTATAGAGTCTATGAATATTGTTTTTGATGACTTAACAGATCTTGGCCACAAAACTGTTGAGAATGATGTTTCAGGTTTGCTAGATCTTGGTGATCATAAGAAAAATGCACAAGCTTCAGATCCTGCAACTACTGGACATATAAACACTCCTCCAGTTCCAGAGAATACAGATACTACAAATTCTGAAAATTCTGTTAATGTGGATGCAGCTGCATCACAAGCTGCATCGAAAGGTGCATTAGTCAGAAATTCTAAGGATGCTGAAACAGAACCTGAACAACCTGAAACTACTTCAGTGTGACTGATCGTAGTCAAAATATTCCCAACCGTATTCATAAAGTTCATCCTTCTTCTCAAGTAATAGGTAATGTACATGATGGTATGCCAACTAGGAAGAAAGGTAAGGTTGACTATAGGAAATTAGCTTGCTTATCCACTCTTAAATGTGAAGAGTTTCATGCGTCATGGTATGTGTCTTCTATTGAACCAAAGAATGTGAATGAAGTCTTGTTACTTTTAGTAGTTAGTTTTAGTAATTAGTTTAATTTAGTTTTTAATCAGAAAATTTTTCTAGAGTCCATTTTTTATTTGCTTTTATTGCTTGTTTTTTTAGATATGACTCTACAACTTTTATGGATGCACCAAATGATCAAAGATTATGGGCAATACATTGATTTGTTAACCTTGTATTGTGATAACACCAATGCAATTTGTATAGCACAAAAATCTAGTTCAACATTCTCGAACAAAACACATTAATATAAAACACCACTTTATTAGAGACTTGGTTGAACAATGAATTGTTTGCATTGAACATGTTGGGACTGAAAATCAAAGTGTTGATATTTTTTTTAAGAGTCTAGATTTTAAGAGATTTTCCGATCTTTGGAAATCTCTTGTGTTATTTGTCATTTAATTTTACACTTAGTTTAAAATTAATATATATATATATATATATATATATATATATATATATATATATATATATATATATATATATCCATGATTGCATTTTGTCTTTAGAGAGCACTCTAGATCATTGACTCGCATGTTTGTGCCTTTTGTTGTTGCTTGGGAATTACATTCAAAATCAGTTGTGATTTCTTGGTTTATGATTCTCTCTCTCTCTCTCTCTCATAGTTCTTAAGCATGTTGAAGTCCACAAAAGAAAGAGCTACCTAAAATACAAGGGTTGTAGCATTTTATCTTGGTACTATGGAACTATGGTCCTAATGGGTTAATCTTGAGAAAAATGAATACCCTTGGAAAAGTGTGAAAGCTACCTAAAGGAAAAGAGCTACCTATGAACAATGTTTGTTGTCATTCTCTATTTGAACTATGAATCTTTGGATTTCATGGGTTGATCTTGTGCAAAATGACTTCCCTTGGAAAATAGTGTAAAAAGTTCCTAGTGGTATGTTTTGTATAGCTTGAAATAAAGTAGAACTATATTCCTAGGGAAATAAAGTACCTATAGAATCTGGAATGAGAAAATTTGTGGGAGAGAAGTATGTTTGAGAAAGAGAAAAGATGCAAAAATTGCACAAAATTTTATTATTGATGAATGCACCTACCAATACAGCTGTATCATGAACTACATCCGTTTGATCTGGTCCGTATCACTTATATGTGATTGCATTATTCTTTTACCTAGCTTTTAGTAATCATGTTTTAGGCATAAAATTTTAGGACATGCATTGTTGGTAAGGATATCAGCTTGGTGAAATTTTATCCTAAAATAAATTGTGCAAATCAATTTCCAAAAAATCTCCATGTTGAAAAATATTTAGTGGTTGTCTAATTTTTATGGGGAACTAAGAGGTATTGAATCTAGATATGAGATGATTAGTTATTGCTAGAGGTGTGATCAAGTCATGGTGAACACTTAATTGTGTTTTTCAAAATCTTGGATTTTTGAGAATTCCTAAAAGATTGTTTCTCCCTCTTCCTTCTCTGGCCAAATAGGGGGACAGAGGTCAAGTGTTCATATTTTTGGTGATGATGATGAATTTGATTCCTTGTAGATTCATCATTGTGATTATTTCTCTCATAAATTGTTTCATGTTTGTTTTGTATGCATATGATTGCATCATTGGTATATTTTGATTTGTGTTTAGTAGATGATTTCTGATTTTATACCTTGCACAAATTCAGGGAGAGTTGAGATTTTCTAATCAATACGTGTTAGATGTTTGATGGTGTTGAAAAACACTTGTCATTTGATTTGATCAGAAAGGTTCAACAAAGGGGAAGATTGTAAGGGTAAAATAGGGCCGACCTATTTTACTCAATTGAATTTAGTGTTGTGCCCTTTCTTTGTCCAAAAGCTATGGGAACTATTTATCATATTTACTACTTTCTTGATTCTAAAGCAATAGTAAGTACTGCCATAATTAATCACTTCTAAAAGCTCTCAAGAGTCCTTAATTAAATTGATAAAATCTTAGGATATATTTTTTGACTTAAATTAGGAAACTAATTTTGGAAACTAATTTATTTCCTAATCATTTGTTTCCTTGGAGTTTTCGTTTTCTTATTTGTGTAGGAATCTAGCTCAAGCACACACACACACACACACACACACACACACACACACACACATATATATATATATATATATATATATATATATATATATATATATATATATATATATATATATGAAGATCACGTTCAGGCTGAACAGTAAGAAAGATAGAGATTTCATAGAGAGAAACTGAGAGCTTTGCTGGAAATCTGGATGCAGCTCCGGGTGTAGCTTCATCACGAGCTACATTGTTGCTGTTGCTGTTGCTGTTGCATTCCTAGTTTCTAGGAAGCTTATTTTTTAATCTCACGTTTTTCATACCTTGTTTTTGTGGGTTTTCCTCTCCAGACTTATTGTCTTGTGAGAGGTTTGATATTTTGGCGATTTCATATTTATGTTTAAGAAACTTATAATTCTTTTAATGAAATCTTTTTTGGCCATAAGGCTGGATCTACAAGCATAGCTTGTAGATTGTTTGATAAATCTCGGTTTTATTACTGCTTTAATAAACTTAAGACTTTCGATGTCTTGTGAGAGGTTTGGTATTTTGGTGATTTCATATTTGTGTTTAAGAAACTTATAATTGTTTTAATGAAATCCTTTTTGGCCATGAGGCTGGATCTACAAGCATAGCTTGTAAATTGTTTGATAAATCTCTATTTTATTACTGCTTTAATAAACTTAAGACTTCCGTTGTTTATGTTTTTTATTTTCTGGTTGATGCACCTCCGGATGCAGCTGCATCACAAGCTGCATCGACAAATTCCTTGAATCCTTGCTACTATTGATCCTTCACAACCTTTTATAACCGTTGTGACATTCCAATATATTTCATTCCTATTGAAGAACACATTTACACAAACATTTCATTCTTCCATAAACATTTAGAAATCAATTTATGAAAACTAATTTTTTATCTCGTTATTCCATATTACATGTGCAATATGACCAAGAAAACCAGTAAATGGCTCAACTATCGTGGGACCTCATTCTTTAAATCCATGCCTTAACCAATTTCTCATTGCCAGCTTGTCGAGCGCAAGGACGACATTGTTGTGGATCCCCTATTTGTGCACAATCCTCATCCTCCTCATCTTCTTCCTCCACTTGATTAGGTTCATTATATTCCATATGTTCATGTGTACTAGACCCAGCTTCATCACTTAAAGTTATGCCCCATCTGCATTACAAGCCTTTGTGTCTCTTTTTCATCATCATAAATCATTTCATTACGGCTGTAGATGACCTACAAGCCTACACACATAAAAGTAAGCCTAAACAAAACTCAACAAAAGGAGATTTATCTGTTAACGAGAATGCAGGGAACATAGCGAAGGCTAAAGAAAAGTCAACAAACAAAGCAAAACAAAGCAAACAAAAAACAAGCCCAATGTCCACCTCCAACAAGGGTTCTGATCGAGGTAAAGGTCAAGATCACCCAAACAACCTTCCAAATTCGTTGCTAAGCAACGACACCTCATTTCCCAAACAATTTTCCAAATTCATTACTAAGCAATGACACCTTATTTCCATTTGCATCTGATCTTCCATATTTCATTATTGGAAATATAAATAGTTATACAAATGTTTTCGGAGATGGTAACTATGGTTTCAGAGTCGCAACTCATTTCCATTATAGAAATGAAGAAGAATGGTTGCGTGTTAGGCATGATTTGATAAGGGATATGTCAAAAAATCATGAGTGTAAGGGTAAAATAGGCATGACCTATTTTAGTCTTGTTTTCACCTTTCTTGGTCATAAAGTTTTGGTGGATATTTGGAAACAAAATCTTTATGAGTCATTTTTGGAAACAAAATATTCCTAAAGATTTTTTGTTTTATTTTTGGAAACAAAATTTTCCTAAAGATTTTTGGTTTTATTTTTGGAAACAAAATTTTCCTAAAGATTTTGTGGTTTCTTGGACCTAAATCTTAGGAGTTGTTTTTGGTAACTAAATCTTTGTATAAATCCTAGTCTAACCATGATTCTTGAGTTCTTTGATATTTGGTAATCAAATCCCATTAAATTGGTAAGTTGTTGATTGTTCCTTAATAACTAATCATTTTCCTTGTAGTAGATGGACTGTTTTTGGGTGTGTGTAGGAGACGCATAACTATAAATAAAGGTGCAAGGATTCGTGCTATGTGCAGAGCTCCAGAGAGAGAATAAAAGCCATACAACCGTGGTCTGAAGTTTAGAAGTTCAGCAGCAGTTTTTTCCAGTCCCGAACTGCAGCAGTCAGCCTGAAGTTGTCAATGTAGCTACATCGGCAGTAACATCAGAATTCTAGAAATCTGTTTGTCTTCCTGTTTTATTTAAAGGAGGCTGATTTTGTTTCTTCCCACGTTTTGTTTAACCTGTTTATGTGGGGTTTTTGTTCTCCAAGATTCATTATCTTGTGAGAATATTTTGTGTGTGATTTCACAAGTATTGTCGTGTAAAACAATTATTCTTTTAGTGAAATCTTTGTAGCCTTGATGCTAGGTATACAAGTATTAACTTGTAGATTGTTTGGTAAACTTTTGTGTTTAATTTCGTGCTTTATTATTAAGTCTTCCGCTGTTTTGATTTTTCTGTTTATTGTGACTTCCATTGTAGCTTTTTCACAAGCTACATTAGAAACTGCATTAGGCAGTTTGGAGAATCCTAGCTACTTGTGTTCTTTCAATTGGTATCAGAGCCTTCTCTTGACATCACTAAGAGTTGATTCTGGTTGTAGCCGTGATGGATTCTCAATATGATAATTTTGTTCGTCCTCCTACATTAATGAATACAAATTACTCAAATTGGAATGTTGAGGAATTTGATTTTGATGAAGAGTCAATAGCTCTTTTATCAACCAAGTTTAAAAATATTTTGAAAGCCAAAGAAAAAAAATAGATTTTCATCTTCAAAATCCAAAACTGCTTTCAAACATGAGTATATTAAGTTTGTTCCTAATGAAGACTACTTCCAAACCTCTGAAAAATCTTTTACCAACCCTTTTGCTAAACAGTCTACATCAAGTGATAAAAATATTGATTCTATTCGATGTAGGGCTTGTCAAGGGTTTTGTCATTTTGCTAATCAATGTGTTAATACTTTGCATAAAAAAGATTTGCTAGTTTTTGGTGATCATGAGACAAATGCACAAGTTTCAGATTCTCGCCAGCTTGGATATTCGATTATGTTTACGCACTGCAACGCTGCAAATTCAGGAAGTTCAGGTGATGTGATTCAGAATGTTACACCCAATGTGATTCCGAATGTAGCTACATCGGAAGTCACATTGGACAGAAACTTGATAGACACTGAAACAAACTTAGAACAAGCAGGAAATCAGTCCAGTTTGACTGATCATGGACATGACATTCCAAGCAAAATCCAGAAAATGCATCCCACTTCACAAATCATAGGTAATATACATGATGAGATGTCCACAAGGAAGAAAGGTAAGGTAGACTATAGGAATCTTGCTTGCTTGTCCACTCTTGAGTGTGAAGATATCCATGTCTCATGTTTTGTAGAACTTGATCAATTTTCAAAAAATAATTTGGGTTCTTGGTTTAGTAAAAAACATAAATGTGTTGAGACAACTTTTATGAACCAAATGATCAAAGATTATGGGCTTCACATTGATGTGTTAACCATGTATTGTGATAACACATATGCAATTAGTATAGCAAAAAAATTCAGTTCAACACTCTAGAACAAAACACATTGATATAAGACACCACTTTATTAGAGACATGGTTGAACAAGAGATTATTTGCACTGAACATGTTGGGACAAAAAATCGATTGGCTGATATATTTGCCAAGTGTCTTGATTCTGAGAGATTTTTCAATCTTTGGAAATCTCTTGTGTTTTGTGTGTCATATGATTTTACACTTGTTAATTATAAAAAAAAATAGGCATGATTGCATTTTGTCTTTAGAGGGCACTCTAGATCATTGACTCACATGTTTGTGCCTCTTGTGGTTGCTTGGGAATTTCATTCAATATCAGTTGTGATTTTTCTTATAATTTTCTCTCTCTCCCAGTTCTTGAGTATGTTTGAAGTCCACAAAGGAAAGAGCTACCTTTTGAAATTTTTGGGATGCAGCAAATTTGTCAAGGTACTATGGAACTTAGGTTCTCATGGGTTGATCTTGAGAAAATTGACTCCCCTTAATAGAAAAAGTGTGAAAGCTACCTAACGGAAAAAAGCTACCTATGAACAAGGTTGTGGCACCTTTCTTTTGGGACTGTGAATCCTTGGATTTCATGGGTTGATCAAATGTAAAATTGCTTCCCTTGGTAAATAGTGTGAAAGGTTCCAAGTGGCATGTTTTTATAGCTTGAAATAAAGTAGAGCTATATTCCTAGGGAAATAAAGTACCTATGGATTTTTGTTGTGAAAAATTTACGATCTTGGGAGAGAAATCTAGTTGAGAAAACAAAAAAAAATGCTAAATTGAAAATAAAATCACAATTTTGGCGAATGCATCTCCCAATGCAGCTACATTAGGAACTACATCCTTTGATCTGGTCTTTATCACTTATGTGTGATTGCTTTTTTTTTATTCTTTTGCCTAGCTTTTTGTTATCATGTTTTTAGGCATAAAATTTAAGACATGCATTGTTGGCAAGAATATCAACTTGATGAAATTTTGTCCTAAAATCAAACTGTGCAAATCAATCTCAAAAAATCTCCATGTTGAAAAATATTTAGTGGTTGTCTAATTTTTGTGGGAAACTAAGAGGTATTGAATCTGGATATAAGGTGCTCAGTTATTGCTAGGGGTGTGATCAAATCATGGTGAACACTTGATTGTGTTTTTCAAAATCTTGGATTTTTGAGAGTTCCTAAAAGATTGTTTATCCCTCTTCCTTTTCCGGCCAAATAGGGGGAGAGAGATCAAGTGTTTATGGTGATGGTGATGAATCCTATGATTTCTGACTTTATACCTTGTACAAATTCAGGGGGAGATGAGATTTTCTAACTAATGTAGGTTAGATGGTTTTGATTGGTGTTGAATAAACACTTGTCTTTTGATTTGACCAGAAAGGTTCAACAAAGGGGGAGATTGTAAGGGTAAAATAGGCATGACCTATTTTAGTCTTGTTTTCACCTTTCTTGGTCATAAAGTTTTGGTGGATATTTGGAAACAAAATCTTTATGAATCATTTTTTGAGACAAAATATTCCTAAAGATTTTTGGTTTTATTTTTGGAAACAAAATTTTTCCTAAAGATTTTTGGTTTTATTTTTGGAAACAAAATTTTCCTAAAGATTTTGTGGTTTCTTGGACCTAAATCTTAAGAGTTGTTTTTGGTAACTAAATCTTTGTATAAATCCTAGTCTAACCATGATTCTTGAGTTCTTTGATATTTGGTAATCAAATCCCATTAAATTGGTAAGTTGTTGATTTTTCCTTAATAACTAATCATTTTCCTTGTAGTAGATGGACTATTTTTGGGTGTGTGTAGGAGACGCATAACTATAAATAAAGGTGCAAGGATTCGTGTTATGTGCAGAGCTCCAGAGAGAGAATAAAAGTCATACTGTCATACGAAGTTTTAGAAGTTCAAGAAGAGCTTTTTCCATCTCCGAATCGGCTGTCAATGTAGCTACATCGGCAGTAACATCAGAATTCTAGAAATCTGTTTGTCTTCCTGTTTTATTTAAAGGAGGCTGATTTTGTTTCTTCCCACGTTTTGTTTAACCTGTTTATGTGGGGTTTTTGTTCTCCAAGATTCATTATCTTGTGAGAATATTTTGTGTGTGATTTCACAAGTATTGTCGTGTAAAACAATTATTCTTTTAGTGAAATCTTTGTGGCCTTGAGGCTAGGTCTACAAGTATTAACTTGTAGATTGTTTGGTAAACTTTTGTGTTTAATTTCGTGCTTTATTATTAAGTCTTCCGTTGTTTTGATTTTTCTGTTTATTGTGACTTCTATTGTAGCTTTTTCACAAGCTACATTGGAAACTGCATTAGGCAGTTTGGAGAATCCTAGCTACTTGTGTTCTTTCAATGAGTTTTATGTGTGGGCTCTTGGTGATACTTTAGTACTATCAAGTCTACCCCTTAGACTTGATTGTGATAAATATCCGACAACTGAGGACCATTGGTTGCAATTGGATCGACTAGGTTATGTGATTGCGACCGTATATCAAAAAATTGTTACCAGTTGGTCTCGAACAAATCATTGCTACACGTTCTTTCCACTACAATGTTGTACAAATGACAACCAACCTTCATCACAACACATTAACTCCGGGTTAGTTAATTCAAGTTATGCACTTCATAGCATTGGATTTGCCTAAATGAGCCCAAATGCCTTGTGTCTATTTGGGTTGGGAAAAAATATGTGATCCAACGATTAGGGATTACAAAATACACTCGAAAGGACTACGAAAAAATTTCAAACAACAATGGCAGGGAAGAAATTATGTAATTTGTAATTCTTTTTAGCTTTGTTTTATCCATGTTGTTTTATTTATTTTTAGAGGTAAGGCTCATTTATCCCTCCGTAAATCGAGTGAGGCTAGTTGTCCCCCTCACGTAGGGGTGGTAATCCGTGTTATCGTGTCGTGTTTGTGCCTCACTATTGTGTTTTCATGTTATCTATCATATGTGATCATAAATATAACAATAAATATTATTTTGAATACAATAACAATTTCATATCTTTCGTGTCGTGTCATGTCGTGTCGTGTCGTGTTGTGTTGTGCTGATCTTATCGTACCATTTGTCTTTGTAATCGTGTTTTATAATCGTGTCATGTTGGTTCGTGCTATCGTGTCGTGTCAGTCATTGTCACCCTGTTTGTATTTTTTTTCTTCTTATTAATAAAATTCACCATGTTACCACCCATGTTTCTAATAAAATATGTAATTGGTATACGTAGTGTTTGTCGGCTGGGGTGGCATTAGTGTATTTGAAAAAATTTATTTTTTTTGTTTTATACAATTTATTAAAAAAAAATTGTTCTCTAAAGGGTTGATAGCTTGAATTTGAAAATATTTTTTAAAAAAGAGTTTGTGGTTTTAATTTGAATACCCATTACAACAACCACCCTCCCCGCCTCTCTACCTCATTCTCCTCTTCCTTCGTCTCTCCACACTTTGGAACTGAAGTTAATACCTAAAAATCTATTACATCAAATACTTGGGGTAAAATTCTGGCTGGTCTCTTCTCCAAAGTTTCTAACCCCTTCAGTACCCCTTTTTTTTTTCAACAGCAAAAGGCCATTTTTCGAAATATTATTCCAAAAATGTCATCATCTCATTCAACAGCTCCGGCAACATACTTTGGATTTGAAAATCACCATTATTGGGTCGACGGGACAGTGCCCCTTCGTGGAAGTTCGGGGGCAGCGCCCCCGAAAGATAAACAATTTTTTTGATTCATGAAATACGAAACTATAATGGATCTGTGCTCGGTTGAATGATTTTTCAGTTGGGACGAAGGCAGAGAAGAAGGAGGAAGAAGAAGGCTTACGGAGGAGATGGAAGAGAACATGTGGAGGACATGGTCTGGTTTTTTTATGATTTTGTATCGCGGTGCAAACTAGATTAAATAATATTTTATGTATCCTGGTTCAAAAATTAATTCATCGTGGTACATAAAAGTTGATACTGTAATGCAACTTGGATTAGGTATATGTATCGCGGTTGAAAAATAATTCATAACGGTACATTAAAGTTGATACCGTGGTGCAATTAGACTAGGCAATTAAACTATTGAATTGCGGTGCAAAATTTAATGTAATAAAATTGATGGATCGCGGTGCAATATGACTAGGCAATTAATCCATAGAACCACAGTGCAAAAATCAATGCAATAAAATTGACGAATCGCGGTACAATAGGACTAGGCAATTAAACTAATGAATCGCGATGTAAAAATTAATGGAATAAAATTGATAAATCGCAGTTATATAGTCAATGCACCGCGATTCATTTTTGTAGCGCATCTCATGCTCATTAAGGGCATCGTAGTCTTATTGACCTCAAAAGTGTCATTTTCCAGTTTGAAAAATAAAAAACACAGGACTGTAACAATTAGAAACTTTGAAAAGTGGACCGACTCGTAATTTTTTCAAATACTTATATCTAAGGTAAAAGACACAATTGGGCTAACAATGTAAATGGGTACAATTGGGCTTATATGGGTTGGGCCACTTGGACCTATATCTTTAACACTCCCCCTCAACTCGTACACGCAACTTTTGTGAAGTGTTCGAGTTGGAGAGACACAAACAAATGAGCCTTTACGACAAATGGGACTCTATGGGCGTAAAGCAAATGTGCCTCTTGGGCCTAAAACAAATTTGCCACTTAGGCCTAATGTGGGTTCCCGGGAATGTGCGCCCGCGCCCCCCGCGCCTTGGATAGGGATGCGCGTACGTGCGGATGCGAGACATCACTGCTCTCATTCCACCCTCCCTTGTTTAGGGGAAGACAAAATTAAAAGTGCAAGAGGAGTGTTGTCTAAGATAGCGCGTTTGAATACGCCTTGGTAACTTTTAGTGGATTTTTGGTCCAATATGGGAGTTTTGGGTTTTCTACATCAAGTTATCCCTTGTTTAAGGGATACCAAGATATAGGAATACATCACTCTTTCATTCTCATTCTCCATTTTTTAGGAAAAACGGAAAAATGCAAGAAAGGAGTGTTGCGAGGCCCCACTATGTATTTTATGAAAATAGCTTTATGGCCTATTTCGGATCACTATGGGTGCTTTGGGTTTCCTGCATCAAGTTATCCCTTGTTTAGGGGATACCAGGATATAGGAATACATCACCTTTTCATTCTCATTCTCCTTTTTTTAGGGGAAAACGGAAAAGTGCAAGAAAAGATGTTGCGATGCCCCACTGGATCCAAAATGTTTTATAGAGTCGTCATCTTTATTTTAAGGAATAAATAAAGCAAAATAAAAAAAAAAAACCAGAGATTGTAAAAACGGGTTCGGAGGCTAAGTTACGAGTTGGGCAGGTGCTAGGCACCCAACTCGCCCTTTCGGTCTCAAAAATAATTTTTGGCTTAAATTATGCTTTTTGTTATATTTATTTAGCAGATAAACAAAGCATTAAAAGACAGGAAATAAAAACAAATACATCCGCGGCTACATTATTTACGGACTCGCAGCCGTTTCTTTACAAATAATTACAAATATACTTCAAAATATTTGGCCATAATAATGGCTCTTTTTAGTGTTATTTCCTAACTAAATCCGGGCAGCACAACGGCTTACATTTTTATATTAGGCCGGATGGAAAATAGCACTTTTACAAATAAAAACTTAAGACTTACCTACTAGCGGACTAGAGTGTGCTCGCTCTGTCCTTCAGGGAGAGGGATCCTTTTTTTATGAAGTGGTGTGGGGATTTGGGCAGAATGACTGCTTCCGAAAGTTACTTTTTGCCTCGGGATCCGGGCAGAGTAACGACTTATTTTGGTTGTTTTGGTTGTTTGAGGAAGGCCGAAATCGGGTAGAATAACAGTTTATTTATGGCTGATTTGGTCTTTTAAATCGGGCAGAGCAACTACTCTTTCCACGATTTTTGGACCGGGAAATAGGGTGGAAACCTAGCTGGGGGGCTAAGGCTCACTTTGACCGGTTGGTTTTGAGTTTGGAGGAGATTTGGCAGGGTTTCGAGGCTTTGGAGAAGGATCGCTCACTATCTCACTTCGCTCTCTATTTCTCCAGCGTAACAACGACGCGGAGAATTCTTCGGGGAAGAAAAGTTATCTCTGAAAGGGAACCCCGAAGGCTCTATTTATAGCCTGGAGAGAGGACACCGAGGGAATTAAATTTTCTCTCTTCGTGCTTCATTCAGTTGTACAGAACGCGGACAATTTTGCACATTACGACGAACTGTAGCAGTCCTGTAGCAGTTTAGGAGCATTGTAGATCCAATCTTGGTGCCACCCATTGATGAACTTGGCGCCACCCCCATTTGGAGCATGGGTGGCGCCAACTTAGGCTTAGCTTTTTCATTTTTTGCACTTTAACCCCTGCATTTTACTATTTTGCGCATTCTGCTTTGTCCTTTTGCATTTTCAACCCTGTAACTTGACATTTTGTTAAGTTTTAACAGGTCTTGATATTTCATGTCATGTTACATACCGAGTGCGAAATTGAAATTGGGGTGTCTGAGCCCCTCAACGATGGAGTCTACGGGTAACCGCGACTTCGAGTAGGCGAACATCGTTGATAAGAAATAGACTCTACAATTTCGTGCAATTAATCGAGGAGAGATGCAACAGTGCAAACCTTATCCTAGCGGTTTACATTTTTATACCAAACCTCCATATCCTAGACATTTTTAGTCAATTATAGCAGGTTATCGTAGTTTTTAAGCAGATATGCAATAAAATGCTCTGATGGTCGGACCTACTATTGTAGGTTGCCTACTATTCCTTAATAAAGGAAATCAGACCAAACGTAGTTCGGCCTCAAGTAAGACGAACAACCAACGAGGATGTCATGTCCTTCGGGTCAAAACCCGTCCGAGAACACAACGGAAAAAGATTTGCATGTTTTTCGAAAAAATCGTATTCAACTGGTCAAAACCTGTCATCAAACACGGTATGAAGATTTTTAAGTTTTTCGAAAACCATATTTCAACCGGTCAATACCTGTCGTTGAAATATATTAAGAGGATTTTCAAAAACTGTGCTCAACCGGTCAATACCTTGTCGTCAAACACAATAAGAAAATTTTCAAAATTTTCGAAAACCGCACTCAACCGATCAAAATCCGTCGCTGAGTACGACAAAGAAAGACTTTCTTCAAATTTTTCGAAAACTGTATCCAACCGATCAAAATATGTCGCTGGATACGGCAAAAAGATTTTTCTTTTTCCTTCCTTCTTCTTTTTTTTGCTTTTTTTCTTTTTATGGCTCTTTTTTTTCAATATTCCTCTTTTTTTGTTTTTTCTTTATCTTTTAAACCAATACTTGAAAAAGATTTTTCTTTTATTGAAGGTGAAATAGGAATACTTTACCTTTCTTACCTTTTTCACATTTTGGTTGCTGCTGCTGATTCAGCTGATTTTGATATTTCTGTCATTTTTGCTTCTTCAAGCTGGGGACTTTTTTTCCTTTTCTCTTTCTTTTTTTTCCTTTTCCTTTCTTTATTTTCTTTTCTTCTTTACTTTTTCTTTTTTTCTTTTTTCATTCTTTTCTTTATTTTCTTTTCTTCTTTTCTCTTTCTTTTTTTCTTTACTTTTCTCTTTCTTTTTTCTTTTTTTTCATCCTTTTCTTCTTCTTTTTTAACAAAAATTCTTCTTCGCCGTCGATTTTCCTTGCTTTTCTGCTTATCTTGCGGCGGACTTGCTGGGGATATGACTTTTCCTTGCCCCTGGATGGATGGATGGTCGCCAAATATGGTTAACAAAATTACTTTTGTTAACTTTCCGTTAAGTCTTAGGAGCCATTTTGCAATTTTGGAATTTCGAGGATTTAAGTGCTGAACTTGAGTTGTCTGAAGGGGGAAAAGTGAAAATTTCACTTTTCCTCCTTTCTTCTACGGGGATGAAGGCAGAAGCCTTCATTTCTCTCTTTCTCCTCTGCTTCAGCTTTCCTCCATAGCCGACGGAGCAGCATAATTTTTCATATTTCTTCCATTTCTTCTCCTTTTCTCAGTTTTTTTCCGCCAAAGTGCTTGTTTTTCCAAATAGATGGCTTCTTCTTTGAGATCTAGGAAGGGAAAACACCAATACACCAGATTCGGGTGATGAGAGGAAGGAACTTCCTCCTTTGACCCAGAATCATGTTGAATATTTCTACTCAAAAGATGACTGTGGTAATTTGGTCCGCGATTGGCACAAAAATGTCTCGAATCTTCAGAATCCCGATGTAAGTATACTCTTTCACCAACTCATTTGGTTAATTTCTTCAGATCTGCTTAATTCTTGCACTTCTTTGGACTTTTGGAGTATATATATACTTCTTATAATGCTTATGCATGCAATTTTATGAGTTAAAATGATGCAATTTTGGTAATGTTGCATGAAATTTATGCAATTTATTTTTACGAGACATTATTGAACTAGTCGTCACTATTTGACCCTATTATGCATGATTTATGCAATTAATGCAAATGTGGCTATATGATGCATGTTTTAGGCCTAAAAATATTTTTACATGATATATGCCTATGAGACAGACTTTTCGGAACATAATGCAAATTTTTTCGGACATATTTTCGGACCCATTTTCGGATACATACATGACAAAACAGATATATTTTATGCACCATAATTCACTTTTCATGCATGCCTATGCTGCAGGGATATAATAAATGCCATGAGAAGATTTTCTTTTCATAATTGGTGGCACTTTATTCTTTTTTTCGCTAATGCTATAATGCAGCTTATTGGACTATAAATGCAAATGATGAATGCATATATCATTTATTTGATGCAAATGCAATGCCTAAAAATTTATGGGATGTTTTACTAATATGATGCATGGGTATACTTATTTTATCATGCATGCGAAATGCAAAACGCAGTATATATTTTTAAATGCAAAACATACACTTTTATGACGCCTAAAATGCCAAAATACATATTTAGATGCGAAAAGATGCATTATTATTATTTATTTTTATTTTTATTTTTTAAAAAAACAAAGATTTTTTTTATTATTTTTTTTAGCAAAGTGATTTTTTATTTTTATTATTTATGATACAGTAATAATTGATATACATTTTATTTATGCCAGAATGCAAATGAAGATTCTTAAATACATGATAAAATGTAAAATGAATGAATGAAAGACATATATTTATTATTATTATTTTTATATACAAGAACACATACTCTGTATTATTATATATATTTACACACATTTTTTCTTTTCTTTTCTTTTTTTTTTAAAATTGCCTAATCTACCGATTACGCAAGAAAAAGGGTTTATGAGAATCTTACCTTTCTTTCCTCCCCCCCTTTTATTTTCAGGAGCGCGTTACCTTGACACGGGTTCGGGCGAGTTGCGACATGGTGATGGACATTTTCCATCTGATGCCCGAGCCGACACGGGTTTTGGTGGAGGATACAGGCCTCGGGGTATTCATGCGGGCATTCTGTCCCTTCCGCAGCTATATGGCTATATTTGATACATTGCGGAACTATTGGTGGGACACGACCCATACCTTCCACTTCAGCTGGGGAGAGGCTACTATGACCCCGTGCGATTTTGCCGCTATCAAGGGTATCTCTACCAGCATCGGGCGGACTCTTGAGCCGGATTATACTCTCTGTCAATATCATGACGTGGTGGAGGATCTCCTGGGCTTCGTGCCCGAATATAAAACTGCGGATGAGATCAAAATTGGCAGCGTTAAGAGATGGCTTTTGGCGAATGCTGGGAAAGTCAATACCGGGGATAGCATTGCTTTAACTCGCGTCGCCAGAGCCTTTCTATTTTTCTTTTTAGGGATGTCGCTCTTTGCCAATTCATCCACATCTCTGAGAGTCTCCCTCCTAGGCTGCCTCCGGGAACTGGACCGCTTGATTGAATATGTCTGGGGGCAGGCGGGCCTGGCTGAACTTTATGCCTCCATGGACAGGGCGAGTCGGAATGAATCACCGGTTATGACTGGCTTTGCTCCTGCTTGGGAGGTACATTTCTTTTCTTCACACTTTCAACTTTTCTGTCAACATTTTTTTTTTAATTCATTTTTTCATCATTTTTTTCTTTTCATAGCTGACTTTCGTTTCTTTTTTTTTTTCTTTTTTTCAGGTGTGGGCTTATTCTGTTTTTGATTTTACACCAGGCCCACTACGCAGCAGCGTTCACAGACCACCTTACTTGGCTAAGTTTGTAAATGCAAACCGGAAGAAGAAAGATAGGGACGACCATTTTCTGGAACGACTTGGACTGCAGGACAGGATAGATAGCTCAACCTCGGGCTCAGTGCATTTAGTTCCTTGGCAAAATTTAGTAGGGCCATATGAGGTCACCTTAACATTGAGCCGCTGCCGGATTCTCATGGTGTCGATCATGAATGATTCTTTATACATGGGCGAGCGAGTTAATCGCCAACATGTCTTGTACTCGACATTCCCAGTGGTGTTGTCTGCACCTCCCCCTTGGGTGATCGTTCCAGATCTTCTTCCGAACAGGTATCTTTACATGTCAAAATTTGTCATGCCGCCCAGTGATTATCCAGTCATGTCCTATGAGGAGTTCTTGAGGACGATGCTCCATTCTGCTTCCTCCTGCCCCTGCGGTTGCCAGGCGTGCATCCGACGCATTTGATAGGCCAGGGTCCTCTCGCCCAGCTCTTGATGCACAATCTGAGTTCTCTATGCCCGATGATTCCTTCTCCACCTTCCGATATCATCGAGATGGAAGACTTATAGAGCAAGTCTTACCCGATGCGGATATTCCCGAGAAGTACCGTGTCCCTGATCATGCTCACACGGTATACATGATCACTCATTTTTTTTAGCATTACTTCTTTCTTTTTTTAACATCATCATCATTCTTTTTTTTATCACTCTTTTTTTTTTACTGATGCATTTCTTTTTTTTTTTTGCTTCAACACCCTCTTTCTTTTTCAGGTTAAGGTGTCCACATACAAGAGGCTGCTGCGGGGCTTAGTCAGCATCAACAAACTTTACCAGCGGCTCATGGATGACTTTTCTTGCCGGGGTAATGATGCTATACGGCAGACCAGACGCCACGATGATGACGACGATGAAGCTGGCGGGTCGGCTCGCCCTCGGGTGAGAGGTAGAGGTCACAGGCTCGGTGGCGGAACAGGCCCTCGAGTGATGGGAGCTGGTTTTGATAGGGGCAGAGTGTCCTGCGATTATTAGCTTCTACTACCTACGCACATTAGTTTTTTTTTTCTTTCTATTTTTTTTTAACCAGAATCTGTACAAACATTTATTAGGTAATGCAATATAATTTTATATGATGCAAGAAATGAAATGCGGACTCAAAACGCATGTACAAAGTAAAGCTATACCGATATCTAATGGGTAATGGCACGCTGTATCTCAGAAACATATTTTAAAAATAATATACCTTCGGGCTCGTGCGGGCTTTTCTGATGATCTGTGGGGAGAGGAAAAGGCAGTCGCCTCCTTCTGTTCTCGGCCATATAATTGTTGCAGGGCTATACTTGGCATAAGGTTATTCTCATAGCCCCTGCGTTTTTTCTTCGCAATCAAACAGGGCAGCAGTGAATGGTCGGAACCCAAGTTGTTCGGCTGTTTCAGGACAACTGCAATGCATATAATGAATAGGACGAGGACACTTCTGGTTCTTCTCATTCTGATGAGACTGAGCCTTTTCTGTGCCTTGCAGAAGAAGTATATGGGCCCGGCTGGATGGACGCCGCAGACACTGATGGACCACCTTGGGGCTTAAGCTGCAAAAGAAGGAAATTTTTTAGGGGAACAAAAAGGGGGGTAGAGGCAATAATAGATATGTACATGCAGATAACGCACAATCTAAATTTCTTTAGTAATTATTCCTAAGTTGCACCTTAGGACTTGTATTTTTATATTTTAGTATTTTAATGCGAGCTTTTATCGTGGTTTTTCTTTCTCCTTTTGTCAGTCGAGCCCCTCGCATGTTGAAGACTGGAGGTAGGATGTCGAGGATTCAAGTAGTGCCTTCCCTCTCCTTTTTCTCCTGATTTTATTTTTTTATGCTCTAATTTTTGCCTAGGCTGTCCTTTCGAGTTTTCAACCTAGCGAGCCTTTATTTCTCCTTTTATTATTATTATTATTTATTTGCTCTAATTTTTGCCTAGGCCGCCCTTTCGAGTTTTCAGCCTAGCGAGCTGGAGAAGGAAGCACTTGCCAGACAAATTGGCTCAAGCATAATACCTTTTGAGCTTGTCGAGATTGAAGGGTTGAACGAGATCTTCTCCTTCTTGGTTCGTGAGGAGTATGGCACCTCCTGATCAGATCTCTTTGAGAATATACGTCCCATCCATGGAGATTTCCATTTTCCCCTAGTATCAACATAACTAGGGGGTTTTTCTCGAAGCACAAGATCCCCGACTTGGATGTCGCAGCCTTTGACTTTTTTATTGAAGACCTGGGCTATGCGTCTTTGGTAGGCTCGGGTATGCTCCAGGGCTAGCAAGCGTCGTTCGTCAATGAGGGCTAACTCTTCAAATCGCCTTTTGACCCAGTCAACTTCTACTATGTCGGATTCCATCATTACTCTTAATGATGGTATTTCAACTTCAATTGGCAACACTGCCTCCATACCATATGCCAAGGAATAAGGGGTAGCTCCAGTGGGTGTGCGGACTGAGGTGCGATAGCCCAGAGGGCTAATGGCAATTTTTTCTGGCCAGTCTCTTCCTATGTCAGCCATTTTTCTGATGATGTTTTCAAGTGGTTTGTTGGATGCTTCAACGGCACCGTTGGCTTGCGGCCGATAGGAGGAGGATTTATGCCTTTGGATCTTGAACTCGTCAAGTAGACGGTTCACGTCCCCTTCAAAATGCGAGCCATTGTCGGAGATTATCTTGAAAGGCACTCCGTAGCGATATATGATGTTGGTCCGGATGAATTCGGACACCTTTCGGGCATTTAGGATTTTATAGGAAGAGGCTTCCACCCACTTTGTGAAGTAATCGACGGCTACTAGGACATATTCATGGCCATTGGATACCTTCGGGTGAATTTGGCCTATGACGTCGATTCCCCATGTCGAGAAGGGCCAGGGGGCTATGGAGTTATATAAGACATGCGGGGGCACGTGTTGCAGGTTGGCAAAACGCTGGCACTTGTCACAATGACGCACCCACCGAATACAATCGGTTTCAAGCGTACTTCAATAGTATCTCTGCCGAACAAATTTCTTGGACATCATATGGCCATTCATGTGGGGCCCGCAGGTACCACCATGTAGCTGATCCATGATTTGCTCAGCTTTGGCCTGATCGACGCATAATAAATTAAGGCCTTGATAATGCCTTTTATATAGGCTGCCACCGCCGAGTACAAATTGTGAGGCCCACCTTCGCAGGGAGACTTTCCCTCTTTTGTCTAGGTCAGGAGGATAGATTCCTTTCTGAAGCAGATTTAGGATATCAGCGTACCAGGGCTCGTGATCTGCTTCAGGGGCTGCATTAATTTTGAAGCAGTATGCCGGCGTGACCCTTTTCCCAACGATGAAAGTTTGGGTTTCTGTGGGAATTTGGACTAGCGATGCCAGAGTGGCTAAGGCATCAGCGAATTGATTTCTATCTCGTGGCAGATAGTGGAACGAGATAGAATCAAATCAAGCGGCAAGTGCTATTAATTTGGCATGATAGAGCTGCAACCTGGGATCCTGGGTTCTCCATTTCCCTTCGACTTGATTTATAATTAGAGCCGAGTCTCCATAGACTTCGAAATCTTTAGCTCCCCTTTGGAGAGCTTCTTCTAGGCCAGCAATACAGGCTTCATACTCGGTTGTATTGTTTGAGCATTCAAACTCCAACCTTATGGCCAGCGGAGTATGAGAATCGGCTGGGTCTATGAGCAAGATTCCTATGCCAAAACCTCTTTTATTTGCAGCCCCGTCAAAAAACATCTGCCAGCTGGTGTCGTGGTCAGTAATTTCCAAGACACCTTCGTCTAGGAAGTCAGGCTCAGTTGCATATTCGGCTTTTAAGGGTAGATCGACTAAGTGGTCTGCAATTACGCTGCCTTTGATAGATTTGAGTGTGACATAAGTTATGTCAAACTCGTTGAGAAGAAAGGACCACTTGGCCAGTTGGCTGGAAAGTGATGGCTTGCCGAAGATATACTTTATAGGATTCATCCGAGAGATGAGCTTGATGGATCGTCTTTGCAGATAGGTCTTGAGCCTTTGCATGGCCCAGACTAGGCCGGTGCAGCTTTTCTCCAAGGCTGAATAGTTTAACCCGCTTCCTTGCAGCTTCCTACTTATGAAGTATATGGCATTTTCAATGTAGGAATTTTCTTTCTCTTGGGCAAGCATAGCCCCTACTGACGTATCTGTGACGGTTAAATATAGGAGGAGAGGTTTATGTGTATGGGGTGGAGCTAGCACAATGGGGATTGGTAAGATAGGCTTTTATTTTTTCGAAGGCTAGCTGGCACTTTTCGTCCCAGACTTGGTCAGTTTTCTTTTTTAGGAGTTTGAAGAGGGGCTCACATGTGGTTGTCAGCTGTCTGATGAAACGGCTGATATACTGCAATCGGCCTAGGAAGCCTTTGACTTCGGTTGGAATTTTTGGCCGTGGCATTTCTAGGATGGCTTTTATTTTTGCTGGCTCGATCTCGATGCTCTGCTCGGTCACCAAGAATCCCAGGACCTTGCCTTTGGTAACCCCAAATGTGCATTTGGTGGGGTTGAGCTTCATTTGGTGTTTCCTTAACCTTTCGAAGAATTTTCGAAGGTCTTTGATATGGGCACCGTTGGCGTCGCTGGAGTGCACTATCATGTCATCAACATAGACCTTCATTTCTTTATGGATCATGACGTGGAAGAGAGTGGTGACAACCCTTTGATAAGTATCCCCGGTATTTTTTAGCCCAAAGGGCATGACAGTGTAGCAATAAGTTCCCCAAGGAGTAGTAAATGAGGTCTTCTTTTGGTCATCTGTTGCCACCTTAATTTGATTGTAGCCCAGCATGCCGTCGACGAAGGATCTGACTTTGTGAACAGCAACGGCGTCTACCACAATATCAATATTGGGTAGAGGGAAGTCATCTTTGGGCATTGTTGAGTCGCGGAGTCTACAGAATCCGGACCTTCCCGTTGGGCTTGGGAACGGTCACTATATTGGACAGCCAGATCGGGTATTCTACTACCCGAATGAAATTGACACGCATCTGCTTCATGATTTCTTCTTTGACTTGTAGTGACCATTCCGGCTTAATCCGGCGGAGCTTTTGCTTAATTAGTCGAGCATCCGGATATATGGGGATCCGGTGTTCGACTATGGCTAGGTCCAGCCCCAGCATATCTTCATAGGACCAGGCAAATATGTCCACGAACTCTTTGAGGAGGTCAATGAGTGCTACCCTTTCAGAGCCTTGCAAGTAGCTGCCGATTTTGATTTCTTTTATTTCATTGTCCAGCCCCAGATTGATAGTGGATAAATCTTTAGTTGCTGCTAATGAATGGTGTTGTTCCTGGTGCTCAACTGACTTTACAAGCTCAAGCAAATATTTTTTATCTTTTGGGTCCATTTCATTAAATGACTCATTATTATAATTATTTAATGCGTCTTTTAATGTAGGTGCAACTAAGGAATAAGCAAAGACATTTAGATTATCATTAAAAGCAAACTGTACATGGTTTATTACATTATTGAGGACCTGGGGTTTGAGGTCCTTAACTTTAGGGAGCGGATCGGTAGATGACCAATCCGTAAAGCTAGGGGAAGAAGTAGGAATAGTATATCCGAAGCGGTCCACTAGATCTGCGGGTGTCAAAAGCGGGTCGTTCGTAGTATACCAGTTCTGCAGAGGCTTATCAGTAATAAGCTCAAACTCAGCGGGGAGCCTTTCATAGTTAGTGCCTTCGTCTATCATACCCAGGAAGCTATTTCCTAGACCGTCGTCATCTAGTAGGGCCAGAGCATAATCATCTTGGTCTAGAACTTTGAGCATCATGCGTTTCAAATTTTCCATGTCAGCCTCTATTTTGGTGGGTGGGGGAGTTGGTTTTTGGTATATGCTGGCAGCATTAGGGAAGAGCTGGGTTAATTTTTGGTTGCGATATTTGGTAAGGATTTTGGGCTGGGTACAGATTTTGGGCTGGATAAGGATTTTGGGCTGGATAGGGATTTTGGGCTGGTGGATTTTGGGCAGGATAGGGATTTTGGGCTAGTGGATTTTGGGCAGTATAAGGATTTTGGGCTGGTGGATTATTGACGGTTTCGGCTGGGCGGCCAGGATCATTGAAAGGTAAGTGGGTAGTAACCTGGCCTAGTGGGTTATAGCTTTGTGGGTCCATATGTGGGCTATTCTGGAGCGGGTTGGTTTTGGGAAAAGGGAGGTCATTTGGACTCTGGGGAATATTGGTGCTTGGGAAAAGATATGGGGAATAGGACGGATAAGGGTTAATATTTGGGTAGTAGGGACTTGGTGGAGGATTTGGATTTGGGGTGGTGGCAGTATTTAGTGGGTTAGTGTTTGGCTGGGGGTTTGGGTTTGGAGGCACATGGGAGGTTGATGCTTCTTGGGGAACTGTAGGGGAAGAGATTACCTCACCATTGGGTTTTGGACCTTGCATAAGACTTGCTATTTGGCTTAGCAAGCGATCATTTCGTGCATTCAAATTTTGGTCTAGCCACTGATGCATTGCCGGAGTCGGAGCGTACCCTAGAGCCCTTGTATCTGTACCTATAGCGGACTGCTCACTTTCTGCTGCCATACTGCTCATATCTATACCCTCTGAACTGATTCTGCCCTTATCTGATCTGATACTGATATCCTCTGATCTGATTTCTGTACTTGTTTCCCGTATCAATCGGCCAGTATTATCTCTGCCTTTCCAAATTCGAGCCAGGTTTCTGAGGAAAATGGGTTTGGAGGTATCAGAAGGCTGGCTGAAGGCTTTCTGGGCTTGGAGTGCAGCGTGCTTTTATTAGTATTTTATTATTATTATTTATTATTTTCCCTACAATTGACCGGATAAGCACCCGCTTTATTTTGACAGTCTCGGGACTTTCCTGGAACAGTGGATTCTTTCTCCAGAGTATAAGACCAACGTATTCCACCTGCCTTTCGACTCCCCAAGATCGGACTGATCCCAGGCGAAGGGCCTATACTCTTTTCAGGATCCACCATTCGAAATGGTCTAAGTCGAGCATTAAAGAATAATAAATCAGCACCTGTGTATTTATTCATTTTTTATGCGCATTTATTTTTTTTTTCTCATTTTTTTTGACTTGCGCATTTATTTATTTATTTTGATCTCATCATTTTTTTTACAAGGGCTGACCCACAATTCAAAAAATGCAAAAACCGGTCGGTCTTTGAATTGTCCTGAAAATCTATATATATTCTAACGATGGCTTATGCAGGGGGTAGGCTGGCCATGGTGTAGGGTAGCAGTTCAGAATATATTTACATGTGTGCACGTGTGTGCAGCCTCTAAAAAGCAGTAAAAAAAAATTTTAGATATAAAAACATAAAATAAAAACAGATATGGCATGTCTTGCTGTTATTTGTGGATTTTCTCGGCTTTTTTAGTTTGAACGAAAGTAAGCAAGCACATCACATTAAGAAATAGAAAGAAAAGTGGGGAATCTATCTATTCATATTAATTACAAATCGGTCCTAGTCTCCAAAATAAAATGGCAGAACGAATGCAAATATGTACATATTTAGCGGAATAAAAATAATAAACAGAACAAAATAAATATATAGGGCCGAAAATAAAGCAATATTAAAGATAAAGCCCGGCCCTTTTATTGTTGTGCTGCCCAGAAATTTATTGCAAACATACAATTTTTTTTTGATTTTTTTGAAACTTATATATATATATATATATATATATATATATATATATATATATATATATATATATATATATATATATATATATATATATATATATATTTTTAAATACATATATTTTTAAGTATAAATAGGATCATATATTTTTAAGTATATCCGTATAAATTAATGAGGCTAAATGTAAAATTATCATATCCACAAATATAGACACGGATGTATAGGAACGTAATATTCAAATGTATAAATTAATATAATAAGCATACTTTAGCCAGAAATAAAGAAGAAAAAAAATTATGAGTCTAGCCCTCCATTTTATTTAAAATAAAACGATCTCCCCAGCAGAGTCGCCACTGTGGGTTCCCGGAACGGTGCACCCGCGCGCCCTTGGATAGGGGTGCGCGTACATGCGGATGCGGGACACCACTACTCTCATTCCACCCTCCCTTGTTTAGGGGAAGACGAAATTAAAAGTGCGAGAGGATTGCTGTCTAAGATAGTGCGTTTGAATACGCCTCGGTAACTTTCAGTGGATTTTTGGTCCAATATGGGAGCTTTGAGTTTTCTACATCAAGTTATCCCTTGTTTAGGGGATACCATAATATAGGAATACATCACCCTTTCATTCTCATTCTCCCTTTTTTAGGAGAAAACGGAAAAGTACAAGAAAGGAGTGTTGCGAGGCTCCACTATGGATTTTATGAAAATAGCCTTATTGCCTATTTTGGATCACTATGGGTGCTTTGGGTTTCCTGCATCAAGTTATCCCTTGTTTAGGGGATACCAGGATATAGGAATACATCACCTTTTCATTCACATTCTCCCTTTTTTAGGGGAAAACGGAAAAGTACAAGAAAAGATGTTGCGATGCCCCACTGGATCCAAAATGTTTTATAGAGTCGTCATCTATTTTAAGGAATAAATAAAGCAAAACAAAAAAAAAAAACCAGAGATTGTAAAAACGGGTTCGGAGGCTAAGTTACGAGTTGGGAAGGTGCTAGGCACCCAACTCGCCCTTTTGGTCTCAAAAATAGTTTTCGGCTAAAGTATGCTTTTTGTTATATTTATTTAGCAGATAAACAAAGCATTAAAAGACAGGAAATAAAAATAAATACATCAGTGGCTACATTATTTACGGACTCGCAGCCGTTTCTTTACAAATAATTACAAATATACTTAAAAATATTTGGCCATAATAATGGCTCTTTTTAGTGCTATTTCCTAACTAAATATGGGCAGCACAACGGCTTACATTTTTATATTAGGCCGGATGGAAAATAACAATTTTACAAATAAAAACTTAAGACTTACCTACTAGCGGACTAGGGTGTGCTCGCTCTGTCCTTCGGGGAGAGGGAGTCTTTTTTTATGAAATGGTGTGGGGATTCGGGCAGAATGACTGCTTCCGAAAGTTACTTTTTGCCTCGGGATCCGGGTAGAGTAACGGCTTATTTTGGTTGTTTGAGGAAGGTGGAAATCGGGCAGAATAATAGCTTATTTCTGGCTGATTTGGTCTTTTAAATCGGGCAGAGCAACTGCTCTTTCCACTATTTTTGGACCGGGGAAATAGGGTGGAAACCTAGCTGGGGGGCTAAGGCTCACTTTGACCGGTAGGTTTTGAGTTTGGAGGAGATTTGACAGGGTTTCGAGGCTTTGGAGAAGGATCGCTCACTATCTCACTTTGCTCTCTATTTCTCCAGCGTAACAACGACGCGGAGAATTCTTCGGGGAAGAAAAGTTGTCTCTGAAAGTGAACCCCGAAGGCTCTATTTATAGCCCAGAGAGAGGACACAGAGGGAATTAAATTTTCTCTCTTCGTGTTTCACTCAGTTGTACAGAACGCGGACAATTTTGCACATTACGGCGAACTGTAGCAGTCCTGTAGCAGTTTGGGAGCACTATAGATCCAATCTTGGCACCACCCATTGATGAACTTGACGCCACCCCCATTTGGAGCATGGGTGACGCCAACTTAGGCTTAGCTTTTTCATTTTTTGCATTTTAACCGCTGCATTTCACTGTTTTGCGCATCCTGCTTTGTCCTTTTGCATTTTCAACCCTGTAACTTGACATTTTGTTAAGTTTTAACAGGTCTTGATATTTCATGTCATGTTATATACTAGGGGTACGAAATTGAGGTGTCTACACCTAATAGAAACAATCTTCAACAAGAAGACAAACAAGTTGTGCGGAGCCCATAAACGGTTCACCCCGAACATTTGTAATAGATGTTGAGAAGCCCAAATATGAGCCAATCCCCGAAAAGTTTACTCAATAATTGGCAAGTAGAAGATGAAGGAGTAGCTTAAATCAAAATTTTATGTCCGCAAAGAGTACATCCATAATCCAAGAATGTGAATTGAATACCGTCCACAAAGAGATATGTAAACCAAGTCATTATTTGACTTTGGCAAGCAAAATAATTCTTTAAACTTTTCAAGAATCTTGTTCCACCAACCAATTTCTATATCAAAAGAATAAGGTTTGGGTGGATTACCTATGTTAAGGTTGGGGGTAAAGGTTTCCAATGACGGGAAAAACGACGAAGGAGCCAAATGAAAGGGCGACAGTGGCAGAATTCAGTTTTGATTTTCTAATGTCACTGCTACTGCCGGCGCCAAAGAAGTGATTGGCGGGTTTAATGAAATGAGTGGAAAAAATGACATTTCTAGAACAACAGACCTTGGATCATTCTTGCTATTTGTAGCACCCCCTTCTCCATAACAAGTTTGCCATCGGTGGCCTAGATCTGCAACGAATCCTTTTGTGTCCTTATTATTAATGTCCTCCAGAGAATCCTGAGCAGAAACCACGGCGATGACGCCGCCAGTGCTTACAAGGGACTCCGTGCGGAGTTCCTTGTAACCACTGGCAACGTCATCGTCGCAGTGGAACTCAGTGAACTCCTTCAGATTAATGAAGTCGTCACTATTGTTGGAGGAATGAATGTGATTCAATAGAGATGACAAGGTTTAGAAGAGATAGATCTGGTGATTTTAATAGAGGAAGGGACAGATTTGGAAGTGAAATAACAAAAAATGAATCCGAGCTCGGTTATGGAGATCTTACAGTCGCCATTGCTCATGATCACAGAGAGACTTCTGATTGAACAATCAATTGAAGAGAAGAACAATCAATTTTAACTTAAATTGAAAAATAGATTGTTTAGAGTTTTTGGGCGGAAGAATATTGGATCATACAATGCTTTGATACCATGTTAATTTTGTATGAGAGAATAGAAAAAGGACGCTAGGCCACCACCATTGATGGTGGTGGCCAAAAGTGACAGTGAGAGAGAGTGCGAGTTTGTATATCTGAATTAATACCTAAAAACTATTACATCAAATACTTATATCTAAGGTAAAAGACGCAATTGAGCTAACAATGTAAATGGGCCTAATTGGGCTTACATGGGTTGGGCCTCTTGGACCTATATCTTTAACAGGTTCCTTCAATGCACACAACCGACCTCATTCCCCTCTTTATCATTCCACCTCTTTATCCTCCCCCGTCTATGTGGTCAGTTAATCCAACCCCAAACTCTAATTCCAAGCGCTCCATAGCCTAATACGACGACCAATCGTCTCTCTCTACAACGATAAATCCTATGCGCTCGACTTGTCTACTAATTTACTGATTCCCCTCTTGATTATGCGTCTCTTTTAATGACCCGCATCCCATGATGACACCTTTTCAATCCCTAATTCCACTGATGAGTTAATTTCACTTGTTTTTTTTTAAATAGAGAGAGTAGTTAATTTCACTTGTTTTTTATAACTATTTTATGTTAATCTATCTTATAGTTATAATTTAATCATCGATTGATCACAATGTTAATTTCTTCTAATAATTTATTACTATTTTATAATCCATGTCAATGTACACCTTTGTAAATCACTTTACTCACTACAAACTACACCTCTGTAAATCACTTTACTCACTACAAACTATTTTGACGGTATTATTATCTTTGACAATTTCCATCAAATAATGCAGATTAAACTGGTACGAGTGAGCTTATTGGTTGTAAAATCGAATAGAGTGATGAAAGTGTGATTTTTGTTTTTAGTAGAGTATATTTAGCAGATTTTTTGAAAGAATAGGGTGACTTTGGAAATTAAGCCAAAAAAAAAGGTGGCGCTATTCAATCCCCCCCTTCCTTCAAGTTGACCCCCCTATTTCCCATTTTTCCTTAATGACAAAAATACCCTCAATTATAAAGACTTTTATATCATTCTACCCAATAATTATACCTCCCATTTCTCTTTTCTTAAACCTAAAACCTATAACTATACCCCCACCTCAAACAAATATACCCCTTATTCTCAACTCTTCTTCCCAACAAACAAACTCTCTTTCTTCTCAACTACCTTTTTCTTCATCTCTTCATCTTCTTCATTTTCTCCATTGTTGAACATATTTTTCTTTCTCCAACAAATATACCATCTTATACCAAGATATGTTCTTCTCCTTCATCTTTCCCTTCTTTTCTTCTAAAAACCTTCCTAAAAACCTTTCAATCTTAAAAAACTCAGGGATTCAACATTAAGCTTAAAGAAATCAAGCATGGAGCCAAAAAACGCCAATGCCACACAAGTGGTAAGCTTAAATTTTTTTTTTTTGCTTTAAATATTGTTTTAGAAAACATTTTTTTCTTGAAAAAATAGTTCCTCGTCGTGAATTTTTATGCACGCAATTTTTTTCGCCAACAAATTACTATTTTCGGTTGGAGGGGGCCAAATAACAAGATGAATTTCGACCTCATAGGTCCGAACAAGTCTAATTTTTTCAGTCATCCAGGTTCGAAAAACGCTTTCGAAAATTACCCAAAAAAATTCCTCATTTTTGCAAAACTATGGTTATATAAACAACTTATAATCAACCAAAACAAATTGTACATATATTTCAACCATAAACACATGCATTGCAACAAAACACACTTAATTTTTTAAAAAATTGTACATACCTTTCACCATTTTGTTAAATCGATAGGAATGAGATGAGGTTGATGAAGTTAATCTCTTCTCCTTTTCAATCATTCTTCAACAAGATGAGTTTGACTGGGTTGGTTTTTAGAATGTCATTTCTCGTTTTTTTTTGTATGCCTGTGTGTGTGCGCGTGAACAGAAAGAAGGGGAATGGTCACGGTTTTGGTGGGGGTGGGGGTATAGAGGGGGGTTAGTGTAGATAGGGTGGGTTAGGGAGGAGGGAGTTTGTGTAAGAAGTAGTTGAAAAAAATTAAAAGGACAAAATAGGTAATCGATGGAGTGGGGGTCAACAAATAAGCTTCAAGTTTTTTAAATTTGGTTTGAGGGTCCATTTAGAAGGGGGGTCAATTGATAGAAAATGAGGGTTGGAATAGCGCGTCAAAAAAAAATACTCCCTCCGTCCCTAAATTATCATCTTGACGTACGGTTTAAGAAAACATATTTGATTATATTATTAATATTAGTTTAATGTGTAGTTTCTTTTAAAACTTATGTATATGTGATCCATAATTAAAGTATGATAAAAAAGTAAAAATAAAGTAATAAATATATTATCCTAAAAAAAAGTTTCAAATAAGACAATTATTTCAAGACGATCGAAAAAAAAAACTCGAACAATAATTTGGGTAGGAAGGGAGTACTAAGGAGTATGGACAAGTACAAGAAAATCAGTTAGATTTGGAACCTAGTATTCAATATCAACGTTTAGATAATAATGGTCCCAGATCGCCTCCGCTGTAGCTGATTAAAACTGTCATTCACAATTGCCCCTGCAAATGGCCAGTATTTACAGAACCTAGTTCTCTTTGGAGTTGGGACACTTGTTAATGGCCGTTTTACTCGATGCATGAAGCAACTCGATCCAAACATCTTAAACCCAAATCTCCCAAATTCGAAGTCAAAAAACCCGACAACACTGAAATCACCTTCACTCTTAGAAAACCCTTTTTTTGGACGAAGAATTCTGGCTTTTCAAGATTCCAGCCATTAAATCTCGATAAAAAAGATGAGGTGGGAGAGGTTGCAGGTGCAGGCTAAACATGGGGAAGGAGGTCAAGAAACGTGTAGTGGGCCCGGAAAGAGGTGGGGTCACACCTGCAATGCCATTAGAGGAGGCAAGCTTCTCTATGTGTTCGGTGGGTATGGAAAAGATAACTGTCAGTCCAACCAAGTTCATGTATTTGACACTGGTTAGTCTTGTATTTTTCTGGATTCTGTACAACTTTTATGTATATCTGATAAAAATTTTGTAATATTTGTTTGAACTCGTTTAGGGTTTTTGTGAAATCGCTGATGCAAATGCATTTGGGGTCAACATGTTTTCCCCATTTTTTAAAATTTTTTTGTGGCAATTTCTTGTTTTTTTGCTAATCTTTTATTTTCTCTTCTTTTGTTACTGCTTCGTCATGGGGTTTCTGCATGTGCTCGTATGTGATCAGTGATGCGGAGATGGAGCGAGCCTGTGATGAAAGGGGCACTACCCACCCCGAGGGACAGCCACACTTGTACAACCGTTGGAGATAATTTGTTTGTTTTTGGGGGTACTGATGGAAAGAACCCCCTCATGGATTTGCATATTTTGGATACAGGTGAATTGCTGCTAAAAAATTTCCCTTGCATTTAATGCTGATTAACTAGTTGGTCTCTTGGTCTTGTGGTAGGTAGTATGAGTAACTGTCATGATCAATCTTCACTACTGAGTCTATTTGTTATAAAAGAGAAATAACAAAAAGAAGGAAACAGCTTTTTGTTCTATTATGCTTTGATGCTAGTTGGGGTTTCAGGGCTTGAATAAAGTGGACTTCTATTTGGATGAACTTAATGTTTGACTTGTCCTGAGTCCTCTTAAGTTCTTTTTTTTTTTTTTGGATAGGTAAGTGTGACCCCTTTGTTGGTGTGGGGATTGAGTCCTCTAAGTTCTTAATTTTGGACTCTTTGAATTAAACATAATTTAATAATTTCTTGGATATATGTGATTTTCTAAGTTCTTAGTTTCAAACTCCTCGAAATTAATATAATGAAATATTCTCTTAAATCATAGATATGTGTGATTTATATACATATTCATATTTATACTTATTAAAAAAATACATATTCATATTTATACTTATTAAAAAAATACTTGTATTTATCAAAAAAAATTAAAAATACTTGTACTCATATTCATGCATTCTTCTTCATCCTTTTAGCAACAAAGCAAAGTTTTTTTATATTTCTTATGTTTGTCTACATCAATGGCACATCAAACATTAGAGTGTATATGATTGAATCACTTACCCTATGAAGTCGATACTGAGGCAAAGTTTTTCATATTTCTACTTCTTCGTTCATTTATCAACAAAGCAAAGCTTTTTTATATTTCTATTGTTTGTTATGTAATGGCTCATTGAACACTGAAGCTTGTATGATTGAAATGCTTTTCCTATGAAGGCGCTTCATACCCTATGGAATTGACATTGTCTCGTGAATTGGGATGTTTAATAAACCAAGGCAGCTTGAGCTCAGTTCAGTTTATCCTGTTTAAAGCTCGACTACTGTTGAGTTTCAGTCGAGTTCGAACATTTTTTTTGGCTTGAGGTATAAATGAGCCCAGCCTGGCTCTGCTCGAGAAAGCTTGGTATTCACTACTTACATACTTATTTATTTGTATTTAATATGCTGTGTAATATATTTTTGACTTGGGCTCGATGAAGCTCAAGCTCTGCTGGTTATAACTCGTTCAGGAAGTAATCAAGTAAACAATGGTTCCTTGGCTCAAGTAAAGCTTGATCTTGATTATAAATGAAAGGGCTGAACTTGAACACTCAATACTCGACTCATCTCTACATGAAACACGATGATAATTACTGTATTTACTCTCTTTTGTGATGAACCCATATTTGCTTAAAGCTGTCTGGAGTATTTCCTATTTATCCCTGCTTGTTGTTCTATCACATGGTATCAATGTAGTGTACATGTGCTCATTTGCTTTAATATTCATAGCTTCAAACACATGGATCTTGCCATATGTAAGAGGCGAGGGACCTGAGGCAAGGGAAGGCCATAGTGCAGCGCTTGTTGGCAAAAGACTCTTCATATTTGGTGGATGCGGCAAATCTTCCAATGGTCCTGTTGAAGAATATTATGATGATCTATACATTTTAAATACTGGTAAGCTTGTCTAGACAAGGTTGGCTTTGATGTTGTTGCTTTTTATCCCCTTGATTACGTAATTGCTACCTTACAGCTGCAACCGCCTTCCAGGAATAGAACTGTCATGTATTACATCTTACTTCTTGCAGGCCATTGTTTGGCAGTTGGTTGATTTGTGGTACTCTGGTAACACTTTGTTCCAGATGTATATTTTACCTAAAATGTGACAGCATCCTCTCTCTCTCTCTCTCACACACACACACACACACACACACATATCTTAGTTTGAGCATGGAATCCACTATATGAGGCCGCTCGCAACAAAATGTGATCTTTTCAAGCTTCATGACAAGAATACTGATTGTACAACTAAATTTTTTCAGTAACAGATTATGACCTGTGTCACGTGAGCGTTGAATCTGGTGCAATAGCACCCTCATTCAGATGACTAATTCAAAAGTAAATAATAGCAATTATCATTATCTTACAGAGACAATGGTATGGAAGCGCGTTGCAACGTCAGGCTCTCCACCAGCCAAGCGCGATAGCCATACGTGCTCATCTTGGAAGAACAAAATAATTGTGATTGGTGGTGAAGACACGGACAATTATTATCTGTCTGATGTCCATGTACTTGATACAGGTATAGTGTTTAACTGCACTGCCCAAATTATGAATTATTGTGGAATATAAATCATGATTATTTTGTTCATATTGCTTATATTGGCATTTATCTTTCACTAGATACTCTTCTCTGGGGGAAACTGAACACATCCGGTCAGCCCTTGTCACCTCGAGCTGGTCATACAACTGTTGCCTTGGGCAAGTATTTATTTGTATTCGGGGGTTTCACTGATGAACAAAACCTTTACGATGACATTTATATGCTTGATCTTGGTACGTCTCATAACATCGTTAGAGGTAGTTTACTATACATTGGTCATCTCCTTCCAAGCAAGAATTTTGATTTTCTGGAAATAAGGTGCAATTATTGGTCAGGAGACCTTAAATGGCATTTAGACACTTGCTACACATGCAGCTCGGTTCTTCTTTGAGTTTCCCTAGGACATCTATGATTCATTACTCTTGATATACAAATCTAGCCATATTCTTTTTTATGTTGCAGTCAATTTGGAGAAATTTTGAGACCAATTACTCGGTTAACATTGATTCTAGGTCATTTATGCAGATACTTGTGTTTGGACCAAGGTGATAACTACAGGCGAGGGGCCCTCTGCCAGATTTTCTATGGCTGGGGACAGTTTGGATCCGCAGCAGGGAGGTGTTCTTGTGTTCATAGGTGGTTGTAACAAGAGTCTTGAAGCACTGGATGACATGTTTTACTTATTTACAGGTTTAGTTAACCTCTTCCTGTCTGACCGAACTTTCGTTCTAAAAACTCTTGAAGCTTTCCTTACTTGTAAACCTAAAATCTTATGCTAAGGACTGTACTAGGACTTTCAAGCGAAACTGAGAGAGATGAAAGAAGACTAGAGAAGTTATCCTTGAGGAAGCAGTTAAAGTTAAGGTGCCAAGAACAACATATTGTTGCTCCTGTGTATGATAGGGCGCTGGTCAGAGTTGAGACAAACACTAATTCTCACCAACCCATGCCTGTGCCAACTCATATCCAACCAAGTAAGAAATTTGTTTACTTTCTTACAAATGAGCTCTGGATGTGCTAACCAGACACTGTTTTGCTTTTAAGTCTTTGTTGCGAGGTTGAATGTCTTATTGGAAAATTTGCTTATAAGGCTTGGTCTTCGTATGTTACTGTGAACTTGTTTTTATTATATTTTTCATTTCTTTTATGTAAACTTTTCTATTTCTATAATTTGAGAAATGATACTCTTACATGGTTCAGATATCAAAAGAAATAGTCTTGGTTTCTTGGTGCCCCCAAAAGAAATAAAAAAATAAAAAAACTTTCGACGAAAAGATATATAGGAAATGTATTGACAGTGAGTTTGGGTATTTTTCCAATGAGTTTAAATATAAAACATGGGGTGTGGTTGAGGAATAAAAACTGAAATAGCTGCAAGAAAAGCTTAGCTTGGATCATACCTGGTAGGGGAGGATGGAGGCAATCCACTTATTCAAGGTATTAATGGAAGGCTACAGGGTGGAAAGAAAGGTCTCTCGTGGTTTTCATCGATCTACATTTAATGTGATAGAGGTCTTAGAAATACAGTATGGTGGGTGTCAGGAATGGATTAGTGTAGAATTTAAAATTTTACATTATGAAGAACAACTGTGTTTAGACGTAAGTCACGTGATTGCTGACTGCAGCAACTTTCTACACCATCATCGTAGGCTTATATCAAAGATTTTGTCTGAAATCCTTAGACAAAAATCTTGAATCAAATATGTAATAGAAATCTTAGGGAGAAGTGCCAGAATCCACAGGTTTGTGGACTTGTAGAATTTAAAGTATTACAGTTTCCATGGAAGGAGAGATTCAAATAATGAAGTGGTGACATGCCCATAGTTGGAGTTAGTTAGGCTTGTGCCGCCCATTTTTTTCCTTGCTTCTCATTAAAAATAGGGTTAGTTTTTGTCCTTATGTCATTTCTAGAAACACTAGGCCAAATGAGTCTGTTTCTTCTCCACCCTCAACCCCTTGTCGATCAAAAATTGAGTGACTCGTTCTCCATTAAAGGTTCAGTTTGAGTTATTAAAGGCGGAAGGTGAGAGGTCCATTTTCGAGGCGAAAGGCGAGGCGAGAGGCGGGTGACCGAAAGGCGAACAAGGCGAGAAATTAAGAAAAATAGTGTATATATATATATATATTTTTTTTTAATTGTAACATAATCCAAAGCATTTATAAATAAAAATAATATATGAAATTAAGTTAAAATTCACATATAATAGCAACAAGGCAACATCCAAAAACACATGTTCAACATCTGAACCGACAATTTAATAGCAAAAGATGAAATTACGAATTAAGTAAAACTTCTAATAAAGTCACAAAACAAGTAGCAACTAGCAACACATTAAACATCCTCACTCAAGATCCGAATCAAACCCATCATCATCCACTACATCACGGCCAGGGTTAATAGGCTCATGTTCTTCTTCATCCTCTTCATCTACAAGGTGTGCGTGCGACGCACTTGAAGTGCCTATCTGATTCACTCCCACCCTTTGTTGTTGGCTCAAGCCAGTAGCTCTAGTAAAAAATGCTCTCTTGTCTCTAGTAGCATAGGCAGGCTCCTCAGCTCCACAAGCTCTACTAACTACCTCCCAATCAAAGTCATCAACGAGCACTTCTTCACCACCTTCACGCACTTCCCCATCTTCAGCAACCAACCACTCATTACAATCATCAATGTCTACCATGGAAATTGGGTCAATATGCTCTCGACACATATATCGTCGCCTCAATGCTCTATTATATTTCACTAACACCAAATCGTTTAACTTTGCTTGAGCCAATCTATTTCTCTTCTTGCTATGAACCTGCCCATTTTCACGTAGTTTAAATAATAAGCATATGCAAATAACTTGTATTTTTAATTTAAGTATATTGGTTCAAACTACAACTTTTGTGCTCAAAGAAACTCCAATTCCTCTCACATCCCGATGCACTACAAGTGAGGCTAAGAATTTTGATAGCCAAGGCTTGCAAAGCTCGAGTCTCTCGGCCATACTTCTCCCACCACTCAACTAGTAAATAAAGTATACTGTCATTAGTGAATTCACATTAAAAATATATGTCAAAAATATGTCAAAAACTAGTAAACTACCTGGTGATATCTTTGTTCAGTGCCTTTTAGCTATATGGAACGCAAAGAGACCACTTGCACTCTTATAAGTAGACATCATTGAAACTCTATGCAATTGCCTCCTTCGCTCTATCCATAGCCTCGTAAATATATCCCATTATAGGTTTACTCTCACTATCAACAATTTGAAGCACCTTAACAGGGGGACCTGCAACCTTAAGGGCTTCGGTTACTACTCTCCAAAATCTAGCATCCATAACATTCTTTTGAACTTGTCTACCTTGCGCCTCTTTTGCCCATTTACTAGTTCTCCATGCATCGGACACAAACATTGTCCTCAAGCCTTTCTTCACTAAATTGATCCTTCCAAGCGTGAGGAAAGCCGTGGCAAAACGAGTTTTTACCGGCCTAACCAGCTATTTAATTTCATAGCCTTTGCAAAAATTGACTTGAACCTTGGTATTTCAAATATATCTTCCAACATCAAGTCCATGCAATGAGCGGCACATGGTGTCCAATATAAATGTGGATATCTCGCCATCAACAACGTGCCTACGAAAAGGAGAGAAAAAATAAGAGGTGAAAAATAACATTATTAATTATGAATTAGATTATGTTATCAAATATTTCACTATTTCTTACCCGCCATCTTCATATTTCAAGCACTATCCGTAGTAACTTGAACCACATTTACCGGCCCAATTCTCTCCACAAAATTAGTAAGCAATTCAAATATCTTCTCCCCCGTTTTGCTATACTCAGAAGCATCAACCGACTCCACAAACATGCTTCCTTTAGGACAATTGACTAGAAAATTAATTAATGTCCTTTCTCTTTTGTCTTTCCACCCTTCTGACATAATAGTACAACCATGCTTCTTCCACTCCTCTTCATGGTCTGTCATCTGGTTCTTAACCACTTACATCTCTTTCTTTAGCAAAGTAATTCTCACCTCATAAAAACTTGGAGCTTTCATTCCTGGACCATATTCTCTCCAATAGCATTTACCATCTCTTGAAAACTATCGTAATTCACGGCGTTGAAAGCAATACCGGCATCATACATCCATCTTGCTATAGCTGAACATGCCCGATTCCTCAACTTTTTCAACACTTCATTTTCATCCTTTTGTTTCTTCATATTTTTTGAAGTTTTTTGCGAACCGTGACTTACAAACAAATCCATCGGTCCTTTCCTGCTTGTGCCACTTTGTTTTACCCTCTTTGCTAATTGAACCTCTTCATTTTCAATCTCATCTTCATCAACACCATAATTTCTCAAATTCTCTTCACATGCTCTCTCTTGCCTTACTTGTTTTTCCAGAATAGTATGCTCCTCTCTCTTTTTCGAGCTCATATAATTTAGAATCTCTTCCTTCCTTAACCTCGTCTGGTACTTTATCACAAGGCCTAACGTTAGTAAAGCCTCCAGCTATATGTTGTTTTGCCCTGCATATTCCTACGGTGTATCTTTGGTTACAAAAACTGCATATCGTATTGTTTGTGTTTGCATTTTCTAATTTTACGTATTTCCAGGCTGGATCATTTCTATTCGTGCTTCCTTTTCCCGCTGTGTTAGACATTTCTAAGCAAACCCTAAAGAAAAATAAATAACAAGATAGTAAAGAAATAAATAAAAAGAACACAAAAAAGAAAAAACAGAGTATGACAGTGACATTATTGAGGGAAAAAAGACAGTATCTAGAAAAATAAAAGAGTAAGTTGTGTTGTATTTTTTTTTCATAAATACACAAGCAATTAGTTTTTATATTTCATAAAAACACTAAAAATACATTGTAGACAGAAGTAGCAGTGTTACAAAACAAAAACTGATTAGCTGATTACTGTAGGAGTGTATCAAATTGTTGCATTTTTTATAAAAAACACAAACAGAGTGAAAGAAGCATAAAAACCCAAACAAACTGATTAGCTGTAGCCTGTAGGCCTGCAGCAGTGTATCAATTTGTAGGCAATACAGAGTGAAAGAAGATAGAAACAGTTTTTCATTTCATAAATACACACAAAAAACAACAACAAAGTAAACAAAAACAGAGTTTAAAAAATGAAGAAGAAGCAGAGTAGAAGTCAATTAACCACAAAAAAAAAAAAACCAAGAGAAAGTAAAATGTTTCTTGAAGACTCAGTAGAGTAAAGAGAGTCAAAACAGAGTAAAAAAAGTGAAGAAAAGAAGAAAAGAAGCAGGAAGAAGTCGAAACAGAGTACAGAAAAATGAAGAAAAGAAGCAAGAAGAAATCGAATTATCATGCAATTTTGCCCCCAAAAAAAGAAGAGAAAGTTACCTGTTTGTCTGATTGTTGGAGACGAAAGTGTTGAGGGCTGGAGGGTGCAAGAGCGAAGGCTGTTCTTGTAGACTGAAGCCCAAACAGAGTCGACAGTCACGAACAAACTGTCGTTTGTCTCTGTTTAGCCGTTAGCGAAGAAGCTATTTGTATCTCTTCGATCGAAATTGAAGAGTCTAATTGGAATCCTAATAGTTGAAGTCGTACATGGGGTAAGACGGAAAGTAGTTTTTTTAGGTTAAAAGTTAAAACCCTAAAAAAGTAAAAAGTGCATCATATTTTAGGGTTTTTCTAGAATGTACGCCTTTTCTCGCCTCTCACCTCGTCAAAAGGCGAGAAAGGCGATCGCCTAGCCTCGCTTCTGTATCCTCGCCTCTCGCCTCAGGCGAAGAGGTGCTTTTGCCTTTCGTAACTATCTGTTTGACTAAATCTGAAATTCAATTCTACCACCATCTTCCAGTTCTAGCACAAGAAAGTAAACTGAGATCCCAATCTCAGAAGAGAAAACAGAAGTTCCTACTTATATCCGCTGTGAAGGTTTGTGTTTAGCCATGGAAGAAGAGTCGTCGCCATGGAGAATTTTTAACAAGGAACTTCAAATGAAATTACTAACACAACACTTATGGCTTCCATGGTAGTCCCTTTTCACTAACTGTTTTTTATCAAAGCAATAAAATTTAAGATACTTGTCTTTGTGGAGATGTTTCAAACCAATTTTTCAAATAGACTAATCCACGAGTTATCAATTATTCACCAAAGCTGTGAAGGTTCGTGTTTAGCCATGGAAGAAGAGTCGTTGCCATGGAGAATTTTTAACAAGGAACTTCAAATGAAATTACTAACACAGCACTTACGGCTTCCATGGTAGTCCCTTTTCACTAAACTGTTTTTTATCTAAGCAATAAAATTTAAGATACTTATCTTTGTGGAGATGTTTCAAACCAATTTTTCAAGGAGACTGATCCACGAGTTATCAATTATTCACCAAAGCCATATGGTATCCATGAATAATCAAGAAATCTGAACTCTTGCAAATTTATGTTACTCCAATGGAGGAGAGAAGGGAAAGAAACTTATTGGTTTTTTGGGAAGGAAGACGGCAAGTGATAATTAATACCTTCATTTATTAGAATTTTGTTCAAAGACCATAATATCCTCAAAATACATTTAAAAAAAAAACAGTTTCTAAGGCAATTTTCGCCAGTTGAAAAATGGGCACAAGGCTAACCTACTCCAACTGATGGGCAGGTTAGCTTTCTCCATGTGTACACATACACACACACAACCGTATTGGAACTGCGGCTTCTCAGATTCAGTCTATATTTGTTTCTTCCTCTCTCTTTCTCACAAGAAAAGCTAAAAGGAATCTGCATCTAAGCATCAATCTACCTGTATAATTAGGTTTTTTACAAAAGGTGATTGTAGAGCTGGATGTTGTACAAGAACAAAGAGATGTAAAAAGGAACAGATAAGGTGAGATTTTGGAAGTAGCAATAATGGAGATCATTGGAGAGGCAATTGACTGAGATGACCTGGAATTTGGAAAGTGCAACAAAGACCTCTTATTTATGGTTGAAGAGACTATGGTTTGACAGAACAGTTGGCCGTGGATATAAAGGAGAAATACAGTTCTTGTAGCTGACACCGGGGTGGGTGTTTGGAAAGGGATTATGAATAGGTGGGTCTCCTTCAAGCGGCATATTGGTTTTGAGGTTTGAAAGGGAGATAAGGTTTGATTTTGGAAAGATATTTGGTGCGGAGATGTGAAGTTCCAGGATCGGTTCCCGAGATTGTTTGACCTTGTTGTTGATCAGGAGAATTGGTAAACTCGATAGTGGCTAATCATAATGATATAGACTCGTGGAGTCCCATGTTCAGAAGGGAGCTGCAACAAGATTCGGAATTTGAAGATATTAGCCAGATGTTTGAGATGTTATATGATTACAAAAGAAGTGTGGCGTCGGAAGATAGAGTTGTTTGGGCAGAGTCGAAGTGCAGAAGCTTTTCAGTGAGATCCTATCATTCCTGCTTAGATGGAAGGGTTAGTTCTAACTTCTAACTTTCCGTGGAAGGAGATATGGGGGACAATGGCTCCAAGGAAAGTGGCTTTCTTTGCCTGGGAAGTCGCGAGGGAGGCCATTTTGACGGGGGATAATTTGAGAGCTTGTGGGAGGATTGTCGTGAATAGGTGTTATATGTGTAAACGAGAGGAAGAGACCATGAATCACCTTCTTCATTGTCCGGCAATGAGGGATCTATGGCATATTGTTTTCAAATCGGCTGGAATCTCGTGGGTCATGCCAAGATCGGTGAGTCATCTTATGCAAGGTTGGTCTGTGTACAAGCGCGTACAAGCGCAGAAGGAAAAACAAGTATTGGGTTATCTTGCGATCTGGTGGAGTATATGGCTAGAGAGGAACAGAAGGGTTTTTGACAATATCAAAGCAGATGTAGATGGTCTCAAGAAGAATGTTTTGCAGTCAATTGGGCTGTGGTGCTTAAAGTTGGATCCATCAGAGGGGGAGTCTTTTGTTAACATTACGGATAGTTTTGAAAAAAAGTAGTCTAGCCTAGTGGTAGCAAGCCTTGGTGAAATAATTTGATCCAAGTTCAACTCTTGCTAGTAGCATGTTACTTTTAAAAAAAATATTAGGGATAGTTTTGTTGGTATATAATTGTTGGTGTTTTGTATATGTCCCGTGTACAAGGATGCATATCCTACTTCGATGCTTTTTATTACTCCCTCCGTCCCTAAATTATCGTCCTAGTTGATCCGGCGCACAAATTAAGAAAAAATAATTGACGTGATTATTTATATTGGTTTATTGTGTAGTTTCCTTTAAAGCCCATGTGTATGTGGTCCATAATTAAAGTAGGGTGAAAAAGTAAGGGTAAAGTGGTAAAAGTGATGTTCTAAAAAAGGTAAGTTTCAAACTGGACAATTATTTTGGGACGGACAAAAAAGGAAAGGAGGACGAAAAAGGAAAGGAAGACGATAATTTAGGGACGGAGGGAGTAATATACTTTATTTATAAAAAAAAAAGTTGTTGCGAATCTCTCTTACGCATGTAGGAAGCACACAATTACACACACGCACATACCACCATACCTGCACTTGTTATTGAAGGTCTGGCATCTCAAAAACGCTTTCAAATATTTTAACCAACCACACACTACTCAAAATCTCACATCTCACTCATAAGTTACTGAGTTGGAATCCATCCGAACCAATATTACTTGGATCCTTCATTTTTTCTGAAGTACCCATCTCACACAACATGACACAGGTATGGCTGAGGCAGTTGGGCACTATATTTGGTGGAAGTCATTAAATCTTGGCTGGTCGAACACTTAGATCTGTATCCATATCGGATTTTTGTACCTGAGTGCAGGTAACATAGATTCTAACCAAGGGTTCTTTGCGGTATTTAAGATAAAATGAGATACAATCATACAATCACTTGAGATGGTTTGGACATACAATTTAGATTATTAATTGCACCTGTAGGAAGTGTGGTAGTGTCAATATCAACCACATTAAAATAACATATAACAATAATGAGGGATATGAGTCAGTGTGGCGTGTTTGATGATCTTGCATTGGGCCAAGTGGAATGGCGAAAGAGGATTCATGTAGCCGTCTAGCCGACCCGAATTTATTGAGACAAATGCTGAGTTGAGATTACATTGTGTTGCTCATGTTATCCAGTATAGGCTTTACAAGTTATCTAATGGGTTTTCACTTTTTTGGAAATGCAAAAGTTACTAACATCACTCATCAGGTCTAGATAGCATCCATCAACTTGTGGTGCATCCCCTTGGTGCTTTTTAGTCTATTTCCTATCAACAAAAAAGGCATCCATCGACTAGGTAACAGTCTTTATTATAGAATCTTCTTCATATAAGAGTTCCACGAATGCATGTAAACTTCTTTTTAACTTATTTATGCAACAATTTTTTTGTAACACACACACTTTAGGTTGGTTAGTTTTGCTTTCGACAGGTCAAGTAGACATTAGACACGTGTTCGGCAACTTGGATAGACTTAGACGAGATTCTGGACTTACAGACCTTACTTTTGTCATTTTGGTAGTCTTCTGGTTGTCTTTTGTGGATTTCATAGAGATGCTAATTGGATCTGGCATAGCTGAGGCTTATCAGCTATTCATATATATCAGGAGAAGCCCTGCAAAGTGATTTAGTAGGTATATGGTGTCCTGCCTTTGTGTATGTTGACATGATGGGAGATAGAGAAATAGGAAGATTAGAGTTGGAGTGAGAAATGATATGGGGAAGAGATATAGTTGGGAGAGACTAGATGAGAGAACAATGAAGGCAAAACGAATAGGGAACTGTGAGATTGGGGTGTCTACACGAACAATTGAACAAAAGACATGGCTGGTTTGCACATAATGTTTTGATATAATGATTGATGAAACTTCTGAGGAATCATCTCATACCACCAGTCCGTTGCTATGGATCTTTCCTTGTAAGCCTATGTGAAAGAAATGCTTATTCCAGTGACATTGTCCATAACGCTATTTCTGCTTCTATATCTCAACACTCCAATCAGTTCTTCATTTTTCCATCTCAGTTATGTATGACTGATGGGGGATTAACTGCGAACAAATAGTCCATACATGCTTTGATTGTATGCGGTGAACTGCCAGCCAATGAAATTTTGCATCACCTTTTGACTATTCGTAGAGGGAACAAAATGTGGTGGTGTATGTATTTATTTTATAAGATTTCCATAATAATTCAGAGACGGAGAGGATCTAGTTCTGGGTAATGTTTATTGTCTTCTTTGTATATCTTGTTTCAGCATAAACAAACAATAAGTCCAGTGACAAATTTTATTTTATTTTATTTCTAAAAGAAGTATGGCCAATGACAATGAATATGATATTTTTGAGGCAGATCTCCACAATTAATATACTTACCAACACACTGACATGAGTCATAAAACGGGTTATTGAGGGGCTCTAACTTGTCTGAAACTTAACTAAGGATGACTTCCTCTTCTTTTCTTCTTTGATCCGCGTTATGTCGTCAATGCTTGAAGAAAATGTTAGACTATTTGTGTATTTTGAGTTTATCGGGATATCTAAAGTCCATTGATTCAGTTGCTGGCAGACAGAATGTTTATTTGAATGAATACCAGACTCCTCTTGGGAAGAAAACATTCCAAGCCAGGGTCACTAGAAGCTTAACAGATGGATATACTATTGAAACTGTTATAGATGGAAAGCCTCTGCGTGGAGTTCTATTTTCCAACAAGCCAAGCTCTACTAAGATAGCTGATGATGATTCTATTAGGTGAGAAAAGGTCATTTGTCTTAAACCTATTTTGATAGTTGAACACTCAATATCAGTTTGCATAGTTGTCTTGTCTTACAAAACTAAAGCAGGAAAAAAGGTTCTGTGGAAGATGGCGATCCTAAGCCTAGCGATGATCAGAATCCTAGATCAGAAACTCCAAAATCTCTAGATCTGGGTGTAATTAGCAACCACCAGGTAGATGGTGTTCATGAGAAGCAGTCTATATTACCTGAAGCTATGATGCAAACTGTTGCTGCTTCAGAAATCAAGAATCCGGCAATATCTGATGTGTCTCGATCTTTTGAGGTTATAATTTTCCCCTTGTAATCCTTCTGAATATGTCACACTTACTCTAGCTTTACAGTCCAAGTATGCTTCTTCTTTTTCCCTTTCTAACATGCAATGGATCATCTTGCTTTTTCTTAATTATTTATTCTCTGCAATTTCATTTTGTATTCTTGATATGGTTTGGACACAACATGGACTTGCCCTTAATTTCATTCTCTGCAATTTCATTTTGTTTTATTGCTATTTCATTCCAAACAAATGAAATTAAGGGCAAGTCCAATCAATGGTGGTACTTACCTATAGGTATCAAAACCAAATTTTGATACCTATTGGTTATTATTTATGGGTATCAATCAAATGATCATCTCCAACCATAGGTATCAAAATGAAGGGTATTAAAATTAGGTGTGGTACTAAGGGAGGTATCAAATTTGGTACCTTCCCTAGTACCACACCTAATTTTGATACCTTTAACTTTAACCATAGGAGGACATAATACTCTTACATAGGTATTAAAATTTGGTTTTGACCTCTACCATTGGACTTGCCCTAAGCATCATTCATGTGAACTCAAAAATTATGGATCTTGTAATACTTTGAAGGTTTAGAACTTAGCTGGCTTGATATACTTTATCTAGTTCATAGGCTTGCCATTAGGGTCTTTGACAATTCTTGGCTAATCACATGGACTCGACTTTAAATCGAAATACAAGGCTATACACACACATCGGCTTTAACCCCATCTTTCTTGATCAATATAACCACATCCATCACTTTATCACCTGGTAGAACACAATCTATGACCTAGTAAACCACCTAATGATTGTTTTTCATGTCTGATGTGTGAAAGATATTGACTACTTTGACCATAGTTACAGATAGAAGCTCTACAATTGAACTAGTTAATTGTGTCTTTTAGTGAGAGATATTATTATATGTTAGTGCAAGATCCGCTAGGTGATAACTTTTTTTGCTTAGGTAAGATGCATTTTTAGATGTAGTTTTGTAAACATGTCAGAAACATTTGTCACGACATATTAAGTTTCCCTTCTCTCCTTTATTATGACATTGTTTCTATATCCACTTATACAGAATTTTTTGTTTCTCCCACAACACAGTTACAACTTTGACGATGTTGTAACATTAAGTTAGCCTCCCAGGAATCCTTCACTTACCCTCTTCAATTAATATTTCTTGTGCACCATGTTAGTATTTTGTAAGGAATGTTATGAACAGGGATGTCTAGAGCTGTATTTCTTACTGTCAAATACTTATCAAAAAGAAAAAAAGTACTCCCTCCGTCTAGAATAAGTGTCCCCGGTTGACTTTAAACAGCTTTTGACTTCTCCTTTTCCTTTAATGCCCTCAAATATTATATAGGTGTTAATGGGACTCATATCCTTTCTATCTCACAGCTAAAAGGGTATTACACTTGGCTTTAAAAAAGTTTCTAAAAAGTAAAGCGGGACACGGATTCTGGAAATTGAATAGGGAACACTTTATTTTGGCATGGATGGAGTTCAACTTTTCTGCAAAATGTGACAACACTTTATGCAGCTTTTGCATTAAATTTCTCCGGCAAAATCATTTTATGAAAGTCCGTAAAACGCAGGGAGAACCTTTTTGTAGTCTCTCTCTCCTAGAATCAATGTTGTTCTGTTTCAAGTTTGCGTGGTCCATCCTTATTCTCCGTTCTTTTAGCAGTCCCCCGGAGATTCTGTGGTGTTTAACGGAAATTTGGAGAAGGACCAGACAAGTGATGCACTTCACTTCACCGCTTCAATTACTGAAGAGAATAGGGCTGCTGCAGCCAAGGACTCTAGCACTTCACTTCTTAATCAAGGTATAAAGCATAAGCCAAAAAAAGTAGCCTTTTTCACTTGCACAGTTAACAATATCTCTGATTCCTTCATATTTTACCTCAACAAATCATGATTTCACATCATCCAATTTATATCCTGTAGATTTTGATTTGTAGCTATAAAATCAGACAAAAATTCAGGTGCCTAATTTCTTCCGTCATCACATCCTAACCCAGTTATGGGTGGTGTCTTTAGTAATGTTGAGTTACTTCATTTGTTTGCCGTGAATACATTTTGGGAATAGCTGTTAGCAGTCCAAAATTCAATTGCGGCACTTCACACTACAATATGTGAAGCATTGATACAAGCAAAATAAATCATCGATGGAGTGTTGAAGTTGTTATTTGTTGTAATTTGAGTGCTAATAGTGATTCCCATACATTTTTATTCAATGCTCAATTTATCTTTATACTTGACTAACTGAAATAAAATGGGTTGTCACTACAAGTCATGTGGCAGTTTGTGCGTTTAGAAACATATCAAAAAATAATAATTTTCTAATGGAAAAAGAAGATATGATTAAGAAGAGGGAATGCACAAAAAAGGAAAGAAGATGTCCACCTAGAAAGACAATAGTCGAAACCCTCAAAGTTCCTACGAATGGGAAATGTCTCCACATGAGGGGGAATCCCCAGCAGGAAACTCACCAAGTCTCCACAATCTAGACGAAAGCCCCCCAGGTCTTTGGATATGGGACAATTTCCCATGAAGAACTAGTAGTATCATTTTTGGCACTTCCTTGGGAGAATCTTTTTAGTACAAAGAAATGGTGTGTGCATGCATGATTTTGATTTATCGATAAATGAATGTCAGTTTCTATCTTGTCCTAGCAGATGGTAGAGCCTTAACAACTGAAGAACAGAATTTGTTGAACAAAAATCCTCCTGCACAAACAGTTTGATGAAGAAGGTGATAAGATGAGGTGACGTCAGATCTCAAAGTGCAACACTAGCCGCATGTATATTTTTCGGTTTCAAGGTGGTGACCATTGTTGCAATTCACAGGTGATTACAGTATGATCCACTAGTTTGGTGGGATGATCTAAATGTAGGGATATATATTTCAGATTTTGTCTGGGGTTTTGTTGTACTAATGATTTAATTTCTATTTCATCTTGCAACATCAGGTTTTATGAACATTGTAGGCAAGTGACGTCCTCTTGCAGCATTGTTGTTAGGCCATAGCAACCCATCTCCCTTGAAAAGGAATGAAAGGAATAGGGGGCAGGTGAATTTTTGTTTAGCAAAAGATATGGTGAAGTAAATTGTACCAGACTACCAGTGATGCTCATACAAAGCCATGTTACTGTCATGTGTTATCTTGGTGAAACTAAGATCAAATTAGGATCTAATTTTTTGGAACTCTGATGAATCAAATAGTTTTGTGACCCATAGTCAAATACAAAGCAAAAGGTTTCAGCTTTTCTGCAGGTTCCAACTGTTGCAAGTTGCCCGAAGATTTGAATTATACCTTTCCTTCTCTCCCCCTGCTCCGTTAGGGAAACACTAATCGTCATGATGGTGATTAGGATTGTGCATGTGGTTGTCAAAGGAAGAGTGTTATCTGTCTTTAAAAGATCAATGGCATCATATGATATCTTAAGTTCATTTTGACAAGCATGTAAATGCTGGTTTGGCACACAACAATCGTAACTCCGTTCTGTTGTACTTAAACTACCATGAACTAAAATTTGTGTTCAAATGGCATGGAATAGAATAATCATTCTTGTATACCAAATAGGAACCAACTATCCAGTTCATTGAGGAGGAATGCAATTATTGCTAATCCTTTGTGATCGTATAAAATCTTTATTAGCAGAATCATATAAGGGGAAACTGGACCCGTCAATATCAAAAAAATAAATATAATGAAAATAAAGATCTGGGGCGTTTTGTTTTCTCCCATCGGAATATGCATTAGCAAGTTGGAATGATATCTGGGTTGCACGTCCATTCAGGTTTACATGGTCACTAAGACAAGGATGTGGATGCACTCTCCGGACAGAATGACTTCATTTTTGAAGAAAACAAGGCAAGGTCCTATTATTTTGCTTTCAGTACGGCCACATGTCGGAGTACCTGCTGATAATTTGATCGTCTCAAAGACTACCCCAATTATATTGTAGATGGTCGTGAAAACAAATACTTAGGTGAGTTACTCAAATTCTTGTCTTTTTTTATTAGGACATACCAAAATATGAGAAATAACTGATGGTACTAATAACGCAAAAAAAAAAAAAAGTAGGCAAGCTTTGAACTCCCAGGATAAACAAGGTATTAATGGGCATCAAACTTACAAACAACTCATCCCGTAATGAGAGATTATATTACAATTCATAATGTCTGTAGCAACTGAGAAACAGAAATGCCACTTGTTTAACATAATTGCGACCAAGACCGACAATAAGCACAGTTTTATCCTGTTATAGAACAAGGCATTAGTTGCTGCCACCGCCAAAGAGGTAGCCCAAGGAAGATCCACCCCCTGGAGCCGCATGGACCTTCGTTGAAGGCCGATCCTGTACATTACAGATTATGTTGTGAAACTTGTAGAATAAAAATTTGTGTAATCCATCCCGGAAGACCACCCCAGGAGGATAAAACAAAAATATAAATAGAGTTGCAGACCAATGGCACTAAAAAAAGGTCAACAAGTACCATGAGATCAACAATTCAAGGTAGCAATTTGATAGTGCATTCGGAAAACTAATTCAGTTAGTAATAGTTCTACTTTTTATTTGCTTATAGTGTGATGATATTGAGAAACTAAAACCACCAAGTCTAGGAGCTGCTACCAGCAGTTTCACAGCTCTTTTTCTAAGGTTGGTAAACACAGCAGACCAGAAAATTTGAAAATCTGAGGTTGGAGATTGGCAAAGAAAGTGCACAACCATGTATAAATGGATTCCTAAAGAAACCTTTCTCAAGTCTGAATTTTTTTGAAGGAGTTTCAGCTGACTAGATATCTGGATAATAAAGCAAAAGTGTCGGATCATACATAACAAGTATTAAGAAATTTGACTAAAACCATACCGTGAGGAAGTTGCCAGTATTCTGGCCATCAGCTCGAAAATAGTTGTTTGCCTTGTTTCCCTGGATGCCAGCTGGGATCTGCTTTAAAGCCTCTGCTGCTGGGGGTGCAACAGCAGTAGGCTTTGGGGGAGGCTCATTTCTAGCAACCTGTACCTTGCTTGGGGGGGCTTCCACATTGCTTCTGGAGACAGGGGTGGCCTTTGGGGCCTCATCACTTCCAAATAGGTAGTCAAGAGAACTCTGTCCTCCACCACTGCTGACTCCGCGACCCATGATCTCTGATTCTAAGTTTTAGGAAGAACCTCGGGGCCCTGATCACATTTGCCATAATGAAAGAAACAAAAAGCTTAAAAAGACATGATGCATGTACGAAACATTGGCAGGTATTTTGAAGCCATAGAAAGCTGTAATTACATAGAAAAAGTATCAACAGCGACAAAAGACACTCACTTTTGCTTTAATGTAACGGAATATCTCAAGAAGTCAAGTGGCTACAGACAGTGATCAGTATGCAAAAGTAAGAGGCTAAAACTTATTCCCACCCCACACTCTAATGAGTAATAGTATATGATAACATAATAATCTGTTTAAAGGATTAAAAACATTGGACTTTGATGACTTAATTATTGAAGATTGATTATTGAGGAAACTGTTCAATAAATTCTTAAAAATAAAAAAGATAAAATAGAGGAATCTCTAATACTTTCCTTTTGAATAACCGTGGAAAAATGCCACCATGGCAAAAGCCGCATCGAACCCACCTACACTAGTCACTATACTACTAAAAATGAGACCCACCATCACCATTCACCAATGAATCCAAGTGAAGCTCAAAAAGTATCCCACGTGAATTAACCTTGGGACATGTGGTTTCTATTTTACCACACTAACACAGTCCCTCAATATGCTTCAACCACAAAGATATGTCCCATAAGCATAGAGGAGTCCAATACTAATCCTACTATTCAAAAGTTAATACAAGATCCTATTAACTAATGCTCCCTTTGTCCCAAAATAAGTGACCAGTTGAACAAAAATGAATAGAACACTCACTTTGGGACAGAGGTAGTAATATACAGAACTAAACCTCATGATTATCATTTAATGTATGGTTGAATGTAGTAACAGTGGGATGATATTAGCTTCACCTGGAGACACACCCTATTCCAAAATACTACCCAAGCTAATCTTCCAACTGTAAATGGTTACCAAATTTAAGGTAAAGCCCTATTCTAAGCAGTACATACATGTTGGAACGGAAATTAAACTCTCAAAAACAGAGATCTACCAGAATTTCCAAGTTATATGACACGAGATACAGTTACCGAAATGAAATTCAAAGTCATACCCAATTATACATAAATTAACCATTTTCCAAACCACAACCTCAGACATTTCAAAATAAGATGATTCGCAGATTTATCACATCATAGAAAGTGAACTAAGCCCTAAATTCAAGCAAGACATTAAGAAATGAAACAATGCCAAATGTCATTATCAAAAACAACTAATAGACGCAACAATCAACAATAGGTGCTAGATCTCAGTCATTCTCTGAAATGGGTACCATAAAATCACAGGAAACATCAGTCGAAACGCAGTATAAGTTATAAATGTCTCTACAGTCACTTAAGATAAGATCCGCCATGAAATCAACTTGAGAATGAAAAGATTACAGATAATATGAAATTTGTAAGAGTGTATACAAATAGAAGTAGAAAGTAACAGGGTAACGGAGAATTTTCTGACCTGTGTTCTTGTTCGGATCAGATCTGAAGCGAAGATAGAGTAGACAGCTTCTGTTGGCTTGGCGCTTTATATGCCATTCTGTCTTGTGTAATTGATGGACTATTTATTGTATGAAGGTACATTAATACTGTGTACCATATATGTAGGGGTGTCAAAATGGGTGGTAAAATGGGTGTTATGGATCAATGGATAATAGGCCATTATCCATGGTTATCTATGGATAATGACCTATTATCCATTGATCCATAACACCCATTTTGCCACCCCTACGTATATGTAAGTTAGGCCAAAATATGAAAAACACCCCAAAGTAACCATTCAATCCTATAATGTCCCCTAATGTCAAATTTTTCCCAAGTCCATGCCTGATGTTTCCATTTGTCCCATAGTGCCCCCTCCCGTCACTTGCCGTTTACAAAGGGACGTTAAGTAGCACATGTTCATACACGTGCTGGATAAAATTGTCTTTTCATCCTAATTGAACCCCCCCATGCGTAAACAAAGAAAAAAATAGATTTGAAATACTATCAAGAATCTCATTCAAGACTCACCATCTTCCCTCTCATCAATGGTGCTAGCTCATTTGTAAAACTTGACTAGAAAACACCTACAACAGTAATCTTCACTCTTCCATTCAAAAATGGATAAAATTTGCAAGCTAACTATACCTTTTCTTGTCTTTCTCCTCCAATTATTGTCGATGAAGCTACATTTACTGTGGGTGGTGGTGTTGGATTAGGGGTTAGAGTCGGAGGCGGCGGTGTCTGGGTTGGTGGTGGCGGAATAAACGGCCAAAACCCACCTGGGTCATCACCTTCAAATCTCAACAATGCATACATTACACTCCAAGCATGGAAATCTGCAATCAAAGATGACCCCAAAGGAATCTTGACTACATGGGTCGGGTCAAATGTGTGTGCTTACATAGGAGTGTTCTGTGCAGATCCGCGGTTGAAAATGGGTGACCCGTCAGGCCCAGTAGTTGCAGGCATAGATCTCAACCATGAAAATCTTCAAGGCATTCTTGTCAAAGAAATCTCGCTTCTATCAGATGTCTTTATTAGACCTCAGATTCAATTCTTTCTCAAGACCCATTCCCGAGGAAATATTCGACCGAAGACTCGATGCAATTTTTCTTAAAAACAATCAATTCGATGGCCGAATCCCTCAAAATTTGGGGAATTCCCCTGCTTCTGTGATCAATTTAGCAAACAACGAGGCTTACAGGGGGATATGCTTGGTTTAGCTTAGAATGCATGAGTCCCAAATTGAAGGAAATTTTGCTCTTGAACAATCGGTTGGTGGTTGTATTCCTCAGGGTGTTGGGTTATGGTCAGATTTGCAAGTGTTTGATGTGAGCTTTAATTCATTTATGGGTCATTTGCCAGACTCGGTTTCGTGTTTGGAAGACATTGAAGTCTTGAATTTGGGACACAATAAGTTGTTTAGAGAATTGCCGGAGTTGGTCTGTTCACTGAGGAATCTGTTGAATTTGACAGTGGCTTACAATTTCTTCTCTGGGTTTAGCCAAGAATGTGCTAATTTGTATTATAGAAATGTAGGGTTTGATTTTGCTTTGAATTGTATACCAGGGAGGCAAATGCAGAGACCAGAGAGAGAGAGAGACGAGGTAGAAGACGAAGTGATGTAAAAGGTTTCACAAGCTTCAGATTCTATATAATTAGGTTGAAAAAGACAATTTTGTCCAGCACGTGTATGAACATGTGCCACTTAACGTACCTTTGTAAACGGCAAGTGACGGGAGGGGGCACTATGGGACAAATGGAAACATCAGGCATGAACTTGGGAAAATTTTAACATTGGGGGGCATTATGGGATTGGGTGGTTACTTTGGGGTGATTTTCATATTTTGGCCTGTAAATTACTGGTGTAGGGCAAAAATTGAAAATAAAATCACCACGATAGAAATAGACGGGGCCCGGGGGTTTGAGGTTTGTGTATAAAACATTAAAACCACAGCATGTTCCAAAAAGTTCATCGCGTAATTGGCTATAACTATAAAAATAATTAAACACAACAAATATGCATACTCAAATTGTCTATCTCAATTTCTGTTACACTTCATAATTACTCAAATATATTTTTTCTTCAATAATTTAGTAAGACTTCTTTTTATAAGGAGACATGTAGCACTGATATTCATTGGGACATGAAATGTGATTGATGGTGGGTGATATGCCCGGCCCAAGTCAGGTCACGAGCAGGGCACGAGCGCCCACCACGTGCCAATCACAAGCATGATTAGTATGAGACCCGCCAGCTTAGCGGACAAAGCAGTCAAGATAGCGGACAACGAACAGGGTAGTTCCTAGACAAACCTAGACGGGAGTAGGCCTTGCTCGCCCGACCAGGGGCCATGCCCGGAAATTACAGATCATCTACAAATCTACCTATTATGGCCGAGCAGAGCTTTGCTCGCCCGGGCACGTGTCGAGCAGGAAACTCTGGAAACTTGGTCTCCAAGACAAGTTAAAGGTTTCCATATCCGGACAAGACACTTGCCTTATTTGCTCCTACATTCACGCGGCTAGCCACATATCACGCCTAAAATCAAGGGATTCTCTCCTAATTTGGCAAGGTATCTAAGGAAACTAAATCCTAGACGGACTCAATGACATTGGGGGCCTATAAATACCCCTCCACAAGCCACAAACAAGGTACACACTCTTTCTTGAGCCTAGAAACTCTGTCAAATTCTCTTGACATTCATACTCGAGACTTACTCTCACGTCGGAGGGGTTTCGCGAGGCCCTGCCTTGCACTTCTACTCAGGTTTTCTGTGTTCTAAATCAGGTTCAAGGAAGTAGATTCAAGCACAAATATCCAACCCAACACACGGACGGCCCAAGCTGTGATTTTGCCACATCAGTTTGGTTCCATTGCCGGGAAATAAGTCCCAACTCTTTCCTTCAAGTTTTACCGGTGAATTTTCAGAAATCTCCATATTGCAATGGCTGGCAAGGGTAGCAAGCATCATGCCGCAAGCAATCACCATGCTGGTAGCCAGTTGGCCAGAAATAGCAACCCTCCACCAGGGGATCTGCCACTAAAAGCACCCCAATGGGTGCAAACAAGAAACCAGAAAGTGGCGGCTTGGCACGCGGCTCATGGTGAGAATGTCTCGTATGTTGACGAACAACTATCTCAACATGCCAGTCAGAATTAGGCAAGCCAGCTAGATGCTTGCCAGATCATCAATGAGCAAAGGGATGCTCGAGCTCAAGACCTAAGGGTTCAGCTGAACCGTCAGCGGGAAAACAGCCAGGGAAGTCAAGTCAGCCAGCCTAGGCAAACCCCTGACCAGCAGGCTGCTGCTCTGCAAATCCAAGCAGAGTATTATATCAAGATGTACGCACTCAATCAGCAACTGCTCGCCTTGGGCCATGCCCCGGTTCCAGTTGCAGATCTGGCTCTGCTCACCCTCAGCAATCCAGCACTTGTTGGTGGTGGCCAGGCCTCCCAACACCTGCCCGCTCCGAGCAGGAGAATTCCTTCCATCATCCCCATACCTTCAGAGCGAGCCAATGAAGTGCAAAGGGCCGATGACCAGGCGGAAAGCAGATATAGCCGCCAAAATCTTTCCCACATGCACCATCGCAGACAATATCATCATGACCGCGGTGAAAGTCACAGTCGTCGCAGAACTCGTGAGTATGCTGACAGAGAGGCACACCGCCTAGGCATAGGCCGCGAGTCAAGAGAGAAGCGGAAGCTTCTTATGAACCAACCCTCTGCCCGCCACTAACACGTAACCAGCAATCAGACCATGCCCGCTCGTCTGGGCTTACCTTGGATGCCGAGAAACGCCTGTCCGAGCCTGTGGAGGCTATGAAGCGGGATATGGCGAAGCAAATGGCTAACCTAGCCGTGGCCAAGCCCGGCTATGGAGCCACTAAGCCGCTGAAGGGCAGCCCATTCACTTCAGAGATCGAAAATGCACCACCCGCGCAAGGTGTTATATTCCCGCAATTCGAAAAGTACTTTGGGAAGACGCGGGCAAGTGACTGGCTCAGATCATTCGAGGCACAGATTCGGATGGTCACCGATGTGGAAGCCTTGAAGATGCGAGCATTTGAGGGTGCTCTCTAGGGGAAGGCACATGCATGGCTGGGCAGAGTTCCCCGCGGATCTATTAGCAGCTGGGATATGCTACGGGAAAAATTCCTAGAAGAGTTTGGAACTGTCAGACCAACGCCCAAGAACCGATTCGATCTTGCTAAAATCAAGCAGGGAGACAATGAATCCTATGATAGTTATTTGAAGAGGTTCAAAGAGATGCTCGATCAAGTGACCGCTACTAGTGACCCGGAGATTACATTCTGCTACCTGAATAACATGAAAACATGGCCATTGAAAACAATGCTGGCCATGAATCCGGGGGCCTCAAAAGCAGAGTTGCTAGCAAGTTCCCACCTACTCTGCTCGACTGAGATCACCAAGGTAGACAAGGGCAAAAACAAAGACAAGACTCAGGACAGCTCGGCCACGCCAGCTGACCAGAGCCTGGAGGGCAATAACCACTCGCGTAGAGACAGGAGGAGAACATCTACCCCCGGACAGAGATGCAGGGAAGCGCAATTCACCCCGCTGAACACTACGCGGGAAGAGATCATGTTCCAAGTTGGAGATGTGCTGCCAGTCCCTTATCCTCTTGACCCTGAGCTCGCTCACACCAAGGACAACACGAAGTATTGTGATCACCATCATGGTAACGGACACACCACAGATGAATGCTTTGTGTTGAAGCGGGAAATACAAAAGCTGATCAACGCAGGCAAATTGGACCGCTTCAAGAGGGATCATGGTGAGGGAAACAATGCAAATAATGACAGACAAGGAAGACCCCCGAGAGGAAGAGGTGACCAGGCCCCTCAGATTCGAGGAGTGGTCAATGTGATCCAAGAGGAGCTTCCGTCCAACACTCAATGTGGGAAGCACATATATACCTTATCTAAGGCCGTGAATTCTCCCGCAGTGCAGCGGGCAGGGGAGCTGATCGATGTCTTATTTTAATTATTTTCCTTGCAAGTAGACAAGATTATTGTAGAATAGTTGTGGGAAGCAAGGGTCGAACCACAGAGACAAGAAGATCACAAATAGCACGATTATCGGTAGCAAATTATTAAACTAAGCGGGATTTTTATATTAATTTTAATCTAAACTAATTATTATTCTAGGGTTAACTAATTTAGCAGCAATTACAGATTATGAAGATCTTATGGTGGAGGGAAATCTAGGATTAGGGTTTCACTTGTATCTCCTCTATGGCTTATTTTAATAAAGTATCATTCAATTTCTTAGGTTCGTTCACAAAATATAGATATAGTCTGTCGAATTACCGTTCAGTCTCCATCTCAAAATAATCCGTCCATTCTGTAAGTCCAGATGGCAACAGTTAAGGCTAGAGGGGGGGTGAATAGCCTTTAAAAACTTTTGGGGTTGATTTGAAAATCATAAAATATTGGCAATGAAAACTTGATCTTGTCACCAACCGAAGAGTTGGTCGCTGGTCGACGCACTGAAGTTCCTTAAGCTGAAGTGAGTTGGTCAGTTGACTGACACAACAGTTTTTCAAAAGAAATTTGTTTTGATGTTTGATCACTGAATATAGAGAAGAAATTCGAACACAAGTTAACTAAACAAGTAAGCAAACAAGTGTTGTTAACTGGCTGACACTTAATCAGTTTAATAACTTCTTAAGTGTTAAGTCAGTTAGCAGAGATATAAGAAATGGCTAACAATTCAGTTGAAGTGGTTCACAGATAAACTGCTACGTCCACTACCAAGTTGGTCAGACTTGGATTTTTTGAAGTGCACTAATTTTATTAAAAATCTAATTGATCTCTAATGGATCAGTGTACAACAAAAGACCAGTGTTTGGGAGAATGATTGAGAAACAATCAAACTCGTGAGACAAACTGACTGAGTTCGAAATAATTTGAAGTGAAGTACTCAGTGTTTTGCCTAAACAATAACTAGAAAGAAATTTTCAAAGGCGAGTATCTAGCTACAGTTTTTCGAAGACGAAGACTGAGAGTTTGTAAGTGGAAAATTTCTTGACTTCAAAAATTCTTCAGAATCGTTGTCTTCACCAATGCTTCCAAAGGGGTATATATATATGGTCTGTGCGAGCAATCCGTTAGGAACACATTTGAATTTTGAAAATGTGTTATGACAGATGCAAGATCACAAAGGATCTTGTGAGATATTATTTGGCAGGACATCTATCACAAACACAAAGTGGGAAAGAGTTAGTACTAGAGAATGTTTAAACAAATAGGGAAAGATAAACTCATTCAATAGCAGCGTATGGATCAGCTGAGAAAGTTGGCTGACAATAATATTCAGCTGACCAATTATAAGCTACTTGTCCTGGCTGACAATCAAGTGAAATGTTTTTAAGCAAATCTTTTAAATTTAAAGATTCAACACATTCTATATCCTAGGCACAAGAACATATGATCTAACTGTCACTTAGGTCATATATGGAACTTGACCCTAACTTATCACTCTCGTGCATCGATAGGTTCAATTTATCATGATGGTGAGCCAAGATACATACGCATTACATTGATCATGCAGTTATCCGCACCTCTAGGCCTTTATTATTCACGATTACATTCATTTGTTCAAAGTGAAATAATAGAGGGATTGATAATCACCACAATCAACAAGAATTGAATGAATAAAGATATAATTAAAGCATAGATTCGATACAAGTTACCACCCAACTCCTAGATTAATGGATGTTTAGTTCATCTTTGAAGATGAACAACACATGGAGATGATTGAATACATGAATCGATCTTCAAAACTTGTAATTACACCAACTAATTATGTTAAACACTCTAAATCCTATTCGAGAACTATCAAAAACTACTTATTGGTCGTTCTTGAGCTTTGGCTACCGTCCTTTATTTATACCATGGAGTTGTAGGGGGTTTAGGAATTTTAGTCTAGCGTGAAAACCCACAAAAATGGATTCTGACCACCTTGTGGTGCAGAATCATAACACCTCAAGGCCCGCAAGTGGCCTTCATTATTCTGGGGCTTAATCTTTGAACTCTCTGCCTACTTTGCAGAGGCAAGGTAAAAAAAACACCTTGCCGCCGCAAGGTGTCCAGCCTTCACCTCTGCCGTTTAATCTTCAATTTACACTTTGGCCCCTTCTTGGAGTTTTCACCAAAAAGCCTTATAATTCACATAATTTCACCTAAACCCCTGAAACTCATAAAATCACTGAAAAACACATATTAGTAGCCAAAAGCCTCGTGGAATTGCTAAATTTAAGTCTTAAAATTACCCGAAATCGACGTATAAAATACATCGATTAGGAGCCCAATATCTTCTTTACCAGTAGTGAGCTGGCAAGTACTCCTCTTGCCTCCGAGCAGCCATTAGTCATCTCCTGTCTGGTAAACGAATGGCAAATTCATAGGGTGTTACTCGACACTGAAGCATGCAGGGACATCATGTACTACTCATGCTTCAAAGAATTGGAGTTATCAGATTCCCGGCTCAAGCCTTACCTGGGAAAGCTTGAAGGATTCACCAACCATCAAGTAGGCGTCAAGGGCACCATTGAGCTCGAAGTCTTCATGGGGGATGGTGCACAAACCCAAACAGAGATGATCAATTTCCTGGTGATCGATCTCAAATCTGCGTACAACTGCATCTTGGGCGCCCCGCCCATGGCCAAATTCCAGATGGTGACCTCTATACCTCACCAGAAGGCCAAGTTTTATACCGAGGATGGAGTGGGTATCCTAAATAGCAAACCGCGGGCAATGTGGGAATATGTTCTAGATTCCCAGCGGAAGAAGCAAAAACTGATCGTAGACATTCCCGATCAAACTAGGGTAGCTTCCGAAAAAGAGGTCCCCACCGATATTGCCTCAGCTTCCATCCCCATAAACAATATCGAGCTCGGAGAGCCTTCTAAAGCAGTTGACCCCATGGAAACAGAGGAGCCCGAGAAAGCCCCGGCACCATTGCCCTCCAAGCGCAAGAATAGACGCCTCGAGGTACAAGACACTGAGATGGATACTCTGCAAGTTCGCGATGAGCCCGATATTCAGCCAGAAGGCGAGCTGGAAGAGATTATCATCAATCCCGCCTACCCCGAACAGAAAATTAAAATTGGGAAGGCTATGCCTCTCGAAGCTCGGGAAAGGTTGATCGAAGCCGTCAAGAACAACCTCGATGTATTCGCCGGACCTGCCGAGACACGCAGGTATCACGGTAGTGTCACGCGACCATGACTCAACGCCGATCCGACTTTTTCGACCTATTCGCCACGCCCAAGCGCAAGATTCCCCGAGAAAAAAATGCAAATTATCAAAGCGAGGTCGGAAGCTTCAAAGCGTATATCATCGAAGAGATCTAGTACCCGACCTAGCTGACAAACGTAGTAATGGTCAAGAAGGCCAATGACAAATGGTGGATGTGCGTCGACTTCACGGGTCTCAATAAAGCCTGTCCGAAAGATTGTTACCCGCTGCCCCGCATCGATGTGCTCGTAGATTCCATAGCCGGGTTTGAAATGCTAAGCTTCCTGGATGCATACTCAGGGTACCACCAGGTCAAGATGAACGAGCAAGACAAGGCAAAGACAGCTTTCCGAGCATCAAGGGCCTTTATTTAATTAAGATGATGCCCTTCGGGCTGAAGAATGCGGGGGATACCTATCAGCGCATGATCAACAAGGTCTTTAGCTCTCAACTCGGCAGAAACATGGAAGCATACATAGATGACATGGTCATCAAAACAAAAGATCGCGACCATACTCTTGACCTAGTAGAAACGTTTGCCAATCTGCGCAAACATAATATGAAGTTGAATACGAGCAAGTGCGCCTTTGGGGTCCGAGCAGGAAAGTTCCTTGGGTTCATGGTCAACCAACATGGATAGAGGCACTCTTGAGAAGATCTACAAGTTTTACTCGACATGGAGCAGCCTTACTACATCAAACACATCTAGCAGCTAAACGGCTGAGTCATCGCCCTTGGTCACTTCATCTCCCGATTAGCGGAAAAATGCCTCCCATTTTTCGAGATCCTGCGTGGCAACAAGGGTTTCGAGTGAAACGCAGACTGTGCCAAAGCCCTCGAGCAGCTCAGGGAATATCTTGGCAAACCACCTCTCCTTAGCAGCCTGTGTCCCAAGTGAGCCCTTATATGTGGGATTTAGCGCCACGACTGTGCCGGGCCGCTTTTTAGTTAAGGGAGGAGCTAGACATTCAAAAACCCGGTATTATGTATCCAAGGCCCTCACCCCGTTGAGGGTCATTATTTTAATGTAGAAAAATTAGCTTACTCGCTTGTCATAGCTGCCCGAAAATTAAGGGCTTATTTTTCTGCACATGTAATCATAGTATACACAGACGCACCACTACGCAAAGTTCTTCACAAGCCTGACTCATCGGGCAGACTGCTCAACTGGTCAATCGAGCTCACATAATTCCACATAGACTACTTGCCCAGGTGAGCAATCAAGGCTCAGGCCTTAGCCGATTTCTTGGTAGAAACAAGATTTACTCAATAGGAGGAGCCTAAAACCCAGTAGCCAGCAGAGCACGGGTAAGAGCAGCTGCCACAGCCTCGGCCTACCTACTGTTGGGATCTTTATGTAGACGGAGCAGCGAGCAAAGTCGGGAGTGGAGCTAACATCCTTCTCATAGCTCCCGACTAGGTTACAGAGTTCGAGCTAGCACTCCGGTTTAAGTTCCCTGCCTCCAATAACGTTGCCGAGTATGAAGCAATGATCGCCGGTCTCGAACTTGCAGCTGACATGGGCGTTGAAGCGATCACGATGTACTCGGATTCACAATTAGTAGTGAACCAAGTCCAGGGGGAATATATGGTGCATCACCCTTCCCTGGTTAAATACTGCGAGCTTGTCAAAGAAATCTTGAAGAATTTTAAGTTCTGGGATATCATCAGAATTGATCGTGCTGACAACACACGAGTAGACTACTTGTCCAAGATTGCTGAGGCAAACTTAGCATTGTTGAATCCTTCAGTAATGATTGAGCATTTGGAAACTCCGGCCATTGATAGACTGCTGATAATGGACACGAACCGCAGACCGTAAGTCCGGATTGACGATTACAAGGATTACATCGAAAGCAGTGAATTTTGCCCACCGACAAAGTCAAGGCCACAACAGTCCGAAGTAAAGTCTGTCGCTACTCGGTAGTAGGGGGAATCCTGTACAAGCGATCTAAGGTCAGACCTATGCTTCGTTGTGTACCCCCAGAGTTAACGGAGGGCGTTTTATTTGAAGTACACGAGGGAGAATGTGACAGCCATCCGGGCACCCCGAGCTCTAGCAGAGAGGGTTCTGCGCGTAGGATACTATTAGATTACACTCAGGAGAGATGCTGAAAAATATGTCTGAGAATGTGACAAATGCCAGAGATACACTGATATACCAAGACTGCCCTCCACTATGCAAACCCCTGTAGTCGCTGCATGGCCTTTTGATATGTGGGGGATTGATCTTATTGGCCCGTTCCCGCTGGCCCAGTACAAGTATAAGTATGCAGTAGTCACAATAGATTACTTTACAAAATGGATCGAAGCAAAGCCTCTGACCAAAATTTCGTGGCAAACATCATCAAACTCGCCTACGACCAAGTGTGGTGTGTATCTGCCTCCCAAGCAGTAATCATATCCGACCACCTGTACTCGCCTCAAACAAGTTCACAAAGCAGTAATGTGCTCGCTGGTGTCAAACATCGCGCCATCCTGTAGCTTATCCACAAAGAAACGGCCAAGCCGAGGCCTGAAACAAGCAAGTCCTACACGCACTCAAGAGAAACCTCGAGGGCGAGCCGGAAAATGGGCGAGGAGCTACCATCCGCCTTATGGGCGGTCGAACTATCGCAAGGGCCCGACAGTGGAAACTCCATTCAAGCCACATACGGATCCAAGCTATGATCCCTGTGAGAAATGGCCTTGCCTAGTTATCGAAGTTTCACTACACAGCTGAGCGAATAATCGCCTTGTCCATGCAATAGACCTGGATCTACTCGAAGAAAGGAGGCTGGATGCACGACTCAGAATGGTTAACCACAAACAGCGAGCAAAAGCTCATCATGACAAAAGGGTTCGAGGTAGAGCTTTCATGATCGGAGACTGGGTACTCAGAAAGATCGAGGTAACGGGTCAATCCGCAATGGGGAAAGCTATCGCCTAATTGGGAAGGGCCTTTTCAAGTTACTGGTATAGTCAGAGAAGGCACCTACACACTTCGGACTCAGGAAGGAAAAGACTTGAAGCATCCTTGGCATGCAAATCACTTAAAAAAGTATTATCCTTAAGTCACCCTCTCAAGACAACGGCAGACCTCACTCTATTGAGGGTCATCAATGTTATTTAATAAAGGCAAGTTTTTTCATATTTGTTCGTTCAGATTTTGTTATCATTTATCGATTGCTTTCGGATCGCTTGACAAAAGTTACTAGCCTGACGAGCAGATGGGGCCATGCCCGGTCAACCTTCCTTAACACCCGAGTATTAGTGAACCTATCCTCTCCATGAGTAAGATAAGGCCATGCCCGGTTCGCATACTAGGATGCCTGCCAGGCGGTAGGGGCCCGGCCCATAAGATAGCGGTCAGCTACCTCGGATTCCTATATTGACCGAGCAACACTGTTAGTCATATATCTCTATACCTAGTTGATATACTAGCAACCGCTTCGATGTGCCAACATCGAATAAGTGGCCGTGTCTCTTGTTGGTTGCCACTGCAGTAGTGGCCCCGCCCGCCAGCAATCTTCTTCGAAGCTCGCCTCAGGCGATAGCTATGCCTCGCCAAAGCCTTAGCTAGTACCAAGCACTCATATCGGGCAGTCACGATCTTTTTGCCCGGTCGAAACCCTGGCTAGAACCAGGCATTTAGATCGGACTCCTACCCGCACAACCTCAGCTTAAATAATATGCCTGCTTAATTAGCCTAAATATTTCTAAGTTACTTCTTGCACAATATTGCATGCCTGATCAATTACGGTTATTTTTGCTCGATACATTTTTGGGGACTATCCCATATGCATGTGTTATTACTAATCGAATGCAGGAAAAACACGAGTAAAGAAATAGTTACCGAGCAAAATAAAAATGAAAGGGGATGAATACAACATGTCATCTACCAGAATCCGGTTTTCATTAAAGGCAAAGAGATTACAAGTTCAGAGCTGGATTAAAAGGCTCGAAGGCCGAGCAGAGTACATGTAATCTAAGCTATGTTCGGAAGAGTTTGGGTCATGGTCGCAGCGGCTTCGGCATTAGGAGTCTCCAACTCCACTTGCAATTGGGTGGCGGCCTCTTCCACCCGGTTATTTTTCTCCGCCCTCTTCGCTTCTATCAGGCTGCACACATTGACGCCCAGCGGGGTGGGGGGAATCCATGGCTTCACACCATCATCAGCATCATCCCGGGCAAAGGCCTCCAATTCGCCCTATGTATAGGGCACCAAGTGGTGCAAACTCCGAGCTTCTGCGCAGTAAGGGTCGAGCAGCGCCTAGTCAGCCATGGTCGACATGTCAACTGCACCAGTGCCAGCGAGCATGCGCAAAATGTGGTTGGTACCCACTGTATAATAAGGGAAGATCTCTTTACGCACGCAGGAGGCATAGGCAGGCGAAGCAGTGAAATCCTCCACGACTTTTTCTCTCGCCGCAGACAACTAATCGGAGAAAGAAGCCATAGCCGCTGCATCTTTAGCATGCAGGCCTTCAGGGCATCCACTTTCAGGCGAAGTTGTGTCGTGCAAGCGACCGAGCTTCCTCGGCGCCTGGGATTTCTTCTATTTGGGCCACAAGGCGATTTTCTCTTAAACGGCCAGCGATAGTTTGTCAGCCTCAAGCTTCTTGACCAAGGCCACATTCTCCTTTAGCGACTTGTCTAGGGCGGCCACTTGCTCGCCCTTGCGCTTCATTGAGCTCACCAGCTCATCCTTCTCAGACTCAACCTTCTTTCGGGCATCTCTCTCTTTGGTATATCGGTCATAGAGGTTAGTACAGGTTGAAACAATCTACAAAGCGGAAAGCAAAACCGGTCAGAGTGACTAAGAAAACTCAAGTTGTCAACCACTAAAACGTGACAAGAAAATACCTCGGCAAGATTGAGCCCGATATGACCAAGCAAGACATGACCGGTCGTGTCCCGGTCATGGGTAACATCCTCCTGCAAGAGCCTCTTTACGATACCCTTGCCAACAAGACCTGCAGGGCTCCCGCGAGCGGATAGATCGATATACCCCATGTTAGGGCCCTCGGAAAGCTCGCTCACAATGCTTCAGTAGTTGGCATTTCATAGCCGGGAAGCAGCCACGACCTCGTTGAATCTCTAGCAGTGTGCTCGGAGCCCGTTCCCCGGGGACGGGTAGACCGGTTGACTGGATGAGAGGAATGTCTCTTTCTTTTGCCCGCTGTTTTGGCAGCCTTGGCAGTGGCATCATCGGCAGCCGTATCGGTCACACCGGCAGCTGGCTGAGGAGGAGGAGGAAGAGTCTAATTTGGTTTCTTAGATGTTGGGGGGGTTTTTTGACCGGAGGGCCAAAGGGAACGGTAGGAATAGCCTGGACGGGCTTACTCGCTAAAGCGGCCACCTTTCTACTCTCCTCAGCTTCAAGTTTTTGGAGCTGCCGTAAGGTCATCATAGCTGCATAAGACGGAAAGAAGAATCAACACAACAATTATGAAAGAAACAATTGCTAATCAAACAGTTTAGAGAAAAACGAAATTACGAGCAAAGTTAAAAATCGACCAGGGGCGGCCGAGTAGACAGGTGTACAATCATGCCCGAGCTTACGACATTCGAGGCAATCGTTACGAAAGTTCTACCCGTGGTAACCACCCCAATAAGCATGGGCCTCCTCGGGCTCAAACGTGCACAAAGGCTCGACCCCGGGTACAACAGTGCGAAGCACACCGTGCCAAGCGTAAATTTCGGGGGTTACAGGCCAACTCCTTCCAGTCGAACAGACTTTCCTGGCTAATCCGCTTTTCCCCCTCCATTACAACACCCAGGGCAACCCGGATGGTCGCCAAGCGACCAGAATCACCCTTAGTAAAACTACTGCGGGAAAGTTTGGGGACATTGATGCAGGCCTGGTTCATGGGCATTATCGGCCAGCCCGTCCGGGACTCGATCAGAACAGCTCTCTTGTCCCAGGCCTCAACCTTGCCCGAGACTTCATCTATAATCCTAAAAAAAGATGAATTTGACCGGAGGCCAACTCGCCCAAACATATTTGCACTCAGAATGAACAGTCGCCGGAATATCTTCAAGGTCGGTTCTATCCGCAGTAGGCGGCATGCCACGGTATACGCCATCAGGGCTTGGACTATATTTAGCATCAGATCACCGGGCATCGGGCCAAACTCCTTGAGAAATCGAAGGAAGAAAGGGTCCAGAGGTAAACGCAATCCTACTCGGAAAAAATCTGCAAAAAATAGCAGCTTTCCATCTTGCTCGCGGGGGTACTCTTCGTCTACTAAAACGACCTTTTCTACTCGGTAATTTTGAGGCTCCACCCCTAGCGAAGTAAACCACGCAGAGAGCTTGGCGGGGGTATCTAAGGAAGCCCAATGGGCGGTGTAGAGGGACTCATCAGCCTCGGGCATCCAGTCGGGTACGGGGGCAGAAGTGGTAGCCTCATCTCCCGCACGGGCAAGTTGCCTCCTTCTCCGGGCTATTGGAAGGTTATCAGAACTTTCTTCCCCCGAGTTACAGGCCTCATTAACTACAACAGTTTCCACAGCGTCAAGCGGCATCTCATCACCAACCCTCTCCTCGGCCACAAGCTCCACTCGTTCAGGCAACTGTGCTGGGCCTTGCCCGCCAGCGACCGCCCGGCCTTGTTCCACCTCTCCAGCAGACAAACTGTGTTCACTAGAAGAGTCGGTAAGGGTGATCACATGCACACGAACTCGTGCCACAACAACCTCTCCGACCACGAACTTATCTCCTTCTTCTACTTCGACGTCCAGGGAATGAGACCTCTCACTACTCAATGGATCATTTTGCCCGCCATAGCTGAAAGCCTCTCTGTCGTTTTCCGAGTATTCTCCGTCAGACATCTACACGAAGATCGAGGAAATAAAGGTCAGACTCTACTCGAGGCAAAGAACAATTTAGAAAGGGAAAATCCTAAGTCTAGGTACGCCCAGGGGCCATGCCCGCCTAGCGAGCAGGACGCTTTGGGTGATTTTCCTCGATCTCTACCTATGGTCTGTTCTAACCCTATGAAAGCTACTCAGAAAGAAGAGCAAGAAGATGAAGAGAATGAGCTCAGAAAGCTTCATCAAATCCATCTATTTGAAAAGAACAAACTCAGAAAATGAAACCCAGAAATTCAAAAATGGAAGAACAGACCCAGAACAAGTGAGAAACTTACTATCAAGATTTCGCAAAAGCTTCTTCTGGGAATCTCGTTCTGGATGAAGACCAAGTATCACTCGAAGAAAACAGCGGCGACACCGAAAACTGGAAATCTTCTGGGAACCGGCGGCAAGAATGCAAAGTCTCTCTCTAGAAACCTCAGAGCTGGTAAAGGTTGGAGAGATAAAGGTTTTGGCCTTTTTATAGCCAAGGGGCGGGAAGTTTTGGGATGCCGAAACGGCGCTTGAAAAGACGGCATCCGTCATCAGCATGCATGTGCATTTAATGCGCCGCACCGAAATCCGCGCCACCATCAACTCATTCACCTTCCTGACGGCTCATGTGCCCTACTCTTACTTGTCCCGAGGTATTCTCAGCGGTAAGCTTCTTCAACATGCGCCAGCTGTCTACCAATCAAAGTTCCAGAACCTTCCACAAGTGCAATTGACCCAGTCACTATTTTATGAAAAATTCACAAGTGTTGAAGCCCGTATCCCGAGCAACGTCATCTAGCATATACGCTCCCCGCTCCGAGCATGAATACTCGCTAGGCAAGGAGCTAGGGGCCACTGATATGCCCGGCCCAAGCCGGGTCACGAGCAGGGCACGAACGCCCACCACGTGCCAGTCACAAGCATGATTAATATGGGACCCGCCAGCTTAGTGGGCAAAGCAGTCAAGATAGCGGGCAACGAACATGGTAGTTCCTGGACAAACCTAGACGGGAGTAGGCCTTGCCCGGGATCACACTCACATCGGGCAAAGAATCAAGACTTATCCCGTCCAAACCTGGTCGAGTTCTGCCCGACCAGGGGCCATGCTCGAAAATTACAGATCATCTACAAATCTACCTATTATGGCCGAGCAGAGCTTTGCTTGCCCGGGCACGCGTCGAGCAAGAAACTCTGGAAACTTGGTCTCCAAGACAAGTTAAAGGTTTCAATATCCGGGTAGGACACTTGCCTTATCTGCTCCTACATTCACGCGGCCAGCCGCGTATCACGCCTAAAATCAAGGGATTCTCTACTAATTTGGCAAGGTATCTAAGGAAACTAAATCCTAAATGGACTCAATGACATTGGGGGCCTATAAATACCCCTCCACAAGCCACAAACAAGGTACACACTCTTTCTTGAGCCTAGAAACTCTGTCAAATTCTCTTGACATTCATATTTGAGACTTACTCTCACGCCGGAGGGGTTTCGCGAGACCCTGCCTTGCACTTCCACTCAGGTTTTCTGTGTTCTAAATCAGGTTCAAGGAAGCAGATTCAAGCCCAGATATCCAACCCAACACATGGACGGCCCAAACTGTGATTTTGCCACATCAGTGGGATACATGATTTGAAGCCCAATGTGATTGAGTGGAATATCTAAAAATAGAATATTGGAGTATTTGTTGGTAATATAAGGAGTAATAAATTTATCAAAATTTTCATTGTGAGACTCTAAATTTCATATATTTCACATGTTTCAAACAAATAGTCCACTATACTATTTTTGAAATGTTTCAATTTAAAATTCCACTTTTAAAAATTATTTCTACAATATCTATAATATTTCAACGTATCCCTCCATATTTGATATTAACATATTGTTTATGCTCAAGCATTATTGTAATTATGAATAACTGTTATACTATTTATATATCCCTTTAATTATGAGACTTTTCAAGTATGAACTCGTTGGGTGGAACGGATGAAGTGTGTGTGTGTGTGTATATATATATATATATATATATATATATATATATATATATGCATGTATGTTTATCATAGTACATTTTACTTTCACTTTCTATTTTTACATATGGTAATGCAACAGATATACTCCATCTGTTCCGGGTAAAGAGTCAACTATTCCACTTGGGATATTCACTTAAAGAGTCAGCTTTAAAAAATGAAGGTCTGAAAGTGTCGTTTAATTACTAATAGACTACTAGAAGTATAATTTTCTTAAAAAGTTTACTTTCAAATGAGGACTCTCTGTCTGGAACGGAGGAATTATATCATAATGATTTTTTGGTGCGAATATCTTAGTTTTTAGCATATAAATATTCAAAGTTCAAATTGATTTTTTTGGTTTTAAATTAAGTATAGTAAAAATTGAATATATCGTAGGTAATTTTAGAAAAGCCAAATAAATCTAATAAGAAAAAATAACAAGTTTTAAAATTTTGATTGGTTGATGTTGATTTTTTACTTTTGAGTTTATAATTAGAAATCTCAATTTTTTAAGAAAATTGTAATGAAGTTTGAAGTTCTAGAAAAATCACATTATGGTTATTGAGCTCATCTAGAGCTGTCAAAATAGATTGAGCCCTTTGGGTTTGCTCACCCCGCTACCTAAAGGAGGTGAGTTGGGTTGAAAACTATAAACGCATTATGAGACGGGTCGGATTGACCCGTCATATACCAGTTGCAAATAACAAAAGTAAAAAGTTTGAAACTATAGGTTTAAATCTTATTCGCTCACAGTGTAAAAATATTTTTTATATCTGAAATATTAGTAAATGATTTTAAATTCATTAAAAAATAGCACTTATAGAAAAAGATGTCATAATAAGGTAGATTAACCATAATATTTACAAAAACAAAATGATATGAACATACAAAAAGAGTAATGATAAAATGGTTTTTATTCATTTTATAATATTAATAGTAATATAGAAAGTTGTTAAAAAAATTTAATAAGTAGTGAAGATTTTTTGTGTTATTTATTATTATTATTATTAATTGAGAGAAAAAACTGGTGGACTGATATGCCTAACTCACAATCCATGGATTGTGGGTTGGATTTGCAATTTTCAGGGCCACCACATTCGTGGGTTAACTTGTCCCGCCCCGCCAAGTGGCAGGTTATAATGGGTTACGGGTAGAGATGTTAATAGGGTCGAACCGAAACCGTCAGGGTTGAAATTTTAGATGGACCGCTTAAGTCGGACCGTTTAAGGACCGAAATCGTTAAGGTTGAAACAAAAGTCGACTTTCATACGGTTTAATATAGTTAGTAATATACGGGGCGTGTATAATATCGAAAACCGTTCGGGTTGGACCGATTAACAACTTTAATATAGTTAGTATAATATACGAAACATGTATAATGTGTTGAAAAAAACGTACAAGCCTCGTAATTGGGAAAACCCGTATAAGTTTAATCATTGGCTGAAAACAACAGGTTTGAACCGAAATTGTAGGACCAGTCCGAAATCGTTAGGTTTTTGACCGGATAATATCGCTAATCGCCTAAACCGAACCTATGTTGGACCGGAACCGTTAGGGTTGGACCGATTCTAGTTACGGGTTGGCCCGCCCTGCCAACCCACCTTGACAGTCTAAGCTCATCCATAAACATCGTCCTCCTATACAATATAATAAAGCTAGCAGTTTGAAGTTTGTGACCGGTTGTCCACCTAAAGTTGAATTGATGAATAAAAATTAGCTACCTATTTCTTTCGACCCGGGAGTGTCTTCCTTCATTTATTAGAGAAAATGCGGGATCTCCGCTCTAAGAGATGACCAAATAATAGGATTGAGGCCAAACTGTGAATGGTTGTGGTGCCATGGGTGAAGCATATAGCTCGCATCATGAATCTGATATATCATAATAAGAGGATCTCCAAGGGAAAAAGAAAAGGGATGTGAGTTAGCTAAGAGATTCAACGCATTTACCTCTTTTCCTTCTCTCTTATAAAGAGTTAACGTGTGAAATTTTTAGCAATAGTGAGCAAAGCTAGGCCCAACAGTTCACAAGTCAGACAAAGTTGAAGTCTGGTTTGTAACCTCGTTAATTAGATGGATCCCCCGGCCTACTTCCTTAAAGCTTCTTGTGTTATTCTCAGTCTGAGTCCCCTATTCCTGCCAGATCATCAACGTATTTCTTTAGTACAAGCACAACGGAAAATCTTCAAAGAACTAAAAGAGGGAATCCCAACTTCGAAGAAGATAGATTATACAAGTGGAATTAGGATAGACCAACCACGAGTCCTTACTTTACATATGTCAAAGAAAGTGGATTCACGATCCTCTTTTTTAAGAAGAAATGCTTGTTTACAGTGATTTTGCCACAATTGGAGAATGCTTACATATTATTTTCTTATATGTATACGTATTACATAGTCCACAATATTTTTTGTTCTTTTTTGTGTGGTGCTCAGTTGCATTTGGTTTTATATCGAGTAATTTGATAAGTCCAAAATAAAAAATGGATTAAAAAGACATCAATACAATCCTTTAATATTTTAAAATTAAATTAAATAAATGATAAATTTCAATTACACATGTCAATCAAATTGTCTCGAACGGTTTCAAACCAATCCTAATGGGTCATGACTGTGCCATACCACACGACTAAATGTGCCACTAATGTTACAAACCCAACCCTGGCCTAACAATCCTCGGGATACACAAATCGCTATCTTGCCATGACTAATACTTTAATTATATATTTAAATCTAAAATCAACACAATTTGAAAAAATTCACACAATATAGAATTAAAGTATATAATGACTACTAATAATTAATAAATATATATGTGTTATATGGGAAATTCATAAATGTGATAATAATAAAATAAGGGGAGAATTGCATAAAAAAAACCCTTGACATTTAGTAGTTGCAAATTGAACCCTAACTTCTGTTTATAGAGTCATTGAAACTCAACCTATTCTTTTTGTTCCAATTAAAACCTTCCGTCCATAAACTCGTTAAATAACTAACAATTTGTTGAGTAGGATGCTTATGTGGCAACCTACGTGGACTTGGCGAGAGCAAAATCTCAATGTTGAATCCAAAAACTACTTTTCCCATCAATTTTATTTCATTATAAACTTTGTACAAATTTTATAATTTCATAAAAACTCATAGGCCTAAAAAAACCCTATTTTTTTTCTTCACCAAATCAAGCCTTAAATTTTTAACAAATAGTTAGTTATATACCAATTTCATTAAAAAATATTTGTATTGCTTGTCTATTTTTGAGTATTTAAATATATTAAATAGTGAATATATTGACCCTAAGGGGTCTACCAGCGGTTGAGCTGGGGAAAGGTTTGCAAAAAAATAAATTATAATATATTAATATTAATATTTGTGTTAATTGATTTTTTCTTAAATGGTATGTCGGGCCAAATGTATTAAAAACATACTCTCTCCGTCCCTAAATTATTGTCTTGGTGGACTTGACGCACGGCTTAAGAAAACACATTTAACTGGATTATTAATATTGGTTTGATGTGTAGTTTATTTTAAAGTCCATGTGTCTGTGACTCATGATTAAAGTAAGATGAAAAAGAAAGGGTGAAGTGGTAAAAGTGTTATCCTAAAAATGAAAGTTTCAAACAAGATAATTATTTTGGGACAGACGAAAAATGAAAGCAAGACGATAATTTGAGGACGGAGGGAGTACGTAATAGTGTTGTACTTATAAAAGTTTATCACATATACTCCCTTCGTCCCAATTTTATTTTTGATTTGACCTAACACATAGATTAAAAAAACAATTGACTTGGTTATTAATATGATGCAGTGTGTAGTTTACTTTTACGGGAAATTGTTGGTCGGTCCCGTTTTAAAATTCACTTAATTCTCAATTTAGTTACCATTCTATTTCGAAAAGTCCGCTAAGTTTATCCTACAATTTTTTTCCTCACCGCCTCTGACCAACCCTCTCAATCCCAAAGCTTTGTCGTATAAGTTATTCCTCCATTCAGACCATCTTCGCCTCAGACAACTGAAAGTCGTTGATTGTCTAATCTTCGTCGTCGCATATTTCTTACCATTCTTCATGTTCATCACTCTGTCCAAATCTTCGCCGTCACCTATTTCCTGTGTATGCCATGAGAAAAGTAGTGGTTTTGTTGATTGTGTGTGTGGGTACACATGGCAGCCAAGGGTAGGACTGGAAATACAAGAGCTTCCATGGCAACCCAAATGGGGTAGATGTAAAAAAGTGAATAACAATTTGCAAAATTTTAAAATCTACAATGCTAACCATGGAGATTTGAGTGCCGAGAGAAATGTCATGATTGAAAAGACATCGAATCTGATGTAAATCGAAGGTATCTTTTTCTCCGGCGAGGCCTTCCGATTAAAATGAACTCCACCAATAAGCTGACATAGCACATAAGAGTTCGATTTTGAGGAACAAAAAAAGTGAGGAATGAATCTATCTTAAAAACAAATGGGCATTCGAGAATCGAGATTCTTGGCAGCAGCTACAAAGCTAGATGACAGATCTTTGGTGGCTTATGCTTGTGGCATGGAGAATGGATATGTATTGGCTTCTTTTTCATTATTTTAATTCTAATAAAGATGTCAAGTTTGAGGTTAATTGATTTTCAATTTAAATTATCTAATAATCAAATATTATTTATGAAATATTTCAATTTTGATTTGATCTTTGTTTCAATTTAAATTATCTAATAATCAATTGTTTTTTTTAATCCGTGTGTCAAGTCAAATCAAAAAATAAATTTCGGATGAAAGGAGTATATGCGATAAACTTTTATAAGTGCAACACTATTATGTATATTTTTAATACATTTGACCGACATACCGTTTTAAAAATTCAATTAACATGAATATAAATATAAATATATTATAATTTTTTTTATAAACCTTTCCCTAGCTTTATCACTGATAGACCCCTTAGAGTCAATATATTTACTATTTAATATATTTAAATACTAAAAAATAAACAAGCAATAAAAATATTTTTTTAAAATGAAATGGGTATATAAATAATTATTTATTTTAAATTTTAAGGCTTGATTTGGTGAAAATAAAATTTAGGGTTTCAGGCCTAGGGGTTTTTATGAAATTACAAATTTTGTACAAGGTTTACAATGAAATAAAATTAGCGGGATAGTAGTTTTTGGATTTAACGTTGAGATTTTGCTACCCCCAAGTCCATGTAAGATGCCACATAAGCATCCTATTTAGCAAGCCGTTAGTTATTTAACGAGTTTATAGACGAAATGTTTTAATTGGAACAAAAAAATAGGTTGGGTTTCAATGAATCTATATAAAAAAGTTAGGGTTCAATTTACAACTACTAAAATAGGTCAAAGTTTTTTTTAATGTAATTCTTCCTAAAATAAATTAGTAATTATTAGCGGCCCGCAGCTCAACCCTCTAGGTTGCGGGGACATCCTTATCGGTTTGTGACCTTAGTGGACCGGACCAAAAAAGCCCCGAGCTTTAATGGATCATCATTTTCAACCCTTACTCTCACATTTTTATTTTTATTTTTGGAAAATTGCAGTCCCGTCATTTTTTATGAATTTCTAACTGTTCTAGTACCTCCTATTTTTTTTTTTACCGTATAAGTCTTTTTTCGCTACCTTCTTCCTAAAATGCACATCTGCCCGTCAAGCTTTTTTCTACCTTTGAGTTGCCCTATGCTCCCATTGTATCGATTGATTATTTATATATAAACTTTGATATTATATATAATTTGAACATGTAATTGATTATATTTTCTAAGCATATTATCCGCATCCAATGGGAAATCCTATTATGCTTTTGTTTAAATTAAGGTGATATACCGTTGTTACAAAAGCTCTCAGAGATTTTTGTGTTTGATGATCTGATTCGATCCGTAATCGGTAAATATTACAATCTCGAATTTAGTAATTTAAATTTTAAATATTCTGTTGGATTTCACGTTAATCGTTGCTTATCAAATGATGAAGATAGCAGAAACATAAAGTTGTTGGCAATATTGTTATCGGTTAGTGTAATACCAATAGAAGTAACTGAAATTTATAATGGTTTAAGGTTAGGCATGGACAGAGGATACTTATAGGGTGATGTTGTTTCAATCAATGTTCGTGATGAATGTTTTGAATCACAAAATGTGCATTGTGATGCACATAACTTAAAATGCAATACAACCCAATATAATTGCGATGCATCAACTTCTAATCGGAATTTAACGAATTGCAATTGTGATACATCCTTTTGTAGTCGCGAAGCTTCATCATTTCATCAAATTAAGTTTGTCAATTCTGTAAGTTTGGAAAGTGACGATGACAGTGTCCGAGGCTATAACATATGTCCTATGTAATCTTAAAATGATCTTTTATCTAATGGTTAAACATATCCATTACCGTTGTTGAGCAAATCTTTAAAGGTTAAGGTGGAATGAAAGAATATCGTATGCACCTTATAGAATATCAATTTAATTAAATTATGTAGAATATATGCAATGTGATACTTATAATTTTGCATCGTGATGTCTTGAGTTAGGAATTGTATGTGCGCCTTTGTTCATTAATAATCGTCTTTTCGCACTGAAAGTGCATTTTATCATATTTAAATTTTTTTTGGACTTTAGTGGTTAAAAATATACTTAAGGGACCAACCCGATTTAGGCTCTGTTTGTTTCACGGAAAATCATTTCCAGAAAATGATTATTGGAAATTGATTTCCGGAAAATCAAAAGATTTCATTTTCAGGTGTTTGGTAAATCTTTTGAAAATATGTCAGAAAACATTTACGGGTGTTTGGCAAACACATGAAAAATGTTACGGAAAACAATATATGAATAAATGCAAAAATAAAAATAGAAATAAACAATGTTTAGGATGCCCCTTGAAAATCAATAAGGACCATCTTTTTTTAATAAGGTCCATCTTTTTTAATCTCATAATTACAAATAATTTTTTTGATAATTGATATGAAAAAAACGTTTGAAAATAGAAAATACACAATGTTTAGGATGTCCCTAAAAAATGTTACGGAAAACTATATATGAATAAATACAAAAAAATATATTCTAATATTAACGCACATATTGAATATAAAATAGTGTTGAACTTTAAGTAATTTTTCTTTAGTAACTCTCAATTTATCATCAGTGGTGTCAAATCAATGTCTATCTTTTTTCAATCTCGCAATTACAAATAATTTTTTTGATAATTGATATGAAAAAAAAGTTTTAAAATAGAAAATTGACAATGGTTAGGATGTCCTTAAATAATATAAGTGTCACTAATTTTAGAACGTAGTATGCATTTATTAAAATTATAATTTATAAATAGTATGCACAAACTTCATTTATATTTCTAAACAATTTATTTGTTGAGTGAAATATTGTGTGTGTAAGTAAATATGTGCAATTGTGAAAGGGGGCGGAGGGTGCCCGAACATTTGGAAAATGACTTACGGAAAATGAATCCGTAAGTCATTTTCCAGAAAAGAAACCTTCATTTTCCGTTGACTCGAAAAACCTTTTACGTTGACTGTATTTTCCTAAGGTTACCAAACACCGAAAAATGAGAAAAACGTTTTTCGGAAGTCATTTTCTGTGAAACAAACGGAGCCTTACATTTTTTTTTGGCTATTAGAGCGGGTCGGACTTGTTGGGTCATAACCCTATTAACATATCTAATTTCAAGGATGCTTGACATATCAATTGTGTTTGTAAAATTATTTTATTTTACTTAATAATAAAGTTTTTTTTTGGGTCTAGTCGTGACAAAAAAATTTAACCTAAGACTTTTCCCATTCCAACTAAATAGTTCATGTTTGAAAAGTCGAATTATAGTTAGATTCTCCACGTTTCACATAATTAAAAAAATATTTGAATATAATTGATACGTTAATATCAAATGTGAAGAGTAAAATTAAAATATTATGTAGATTATATACACAATTTTTGAAAATAAACTTATTATAAGAAACATCTCAAAATAATGCGATATACTTCTACATAATGGAGGGAGTAATCTATTATGTAGGAGTACATAGTTATTACTCCATCCGTTTTAGACAAAAAGTCCAATATATAATTTTGGTATATTTCACTTTAAGAGTCTATTTTTAAAAATTATGCTTACAATTTATATAATATTTCATCTTTATCTTCCACTTGTATTGTAAATACATTATTTGTGTTTAACTATTTTTGTAATTATGACTAATTTTAATGATATTAATATATCCCTTAATAATTAAACTTTTCAAATAAAGACGCTTTAGGTGAAATAGAAAGAATATTAAACTATTTTAAAAATTTACAATGATTGAGAAAGTCAAAGATAATTCATCTCGGTGAAACGGGAAAAGGTAAAAACGTAAAATAGAAGGATAAAAAAGAAAGATGTTACTAAAAGGAAACGGTTGTTTTACTCTCCTCAATCCTACGCTGAGTTCGAACTTCTTCAGATTCCGAACACATAAAACGCAAGGATTCATGAAAATTAAAGTTTTAGGGCATTTAGATATCACTCCCACATTCTGATCCCCCCCTCTTTTCTCACACCCTAATATCACTCCCTACTCCTACTTCTACAACTAAACCCTCCCTCAATCTCTTCTCGAAATTCGCTTTCCCAATTCTAGGGTTTATCCCCAGATCCAAGAGTTCTTCATTTTTCAATATCCGGATTCTGGTTAGAGCTCCACTCATCTACACTTGTAACACTCACATATATGTCCACATTTAATGTCGAATTTTTACTTTTTTTTTGATTTGGTTGAATACAGCGTAGATTTTGCTAGTTTGTGCTTGCTTTGATGCAAAAACGTCGGGAAGGAATTTTTTTAGTGAAGTAAGGTATATTAAGTGCGTGATTGCTTGTTGTTTAGCTTTGCAGTTAAGCTGTAATGCTAATTACACGATTTCTTTTACATGCAGACTACATGTACATACATAGATATATGGATTTCTGTTTAAATGCAGACTACATGTACATGCATAGATAAATAGATTTTTAGACTACATGTACATTACATACTCGTAGACTTAGTAATCTTAGTTGAATTGATATGAATTTCCCCCCTAACTTACTGTTTATGTTTGCAAGAATTTCCCTTTATTTAGGAAGTGCCTAAGTTTGAATTGCCTTGGGGTTAAAAAACTATAATTACATCTACTCGCTTTCAAATTTTCATCTTATGCTTGACACACCATCTTTTTCTACAATCACTGATTTTAGTAAAAGTATTCTGTATATATTTGTTCCACAGATTGAATCTTAATCACTTCTCTAATTTGTTAAATGTTTAGTTCTCCTTTTTACTATTTGCATATTGTTTCAAAAACACTAAATACCAAGTAACTATTTCTATTTGGAAAACCTGGTTAGTCTTTTCTCCATGCACTTTTTGTGCAATTAATGGTTATTAAACAATAGTCGTCCACAGGAAAGGTTTTGCCTTTTCTTTTTTCTTAAAGATTTCTCATTTTAGGTTCATGTGCATCAGATTAAACGTCTGGTACGTATATATAGACCCGTGTACAAAGTGGAGTTATATATACCCGCGGTCAAGTTTGGGGAGCCTAGAGCGGTTATGTTATGGTTGCCTATCAATGCTTTTGTTATAGTGCTGGGTGGCAAAAGGCTTAACATTCATGATTTGGCATCTCTCCACGATGTTCCTTGATAAAATTTGTTTATTTATCAAAAGGAATTTTATTTATAAATGGTCCCATTTTATATTTCTGTATTAGCTCAGAGGTGCTTATTACTTTGAGGTGTAATCAAATTTAATTGAGGCCGGCAAAAGGGAATTAGGGTACCTTAAATTTATCGTGCAAGATTCAGCGAGGGAAAATTTACTGTGGCCCAATCTGTCGGAGAATCCCTTAATATGGCATTGTATGGCAAATGATGATTCATGAAGATTCTGAATATCTCTGGGATCACTTGTTGTTTTTATACTATGAATTGATATTTTTCTCCAAGTTAATATTAATGATTCAACTGTTCTATTTATGTTTCCAGAAGACTGTGTACAAGTGTTCAAGAAATAGTTTGATTATAAGAAATCTTGACGATTTCTGAGTCTGCTGTCTGTGTTTTATTTTTACATTTTCCGAATAAATACATTATGAAAATAATATAAATTGATTAACCAATTCATTCATGTTTCAGAGGATTGCGTTCGAGACATTGTTGATAATATGCTTGTGCAAGTTGCATTCTCTTTTGGAGCCTTTCTCTGAGTGTTAGTTATCTGTGGACAATCGCAGCCATTTGGGATGTACAGTCAGGGGAATTATCCGTATGGGCAGCGTTTGCCGCCTCCTCCACCTCCTCCTTTTCAACAAGGCCCTCCAGCTCCCCAGCATCCTTTAGTTCATCAGGGTCCTCCATCTGTTCCACCTCCAGTTGGGCAGCCCATTCCTCCTGTATATGGGCATACCTCTTCTGCCCCACCTGTTTCGGTTCCACTAAGTGGAATCTCGAGCTCAGGCCAGTCTTACTTACTCCCACCACCACCACCACCACAAATGCATGGAAGCACTCCAATGTCACATTCCTATTCAACCAGCCAGCAGAATTCCCAGTGGATTCAGAATGGTCATCACATTCAACCACAGATTCCTTCTTTTGGTCACCATCAACATTCTAGAATGCCACCTCCTCCACCACAAGGACAACCTTTCTATAGAGGATCAGTTAATCCACCGGGAGGGGTACCGACTTTTCAACATGCTCCTTTGCCGCCACCTCCTCCATCCACTTCTCAGTTTTTTACGCCAAGTCCTGGTGGACGGTTCATACAGTCAGCACACGAGTCTCCCATCAGTCTTCTACCTCCTCCACCTCCACCTCCACCTCCACCTCCACCATCTTCTCCTCCTCCAGGGCCTCCACCGCTTCCACCATCCTCTCCCCCACCCATTTCTCCTTCCCGCTGTCTGCACCAATCTTGGAGGCTTCTGATCATGGTACAAGTTCCAATAAACCTTCTGACTTTGAAGTGATGTCTCGTGAGGCAGTTTGTAGAGTTTCAGACCCACATCATGGCAGTGATGATGGCCTCAAACTCATTAGTGATGGATGGACTCGCTCTGAGGCGGGTTCTCCCCTGGAACATGGTGTACTATCTGAGGGAAATTTGAAGCTCGATCTTCCTTCACCCCCGCCAAGGCCCGCAGAAGAAGACATTGTTCGGAAGATTGAAGTTCTATGCCATTATATTGCAAAGAATGGTCATGAATTTGAAGATATGATCCGCCAAAAAGAGTTTGGGAATCCTGAGTTTAAATTTCTGTTTGGGGGTGAGTCAGGAAGTGAAGCAGCAGTTGCACACGAGTATTTCTTATGGATGAAAAAGAAATGTAGTTTGGCATGCGAATTGCGTGATGATTCATCCTTAGGACCATCAGTGAGTAGTTCTTCCTTGCAACCGGATGGTGTAACCGATGCGGGTGTATCTCATTCCCCTGTAGATTCTGACATGGATATGGAAGGTTTGTTCAAGTCAAAGTGATGGATTGCATTGTTCTTTCATATTTTTTTACTTCTGAAAGGCAAATATCATACTTCTGAATCTATCTTTCAATGTTTGGCGGTTGGTTTGTGAGTATGCCTTTATGACTGTACAAGTTTCAACATTATGTCGAAAATATTTAGTATTTTGTCATCTGCAAAACTACAAATTACAATTTACAATAGTATGTGAAATTTGGTAACAGGCCAATTACATTAGGTGGCTAATATAAAGATAATGTGGAATTTGTGGGTAAGGATATTAGTGGCAATCAACTTCGAATTGTATAGAAGTATTCTATCTTCTTGATCACTAGCATATTGATGGAGGCTTATATCGATTATATGGATTTAAGGTGTTTCCTATTCTGGCAAATGATACTTTATAGTTTCCTTGCTTCCTCTTCAAAAGCGTGAATCCGAGAGTTGAGATGAAACATTCAGCTATCACAATTATTCAGGCTTTGCTTCCAAAACTTGATCCGGCTTATCTACTCTTTTTAGTATTGGACTCATTATTGGTTCCCGAATGATGTACAATAAGTAGATAAGAATACACACGCATCACATTTGCATATTTCAATTGAATGCATTATGCTAATATGGTACCCTTGAAGATAAAATATCGTAAATCTACGTAGAAATGAGCCCGAGAAAGGTTTCATGTGGAGGATGTCTTAGTTATTTTAATGATTTTCAATAAAACTCTTGCATTTCTTTGGTCATGCTGATTCTTAAATTTCAGAAAATTGCTGACGCATCATTACTTTAATTAACACTTTTTTGTGCCTTTATTTGGTCTTTATGGTGGTCTATACTTATTGGTTTTATCTAAATTATAAGAGTAAGGATCCTTGTTCCATGTCTGAAATAAGTTAATGTAATACAGTCATAAGGCGCAACAAACAAATAAGGATTTACTTTACTTAAATTTTCATTTTAACTCAATTTGCTTTTTGCTGAAGGAGGTTCCATGTCACTGTGCATTCTTTTAGTTGATTTATACTTAGGATGCTGATACTTCACCATCTTTCCTTTCCTTGTGATGCTCTTAGATGATATTACACAGCCTGATGAAGCACTGGAGATATCTAAATCATTTGGGAATGCAAGCCAGGAGTCTGTTTTGAAATCTAATGAACTTGATTTGACAGAGCCACTACATGCCAACTATGCAGAACATATTTCTGATAAGGATGCAATACCCAGAAACTTAATAAGCGCTGGTTTATCGGGAGTGGCGGAACAGGGTATAAAGTTTTTTCTGCTCATCACTTTTACTTTGTTACACAACGCTTCCTCTTGACTTTTAAGCCATTTGATTCTTCCAAGTTGAACTCAGTTTCTACGTTTCGTTACGTGCTAAGTATCTTTTCTGGAGTTGTGCTTGTTTTCATAGTTGTCAACTAGAGAAGACATTTTTTGAGGGGAAAATAATATGTACACTTGTCGGAAGCATGCCATGTTGAGCAACAACACTAAGTTCAACGTGAAACTAATCTTAAGACGTGATCATGTGAGTAAAATGATAAGAGACTTACCTTCTGTTGTGCTCTTTTATCTCTTGTCCTGTGCGGAAGTCACCTTGTGTGCGATTTAGTTGGATTACTGAAAAATTATGAGTGAATTTTTTCCTCAAATTGTTAATTGCTCATGTTTGTGAGTATAAGATAGCTAAGTTTATATCTTGTCCCATCGGTCCTTCCGTCCCCTTTTGATTTGGTTTGTAACATCAGGGTCTGCTTGTTTAGCATTTTCAGAACTGTCTACTGTTCTTGTTCTCACAAAAAAATGGGCTAAGTTAAGATCGAAAATAATTTATTAATGGCAATTTTAATCATTTTTAACATATGGTCCTAAACTGATAGCAAAGCCTGCATTTTTTTTAAAAATATTTTGATTGGTCAAATGTGATATCTAAAATATGAAGATGAAAACAGAAAACAATTCTGAAAATGCTGAAGGAACGGACCCTAGCTGCTGATAATCTTGGCTTTGCTCTAACAAGGTCATTGCGTATCGGAATGTCATATTTGTTTCATTGTTTCTCTTGCATCTGTCCGAAAGACTTGTATATTTGTTGCACACTGAATGAGGTTTATCCCTCCCTTCCCCATGTGCACCAATATATCACAGGGGAAAATGATAGCAATTACTTCAAAAGGTCGTCAGTGAAGGGTGGTGAGTCAGTTGCAGAATGCCCTCAGACAGCAATTTGGAGAGATTTAATACAAGTCCACTTGAAAATTTGAACCAATCCAATCCATCTGCTGCAGCAGGAGGCAGTTCTGTGAAGGTTACAAGTGAACTCAGGAAAGATGCTAACTCTTTCAGGCTTTTACAAGACTATGCTTCTGATGATAGTTCAGAAAATGTTGATGAACCGTGTGTTGAAGATGTTAGTCCTGCAGCAGTGTCGCCATCAATGAGAGCTGGTGCTAAAGCTTCAGATGGGTTCCTGAAAATTTTAGGAATTAAGGATCTTCCAGAACTCGAAAAAGAATCTGGACCTTCATCTGTCTCTGTTGTGACAGGTTCTCTGGGAAGTTTGTCTAAATCTCTTGAACCTTCCACAGAGGCAGAAAGGGTTGAGAGGAAAACTGATAAATCTATTGGTAGTGGGAAGGCTGAACAGCTTGAGAATAGCCCTGGAAGTCAAAAAATTCTGGATTCTGGTACTTTTCATAAGGCTTTCCAGGAGAAAGATTACATGGGACGTGGTGGTGTGGATGTTGCTTCTGAGAGTGCTAACGTTCAGAAGGAAGAGACAAAGAGTAACTCTAATCAGTTGAAAGTTGACGAGTTTGGGAGGTTGCCCAGAGCAGACGCCAGTGACAGTGGCTCTGATGATTTACACTACTCACGGAGGCGAGGTAAAAGAGGCCGAAGTTGGAGCCGGAGTCGGTCTCCTCATGATAGGAGGAGAAGGAGGAGTCCATTGAGAAGAAGGGAGAAGCGCAGCCGATCTCGCAGGTATATAGATTGCTTATATTTTCAGCTGTGTATTGGGGTGTTTCTGTGTTGCGATTCATAATATCAGTTTTGGTTCTCTTCCTTCGTTTCAAGATCTCTCCTTTCTTTTATGTGCATGAGTTTTCTTGAATACGGCTGTCAGAAAATATTAATATTTTTATTTAATGCTTTTCAGCTGGTCTCCTAAGAAGAGAAGAAGCAGGAGCAAGTCTCCTTTATATAGGCGTGGAGGTGAGGTTGGTGTGGATAGATCAAGGCGCGATAGGGGCCAGCTTCCGGATTGCTTTGACTTTCTACGCGGCAAGTGTTTCCGTGGGGCGTCTTGTCGGTATTTTCATGACTCTGACAAGGTTGAGGGATCCAGGCGGCTTAAAAGCAAGCAGCATAACCAAGATGTTTCGCCAAGACAAAAAAGTTTGGAAAAGTCAGTTCATCAGCATGATGAAACCAACAGGCAAGATATGCATCTCTATCTGGATGCTCCTGGAAGCAGTGTTGGTGCTACAAAGGATGTGCATGCCTATCAAGAAGCCATCTTAGTAACTACAGGAACTTCTGACAGATGTCTTCCCTCTGAAAAAGGCAGTGAATCATTAGTTGCAGATGTGGCTGAATATGAAATAGCTCATGGGTTAACTATCCAAGAGCAAGAAACAAGAGACATCCAAGAAGAGCCTGTGGAACCTTCCAAAAACCTTGCTGAGACTTCAAGTGTTTTGGAAAATATTACTCTTGCAACAGGTGTTGATGGGAAAAATTTACTGGGTGATATCTCTCAAAGAGCACCTTCCTTAGGACATCTGATGGATCAGGGATGTCAAGTCAATATTTCTGATCCAGTGCTTCAAAGCTCTGATTACCAAGCTGAGATCAAGGACTCTTCCACATCTGTTACTGCTCGAGCTTCAACTACTGCATCTCAGCTTCGGGTGAATGAACCTCAGGAAAATCAACTGATATCTATGACACATTCTGAGACTAATCAGACTTTGATTCGGTCAGACCCTGATACCGGTCCACTGAGCAACACGCATTTAGCTGAATATATGACTTCAAGGGAGTTACCATCAAATATACCAGCACATCTTTCCCAACCACAGCTTCCCCATCCCCCAATTTCACAAGGTACATATACTCCATTTCCTCTACAGCTACCTAGTGATTACAACATTATGCCGTCAGCAGCAAAATATCCATCTCATTCTGCTTCTGGAGAAAATTTTACTCCCTATCAAACTCCAATGCCCTACCAGCATTCTCATTTCTCTGCACCAGTGACGTCCTCTTGGAACTTTTTACCACCACCACCACCACGCCCCTCTCATGCTGTTCCTTCGACACAATTTCCGCAGAATCAGCTGCCACCAAGAAGCGATTACTCTTCTCAGTCATTTGCTAGGCCCTATGCTACTGAACTACCTACTCATTCTCAAGTTGGTGAGTTTCATCATGGAAGGTACTCTTCAGTGTTGGAGCATGATAGAAGTCTATCCCACACTGAGGAGTTTAGACGGACATTTCCTATTAACTACTCAATAACTCAACAGTTTGGTGGTTCCAGCTTTATTGGAGAAGATAACTCACGGGTACCCGTACAAGGTTTGAGTTCCTCAAATTCATTTACCCCCGGAAACATCCATCCTCAGCAGATTTTCTCTAGGGATTCACCAACAAGGAGACTACAGTCTTTATCTGGTGACATTCTGCCTCCAGGGGAGCTTCCTATACCATCATCAGAAAGTCATCCTTATTTGCCACCCTATGGCTTACAAGGCCCTGCAACTGATAATATTTCTGTTAGTGCAGGAGAGTCTGGGAAGATAAATTCAAGATACTCATCAGAGTTTCTTGACAGGAATCTGCCATCTCATTTGTCTGATTTTGGACGATCTAGAATTTCAAATCATTACAATCCTTATGCATCTACTTTTGACCAGCCATTGAGTACCAAGTTCAGTTCAAATATTCTTACTCAAGGAAAGGATACATCCTACAGTAACAAATATAGTGGCCTGTCAAGTCTAAGTCATGTTCCTGTTGATGGGCAAGGTGTTGGTAGTCTTAGCTCAAGAAATATGTCTTCTGAACCCAATTCGGCCAGGGATACTGCACGAATGTTACCTAGGTCTGGCGGTGACCAGTATGATCCAATCTTTGATAGCATTGAGCCTTCTTCAAGCTCATTCAAGAGAAGCGACCTTGGTAAAAAGCGTGAAACAACTGACAACTCTGACATTATGTTGAGGCTCAGTGCCTCAAATAAGCCTCAGGATCTGGTGGAAAACAACATGCAGAAAGGGGCTGGAGATGTTGCTCTAAGTACATCTGCAGAGAATGATGAATTTGGTGAGACGGCAGATGCAGAAGTGGGTGCTGTGGAAAATGGAAGCCCAAGCGATCCGATTGACTTGGCAGATTTAGCCACAGGAGACATTGAGATTGATCAGGTGAAGACCCCAGGAAAAGTAAGAAGAAGAGCAAGGATTCCAGATCAATGAAACTTTTCAAAGTTGCCCTTGCTGATTTTGTGAAGGAGGTCTTAAAGCCGTCATGGCGACAGGGTAATATGAGCAAGGAGGCATTTAAGACCATTGTTAAGAAGACTGTTGATAAGGTATCTGGAGCTATGAAGAGCCACCAAGTACCCAAGTCACAGGCGAAGATAAACCATTATATTGACTCATCACAGAGAAAATTGACTAAGCTTGTGATGGTAAACCTTCTTTCTGATATCGTTTTCTTTAGGCAGTCTGAATCTTTTATTTTGAAAATTATGGTTGCTCTACTTTGAACTTTGGCTATTTTGTGCTTGTACAGTCCTTTCGGTTAAGGGACTTTTATTGATGGGGTTTTGGGACCAGTTTAGTGTTCATTCTTTAGATACCTTACCTGGTTAAGAAGCACCAAAGATCTTTTGTGTTCATTGTATGAGATAACTGGTGTTAAACAAAATGAGCATTTTTTCCTTGATTGTTTTCCCTAATCCACTAGTGGAAACTGCTGTACTTTCATAGCCATTCTCTCAATTAGAATTTTGGAGGCATAGTTGAAAAAAGCAGAAGGTGAGACTCGAGAGGCGGGCGAGAGGTCAAAATTTGAGGCGGGAGGCAAGGCCCAAAAAAGGCGCTCACGGAACAAATATTAAGGAAAAATTAATAAATATATATACAAAACAAATCTCAATAAAACATGCATGAGTGATGAAACTAAGTTAACAACATAATATTAATAACATGTGCAAAGGCGACGAAGAGAGTGTTAATCACTTGTTACTGCATTGTCCGGTGGCTCATTCTTTATGGTATACTGTTATGGGGCTTTTTGGGATCTTGTGGGTAATGCCCAGTTCTGTTTGGGGGATGCTTTCGAGTTGGTCTCGTTCCAATCGTAGGAGGAGCAATATTCTTTGGGGTGCTATTCCGGCGGGTGTTTGGTGGACTATTTGGAAAGAGAGGAATAGGAGAATTTTCGATAATAGTGAGGTTTCGCTGGATCAATTGAGAGACTGTCTTTTGCGCACATTGTTTTTGTGGTGTTCTGCTACAGATCAATCTCTCGGGCATTCTTTTGTGGATTTTGTGAATAGTTTTAGAGCTGAGTAGTTTGTATACTCCTAGTGTACAAAGGCAGCGCCACCTGTTTTGACGCCCGTTATTTTAATATATTCTTTACTCATCAAAAAAAATATTAATAACCCAAATTTCATCATTCATAGTTGAGATTCCAAAGCATTAGATGAACTTAACTTAAATTCCAAAGCGTTAGATGAACTTAACTTAAAGACATGCAAAAGAGAACTAAAGTCATGAAATGTTATAATTAACAACTAACAAGCTGAAAATCCTCAGCATCTATCTCATCATCATCATTCACAAGCATAGGCGTAAAAAGGTGACGCCTGGACTCCGTCTTTCCAGGCGACAACCCCTCACCTCCTCTCGCCTCTTGCCTCATGCGCAATAGGCGCTCGCCTTTTTAAACTATGTTTGGAGGCTGACCAATGACGAAGTTCACAAATTCGCATAATGTCTGATGCATAGTGTTTATCCTAACCCTACATATTTGAATGAGTAGAAAGGTTCATTTTTAAGATGCTATATTGTATTCATATCTTTCAATAATTGGAAGCGTTTTATACGTCTTTTTTAGAGTTTTTGGATAGTTTATCTATTTGACATTCTTGTAGTTCGTATACTTCCGATGTAAAAATAATAATTGGAAGCGTTCCTGTTATTGTAATCTGCAGGGCTATGTTGATAAGTATGTTAAAGTATAACAAGTTGCTGTTTCAGATGGAAATACTATACAACTATATTTAGGCCTGTAAGCTCTCTCTCTCTCTCTCTCTCCCCGTGAGCTGTTGATGTACTTTTTTGTTTCGTTATCCAACTTTCTGAATGATAGTTGCCATCTTTACTAAGCTTAAAGCAAATTTTTTTTTTTGCAGAGCAATGGGACTGAAAATGTGTCTGGTATTTGATGGACGTTCGCATATGTGGTTTACCTTGTAGATGTACGTGCTTATGTACATCATTTAAGGCTTGTGAGAAGTTGAACTTATGGCAGATTGTAATGACTTCAATCCTCAGCAAAGTTCTGAGGAAGCTCCAAAACATGTATGTAGTGTATTTCTTAAATTTGGTTAGTTATTCTTTTTAGTTGCTTTCCCTGTTCCATTTTTGTATCATGTATGTAAAGAATCATTTTTCACAATTGTTTGTCAGCTAGATATGTAGGTTAAAAAAAAAAGATATCTAGGTTATAGACATATATCAATATTAGTAGGCTTTTTGCTCAGTTGAAAGCTTATTGCTTAATGAAATAGCAAGTTGATAGCAAACCAGAAATATTTTGTTATTTCTAGTCGGCAAGTACTCAACAGACAGAGTATTGGCATGACACATTTTTGATTAGATATTATCATGAGATTCTAGTACAGGTTCTGATCCTGGAAGCAAAATTTTGACAGCTAGAAAGTAAACCCTTTGGCCTATTGTCAATGCAACTTCTCTTATTTCATAGGTCAGTAATATGCATTTGCTACCATAAGTTCCTAGGGGTTGGAAGGAATGTACACGAGGAGCATAGAAAAGTAAAATGAAAACTGGGCGATACCTCCCCCTCATTAAATAAATAATAACCACTGCTGAAATGGGCAGATTGTTCAATTCCTTATGATAATCTCCTAAAAGGTATCTTAGACTTGGCCACCTCCAGACAGGAAAATAGTATCCTGAAGAAAATCCAGCGTTACTTTTCTCTATTTGTGCTACTTATCCAATCCTAGTAACAAAAAGATGTTCCATTTTCTTGGCGTCACCAACTGGTCATGAACACCGCGAACAGGTACCCCTTAAACGCCTAGCTGATTCTTAATGCAGAAACAGATGATTAACATATTCTCCAAAAAATGTGCATGTAAAATATAAGCTTATGAAAATTTTGCCTTGATTTGCCTCATTTCCTTAGGTTAGTGCAAGTTAGAATCAGACAGAGTATTGGCATGACACATTTTTGATTAGATATTATCATGAGATTCTAGTACAGGTTCTGATCCTGGAAGCAAAATTTTGACAGCTAGAAAGTAAACCCTTTGGCCTATTGTCAATGCAACTTCTCTTATTTCATAGGTCAGTAATATGCATTTGCTACCATAAGTTCCTAGGGGTTGGAAGGAATGTACACGAGGAGCATAGAAAAGTAAAATGAAAACTGGGCGATACCTCCCCCTCATTAAATAAATAATAACCACTGCTGAAATGGGCAGATTGTTCAATTCCTTATGATAATCTCCTAAAAGGTATCTTAGACTTGGCCACCTCCAGACAGGAAAATAGTATCCTGAAGAAAATCCAGCGTTACTTTTCTCTATTTGTGCTACTTATCCAATCCTAGTAACAAAAAGATGTTCCATTTTCTTGGCGTCACCAACTGGTCATGAACACCGCGAACAGGTACCCCTTAAACGCCTAGCTGATTCTTAATGCAGAAACAGATGATTAACATATTCTCCAAAAAATGTGCATGTAAAATATAAGCTTATGAAAATTTTGCCTTGATTTGCCTCATTTCCTTAGGTTAGTGCAAGTTAGAATGGCTTCTATGCTGCTGTCTTTTTTCTTCTATTCTTTAAAAATAGAAGTCTATGAGGACTGTGGCAGTTGAGTTTGGGGAGAGGGTCTTCATGGATTTTTCTAGCTGGTAATACCAACACTTTTGGGAAGGCTACGAGTCAAATTCTGACTTATGGACACATGACACATTGATATACATTCTGGAGTGTCTCAATTATATTTCCTTAAATTTTGACATGCTAGGCATGCTTTCTAAATGGGCTGGGGACACATTTTGGGGGCAGAATGTAACTTATGGCAAAAGTCTCAAGACCAAAAATTGAGTACATGATTATTACCGAGATAAGAAGAGAAAATTACGGTTAGAAAACTCCCTGGAGTAACTTCGATGCTGTGAATGCCCATACTTGAACATAGAGGAGGGGACATTCTCTGTTCTGCCGCGAAAGGAAATTTACACTGGGACTGTCCACACCACGTTATCACATTGATGTGGTGTTGTGACATTCCACTTATCTTCAACACATGACATAATCACCAATTAAAATAAAACAGCCCCCCTTGATCTTAGGGGGGCTATAGATACCTCACTCCATCACCCCATGTGTTGATATACGGTCGTCACACCACTCCCTATTGACATGATGTGACCATTCCACATTACCACCGAATAACTTCTCTGCTGGGGAACATCTGACATCCTTTTCCTTCATTATCCATTCCTTAGGCATGGTGAAGACTTCTTTTAAGTTCAATTCGAGGATCGAAAACTTTCCTCTGCATCTGGAAACAGAGGGAAGACTTTCGCGACTATATCCTTGACCTTCTTTCAAGTTCCTGGACTTTGATATCAACATAAATTGCACCTTTTTGAAGAGTTTGAGATAAAATGTATTCATCGCCATTACTTTGATTACAACCAAAGTTTTTGTGGTGGCTGATTTATCTCCTTTTCTCTCCTCTCTTATTATTAGTATTATTATTATTATTTTGAGAAGTTCCTGAATCAGTTTCCTTGAGTATATTTTTGCTATTTTATTGATGTTGGTGGGTAATGCTTTATCATTATTTATTTGAGTAGGATAGTGTCATTTTGTTATTATTATATATCCCATATAACATAGTAGAATATTAGAAAACATGTTCAGCTGTCATATCCTAGGTCTTTGAAATTTTCATGTCATCGTGTTGGAGTCCTCTCGTGTTATCGGTACCTCGTAGATGACAATGCATGATTTTTTTTTTTTTGGGGGGGGGGGGGGGTGGCAGAGGATTAGCAGTGGCTGGGAACATTTGAAGAAGTCATATTCTTATAGAATGAGTGCTTTGACGTCTGACCTTCCAGATTGGAGTTTTTTTTGGTCGACTTTTCTTGCTTAGGGTAAGGAGCTGATATGCTGAGAGGGGACCATATTTTGAAGGGAAAGTGATTTGGAAGTTTAAAGGTCCATCTGGAAGTGGTTTCTTGTTCGGGAGGCGGCAGCGGCAAACAAAGTTATCTTTGCCCATGATGATTTGAAGTGGCATTGGGGAATGTCCTGTTAATCCAATGTTGTTTGTTAGGAAGGGGTAGGTAGAGTGTGAAAAGCCAGTTACTTTTTGCTTAGTTGACTTGAATGAGATAGATGAAAGAGAGATGAATTGTGTAATTTTGGGAATATCTGATGCAGAAGTAATTGTGTAGCTTTTGAAAATAAGAGTTTGTGGAAAGCTGAAGAAATCATTTCTGGCTGTGGCATTTTCATTGATGCCCAAGCAAGCTCCTCTCACCTCTTCAGCGCTTTATGCGCGCACACACACACACACGTGTATATATACATGTATGTACATATACACATGTTTGTATGTATCTTCTTCTAGTAAAAGGCTGAAGCTACCAGCCAAAGTGTGTTTGCATTTCGAATAAAGCCCTCACTGATTTTTAAACTGACAAAAAGGTCCCAAAAAGAAATTCCACCTTTCGCATTGGACGCAACCTATGCAAAACAATGTCTTTGAATGAACAGGTTCTGTGGAAACCGTAGATGTTTCTGATACGTCTTTCCCTTCAAAACTTATAGCACAATAAACAATATCTGAAAATTATTTGCTGCCCTGCGACATCAAATCTCCCTTAAGGGGTTTTGGGATGTTTTGAGAGATATTGAAGCCGTGCAATATTATTAAATATTATTTGTTGCACTGTCACTTGGTGTGATGGATATTGGACATGAAACTTTACCTCTTCCCAAACGAGCAAGACATGGTATTTGAATCCCCAATCCTCATTTTGTTTCCACTACGAGTAAGCTATGTCAGTAGAAGCAGCACTGTCATATTCTGAGATTTTAGACATGGGAACTGCTGGATTTTGTTTATCTAGGTACATGAGTTTAAGCCATAATCTGCTATAGCTTTAAACCATGAAGTTGTTTCTTTTCTGTTCAGGGTATATCACAGCTATGTCAATACTTTTTTACTACCTACTTGAAATGCCTTAAATAAAATATCCTTTGGTCCTTGAGGAAAACATTCATTCGCCTTATATTCTGTGATTAAACTTGTACGGTTTGTATAATAGATGTACAGAGATTTCTCCATTGTGATAATTGTGGATGGTTTGATTGTCTTTTGGTATATGTTATTATTTGTAGGTTTAAATCTCAATTTGGTCACCCTACTTTCGGCCAAAAATCATTAAGCTCACTCAACTTTTTTTTTCCTCAATTTAATCACTTTACTTGGCTTCGTCATTCAATAAGGTCACTTGAGTAATTTTTGTCCGTTATGTTGGATGGAAATCATTAAAAAGACCAAAATACCCTTACAACAACTTTCTTAAATGGATTCCCTTCTTCACCAACTCACCATCTACTCACCCCGAGTCAACTCGTACCGCCCACCGACTCATCCCAAGTCCTCGTCTCCACTCGCCCTACCTTGTCGTCTAGAAAGAAGGATCGGCATCCCAAGGTGAACGGGCGAGGCCGCCATGTTCGGCTCCCAACCCTATGCGCCGCTCGCATCTTCCAACTCACGCGCGAACTCGGCCACCGATCGGAGGGTCAGACCATCGATTGGCTCCCACATCACGTCGATCCCTCGGCTTTCCCCTCACCATCCACCACCACCGCTCCGTCGAAGGTGCCGGAATACGAAGCGGCGCCGGAATTGGAGCTGTTTCCGAACATATCGTTCACCTCGCTGTTGATGCAAGTTGAAGATCAGCCGAAGAAGAGAGAGAAAGATGTGGAAATGGAAATGGAGATGGGCTCCGCCTGGAAACAAGGAGAGAGGGTCCATCATCATCCCCATGTTGCTCCTGGTTATTGAGATTTGAGAATTAGTGTGTGTGGGGTGGGGTCTCCATCTCCACTTCGAGTCCTCGACCGACGCGATGACGAGTCCGAAACATACCAACGCTGGGGGTCGAGGCATTACCTATGTGTGTGTGTGTATGTGTGTGAGAGAGAGAGAGAGAGAGAGAGAGAGAGAGAGAGAGAGAGAGAGAGAGAGCTCACCATTTCTGCAAAAATTAGAAATTGCAGGAGATTAGATGGACTGCATCAACCTGCTCGCTAGAAAGATCCGGGCTATCATGGAAGATGGCATTCTAATTTGAGAATTTTGGTAACTGAATTGTCTTGCGTATGCTGTTAATTGAACTGAAAATACCCAACACTTTCTCCATTGATTTGCTTCTTTTTTATACTTGGTCCTGTTTTTTTTTTTGGCAAAAATATAAATAAAAAAACCTTCTTTTCTTTTTTCAAGTAATACTAGTAAGGGTATTTTTGGAATTTCAGGATTTTTTTAAAGTTTTCAACAAAAAATTTTGACGGAATGATGAACTTGATATTTATGTCCAAGTAGAGTGATTAAATTGAGGAAAAAAAAAGTAGAGTGAGCTTAATGAATTTTGGCCGAAAGTAAAGTGACCAAATTGAGATTTAAACCTTATTTGTATAGCCTAATGTTTAGTTTGCAAGTTTATTCGACGTTTTTAATGTACGTAATGTGATGGACATACTCTAAGTAAGACTATGTATATTACAAGACAACCATAGATGGAAAACTAGTTCTCGAACTCGAGCTGCAAAAGAAGCTAAACATTTAGCGGTTCCCAACATCTTCCTGTTTACAAAACCTACAACTATGAAGATACATTGTCATCATACACATATCATACATAATCAGAACAATACTATTTGACACTTCCTCCCAATTAGATATTTGTTTCATAAAAACATGAGTCGAGTAAAGCAATATATGTATGAAAGAGTTTATCAAAATCCAAGATAAAGCATAATAACCCGACAGAGCATCCCCCATTAACTAAGATTCAGCCAATGATGAAAGGACTCACCCACCAACTTGTTCTCCAGATAAGGTAAAAGCAACAACCCCTATTCCTACATGATTAGTAGCCTCCATCCATCTTGATGCACATTCAAGAAGAATCGCCGCACAACAACTCTCATTATTACAATCAGATGATTGTAGAGCATACTGTTCACCTTGAGACCAATCCATACGAACAGGAAAGATGGATTGAAACAACCGAGATGGAGAGCAAGGCTTATGACATCTACCCTTATTTAACAAAGAAGCAAGTTCAATGAATAGTTGATGAGCTTTTTGTAAAGACTAAGGAGCATTACGAAACACTACATCATTCCAACAAATCCAAGTGCACCAAAGCCCAATGGCAACTTTTGCAACGATAGGAGACATCAGACTACGTTTACTTCCAGCTTTTAAAAGCCATGCAATATCAATGTTTAAAATGGCATGAAGTATCAATGTTCAAAATGCCTAAAGACCAAAATAGAAGAATCACAAGGCATGTTAAAAATATATGATCAGTTGTCATAATATTATGTCTACAAAGTTTGCATATAGAATCAATTGATTGAATCCTCATATGCAAATTAACTGTTGTTGGAAGACGATCAAGTAAAGCTTATAATAAGAAGCATTGAATCTTATAAGGAACATGAAGCTTCCATAATTGGACCCAAACCTTTTCAACTACTATAAATGGAAGGTAAATGAATTTAAGAATAAACAATTATTTTATATTATAAAGAACATTGCTAGCCTTACAATTAATGTAACAACTTTCCTGATGTGACAAAAAAGCAGCTTGGGCCGTTCGTGTGATGGTTAGGATATCTGAGCTTAATCTGCTTCCTTGAACCTGATTAAGATCACGAAAACATCTTAGTGGGAGTGTAAGGCTTGGCCTCGTGAAACCACTCCGACGTGAGAGTAAGTATTGTGTGAGAAAGTCAAAAGAGAATTTGACAGAGGTTCGAGACTCAAGAAAGAGTTTGTACCTTGAATATGGTTTGTGGAGGAGTTTTTATAGGCCCCAAATGACGTAGAATCCTTGTGGGATTCAGATTCCCTAATTGCCTAGCCAATTTAGGAGGAAATCCCTAAACTGTAGGCGTGATAAGCGTATGGCTGCGTAAATCTAGGAGCAGATAAGGTAAGTGTCATGATCGGATAAGGAAAACTTTGACCTGTCTTGGAGAGCAAGTTTTCGAGGCTTCCTGCTCGATACTTGCTCGGGCGAGCAAGGCTCTGCCCGGCTATGATGATGTAGATTTGTTGTAGACAAGTATAAATTCCAGGCATGGCCCCTGATTGGGCAGACATGACCTATGCCCGACCAGGTTTTGACGGAGTTAGTTCTCTCTGCTTGGTGCCCTCTAGCTCTGCCCGCTAAGTAGGTGGGTTCCATGCTAATTGAGCTCGTGACTGACATGTGGTTGGCGCTCGTGTTTTGCTCGTGACCGGGTTTGGGTCAGGCACATCAGTGGCCCCTAGCTCCTTGTCTGGCGAGTATTCATGCTCGGAGCGGAGAGCACTTATGCTCGATGATATTGCTTTTGTACCGGGCTCCAACACTTACAAATTTTTGAGAAAATTGTAAAGGTCAGACGAACTTGTAGAATGTTCTGGAACCTTGGTGAGTGGATAGCTGGAGTGTGTTGAGGAAGCCTTGCCGTTGGAGAGTATCGGAGAGAGTATGTGTAGGGCGCGTAAGCTGTCAGGTAGTGGAGAGGAATATGGGGGCACACTTTACGAAGCGTTGCATTTAATGCACGCATGCATGAATGACGTCAGAGGTACTTGAAGCGTCATTTCGACACTTGTTTCCCCCCAAAACCCCCAAAATCGCATCTATAAAAGACCAACACCCCTCCCTTTTCCCCTTTCACCGCTTCCGAGTTTTAGAGAGAAAATTTGAGAGATTTCCTATTTTCATACTACCGTTTCATCAAGTGATTTCCAGATTCCGGCGATTTCGTGCTCTGATACCAGTCCTTCACTTACTTCCGGCGTTTCGAGTCCTCCATTGTTCTTGTTTTTATGTCATTCGTGCATAAGAGCTACTCCAAACCGTTCTTGACAGTAAGTCTCTTGCCCCTTTTTCTTGGTTTGTTCTCCAAATATTTGGGTTTTGTGAAGTCTTCTGGGTTCATCTTCTTTATCTCTATACCCTTCTAGGTAGGATTCTTATGGTAGAATTAGACCATAGGTAGAGATCAAGGAAAATCCCCCACAGTGTCTTGCTCGCTAGGCAGGCATGGCCCCTTAGTACACCTAGACTTAGGATTTTTCCCTTTTTTGCTTCCCTGGTTACCCGGGTAGAATTTTGACTTTTCTTCCTCGATCTCTTTTGTAGATGTCTCGCGATTCAGACAACGAGAGATAGACATATAGTTACGGCGGGCAAAATGATTCCCTAAGCAGCGAGAAGACTTCTTCCCTGGACGTTGAAGTGGAGGAAGGAGACAAATCTGTGGCCAGGGAGGTTGTCGCTGCACAGGTTCGTGTGCCTGTGATCACCCTTACTGATTCATCCAGTGGGCATGGCCCGTCTGATGGAGAAGTGGAGCAAGGACGCGTAGCCTAAATTAGGCAGGAGAAAGTTGAGCCCGTGGTAGAAGCGGGCATTGGTGGAGAAAGATTGCCAAGTCCTGACCAAGGGGATGCTGCCGATGAGGCCACCAACTTCGGGGAGGCAAGCACTGATATCTCGTTGACCCGAAGAGGGAGAAATCTTGCTCGTGCAAGAAACGAAGTTACTACCTCGGCCCCACGCGATCGATGTCGAGGTCGATGATGAGACCACAAGCGGCCTCTTTTAGATACCCCGGATAAGCTCACTGTGTGGTTTACTTCCTTGGGCGTAGACCCCCAAGATTATCGGGTAAAGAAGGTTGCATTAGTGGATGTAGAGTATCCTCGCGAACAGAATGGAAAAATGCTGTTTTTTACCGACTTCTTCCGGGTGGACCCTTTCTTCCGGGGGCATAGACCCCTTTTTCCTTCGGTTCCTCAAGGAGTTCGGCCCGATGCTCGGCGATCTCATGCTGAACACCGTCCGGGCACTGATGTCATATATCGTGGCATGCCATTTGCTGCGCATAGAGCCGACCTTGAAGTTATTCCGGTGATTATTTATTCTTAGTGCCAATATTTTTGGCCGGGTTAGACTCCGGTCAAACTCCAGTTTTTTGAGGATTTTGGACGAGGTTCCGAGCAAAGTTGAGGCCTGGGTCAATAGAGGTGTTTTGATCGAATCACGGGTAGGCTGGCCGATAATGCCTATGAGCAAGGCCAACATAAATGTCCCCAAACTTCCCCGTGGTAGCTTTACAACGTGCGATACTAGTTGCTTAGCCACTATCCGGGCTGCCCTGGGCGTTGTGATGGATGGGGATAAACAGGTTGGCCAGGAGAGATTGTTCGATTGAAAGGAGTTGGTTTGTAATCACAAGAACTTGCCTTTGGCGGGAGTTCTCCGAACTGCGGTGCCTGGGGTCGAACCTCTGTGCACCTTTGAGCCCGAGGAAACACATGTTTATTGGGGTGGCTATCATGGGAAGAGCTTTTGTGCTGATTGTCTCGAATGTCGAAGACTCGGGCATGACTGTACTCCTGTTTACTCGGTCGCCCCTGGTCGATATTTCACTTTACTCACTATTTTCCCTCTTGCCTTTTGTAATTGTTGTATTAATCCTTTCCTTTTTGTACAGTCATGTTGACCTTTAGGCAACTCTAGAAGCTCGAGGCCGATGAGAGTAAAAGGGTAACCGCTTTGGCGAGCAAGCTTGCTTAGGCCGTCCCTCCGGCCAAAAATTCTGTGGCGACGAAGAAGACCCCTGAGCTCTCTCCTCTTGCTTGGTCAGCTGCGGGCATGGCTGATGCTGAATTGCTGATGTTGCTGCCAAGGCAGAGGGCAAACGAAGGCGGAACTCTCCTCCCCCTGCTGACCGATCTACTCGTCCCCGTGGCTCGGGTTCTGAGCGCGTCTCTGCCACACCTTCTCCCGCCAAAGACTTTTCGAAGTCGTGGCTGCTCCTGTGGCCTGTGGGTGCTTCGGAAGGTTGGCCTCCCGCGCCCTGCGCGCCCTTTTTTAGGGGAACGCGGCATGCAGAAGGAGCATCACTCTTTTCATTCCATCCTCCCTTGTGTAGGGGAAGATGAAATTAAAAGTGCAGAAAGAATGTTGCCACCAGCGCGTTGAATACGTCTCGGTCACCTAAGTGAGCTTTTTGGTCCATTATTAGAGCTTTGCGTTTCTCCGTATCTCACCCTCCCTTGTTTAGGGGAAGACAAGGCACATAAAATGCATCACCCTTTTCATTCCCGTCGTTCCTTGTTTAAAGGAAAACGGAAAAGTGCAAAAAAAGGATGTTGCGAGAGCGCGCGGGAACACTCCCTGCCTCACTATGGACTTTTCGAAAATCGCCTAAAATCATTATGAGTGCCTGGGGTTTCTCCGTATCTCACCCTCCCTTGTTTAGGGGAAGACAAGACACAGAAAATGTATCACCCTTTTCATTCCCGGCATCCCTTGTTTAGGGGAAAACAGAAAAGTGCAAAAAAAAGGATGTTGCGAGCCTCACTATGACCTTAGGCTTATTTTGGATCGCTATGAGTGCTTTGGGTTTCCTCGTATCCCATTCTCCCTTGTTTAGGGGAAAACAAAATACAGGAAATGCATCACCCTTTCATTCTCATTCTCCCTTGTTTAGGGGAAAGCGGGAAAGTGCAAGAAAGGATGTTGCGGGCTTCACTGTGATCCAAAATGTTTTAACAGAGTCGCCATCTTTATTTTAAGGAGAAATAAAGAAAAACCAAAAATAAACCAGAGTTTGTAGAAAAAAGGTTCGGAGGCTAAGTTACGAGATGGGAAGGGGTTAGGCACCCACCTCGCCCTTTCGGTCTCAAAACAGTTTTTGGCTAAAATATGCTCTTTGTTATATTTATCTAGCAAATAAATAAAACATTAAAAAGGAAACAAATATATATGTGTTTACATTATTTACGGACTTGCAGCCGCCTCCTTCCAGTAATTAGAAATACATTTAAAAATATTTGGCCATAATAATGGCTCTTTTTAATGATATTTTCTACATAGATCCAGGCAGTATAACAACTTATATTTTTACATTGGGCCGGATGAAAATAGTTTTTTTATAAATAAAACCCTTAAAGACTCACCTTTAAGAATGTTGGTGTGCTCGCTCTGTCCTTCCGGGAGAGGGAGTCTTTTTGCTGTTGCTGCGGTTCAGGCAGAATAACTGCTTCGAAAGTTGCTTATGGGCATCCGTCAAACGGGCAGAGCAACTGCTTGTTTTTTTGCTGTTGTTTGCTTGTTGCTGGCGGAAATCGGGCAGAGCAATTGCTCTTTTTGGGATTTTTGGACCGGGGGAATAGGGTGGAAACCTAGCTGGGGGGCTAAGGTTCACTTTGACCGGTTGGTTTTGTGTTTGGAAGAGCTTTGGCCGAGCTTCGAAGCTTTATAAGAGGGGGATCTCTCACTATCTCACGATCGCTCACTATGGAAGCGTGAAATAAACGCGCAGAGTTTTTGTGAGAAAATTCTCGTCCCTGAAAGCGAAGTCGGGCACATCTATTTATAGGTGAGAGGAGGGACACCGCTGGCATTTGTGATTTTCTTCTTGTGCTTCACCAGCTTGTATCGCGTGCTTGAAGGCTTGTGCAATGCGTTAAGACGAAGTGCACTGTTGGGGAGCTGGGTGCCGCGCCCACTTGGCGTATTGATTGCGCATGAAGTCCTTTTTAACCTTATTTTTGACATTCTGGCCCCTGCATTTTACTGTTTTACGCATCCTGCTTTGTCTTTTGTATTTTTAAAACCCTGTAACTTGATATTTGTTAAGTTTTAACAGGTCTTGATATCGCATGTCAATGTTACATACCAAGGGTACGAAATTGGGGTGTCTACAGAGCCCCTCAACGATAGAGTTTACGGGTAACCCGCAGCTTACCGAGTAAACGAACATCGTTGATAAGAAATAGACTCCCTAATTTCGTGGAAGTTATAATGGGGAGTAATGCAATAGGTAGCAGTTATAATGCCAACCAAATCTTACATATCCTAGACATATTTAGTCGGTTATACCAGGTTATCGTAGTTTTTAAGCAGATATGCAAATAAGTGCTCTGATGGTCGGACCTATCGAAGTAGGCTGCCCACGTATCCTTTAATAAAAGGAATCAGACCAAACGTAGTTCGGCCCGATGCAAACAAACAACACTAGGTGGAGTGCCAAGATCAAACATCGTATCCTCAAAGGGCCAAACCCTTTGCCGAACACGATGGTGGGATGCATCGCCTCCTCAGGACTCGTTCCTTCGTCGGAGCACGATAGCCTTTTAACTGTCCCGGGGTCTCTGCCCCTTCACAGAAAAGGCTGAACACAATCATATCAAACATCGTATCCTCAAAAGGTCGAACCCTTTGCCGAACACGATGGTGGGATGCATCGTCTCCTCAGGACAGGGTCCTTCGTCGGAGCACGATAGCCTTTTAACTGTCCCGGGGTCTCTGCCCCTTTGCAAAAAAGGCTGAACACAAATCATAATTTTTGATCATTTATCTTGGGGTTACGCCCCTTGAAGAGATGATCCTATGCTACTCCTATAAAGCAGGAAAGCATCGCATCCTCAAAGGTAGAGACCCTTCGACGAACGCGATGGTGGAAAACATCATGAGTTGATCATTCCCCCTTGGGGTTACGCCCCGCGAGGAGATGATCATATGGTACTCCTATAAAGCAGGAAAGCATCGCATTCTCAAAGGTAGAGACCCTTCGACGAATGCGATGGTGGAACACATCATGGGTTGATCATTCCCCTTGGGGTTACACCCCGCGAGGAGATGATCCTATGCTACTCCTATAAAGCAGGAAATCATCGCATCCTCAAAGGTAGAGACCCTTCGACGAATGCGATGGTGAAACACATCATTTATGCAAAGAGAGGGTAAAATACTTCACCTTTTCTTACCATTGCCTTACTTTTGCTAATTTTTCTACATTTGCTGCTTCGGCGGCTTATGCTGCTTTGGCGGCTTCTGCTGCTAGATTTTTCTTTTTGCTGCATTTCCAACTTCTGTCGGAAATTTCTCTTGCGGCATTTCCAACTTCTGCTGGAAATTTCTTCTTTTGCTGCTTTTCCAACTTCTGTTGGAAATTTCTTCTTTTGCTGCTTTTCCAACTTCTGCTGAAAATTTTCTTTCTTTTGCTACTTCTTGCATTTTTTTTCCTTTTCTTGCTTTTTGCACATTTTTTTCTTTGCATTTTTTTTCTTGCTTCTTTTTTTTCTTGCTATGCACATTCTTTTTCTTTTTCCGCCTTTTCTTTTTTTGCTCTTTTTGTTTGTTATTCACACGTTTTTTTTTTGTTATTCACACATTTTTTTTGAGAATTTTACCTTTGCTGCTTGTTTTTCTTGCTTTTCTGATCATTTTGCTGCTGATCTGCTGGGGATATGAGCTTTCCTTTGATTTTGGATGGATGACCGTCAATTTTTGTTAACAAAGCTAACTTTGTTTATTTTCACTTTGTTTATTTTCCGTTAAGCTTTAGGGGCCATTTTGCAGCTTTGGAAACCTAAGGACTTAAGTGCTGAACTTTGAACTGCGGGGGGGGGGGGGGAAGAAAAAATCTTTTCCTTCCCTCATATAGGCGACGGAAGGGGAGAAGAAGCAGCGGTGCCGATGTATCCAGATTCGGGCGAAGAGAGGAAAGAACTTCTTTCTTTGATCCGAAACCATGTCAAATATTATTATTCGAAGGACGATTAGAACAATCTCCTTCGCGATCGGAACACCCACGTGTCAAATCTTACCCTGCTTATGGTGTTTATGCATGCAATTTATGTGTTAGAATGATGCAATTTGTCAATTTATTCATGAAATTCATGCGATTTATTTTTGCAATGCATAATTTGAATAGTTGGCACTATTTAACTCTGCGATGCACATTTTATATCATTGGCGCAATTGGGCTGCATGATGCATGTTTAGACTGAAAAATATTTTATATGATGCATGCCTATGGAATAGACTTTTTGGAAAAATAATGCATATTTTTTTCGGATACATTTTCGGGCATATTTTTCGGATGTATGCAAAAATATAACAGGAATATTTTATGCAATAATATTCACTTTTTATGAATGCATATGCTGCAGAGACATGATAAATGCCATGGACATAATTTTTTTTTTTCAAGATTTGCAACATTTTATTTTTGAGAATGCTAGAATGCAACTATTTAGACAATAAATGCAAATGATGAATGGCTAATGCATGCATATATCATTTTATTGGATGCAAATTATGACATAGAAAATTTATTAAATGCTTGCTAACATGTTGCATGTGCATTTTTCAATATGTGCAACATGTGTTTATTTTTTGAATGCAAAACACAATTTTTTAGGTAAACATATTTATTTTTTTTATGTCGGAATGCCAAAATATATATTTTCTTATGCCAAAGATGATTTTTTTTTTGAATGCACGAATGCAATATTATTTTTTATGAATGCAAAGATGCAATATATTTTTTTTTATGCAGGGATGCTAAAATATTTTTCTTTGTTTTTGAATACAAAAGATGCATTTTTTTTATGCAAAAGGTGCAATACAATTTTTTTATGAATGCAAAAATGCAATATACATTTATCATGAATGCAAAAGATGCAATATAAATTTTTTTTATGCATGCAAAAGATGCAATATAATTTTATTATGCAAAATTTTATGATGATTTGCAAAATGTGATGTATGCAACATGCTTAATTTAATGATACGCGCAGGGGGTTAAAATAAAAAGATAAAAACTTACCTTTTCCTTTTTCTTCATTTTTTTCGATCTTGATATCTTTTTTTTTTTTTTCGGATCACATGAAGCCCCGGTCGTCGGGCAAGCTATACCAACGTTTTGGACATATATAACTTGATGCCCAAGGCGGCTTGAGTCTTGGTAGAGTCCTCCGGATTCAGTGCATTTTTGCGGGCTTTTAGTCCTTTTCGCAGCTTTTTGCCCATTTATGATGTGCTGAGGGACTATTGGTGGGATACCACCCATACATTCCATTTTAGCTGGGGGGACGCGACCATGACCCCATGCAATTTTGCTGCGATTATGGGCATCCCTACCAGTATCGGCAAGACTCTGGCACCGGACTATACCCTCTGTCAACACCACGACATGGTGGAAGATCTCCTGGGCGTTGTGTCCGACTATAAATCTGCTGATGAGATCTTTATTGGCAGCGTAAGGAAGTGGCTTTTGGCAAATGCCGGGAAGGTTGCAGAGAATGATAGCGAGACTATAGCTCGCGTCGCTAGGGCATTTTTATTCTTTTTTCTTGGATCGTCTCTTTTTGCCAACTCGTCCACTTCTTTGAGGGTTTCCCTTCTGGGATGCCTGAAGGATTTAGACCATGTTGCCGATTATGACTGGGGGCAGGCGGGCCTGACCGAGCTGTATGCTTCTATGGATAGAGCCAGCCGTATGACTCGCCGATTCTCAATGGATTTGCTCTAGCTTGGGAGGTATCTTTTCTTTTTCCCTGCTTTTGCTCCCTTTTTTTTTCAGCATCATTTTTTTTCCATCATTTAATTTTTCGCCTCATTTTTTCTTTTTGTTGATTTTTTTTTGTTCCTCTTTTTTTTTTTGCAGGTCTGGACTTATTAAGTCTTCCATTTCACGTCGGGTCCATTGCATCAGCGCGTTCACGAGCCACCTTATTTGGCTGAGTTCGTGAATGCGAACAGAGTTAAGCTGGATCGGGATGGCGGCTGCTCAGATACAACGAGGGTGCGAGAGAGGATTGCTAGCTCGAGTGCAGGCACGGTGCACTTTCTTCCTTGGAGGGGCCTGGTGGGGCATTATATGGTTACTCTGGAGATGAGCCGGTGCCGGATACTGATGGTATCCATCATGGTTGATTCATTATATATGGGAGAGCGGGTCAACCGTCAGCATTCTGCGCTCATGACATTTCCAGTGGTGCCTCCTATGCCTCCCCCTTGGGTGGTTGCGCCGGATTTCTTGCCGAACAAGTATCAGTACTTGTCGAGATTTTTTATGCCTCAGAGTGACTTCCCAGTCATGGCATATGAGGACTTCCTGAGGACTATGCTCCATCCTGCCCCTCATGTTCCTGTGGCAGCCAGGCGTGCTTCCGATGCCTATGATAGGCCGAGGCCCTCTTTTCCAGCTCTTGACGTACATCTGGAGTTTTCTGCACTTGCTGATGGTTTTTCCACTTTTCGATATCATCGTGATGGAAGGATAGTGGAAGGAATTTCTTCCTGATGCAGACATCCCTGAGGAGTATCATGTCCCGGAGCAGGCTCGCATGGTAAATACATTTTTTTACCCTCCTTTTTTTTTTTGCATCATTTCATTTTTTTTGGAGACTGATATATTTTTTCTTTTGCTGTCTCACTTTCCCCTGGTTAATGTGTCGACGTACAAGAAATTGCTGCGGGGCTTCTTCAGCATCAACAAGCTTTATCAGCGGCTTGTGGATGAGTTCTCCTGTCGGGGGAATGATGCAGTGCGGCAGACCAGGCGCTGGAATGATGATGATGATGATGATGATGCGGCTGCCGGATCGAGTCGTGCTTGAGTGAGAGGATGAGGATACAGGATTGGCGGACACGGCCTTCGGGTTATGGGTGGCAATCTTGAACGGAGCCAATCTTCCCGCTCTCATTAGCTTCAGCTACCTCCATTTATTAGCTTTTCATTTCTTTTTTTTTCTTGTACCAAATTCTGTACATATATATTTTTTATACAATGCAATATGGTTTCATATAATGCAAGAATTTAAAATGCAAACTCAATATTTCATGCATAAAAGAAAGCTAGACCATTATCTAGGGGTAACGGCACACTGCAACTTATGAATGAGGATTTAGAAAGATACACCTTCGAATTTAAAAGTGGGCTTTTCTAGTATTCTGCGGGGAGGAAGAGGCAGCCGCCTCTTTTTGTGCTTGATATTTCGAATTGGAGGTGAGGCTATTTGCGTAGCCCCTGCAATTTCTTCCATTTTCCGTGCTTAAACATGGAACAGTCTGAGCCAAAAACCGGGATACCAGGCAGTATCGGGGAACAATGGTGGAGATCCTGGTGCCACCCATAGGAGAAGTGGGCGTCGCGCCCAAGTCGTCCGGCTGTTCAGGATAATGGGGACGCTGATGATGAAGATGATGAAGACATTTCTAGGGGTTCTCACGCTGGTGAGACTGGAGCTTCTTCTGTGCCTTGCAGAAGTATATGGTCCCGGCTGGGCGGACGTCGCAGACGTTGATGGACCGCTTCGGGGCTAAGCTGTAAATGAAGGATGGCTGGGGGGAAATAGGGGGTCCGGGGGATATAGGTAGCAAGTAGTAATAGATAAAATGTACATGCATAAATGCATAATCTTAAACATTTTAGGCAATTATTCCTAAGTTGCACCATAGGACCTGTTTTATATTATATTTTGATATTTTTCGCGAGCTCTGTTGTGGTTTTTCTCTTTTAGTGAGTCAAGACTCTGCATTCACTAAAGACTTTGGCAGGCTGGAGGTCAGATGCTGAGGATTTAGAAATTGCATTCTCTCACCTTTTTCTCCTATTGCTTCTTTTTTATGCTCTAATTTTTACCTACGCTGCCCTTTCGGGTTTTTAACCTAGCGAGCCCTTTATTTCTCCTTTTTGTTGTTTTTGTTATATGCTCTAATTTTTGCCTAGGCCGCCCTTTCGGGTTTTCAACCTAGCGAGCTGGAGAGAGAAGCAATTGTCAGATATTCGGCTTACGCATAGTACCTTTTAAGTTTATCGAGGTTGAATGGTTGAACCAGATCCTCCCCATCTTGGTTTGTGAGGAGTACTGCACCTCCTGACCGGATCTCTTTGACAATGTATGGTCCCATCTAGGGAGACTTCCATTTCCCTCTAGTATCAACATAGCTAGGAAGCTTTTCTCGAAGCACTAGGTCTCCGACTTGGATGTCGCGACCTTTGACTTTTTTATTGAATGCTCGAGCTATTCGCCTTTGATATGCTTGAGTGTGTTCCAGGGCTAGCAGCCATCGTTCGTCGACCAGGGCCAATTCTTCATATCACCCTTTGACCCAGTCAATTTCTGATATGCCTGATTCCATCATTACTCTTAATGATGGGATTTCAACTTCGATGGGTAGCACCGCCTCCATGCCGTAGGCTAAAGAATAGGGGATAGCCCTAGTGGGTGTGCAAACTGAAGTGCGGTAGCCTCAGAGGGCTAGTGGCAGTTTTTCTAGCCAGTCTCTTGTCCGTATCAGCCATTTTTTTGATAATATTCTCCAGTGTTTTATTGGCTGCTTCAACGGCATCATTGGCTTGTGGTCGGTAAGAGGAGGATTTATGCCTTTGAACCTTGAATTCGTCGAGTAGACGATTCACGTCCCCTTCAAAGTGCGTGCTGTTGTCAGAGATTATCTCGAAAGGCACTCCGTATCGATATATGATGTTGGTCCGGATGAATTTGGACACCTTTCGAGCATTTAGAATTTTATAGGAAGAGGCTTCCACACATTTTGTGAAATAGTCGACGGCTACCAAAACATATTCATGGCCATTGGATCGTTTCGGATGAATTTGGCCTATGACGTTGATTCCCCAAGTTGAAAAGAGCCAAGGGGCTGTGGAGTTATATAAGATATGCGGGGGCACGTGCTGCAGATTTGCGAAACGCTGGCATTTGTCACAATGGCGTATCCACCGAATACAGTCGGTTTCTAGTGTGCTCCAATAGTACCCCTGCCGGATGACATTTTTGGATAACATATGCCTGTTCATGTGTGGCCCGCAGGTACCACCATGAAGCTGGTCCATGATTTGCTCAGCTTTTGCCTGATCGACGCATAATAGGTTTAGGTCCTGATAATACCTTTTGTACAGGTTACCACCGCTGAATACGAATTGCGATGCCCATCTCCGTAGGGAGACTTTCCCCCTTTTGTCTAGGTTGGGAGGATAGACTCCTTTCTGAAGCAGATTTATTATATCTGAATACTAAGGCTCGTGATCAGTTTCAGGAGCAATATTGATTTTGAAACAATACGCCGGCGTGACCTTTTCATAACTATAAATGGTTGGACATTGGTTTTTGTGAGAATTTGGACCAATGATGCCAAAGTGGCCAAGGCATCGGCAAATTGATTTCTATCTCGCGGCAAGTAATGAAACGAGATATTATCAAATTCGGCGACTAGTGCTGTCAATTTGGCGTGATAAAGCTACAACCGGGGATCTTGGGTCTTCCATTTCCCTTCGACTTGATTTATGATTAGGGCGGAATCACCGTAGACTTCCAAATCTTTGGCTCATTTTCGAAGGGCTTCGTCTAGACTAGCGATATAGGCCTCATATTCAGATGTATTGTTCGAGCATTCGTACTCCAACCTTATGGCCAGCGGAGTGTGGGAATCTGCCGGGTCGATTAACAAGATTCATATACCAAAGCCTCTTTTATTTACAGCTCCGTCAAAGAACATCTGCCAACTGGTGTCATGATCAGCAATTTCCAGGACACCTTCGTCTGGGAAACTGGGCTCAGCTGCATCTTCTGCTTCTTAGGGCAGATCAGCTAAATGGTCTGCAATTATGCTGCCTTTGATAGAATTGAGCGTGACATAGGTGATGTCAAACTCATTGAGGAGAAACGACCATTTAGCTAGTCGACTGGAAAGTGATGGCTTGCCGAAGATGTATTTTATAGGATCCATCCTGGAGATGAGCTTGATGGATCATCCTTGCAGATAAGTTTTGAGCCTGTGCGTTGCCCAGACGAGGCCGGTGCAGCTTTTCTCCAATGCTGAATAATTAAGCTCGCTTCCTTACAGCTTCCTACTTATGAAATAGATGGCATTTTCGATATAGGAATTTTCTTTTTCTTGGGCGAGCATAGCCCCTACTGACGTGTCTGTGACGGTTAAATATATGAGGAGAGGTTTATGTGTATGGGGAGGAGCTAGCACTAGTAGATTGGTAAGGTAGGCTTTTATTGTTTCAAAGGCTAGCTGACATTTCTCGCCCCAGACCTGGTTAGTATTTTTCTTTAAGAGTTTGAATAGGGGCTCACATATGGATGTCAGCTGTCTGATGAAGCGGCTGATATATTTCAATCGGCCCAGGAAGCCCTTGACTTCGGTTGGAGTTTTTGGCTGCGACATATTTATGATGGCCTTAATTTTGGCCGGCTCGATCTCGATGCCTTGCTCAGTCACCATGAATTCCAACACCTTGCCTTTGGTAACCCCAAATGTGCATTTGGTGGGGTTAAGCTTCATTTGATGTTTCCTTAACCTTTCGAAATTTTTGAAGGTCTTTGATATGAGCACCGTTGGCATCGCTGGAGTGCACGATCATGTCATCAACGTATACTTCGACCTCTTTATGAATCATGTCGTGGAAGAGGGTGGTGACAGCCCTTTGATATGTAGCCCTGACGTTTTTTAGTCCAAATGGCATGACATTATAGCAGTAGGTTCCCCAGGGGGTAGTGAATGATGTTTTTTCCCGGTCTTCCGTTGCCATTTTGATTTGATTATAGCCCAGCATGCCATTGACGAAAGATCTTATTTTGTGAGAAGCGACGACGTCTACCACAATATCAATATTAGGTAGAGGTAAGTCATCTTTGGGCGATGCCTTGTTGAGGTCGCGGAAGTCTACACAGATCCGAACCTTCCCGTTGGGTTTGGGAATAGTCACTATATGGACAGCCAGATCGGGTATTCTACTACCCGAATAAATTTGACAAGTAGTTGCTTCATGATTTCTTCCTTTACTTGTAGTGACCATTCTGGTTTGATTCGGCGGAGCTTTTGCTTAACTGGCCGAGCATCCGGTGTTCAACAATGGTTGGGTCCAACCCAGGCATATCTTCGTAGGACCATGCAAAGATGTCCACGAATTCTTTGAGGAGGTCAATTAGTGCCATCCTTTCAGAGCCTTGCAGGTAGTTGCCGATTTTGACTTCTTTGGTCTCAATGTTTAGACCAGATTGATAGTAGATAAGTCTTCATTTGCTGATGATTGATGTTTTTCTTGGTGCTCGACTGACTTTATGAGCTCAAGCAAGTAATTTTTATCTTTTGGGTCCATTTCATCAAATGACTCATTATTAAAATTATTTAATGTGTCTTTTAATAAAGGTGCAACTAAGGAATAAGCAAAGACATTCAAATTATCATTAATAGCAAACTGTACAGGGTTATTTACATTATTGAGGACCTGGGGTTTGAGATCCTCAATCTTAGGGAGCGGATCGGTAGATGACCAATCCGTAAAGCTAAGGGAAGGATGGGGAATAGTATATCCGAAGCGGTCCACCAGATCTGTGGTTGTCAAGAGCGGGCCGATCGTAGTATACCAATTCTATAGAGGCTTATCAGCAATAGACTCGAACTCAGCAGGGAGCTTTTTATAGTTGGTGCCTCCATCTATCATACCCAGGAAACTGCCTCCCAGACACTCATCAGAAACTCCCTTTATTGATGGGGATATTTACAGCACCTTTATTCCGGCTAAATAGGTTTATTTGCCCTTTAAACTTCCTTTGCTTGATTGCTTTCAAAGATTCTTGGAACTGCCACCGTAATTACCTCGTTGTCGATAAGATCCTGAAGGGCATTTCTAAGTGCATAGCACTTATCGTTAAGGTGACCACTACAACGGTGGTATTCACAGTACTGTGCATGATTCCACGAGCTAGGCAATGGATTGGGAGGTTGATAATTAGCGACGGGTTTAAGTATCTCATGGGCCCATAGTGTTTGGAATATTTCAGATCTTGGGGCTGGTAGATCATCATAGTGCCTTGGAATTACTTATTTCCTTCCTTTTGGTCTGGGTAGAGAACTGGGCTGAGGTTTGGCCAAATAGTTAGGTTGAGTTTTTTCTCTTGGGTAATATTGCACTGGGATTTGATTACCTGGGCTCTTGATTAAGGGAGGTTCTTTTTCTTGTGCACAAATTATTCTCGTTGGACTTCCCTGGGCCATTTGCTAAGAATAAGTATTTGAAGAATCGAGGGGAAGGTAATTCTTCTGGTTATGGTAGCAGACATTTAGGTGAAGGAGTTCATGGTTGATTTTTGGAGGAGGTGAATTGAAGTTATGAACATTTGGAACCATACCACCTTGGGAAATGGGGTTGATATCTGGTTGAAAGCTATTACTTGATTGTTTTCTGGAGGCGTGAAGAAGGATATTTTCTGTGGTATCAGGATAGTTTATTTTAGGAAGGCGAGAAATATCAAGAGCAAATTGTGGGCTTTTGACTTTTTGAGAGATAGTAGCAAGAGTTTCTACAAAACTTGCTAAAAGATCGCCAACCACCTGGTTTGTTATTCTTTCTGCATGGGCATCCAATTCTTTCTTTAGCCAGATTTCGAGTCCAGGAGGAGGTGCATACTCAGGAGTTTCTTTTCCTGGTTCCCAATTGTTCCAGTCATTGCTAGTCCCACTCATAGCCTGTTTATTTTTAGCGGCCATTTCGCCTAAATTTGTATCTTCTGCCTTTTTTCTGCCTCTTTCAGATCTGACCCTGATACTTTCTGATCTGATTTCTGTGCTTGTATCTCGTACCAACCGGCCAGTACTATCTCTGCCTTTCCAAATTCGGGCCAGGTTTCTGAGGAAAAGAGGTTTGAAGGCATCGGAAGGGGTTGGCTGAAGGCTTTCTGAGCTCGGAGTACAGTGTGCCTTTATTAGTATTTTTTTATTATTTATTTTTCCTATAATTGACCGGACAAGCACCCGCTTTGTTTTGACAGTCTTAGGACTATTTCTGGAACATTGGATTCTTTCTCCAAAGTATAGGACCCTTGTATTCCACCTGCCTTTCGATTCCCCAAGATCGGACTGATCTCAGGCGAAAGACCTATACTATTTCCGGGATCCACCATTCAAAATGGTCTAAGTCGAACATCAGAAAATAATCAGTCAGCCCCTGTGTATTTATTCATAGTTTTTTTTCTTCAATTTTTGATTTTGATTTCTTTTTCTTTTTTTGCACAGGAGCTGACCAATGATTCAGAGATGCAAAAACCGATTGGTCCATGAAGTGTCATGAGAATCTATATGCAATTTAACGTTGGCTGATGCAGGGGGTAGGCTGGCCATGGTGTAGGGTAGCAGTTCAGAATATATTTACATGCGTGCGCGTGTGTGCGGCATCTAAAAAGCAGTAATTTTTTTTTCAGATATAAAGCAAGAAATAAAACAGATATGACTTGTCTTGCTGTTCTTTGTAGATTTTCTCGGCTTTTTAGTTTGAGCGCGAGCAAGCAACCAATCACATCAATAAATAGAAAGAAAAAAAAATGGGGAATCTATCTATTCCTATTAATTACATATTTGTCTTAGTCCCCAAAATAAAATGATAGAATGAAAGAAAATATGTACATATTTTGCGTGATAAAAAAAAGAGCGTGCAAAATAATAAAATATAGCAGAATAAAACAATAATAAAATAAAGCCCAGCCCTTTTGTTATGCTGCCCGGAAATTTATTGTATATATATATATTTTTTTTTTTATTCTTTTTTTTTGAAAATATATCTGTAATGGTAACTGGAACGAAACTGCTGCAAGATGGAGGATCATATCCACAAATATATACACATATATATAGGAACGCAATATTTAAAATGCAAAAGAAATATAACAAGTATATTTTAGCCAGAAACTAAAAAAAAGATTTTTTTTTCTTTTTGTGAAAACTGAGTCTAGCCCTCAATTTTTATTTTCTTTAAAATAAAAACGACATCCCCAGCAGAGTCGCCACTCTAGGTGCCCCGGAAGGTCGACCTTGCGTGCCCTTTTTTAGGGGAACGCGACATGCGGAAGGAGCATCACTCTTTCTATTCCATCATCCCTTGTGTAGGGGAAGACGAAATTAAAAGTGTAGAAAGAATGTTGCCACCAGCGCGTTGAATACGCCTCGGTCAACTAAGTGAGCTTTTTGGTCCATTATGAGAGCTTTGAGTTTCTCCGTATCTCACCCTCCCTAGTTTAGGGGAAGACAAGACACAGAAAATGCATCACCTTTTTCATTCTCGTCGTCCCTTGTTTAGGGGAAAACAGAAAAGTGCAAAAAAAGGATGTTGCGAGAACGCGTGGGAACACGCCCTGCCTCACTATGGACTTTTCGAAAATCACCTAAAATCATTATAAATGCCTGGGGTTTCTCCGTATCTCACCTTCCCTTGTTTAGGGGAAGACAAGACACATAAAATGCATCACCCTTTTCATTCCCGTCGTTCCTTGTTTAGGGGAAAACAGAAAAGTGCAAAAAAAGGATGTTGCGAGCCTCACTATAACCTTAGGCTTATTTTGGATCGCTATGAGTGCTTTGAGCTTCCCCGTATCCCATTCTCCCTTGTTTAGGGGAAAACAAAATACAGAAAATGCATCACCCTTTCATTCCAATTTTCTCTTGTTTAGGGAAAGCGAGAAAGTGCAAGAAAGGATGTTGCGGGCCTCACTGTGATCCAAAATGTTTTAACAGAGTCGCCATCTTTATTTTAAGGAGAAATAAAGAAAAACAAAAATAAACCAGAGTTTGTAGAAAAAGGGTTCGGAGGCTAAGTTACGAGATGGGAAGGGGTTAGGCACCCACCTCGCCCTTTCGGTCTCAAAACAGTTTTTGGCTAAAATATGATTTTTGTTATATTTATCTAGCAAATAAATAAAACATTAAAAAGGAAACAAATATATATGTGTTTACATTATTTACGGACTTGCGGCCGCCTCCTTTCCAGTAATTAGAAATACATTTAAAAATATTTGGTCATAATAATGACTCTTTTTAATGCTATTTTCTACATAGATCCAAGCAGTATAACAACTTATATTTTTACATTGGGCCGGATGAAAATAGCTTTTTTTATAAATATAACCCTTAAAGGCTCACCTTTAAGAGCGTTGGTGTGCTCGCTCTGTCCTTCCGGGAGAGGGAGTCTTTTTGCTGTTGCTGCGGTTCGGGTAGAATAACTGCTTCCGAAAGTTGCTTCTAGGCACCGTCAAACGGGCGGAGTAACTGCTTGCTTTTTTGCTATTGTTTGCTTGCTGCTGGCGGAAATCGGGCAGAGCAACTGCTTGCTTCTGGCGGATTTGGCCTTTGATTCGGGCAGAGTAACTGTTCTTTTTGAGATTTTTGGACCGGAGGAATAGGGTGGAAACCTAGCTGGGGGGACTAAGGCTCACTTTGACCGGTTGGTTTGTGTTTGGAGGAGATTTGACAGAGCTTCGAGGCTTTATAGGAGGGAGATCTCTCACTATCTCACGACCGCTCACTATCGCAGCGTAAAATTAACGCGCATAGTTTTTGTGAGAAAAAATTCTCGTCCCTGAAAGCGAAGTTGGGCACCTCTATTTATAGGTGAGAGGAGGGACATCGCTGGCATTTGTGATTTTCTTCTTGTGCTTCACTAGCTTGTACCGCGTGCTTGAAGGCTTGTGTAATGCGTTAAGATGGAGTGCACTATTGGGGAGCTGGGCGCCATGCCCACTTGGCATATTGGTCGCGCTTGGAGTCCTTTTTAACCTCCTTTTTGACATTCTGGCCCTTGCATTTTACTGTTTTACGCATCCTGCTTTGTCTTTTACATTTTTAAAACCCTGTAACTTGACATTTGTTAAGTTTTAACAGGTCTTGATATCGTATGTCAATGTTACATACCAGGGGTACGAAATTGGGGTGTCTACAGCACCCCGACTTTGAAATGCTGACCACGGTTAGTGCTGCCCGGGCTATTTTGAGTGGGCTCTCCAAGGGCCCTAACTTGGGGCACATTGACTTGACCGCTCGCGGGAGCCTTGCTGGGTTAGTGGGCTAGGGCGTTGTGAAGCGGCTCTTGCAGGTGGACGTGACACATGACCAGGATACCGCCGATCATGTCTTGCTTGAGCATATCGGGCTCAACCCGGGCAAGGTACACCCGTGATATTTTGTGTTGATGATTTATGCTCGCTTGCCCATACTACCTTCTTATTATTGTTTTGCAGACCGCCTCCTCCTGTACTAACATTTATGGCCGCTATACCGAGGAGAGGGATGCCCGCAAGAACGTTGAGTCTAAGAGGGACGAGCTATTGAGCTCGATGAAGCACAAAAACGAGATCACTACTCTGAGTAAGTCGCTGAAGGAGAGTGAGGCTTCGGTCAAGCTATTTGAGGCAGATAAGTGGTCACTGGCCGAGGAGAAGACTGCCTTGGTAGCTCAGTAGAAGAAGTCCCAGGCTATGGAGGATGCCTTTGTCTTGCAACAGACACAACTTCAGGCAGAGCTGGATACACTGAAGGCCCAGGCAGCCAAGGATGCGGTGGCCATGGGCTCATTTGCCGAGTAGTTGACCACAGCTAAAGAGAAAGCCGTGGAAGACTTCATTGCCTCTCCCGCCTATGCCTCGCGTGTGCGCAAAAAGATCTTTCCCTATTATGCCGTGGGCACCAATCACATCTTGTGCATGCTCGCTGGTACTGGTGCAGTTGGGATGCCAACTATGGCGGACTGGGCCCTGCTCGACCCCTACTGCCCGGAAGCTCGGAGTTTGCATCACTTGGTACCATGGATTCCTCCCACCCCGCTGGCCGTCAACGTATGCAGCCTGATTAAGGCAAATTGGGCGGAGAGGTAGGCCTGGGTAGACGAGGCCACTGCCCACCTGTAAGTGGAACTGGAGGTCACTCTTGATGTCGAAGCTGCTGCCACCACAACGCTGGCTCCTCCGAACATAGCTTAGGTTACTTGCTCCATGTCTGGCTTATGTGCCTATAATTTTTGATTTCCACTTGTAATTCTTCCAATTTTTAATGGAAATTTTGTTTTTGCTCGCTCACTGTTATTTTTACTTGCATTTTCCCTGCATTTGGTTAGTACCAACATGTATGTGTATGAATGCGTCAAGTATAGAGCGAACATAATTTAATCGGGCATGCCAATTGGTGCAAATAATGACTTAAAAATAATAGGCTAATTTAAGCAAACAATTTATTTTAAGCTCGAGGGTCTTGGGAAGCGATCTTACTCGGACCAAGTGCTTCGTTCTGGCCAAGGCTTTGAGCAGGCATGGCCCCTATCGCCTTGGGGCGAGCATCCTGAAGACTGCCTAGCGGGTATTGCCCAACTCTGAGTGGCGAGCTGGGCCTGTTCGACGTTTGCACATCGAAACTACTGCTAGTGTATCAACTGGGTATAGAGATATATGACTAAAAGTGTTGCTTGGTCACTATAGGAATCTGAGGTAGTTAGCCGCTACCTTATGGGCATGGCCCCTACCGACTTGCATGCTTCCCAGTTTGTGAATCGGGCATGGCCCTGCCTTGCTCACTGAGAGGGTAAGGAATATTCATAGATACTCGGGTATAGTGGAAGGTTGACCGGGCAGGGCTCTACCTACTTGGCTTGCAAGCAGATTTTGCCAAGCAATCTGAAAACAATTTATAAATGACAGAAATAATTTGAACTAACAGATATGAATAACGTGCCTTTTTATTGATAAAATGATGATGACCCTCAACATGGCTGAGGGTCCTGCCCATTTGTACATTGAGACTTGCTCAATGGTAGTACTTTTTCAAGTGATTTGCATGCCAAGGATGCTTCAAGTCTTTCTCTCTTATGTTCGTAGTGTGTATGTGCCCTTTCTGATTATTCCCGCAACTTGAAAAGGCCCTTCCTAGTTCGGCGAGAGCTTTCCCCTTTCTGTTCGGTGACCGTTGACCTCGATCTTTCTGAGTACCCAATCCCTGATCATGAATGCTCTTCCCCGGACTCGCTTGTCGTGGTGAGCCTTTGCTCGCTGCTTGTAATTGACCATCCTTAGTCGTGTATCCAGCCTTCTTTTTTCGAGTAGGTCAAGGTCTATTGCACAGGCAAGTTCATTGTTTTGCTTGCTGTAGTGGGAAACTCTATAACTTGGCAAGACCATCTCTACTGGGATCATATCTTCGGATCCATAGGTAAGCGCGAACGGGGTTTCCCCTGTTGGACCCCAGACAGTAGTCATGACCGCCCATAAAGTCGATGGTAGCTCTTCTGCCCATTTTCCTACTCGCCCCTCTAAGTTTCTCTTGAGTGCATGCAAGACTTGTTTGTTCCCGACATCTGCTTGGCCGTTGCCTTGTGGTAAGCTACGGATGACTGCCAATGTTTGACACCTAGGCGCACACACTCTGCTGTGAACTTGTCTGAGAATTGTGTACTGTGGTCGGAGATGATTGCCCGCGGTAGGCCGAATTTGCACCATACTTGATCGTGGACGAACTTGATGATATTAGCATCTGAAATGGTGGCCAGTTGCTTGGCCTCGATCCACCTTGCGAAATAGTCGATAATGACCACTGCGTACTTGTACTTGTATTGTGCTAGGGGAAACAGACCGATCAAATCAATTTTTGTAGCAACCTTAGATCGCTTGTATAAGATTTCCCCAACTACCGTGTATCAGCAAGCCTGGTTTCTAACTGTTGTAGTTTTGACCTTATATGCGGGCAGGATTCCTTGCTCGATGTAGTCGTCAATCAAACTCATGCTTGTTGGTTCAATATCCATTATTGTTGGTCTGTCGATGGCCGGAGTGTTCAGGTGCTCGATCATGACTGATAGATTTAATAGTGCTAGACTTACCTCAACGATCTTGGATAAGTAATCTGTCCGCATGTTATCTGCTCGATCAATTCTGATGATCTCCCAGAACTTGAAATTTTTCAAGATTTCTTTGACGAGTTCACAGTATTTTTCCAGGGAAGGGTGATGTACCATATAGTCTCCCTGGACTTGGTTCACCACTAGCTGTGAATACGAGTACACTGTGACCGCTTCTACGCCCATATCTACTGTGAGCTCAAGACCAACGATTATTACTTCGTACTCGGCCACGTTGTTGGAGGCGGGAAACCTGAATCGTAGGGCCAACTCGAACCCTGTAACCTAGTCGGGAGTTATGAGAAGGATACTAGCTCCACTCCTGACCTTGCTTGTTGCTCCATCCACATAAAGGTCCCAACAGTAGGTCGGTCGAGGCCTTGGAAACTACTAGTGCACGGGATCTGTTGGCTGTTGATCTTCAGATTCCTCTTTTTGAGTGAAGATTATTTCGACCAAGAAATCTGCCAAGGGTTGAGCTTTGATTGCTCGCCTAGGTTGGTAGTCGATGTAGAATTCCGTGAGCTCGATCGACCAGTTGAGTAGTCTACCTGATGAATCGGGCTTGTGCAGGATTTTGCGCAGTGGTGCGTTTGTGTATACTATGATTACATGTGCAGAAAAATAAGCCCTTAATTTTCGAGCAGCAATGACAAGAGAATATGCTAATTTTTCTACATTAAAATAACGACTCTCAATAGGACTGAGGGCCTTTGATACATAGTACACATATTTTTGTATGTCTAATTCATCCCTAACTAAAACAGCGGCCACAGCCTAGTTTGTGGCTGCTAGATACACATATAATGGCTCCCCGGGTACGGGGCTGCTAAGGAGGGGCAGCTTGCCAAGATATTCCCTGAGTTGTTCGAGGGCTTTGGCGCATTCTTCGTTCCACTCGAACCCTTTGTTGTCGCACATTAACTTGAAAAATGACAGGCATTTCTCCGCTGACCAGGAGATGAAGCGACTAAGGGCAATAATCCTGCCATTTAGTCGGTGGACTTGCTTAATGCACCAGGGCAGCTCTATCTCGATCAAGGCCTGGATCTTCTCTGGGTTTGCCTCTATCCCCCACTGGTTGACCATGAAGCCAAGGAACTTTCCTGCTCGGACCCCGAACTCGCACTTGCTCTGATTGAGCTTCATGTTATGTTTGCGCAAATTGGTAAACGTTTCTTGCAGGTCAAGGGTGTGGTCGCTGCCTCTAGTCTTGATAACCATGTCATCAATATAAGCCTCCATATTTCTACCGAGCTGTGAGTCGAAGACTTTGTTGACCATGCGTTGATAAATGGCCCTTCCGTTTTTCAGCTCGAAAGGCATCATTTTGTAGTAGTACAAACCTCTGCCTGTCTGGAAAGTAGTTTTAGCCTTGTCTTGCTCGTTCATCTTGACTTGGTGGTACCCTGAGTACACATCCAGGAAACTGAGCATTTCAAAGCTAAATATAGCGTCGACGAGCACGTCAATACGCGGCAACGGGTAACAATCCTTCGAGCAAGCTTTGTTATGGCTTGTGAAGTCGACGCACATGCGCCACTTGTCAGTGATGTGCTCGTGCGTCGACCACTCACCTTGTGGTTGGAATTCGAGCTCATCTTGAACTTGAAGAGTGTCTAGCTCGATGCCTTGCTTATGGGGATGCCCGACCTTACGCACAAGAATCGTCGTTGCTAGAGCTTGCCCGGCCTTATTGATCTCTATGAGATCTGCTGTTCCAGAGTATTCCTCGAGCTCGATATTATTTATGGGGACATAGCCTGAGGCAGTGCTGGTTATAGTCTCCTTTTCAGAGACTGTGATCGCTTGCTTAGAAGTATCCACGATCAACTTTTGTTTCTTCCTCTGGGAATCCCGGTCATACTCCCATATTGCCCGGGGCTTGCTGTTGAGGATACCAACCCCATCCTCTGTGTAGAACTTGACCTTTTGATGGGGGATGGAAGTGACCATCTGGAATTTGGCATGGCCGGGGCACCCAGAATACAGTTGTAAGCGGACTTAAGATCGATCACCAGGAATGTGATCATCTCTGTCCGCGTTTGTGCTCCATCTCCCATGAAAACCTCTAGCTCGATGGCCTTGACACTTACTTGATGGTTAGTGAAACCTTCAAGCTTTCCCAGGTATGGTTTGAGTCGGGTGTCCGATAACTCCAAGCCCTTGAAGTAGGAGTAGTACATGATGTATCTGCATGTTCCCGTGTCCAGCAGTACCCTGTGAACCTGCCAATTATTCACAAGGCAAGAAATGACCAACGGTTGCTTGGATGCCAGAGGAATGCTCGCTAGCCCCCTACTGGCGAAGAAGATCCTAGGTTCCCCTTCCCGTTGCACTGTTGGAGTGTTGATAGCTTTTGACAAGGATTAGATATGCTTCCCGAGCTGAGTGTTGGACGAGAGCTCTTCTTGAATCATGTTTACCATCCCTTGTATCTGAGGGGCCTGGCTGCCTCTTCCTCTCGGGGGTCTTCCTTGCAGGTCATTGTCGGCATTATTGCCCGATGTGAGTGCCCCGTTTTTAATCGGATCCGCGCCACAGAAAGGCGGGGTGGTTTCAAAATCTTTTAAAGCACGTGGGAATACGCCCGACCTCATTTGTGGACTTGAAAAATATGTTACAGAGTCTCCATCTTTATTTTAAGGAAAACAAAGAAAAACAAAAAATACCAGATTGTATGGGTTCGGGGGCTAAGTTACGAGTTAGGAAGAGATTAGACACCCAATTCACCCTTTCGGTCTCACAATGAGTTTGCCAATATACTCGTTTTATTTTATACACTTTGTCTCAGAACAAAACATTTATATATAAAAAAAGGAATTAAAAAGAAATTACTTTACATTTATTAAAGAAAAGAAAAGAAAATTACAGCTGAAATAATACAACTTAGAGAATAATTATAACATTTTTACTAGCTATTTTAGGAATAAAACATTTATATTAATAACAAACTTTATTTACATTACACGTAAAAGCAGGAAAGAAACTTATTAACTAATAATAAACATAACCATTTCTATATTTAATGTATGTGCAGAAAAGAAACTAATTAAACAGAAAGGAAATATAACTATTATTACATTTAAAATAAAACAAAAAATAAACTAATTAAAATAAAAGAAAAATATAACTATTATTACATTTAAAGAAAAGACAAAAACGAAACTAACTAAATAGAAAGGAAATATAACTATTATTACATTTAAAGTAAGAACCGAAATAAAACTTAATTAGAATATTTTCATTTAATTTATAGATTATAATAGATAACTATAGGGACATAACTTACCTCACGGAACGTGAGTGTCTGAACCCGGTATGCATGGATTTAAGCCCACTAGGCGGTTTTAGATGTGCTTCCCCTGTCCTTTTGAGAAATGAAGTCTTTTTTAATTATTTTGTTGTTGCGGGGATTCGGGCAGAGTGACTGTTCTGATTAGTTGCTTTTCGCCTCAGGATCCGAGTGGCACAACTGCTTGCTTGCTTTGCGTGCTTTTCGTGCTTGCTGAGTCTGAAATCGGGCAGAGCAACAACTTGCTTTTGCTTGATTTTGACGTTTAGATTTGGGCAGAGCTACTACTTGCTTTTGCTTGATATTGCGTCTCGAATCGGGCAGAACAACTGCTTGCTTCGGCTGGATTTGACGTCTGGATTCGGGTAGGGCAACTACTCTTTTTGGGTTTTTGGAACCGGTGAAATAGGGCGGAAACCTAGTTGGGTAGTTAGGGTTCACTTTGGCCGGAGAGTTTTAGTGTTTGGGGGAGATTTGGCAGAGCTTCGGGGCTGGAGAGGAAATAACCTCGACGTTCTCTTGGGAGAACTTTCACAAACTGCTGTGTGAAGTGTGTGAATTCTGAAGTCGTGCACCTCTATTTATAGCTGAAAGTGAGGGCTTCTTTCGTATTTAAGTTTTACTTTATGAGCTTCATCGGTGTGTATTGCACGCTTGAGAGATTGCACTTTAGGCAAAAGGCTATAGTGCATTTTGCACTATTGGGCGCCACCCATGGAGGAAGCTGGGGCGGTGCCTGCATGGACCATGGGCGGCGTCTGGGTCCCTTTTTCTTCTTTTTTTTTTGGCACTTAGGCCCCCTGCATTTCACTATTTATGCATCATGCTTTTTCTTTTGCACTTTCAACCCTGTAACTTGACATTTGTTAGCCTTTTAACAGGTCTTGATATTTTATGTCATGTTACATACTAGGGGTACGAAATTGGGGTGTCTACAGAGACCATCAACGGTGGAGTTTACGGGTAAACCGAAACTTACCAAATAAACGAACATCGTTGATAAGAAATAGACTCCCAAATTTGGTGGAAATTATAATGGGGAGTGATGCAATAGGTAGCAGTTATAATGCAACAGTTTAGGATGCAGTTCAAATCTCATATACCCTAGACATATTTAGTCGGTTATAGCAGGTTATCGTAGTTTTTAGGCAGATATGCAATAAAGTGCTCTGATGGTCGCACCTACCGAAATACGCTGCCTACGTATCCCTTTCTCAGGAATCAGACCAAACGTAGTTCGACTTCAGATCGACAAGCAAGCTGCGATGCGGAAAGATAGTTGCAATATCCATTACAACCTAGTGAAAATAACGCACATCAAAATGCAATATCCATTGCATTATCACAGAAATCAGATGCAATATCCATTGCATCGCAAAGATCAGATGCAATATCCATTGCATCGCCACAAACCCAAATACAATATCCATTGCATTATCGCAAAATCAGATGCAATATCCATTGCATCGCAAAGACCAGATGCAATATACATTGCATTGCCACAACACTAAATGCAATATCCATTGCATTATCGCAAAATCAGATGCAATATCCATTGCATTATCGTAAAATAAGATGCAATATCCATTGAATCGACACAAACCCAAATGCAATATCCATTGCATTATCGCAAAATCAGATGCAATATCCATTGCATCATCACAAAATAAGATGCAATATCCATTGCATTGACATCAAGACCGGATGCAATATTCATTGCATCGCTACAAACCCAAATGCAATATCCATTGCATTATCACAGATTCAGATGCAATATCCATTGCATCACAATAGCTAGATGTGATATCCATCGCATTATCACAACACCAAATGAAATATCCATTGCATTATCACAGAATCAGATGCAATATCCATTGCATCACAACAACTAGATGCGATATCATCACATTATCATAACACCAAATGCAATATCTATTGCATTATCATAGAATTAGATGCAATATCCATTGCATCGCAAAGACCAGATGCAATATCCATTGCATCGCAACAACACTAAATGCAATATCCATTGCATTATCAGAAATTCAGATGCAATATCCATTGTATCTCAACACTAGACGCAATATCCATTGTATCTCAACACTAGACGCAATATCCATTGCGTCGCCACAAAACCAAAATGTAATATCCATTGCATCGCAAAGACCAGATGCAATATCCATTGCATCACAACAACACTAAATGCAATATCCATTGCATTATCAGAAATTCAAATGCAATATCCATTGTATCTCAACACTAGACGCAATATCCATTGCGTCGCCACAAAACCAAAATGTAATATCCATTGCATCGCAACACTAGACGCAATATCCATTGCGTCGCCATAAAACAAAATGCAATATCCATTGTATTATCATCAAAATTAGATGCAATATCTATTACATCACATCACTATATGCAATATCCATCGCATTACATCAAGACCGAATGCAATATCCATTGCATTATCACATAATCAAATGCAATATCCATTGCATCGCAACGCTAGATGTGATATCCATCGCATTATCACAACACCAAATGCAATATCCATTGCATTATCACAGAATCAGATGCAATATCCATTGCATCGCAACACTAGATGCGATATCCATCGCATTATCACAAACCTAAATGCACTATCCATTGCATTATCGAGCGAGACCAAAACAAATTCAGATGTAATATTCATTACATTATCCATAGCGAGACCAGATGCAGAAACATATGTAATATCCATTACATCCATTAGGAACCTAAGGCCAAATATGATGCAATATTCATTGCATTACTTCAAAATCATATGCAATATCAAATGCGCTATCACAAAATCAGATGCAATATCCATTGCACCACAACGTTAGATGCGATGTTCATCGCATTATCAGAAAATTAGATGCGATATCCATCGTATTACATCAAGACCAGATGCAATATCCATTGCATTGCCACAAGATTATCACCAAAACTGATGCAATATCCATTGCATTATCACAAAACTTATTACCAAATCTGATGCAATATCCATTGTATTACCATAAAATTATTACCAAATCCGATACAATATTCATTGCATTATCACGAAATCAAATGCAATATTCATTGTTTCATAACAAGATTGGATGCAATATTCATTGCATTGCCACAAGACTAACACGAAAATCTGATGCAATATCCATTGCATCTTTACGAAACTTGATGCAAGATCCGATGCAATATGCATTACATCACTATGAGAGAAACTCAAGCTAATATTTGACGCAATATCCATTAAAATGTCAAAAGATATACATTTTTTCAAAGAGTCACACTGCAATATCCATTACAATGTCAAAAGATATACATTTTTTCAAAGAGTAACACTACGATATCCATTGCAATGCCCCAAATTATTATTTTTTTAAATGCCACGTTGTAATATTCATTACAACGCCCAAAGTTTTTCCATGAAAGTATGATGCAATATGAATATGATAACCAGATATGATAACCAAATATGTGATGCAATGACAAGATGCACGCTAAGATAACATGCATATGGAAAAAACTCTTCCTTTTTTTCATCTTTTTTTTTTTGTGAAAAAATTGAATTTATGACATGGATGTGTGCCCATTGTTTTCTTAAACATGCTAAGACAAGACGGATCAAGGGATGCAGATGTGATAAGATAGATTAGGATGTGGCTTTTGGTTATGAAGGGTTATGAGCATAGGAGTTGATGATGATATTTGAAATGAAGGTGAGTGGAGTGCTGGGTCACTTTTCAGTCTTTTGACTAGTGCATCAATCAAGAAAGGAATTCAATCACAAGATCAGTGAATCCTACTAATTGATGCCTCTGAGGGACCACTTTTTTTTTTTTTTTTTTCTTTGTTGCTCTAACTTTTACCTAGGCCGCCCTTTCGGGTTTTCAACCTAGCGAGCCTTTACCTCATAGGGAGCCAGTTTTTAAATGCATGCGAAGATAAGCCGCTTCTTCTTGAGGGATCACGCCTTTGTAGCTTCTTCATTTCTTTTAGGCGGAGATGGAAATGACAATTGTTTCTGGAGATGAAGTGTCTTTATGTATCCAATGAGTTTGGAGGGAGAAGCCCAAAGATGAATTTGATCAACCAAATTTTGTATGACGGGAACGTTCCAGAAGAAATTAACTAGGGACAGCCCTAGACAAACTCGATTTGGAGAGGCTTTTGTGGGAGACATAAATGAGTATGCTCAGAGAAAGTGAGAAGACTCTAATGGACAAAAAGAAGAGTCATGATCCAGAGTTTATCGCCGACTATCATAAGTTTCATGGACCCTATTTAATATTTATATTTTGATAATTTTATATGTCTTTAGCAAGAAGTTCTGTCCTGGATCTGTAGAACACCCCAATTTTGTACCCCTGGTATGTGACTGACATAAAATATCAAGGACTGTTAAAACTTAACAAATGTCAAGTTACATGAGTCAAAAATGTGAAAGGAAATGTAGGATGCGCGAAACAGTGAACTGCAGGGGGTGAAAGTGCAAAAAAATGAAAGTTGAATAGTTGTGCTGGTGCCGCACCAAGGTCCCTTGGTGCCGCACCAAGGGTCTCCTTGGTGGCACCAAGCCATCCACTCTCTCATAAGGAAATTGTACAAGCTTTGATGCACAAGGTACAACTGGCTGATGCAGGGTGAACAAATCAGGAAATTCCAGCCGAGTCCTTGCCTCTCACTATAAATAGAAGCCTTCGGCTTCTCATTTCAGTTGTTCATTTCCGCGATTAAAAATCGCAGCGAAGCTCCGTTCCTTCGTCTTCGACGATAATATTAGTACAAGAGGTGCGAGATAGGTGAGTGGAAGCCCCTAAAATCTCCAAACCCCGTCCAAACTCCGCCAAAATAAAAACCCATAGTTATAAGTGATCCCTAGCCTAATTGTTAGGTATCCACCTCACTTCCCCGGCCCAAAAATCCCAAAGTAAGCCGTTACTCTGCCCGAGTAACGAGCTGAAAAATAAAAAAACTAAGCCGTGGCTCCGCCCAACCAAAAAGGCCAAAACCTACCCAAATAAGCTGTCCCTCTGCCTGAGTTGACAAACCCAAAGTCTCAGAAATAAGCAGTCACTCTGCCCAAATCAAGACAACAACCACACAACAAACAACAAAAGACTCCCTCTCCCTGAAGGATAGAGCGAGCACACCACCGCTCTAAAAGGTAAAGTCTTTAAGGGCGTTGTTTATTTCATTTATTTTATTTTTCTGTCTTTTATTTATTTTTTAAAGTTGTTATTTAAATCCGGCACAATGTAGCCAATATAAGCCGTTGTGCTGCCCGGATTAGAATAGGAAATATTATGTAAAAGAGCCGTTATAATGGTCAAATATTCTTAAATATGTCTGTAATTATTGTAAGGAGATGGCTGCGAGTCCGTAAATAATGTAGCCATGGTTGTATTTGTTTTAATTTTATGTCTTTTAAAACTGTGTTTATTTGTGAAATAAATATAACAATAAACATACTTCAGCCAAAAACCATTTTTGAGACCGAAAGGGCGATTTGGGTGCCTAGCACCTTCCCAACTTGTAACTTAGCCTCCGAACCTGTTTTTTTCTCTGGTTTATTTTTCTTTTCTTTGGTTTTGCTTTATTTGCCTTAAAATAAAGATGACGACTCTAAAACTTTCGATTCGTGGGGCCTCGCAACACTCCTTCTTTGCACTTTCCCGTTCTCCCTAAAAAGGAGAAATAGGAATGGAAGGGTGATGTATTCTCATATCCTGGTATCCCCTAAACAAGGGATAACTTGATGTGGGAAACCCAAAGCTCCCATAGTAATCTGAATGGGCCATAAGGCTATTTTTAATAAAATCCATAGTGGGGGCGTCGCAATATCTTTTTTTGCACTTTTCCGTTTTCCCCTAAAAAAGGGAAAATGGGAATGAAAGGGTAATGCATTCCCATATCCTGGTATCCCCTAAAAAATGGATAACTTGATGCAGGAAACCATAAGTTCCCATATTGGATACAAAATCCACTCAAGGCAACCGAGGCACATTCAAACGTGCTAACATAGACATCACTCCTCTTGCACTTTTGATTTCGTCTTCCCCTAAACAAGGGAGGGTGGAACGAGAGCAGTGGTGTCCCGATCCGCACGCGCACCCCTATCCAGGCGCTGGTCGCACCAGGGAACCTCACGGTGGCGACTCTCTGGGGAGTTGTTTTATTTTAAATAAAATGGAGGGCTAGACTCGTAAAATAAAACTTTTTGTTTTTATTTGTTTAAGATGCTTGTTATATTAATTTACGCATTTGAATATAGTGTTCCTATACATCCGTGTCTATATTTGTGGATATGATCCTCCATCTTGCAGCAGTTTCGTTCCGATAACTGTTACATGTGTGTTTAAGAATATTAAATAAAAAAAAATTTCAAAAAAAATGATATATCACAAAAAAAAATCGAAAAAAATAAAAAAAAATGTGTATATATATTATACATTTTACAAATAAATTCCGAGCAGCACAACAAAAGAGCTGGGACTTTATTTTACTTCCGGCTCTATATTTTTATTTCTTTCAGTTTATTTTCTTTTTCATTTTATTCTGTACATTTATACATATCTGCATTCATTCTGTCATTTTATTTTGGGGACATAAGACCAAAATTTGTAATTAATAGGGATAGATAGTTTCCCCACTTTTCTTTCTATTTCTTAAAAAGGTGTGCTTGCTTGCTTGCGCTCAAAAATAAAAAGCCGAGAAAATCCACACATAACAGCAAGACATGCCATATCTGTTTATATTTTTCTGTTCATATATCTGTAAAATAAATAAAGACTTTACTGCTTTCTAGATACCGCACACACGTGCACGCATATAGATATATTCCGAACTGTTACGCTACACCATGACCAGCCTACCCCTGCATAAGTCAACGTTAGAATGCATATAGTTTTTCAGGACACTTCACAGACCGACCGGTTTTTGCATCTTTGAATTGTGAGCCAGCCCATGTAAAAAATCATCAAAAAATATATATATATATAAAAATAAAATAAGTTCAAAAAAAAAAAAAAAAAATATATATATATATATATATATATATATATATATATATATATATATATATATATATACAATAAGTGCGCACAAAAAAAATATAAATATAAATAATAAACAGGGGCTGATTTATAATTCTCAGATGCTCGACCTAGACCATTTCGGATGGTGGATCCTGGAAAGAGTATAGGCCCTTCGCCGGGACCGAAATCTGGGAGTCGAAAGGCAGGTGGAATACGTTGGTCTTATACTCTGGAGAAAGAATCCATTGTTCCAGGAAAAGTCCTGAGACTGTCAAAATAAAGCAGGTGCTTATCCGGTCAATTGTAAGGAACAAAAAATAATAAATAATAAAATACTAATAAAAACGCACGTTGTACTCCAAGCCCAAACAGCCTCCAGCCAGCCTTCTGATACCTCCAAAACCCCCATTTTCCTCAGAAACCTGGCCCGAATTTGGAAAGGCAGAGATAATAATGGCCGGTTGACACGGGAAAGTAGTCGTAAATCGATCGAGGGTATCGGTTTGAGATCGACAAGGGCGTAATCGGTTCGGATGATACGGATCCGAGCAAGATGGCAAAGAAGGAACAAACAAGCTATAACGGGAGATAGTGACAAGCTGGAACTTTGGGAACTAGAAGGGGAAACTCCTGCGTATGCACCTCCTCCTGGGCTTGAGGCTTGGTTAAGAAAGGAACTGGATGACCATGCAAAAAGAATAATGGATCAAGTGGTAAGTGACCTTTTGGCTAGTTTTTCAGAAACTCTTGCCATTTTCTCGCAAAAGGCCAAAATTCCAGAATATGCTCCTAATACTTTCCACTCTCCTGAAATAAACTCCCCTGATACCACAGAAAATATCCTTTTCCAAGCCTCCAAAAAACCATCAAATGCCACCTACCAACCCGGTGATGACCTCCTTGCTCAAGAAACATGATTTCTAATGCTCATAGCTCTAACTCATATTCTCCAGAAATCAGCCTTGATCCTCCCCACCTCAATGCCTATCACCACGACCAAGAGAATCGATCCTTCCCCCTTTGATCCTTCAGATACCTATTTCCACATGATCCCGGGGAACTTAAAAAGAATTATTTGCATACCAGAAAAAGAATCCCTACTAGGCCCAGGTCCAGGCAAGCCAATCTCGCTCCAACTATATCCAAAAAAGAAAACCCCGCTCAGCTGTCTGACCAAAACCCGACCTAGCCATATATCAAAGCCAAGAAATCGAAAAGAAAGACATTACGATGACTTACCTACCCCAAGATCCGAAATACTCCAAACACTGTGTGCCCATGGGATACTGAAACCCATGGACAATTATCGTCCACCCAAACCATTGCCCATCACCTGGAACCATGCCCAGTTTTGTGAGTATCATCAATGCAGTGGTCATCTTACCGATCAGTGCTACATGCTCAGGGACGCCATTCAGGACCTCATCGACAACAAGGAAATTACGGTGGCGGGTACGAAAATCTTTGAAACAAGTCAAGCCAAGGAGGTCTAAGGAAAGCAAGATAGGCTAAATTAAGTATGAATAAAGGTGCTGTAAAATACGTTAATCAATAAAGGAATTTCCCAATAAGTGTTCAGAGGAGACAACTTTCTGGGTATGATAGACAGAGGCACTGATTATGAAAAGCTCCTTGCTGAGTTCGAGTCTATTTCTAATAAGCCTCTCGCAATTGGTACACCACTACCACCGCTCCCGACACTGGTAGACCGCTTCGATATACTATCCCCGATCCTTTCCCTAGCTTTACGGATTGGTCATCTACCAATCCGCTACCTATAGTTGAGGATCTCAAACCCCATGTCCTCAACAATGTAATAACCCCGCATAAATGTGCTTTTAATAATAATATAAATGTCTTTGCTTATTCCTTAGTTGCACCTACTTTAAAAGACGCATTAAATAATAATAATTATGATAATGAGTCATTTAATAAAATGGACCCAAAAGATAAAAATTATCTGCTTGAGCTTGCAAAGTCAGTCGAGTACCGTGAATGTAGCCATTCATCGCCAGCGACTCTTGAAGATCTGGTCTTACTATCAACCCGGGTCGGACAATGAAATCAAAGAAATCGAATCGTTACCTCCAAGGTCCGAGAGAAAGGCACTTATTGATCTCCTCAAAGAATTAGTAGAACATCTTTGCATGGTCCTACGAAGATATGCCCTACTGATCCAGCCTATAGTCGAGCACCTGATTCCACATACCCTGACGCCGCCTCGGTCAAACAAAAGCTCCACGCATTAAGCCGTAATGGTCACTACAAGTCAAAGAAGAAATCATGAAACAAATTTAGCATCAACTTCATTCGGTAGTTGAATACCCGACTGGCCGGCCCAATATAGTGATCGCCCTCCTAAGCCCAACGAAAGTCGAGAATCTGTGTAGATTTCCGCGACCTCAACAAAGCGCCGCCTAAAGATGACTTCCCCCGCCCATTGACATTGATATTGTGGTGATGCCGCCGCAGCCTCACAAAGTCCGATCCTTCATCGACGGCATGTCAGCCACAACCAAATCAAAATGGCTAGAAGACCAGAGGACCTCATTCACTACCTCGGGACTTATTGTTACACCGTCATGCCATTCGGGAAGAATGCCGGAGCCACCACAAGCAGGTCGCCACCACCCTTCCACCCACATGATCCATAAAAGATGGAAGGTCTATGTTGATGATATGATCGCATTCCAATGACGCTACGGTGCTCATATTAAAGATCTTCGTAAGTTCTTTCAAAGACTCGTAAATCACCGTGAAGCTTAACCCCACCAAATGTACATTCGAGGTTACCAGAGGCAAAGTCCCTGGGATTCTTAGTAATCGAGCAAGGTACTCGAGATCGAGCCAGAAAGATCAAAGCCATCCTAGAAATGCTATAGCCAAAACTCCCAATCAAAGTCAGCTCAGTTTGGCAGACATCACCAAGCTTCATCGTGACACCGACTACCACCGTGAGCCCTCTTCAAACTCCTAAAAAGAATACCGATCAAGTCTGACGCAAAGTGCCGCCTAGCCTTCGAGAAAATAAAAGCCTATCTTACCAATCCCACGTGCTAGCTCCACCCCATACACACATAAACCTCTCCTCATATACTTAACCGTCACGCATACATTAGTAGGGGCTATGCTCACCAAGAGAAAGAAGATTCCTACATTGAAATGCCATATATTTCATAAGTAGGAAGCTACAAGGAAGCGAGCTAAATTATTCTACTGAAAAAGCCTGCACCGGCCTAGTCTGGGCCACTCGAGGCTTAAAACCTATCTCCAAGGAAGGTCCAGGATGATATCCCTATCAAATACATCTTCGTAGCCATCACTGCCCAAATGACCGCCAAGTGGTCCTTTCTTTCTAATGAGTTTGACATAACTTATGTCACACTCTCAAGTCTATC
>CM028378.1:168204065-168348970 GCA_013146195.2 Codonopsis lanceolata
GCTCGATCAACTGCACTCTGATGTCAGTAAGCTTAAGTGCTAGAATTTGCTTCCTAAATTCAGTCCTCAACCCCTTAACAAACTTATGTGTTCTCCGTGCTTCAGTAGGAATCAGCTACGTACAATAACGGCTCAACTCGGTGAATCGCCGAATACTCCGCTACAGTCATGCTACCCTTGCTCAAGATCATAAATTTTTTCTCCTCTTGTTGCGAACTACATCCGACACATACTCATTTTTAAACTCCCTTTGAAAATTAGCCCAAGTGATTGGAACTTGTTGCATCTCCCAGCTTTCCTTCAAACACATTCCACCAATGCTCGGCGGCCTTGAACTTGAATGTCGCCAACATAACTCTCTCTTCATCAGTACATCCCAAACATATCATAGCTTGATCATCTCCTCCATCCATAACTCAGCCTCCACTAGTTTCGGCTCCCGAAATGCACTAGGTTTCAACTTAAGGAATCTCTAGAAGAATGGTGTCATTCCTCGGTCTCGGTGGTGGTACTACCTCCTCTCGAGGTGGTGGTAGTGGTGCTCCATCGGCTTGACCTCCTGGCACCTTGCCGAAACCATCAACCTACGGTGTAACTGCGCCATATCCGGACCCAGCGGATTACGGCGCGGTGGTACCTCGGCCTCGAGGCTCGGCCGGACCTTTCTGGATTACCTCTACCACGGCCATTGCCATCCCTAGGATTCTCCATGGAACCCCTACAAGAATTCACTCGGCGTTAGAATCAACACATAATTAACCAACCCACCTAGGCCATGGAACCTATCTGCAGACAACTAACCTATAGCTCGATACCAAGTGTGACGACCCGACCGGACCCATCACGAGATCCCAAGCCGGACCGTCCAAATAGGCAAGATACAAGCATGCGCAAGTAGGAATATAAAATTTCACGTGGCGCAACATCGCATACATAAAACAACTTCGGCTGCTTGGCCGGAAAATAACTTAAAATAAACAAGTCATCGGCGCGTTACAGCAGGAACAACAACTACTCCTACAAATATAACACATGCATAATATAATAACCTCAACGGCCACAACATGCCGAGACAACAACAACAACAATAATACTTTAAAAGAGTTTTAAGCGGAAAAAGTTGTAATGAACCAATATTATATAAACAAGCTCGACACTAAAGTCGGCATACAAAATATTATAAGTAACAAGTATTTAAGTTATACTACAACAACAAAATCCCAAGTCAAGTCTAAGTGACTTTCTCCCCATCGCCCGCCCTTGCCAAAATAAAAGTCTAACTACAAAAGTCCCAAAAGAGCAACCTTAAGCTCCAAGCAACCAAACACGGTATGGCGATTTAATCTAGCGTGAACCGTCTCCTTGGCTCTGATCTAAGGAAAACAAAACAAACAAATAGGGTAAGTCATAAAGACTTAGTAAGTTACTAAAAATGCATGTTCATGTCATAGCATGACATTTATCACAATTATGGTGTACATGATCATCATATAGCACTTAGCACATTATTCACGTAAGTGCGGAAAACAAATCATTCAAGTAGGATATGATATAGGCACGGCCGCTACGTAGCTCCTGCAAGAAACTTTGTTAACTGGTTCGTGCCATCGATGTTTTGTGAATTCATCGACTCGTATCGAGAACCGCCTCGATTTAATTAGCAAGCCAATGCGGCACGTATTGATACGACATAGGGGCTACTTCCACCGCTGCTACGCTGGAGGCGTGCGTGTGAGTGCGGCGTCCCGTGCGGCGATCCATAGCGAGCGAAAGCACCTAATCTCACATCGTGAAGGCGATGCATCGTCCCACCTCGACGTATAAAACAAACCAAATAATACCAATCGGACTCAATGTGATGCACAATTAGATATTTACTGTCATAAACAAATAAGGATCGAATTCGACAAGAGCGAACTCATCCGACCAAGTAGGTTGTTAATCTCTACAATAATCACGTCAAGGCAATTAATGGCTCAAAACCATTCATTCATAACAACTTGTTTGCAAGCAATTAGGCTAAACTTAAATTTGAGTAAACCCAATCAAACGGTGTCCAAACTTCGTAGGGATTGAAATTAGTGTTCAACATGTTCAAATCTTCCCTAGAGTCGACTCCGTTGAGTCTTTACTATAAATTCCCAATTTTGGGGTAATTGAAGCTATGTGCTTCATAACCCAACCTAGGCCATTACTAAGTTCAACTAGGTTATAGATTCACCAAGGTATTGCAATGTATTTCATATTCATCATAGGGTCCAATTTAGAGGATAGAACACATAACAACATACCAACATATCATGTAGGCTTTAATTAGGGCATTCTCATATAGCACCACTTCAAGCAACACATATAATAAATGTTTCTAACATGTTCATAATCTTAAATAAACAAGATGAAGGAGTATTACAATCTTTCATAACCATAAAATCATCCTACACATGCTTCTAACAAGTTCATATTTTTAAATCACAAGATGAAGGCATATGAAGCATATATGTGTACTCTTTGACCTCAAAAATCATAGGCTTTGTTTTCCTTAGGGTCAAAGAGAACTAAAACAAAGATGAAGAAGAGTAACTTACATGTATTTTACACCCAAGAAAGCAAATGAAAAGATTAATCGGTTGGAAATGCTCCTCTCAACAAGCTCTTCACTTCTATGGAGGTGGCTTGAGCAATGGAGGAAGGAATCAAGGAGGACCAAGAGAGAAGCTTCAAGGAGCCATGGGAACCCTCAAGAACACTCTCTCTCACATTTTTTGAAAGGGCTTCAGCAAATGAGGAGTCCCAAGGCTGAATTGTGGTGTTAATGAAGTCAAATGTCTAGTGGGACAAGTGTCAATGTAATGTGGTCTCTTTAAATCTGATTTTTGGGCTTGTTTAATCCTTTAAAGCACACACTAATCTACTCTTAAAACATGTTAATGATGTTAGGGTATAAGTAATGAGGGTTAGGGAGGTTTAGGTGGGGTTTAGAAAGGGTTTTGGATAGGGGTTTAGGGGTAGAATTCGAGAAACAACAAAACAGAGCAAACCAGTCGGGGGACCTTGTGGATGCAAGGTCCTTCCTACCTTGCGACATCAAGGTACCTGCATGCCAAACTCTCCATTTTCTGGTTACCTTGCGAAGGCATGGCCATTCCACCTTGCGACAGCAAGCTCGGCAGACCCAAAATGGCTCAAAATGCAACCTAAAAGACCCTCAAACACTTAGCCAAATCAATGGGGCTTCAAACCCCAACAAAAATGAGTCTAAAACTCATCACAAACACCCTCAAACAACACTCGAACAATCCGAACGAAGGAGGGAAATAAGGAGAACTAAACAAGTAATTCAACAGGTGATTCAACAAGCATGCAAACACGATCCTAAGCATGTTAAGAGCATTATGAATGACTTATAAATGATTCTACAACATATATAGACTAAGTAAACATGCTCATGAACATCAAGAATGCATGAAGGCAAGCACACAATGCTCATGCAAGAATCCGGGGTGTTACATTTCAACCTTTACAGTATCCTCTTTTTTAAACCGCAAAAAGGCACTTTCGAATAAAAAATACGAATATGTCATTAATGAAAAGAAAACACGCTCGCATTATGCACGGTGTGCATCACAATTCAAGCTCGCATTGCATCAGGCACGTTGTGTATCACAAAACCAAATTTGTGCCTTGCAATTTAGGCAAGCAGTGCATTAGGCATGCGGTGCATCGCAATTCAGGTTATGAAGGAATGAACCTGCTTCAAAGGCTTACAAGTCTCAACTTTCATAAATTAAGAACAAAGGTTGAATGCGAATGTTGCACGGAAAAGAAAGATTAATCTCAAGGCATTTTAGTAAATAGTGTAGACGAAACTACTCATTCTAATTGGTTGCATCATAAAATAAACCAGAGCGCGTGTCCCTTAACGATGCATAAATTTGAAATTATGATGCATCGAAATTCCATTGGATGCATCGCAAAATGAACTAGACCTCATGACCCTTGGCGATACATGATTTTTATGCATCGGTTTTCCAATTGGATGCATCACAAAATGAATCAAACCTCATGTCTCTTCTTTCCTGTACACAATCAAACAAAGATTCATTGATGTATATTTCTTGCATCGCAAATCTAAATCGATGCAACATGATTCACAAATAATGGATCGTGATTTAAAATTGATGCATCCAGATTCAAAAACGGTGTCCAACAACGAACAAATTTATATTCAAGTATTTCATCGAACTGTTTACATGCATAGCAATATAAAAAAATGAATCTATTTTGATTCAAACATACAAACACAAATGATGATAAAGAAAAAGAAGAAAATAAAAAGAAAGAAGAACAGAAAGAAGAAGAAGACACTCCTCTAACTAAATTTCGATAGATGAAAAGTAAATAGAGTGAGAAGTTAAGGTGATGGATAAATTGAATCCAAAGTGAAACCACCCGACCTCCCCACTATTTTCCTCTCTGTCCTTGTGAATTCCAGTCGTAATTTCTCTATCATGCGTAATTTTAAGGGCTCTGATCAATTCAGAATTACTCATCTTCAACAAAATAAATTAAGAATAGAGCAGAAATGGGGAAGAGAGAGACGAGTTAGTTGCAATGAGAAAAGACATTGTATTCAACTAACGAAGGCATTCAAGGAAGAATTATAACAAAGTGGACTTATGCGATTGAAAAAAATAGGTATTTAAAAGGCTAAATATCAATGAAAGTAGACTGACCTATAATAATTCATTTCAATTTTGCATTGCATTGCAAAAATTGATGCATTGCGCTCGTCAAACCATTCTAAGTGATCCAAAATATATACCAAACCCGCTTTAGGCAAATTATCTTATTTTACTAAAGTTTATAATTGAAACCAAATCAGTAAATTGGCGTGCTCAAATTTTTTTGGTCTCTTCTAAATTTAAATAAAATTGGAGTAATTGCGGGCCGGTCCTCTTTCATGAGTTTTTTTAAAATATTTTTTAAACTGGAAAAAGACACTTTTTGAGGTGAAAAAAACGATTATGTTATTAATGAGCTAGAGGCGCGCTAAGGATCATTTACTCAACACACTGTAATGCATTAATTTGTTAATCACAATGCATTAATTTGAATCGCGATACACAAATTGGATTTGCGATCCATAAATTGGTTTCAATTGGGGTTCTAATGCACAAATTAGATTCCCGATCCTTAAATTGGATTTTATTTTGTGGATTGCAATGCAAAACCGATGATGCCTAAAATCCCGATGTACAAATAGGATTCGATTTGTGCATTGTGATGCAAAATCAATGCATAAAATGATACTTTGCGCGCACGTGTTTGGTTCATTAAGGGTATCATATTATTTTCTCCCAAAAAATGCCTTGAAAACTTTTTTAAAGGGACCAACCTAATTTCACCCAAAAAAATTTGCTCACTCCTAATTGTCGTTTTGGTGTAATTTATATCTTTCAAAGTAAAAGGGATTGAGTCAAGGATATATCGGGCCCATCTAAATCTTTTGTATTTTAATTGTTCAAATAGTATAATCAAGGATAAGTAAGTCCCAAATTTATCTCTTCTTTTTTTAATGAAAATGTTGTTTCTTTGAAACATATTTATACTTATGAATTTTTAAATGAAATCAAATTTTCTATAAATTTTAATCATGTGTTGACTGAATGTTGGAACTTCGGTAATATTGTTAGGTATATATATATATATATATATATATCATAATCGTAATCTTTGCGTTAAAATTATTTAACTAATTTATATATATCGAATTTATAATATTTAGTTACACTTATTTGTCTATTTTTTTAGCATTAATTTTTTATTTATTTTTATTTATATCAACATATTAGTTATTTTGTTTACTTCAAATTTTTATTATGTGTTAGTGATAGTCGTAATAATTGTATATGTTCAATGACAAATGTTGTATATAAAGAAGTATTCCAAATTTATAATAACTTTTTCAAATTAATGTAATTTCATTTTTTTTATTTTATTGTTCATTAAATTTTATTTATTTTTTTCATATTAAAGTTTTTAATTGTATATTATTCAACTTTAATTGAGTATATGATTTTACATCTGTGTACAAACCGTGCAACGCACGTGTGTATCACTAGTATATATAAAAAGAGATGTGCGATTTTTTGAAAAGTTCCAGTCAAAATGCACTTTCCAAAAATGGCAACACCTTTGTTTTGTATAAAATCAATTTTGCTTTGGAAATGAAAACTACAATTTTTGTCATTATGGTTGATTAGATTAATCACTCCATAAACTTTTCGCTTTCCTCCATTATAACTTATTGAAATAATTAATTGAATCGCATTTTAATTTATTTTGAAAGAGCTCTTCTATCCTTGGAACCAAATTAATTTAATAGTGTATTCTTATTTACTGCATAGTAATGAACGTGGACTAAATCTGGATTTTTGGGACAGCTGAAGCATTTCTTGATAATCGAAAAACCGATCGAATAAAGAGTTGTGTGAGCATTATAATTATAAATATCTAAAAGCATTAGCAATCTTACATTTACAAAAAAAAAATGAGTATAGACAATGGATATGATCAGTAAGAGACTTCTTCAAAAAGACGGTTGAAGGCACTCCATTAAAAGAAAATTGAGGTTAGTATTATGACATCATATCTAGCATCACACATGAATCTTGGTATGTTTCATTTTCATCTTACTAATTCTCATTGTACCTGCATGGAAGACATAAAAAGATATTTCAATCTTCTCTCTTCTGGGCATTCATGGTTCATTTCTTCCAATTAAACAATTTTAATATCCATAAAAACATTCTAATTTATGAATTACATCTTATTTTTAAAATCAGGATAAACGTCCAAAATATTCTTATAAAATGATATAGCAAGTCAACACATATAATTAACATTGTTTAACGATATCATACAAATATGTTAATTCCATCCATCAACTAATTAAACTCATCTACGTTTATCAATTTATATCCATGACATGCTTTACGTCTTTTATGCATGTATATTAAATAAATGAAAATGTTTGAAAAGCATTGCATAAATTGAAGAAAGCTTCTAAGGAATTATGATATAATACAGAAAATGAATGATATTTTCTATTAGAATTTTTATGATGATTTATATGGAACATACACAATTCTCAAACTAATTGAATATATATATATATATATATATATATATATATATATATATATATATATATATATATATATATATATATATAATTACCTTTTGTTCACTCGATGAAAGTTTTGATGATAAAATGCCAACCCCTTGATAAACCTATAGTGAGAGACACATTTCAATGACACCTAATTTATTAACCAAAACTATGTCATAAAGGAACTACAAATAATGAAAGGAAAACATTTTTAAAATAAAAACAAAATGAAATTAAGGAAAGTAATATATACCAATAAGGTTTAGTTAATGAAAATATATAATAAAATTTTCAAATTAAAAAAATGTGATTTTGGAATAAATAAATTTATACTTGCATATGGAGTACTGTATTTGTCAAATAAATTAAACAATCTGCTATTTGACATAATTAAAATATATATTCAAACAATACAACTTATCAAAAAAAATTAATGAGTAAATCTTATAGATTGGAATTACAATTTATATTTATTAATCATGTTTTTTTCAAAATGTTTGACTTTTATTTCTCATATCTGTTATATACACAAATTTAACATTGAAACAACAGTTTAAGTTTTCTAATTATTTTCTCTAAAATAACATATAAATATATACCTGTTGTTTTCTGTATATTTAGCAAAATATTTTTTACCAACTAACTTGGCATAATGTAAATATATATTAAAATAATCAAAATAAATCGCAATAAAACAATTGAAAACAAAAATGAGTAAATCTTCGAAATCTTGAAAAAAGGATTTATGGTTTAGATTTTTATATTGCAATTTTTATGAAGATTTGACTTTAGTATTTCAAATCTTCAATGTACAAGTATTTATTCAGATACAAATTGCAGAAACTTTTGAAAAAAACAACCAAAGCCAAGGGTTTTTTTCTCAGATCTTAAATATACAAGTCTTTAACTTTTAAAACACAAAAAAAAAAATCAAAAAACATGCTTAAGAAAGTTTTAAAAAAACAAAGTGTATTAGTTTCTTTTTTCCCTTAAAACTGCATTTAAAAAATCAAAAAATAATCCATAAAAAATTAGTAAAACATATGAAGGGATAAAGAGTTGGACGAGAATCTGAATCAATCTTTGAAAATTTATTTGAATTTCATGCCAAACAAACTTCCAAACTTATCGTATTTAGTATTTTGGGAAAAAACGATGAATGAGAAACAAAGAAGAGACGATTTTGGAAGAGGCGTATGATGTGTGAGTGTAAGGGCTAATAATCTAATATCATATGACCATCTAATTATCTACTATTAGGTTTTCAAGTTAAATTGGGGCCGATCTACTTTGAAAAGCTTTCAATAGCTACAGTACCCTATGTTTTTTTCATCAGAAAAATCACTTTTGGGGGTAAAAGGACTACGATACCTTTAATGAGCTTGAGGCACGCAACAAATCACTTGATCAGTGTGCATCATGCTCCCTCAATTAACGTACCGTGATGCATCAACTTTAATTAGTTGAAATTAGTTAGTTAGAGGAATAAAATTACTAATCGTAATGGCCTTCAAATTTTGTTATATGATAGAGATAGTGACAATAATAGTATAGTAATTGTAAATGTTTAACGGAAAATGTTGTATTTAAAAAAAGTATTCCAAGATTTATGAAACTACTATCGAGTCATCTAATAATGATATTGGAAGGATTTTCTTTGGGATATAAAACAAAAATGGCAACTCTTATGTTTTGGTGTGCAATACTTAGAATCAATCCTTATGATTATCATTTTTTGGAAGTGATAGATATTCTGTTCCCACTCATGATATGATTTATTCAATAAAAAATATATGATATATTTAAGAACAATTCAGAAATAAGACTGCATTTGAACTCAAATTTTCCGTGTCATTTCGATAAAAACGTTGATCTTTTGAAACATATACGTACATACTCCTGAAGTTTAAATGGAATTTCACGTTCTGAAATCTCAAATCATGAGTTGAATTTGAATGTTGAAAATCCAGTAATGGTGCTTCGTAACATTGATCACTTTTGGGTTATGTAATGATACGGGGTTAATTATTACAAGGGTGAGAAATCATGTTTAGAAGGTGAGTTTTTTCAAAGGTGAACTTAATGATATAATAATTAACCCCGTAAAATTTGAGTTCACTTTTAGAGCCAAGTAGAGTGATTAAATTGAAGGAAAAAAAAAAGTGTTGTGAGCTTAATGAATTTTGGCTGAAAGTAGGGTGACCAAATTGAGATTTAAACATTTTTTTTAAGAGAATCAGTAATGGTTCTCCACTTACTCCCTTGGTGACTCGAACCCAACTTACCCCCTTTGTGACTCGAACCCACGACCTATTAGGTATGGGTGAAACGTCTTGCTACTAAGTTGCACTTACTTGTCAACACATTCTATTATTAGTAAGTTTTTTTATTTATCTACAATAACCTTATTAATTATGAGATGATAAAAAGGGAACCCTTAGATGTGACATTGGCACATTGCTAAGGGATACTTTAAAAATACTCATTTTGTTTTCACATTATCGTCATCTTTTTATTTTTTGTCAGTTTTAAAATACTCATTTCATTCCGGGTAAAGAGTCCCCGTTTGAAAGTCAAATTTTTTAAGAAAAATAACATTTTTAGTAGTCCATTAGTAATAAAATGACACTTTCATGTCTTAATTTTTGAAAGTTGACTCTTTAAGTGAAATATCTCAAAATGAAATACCAGGCTCTTTACTCGGAACAGAGGGAGTAATTATCTTCTTTGATACTTTTACCATTTTATCCTTACTTTTTCTATAAACTTTAATTATGATCATATGTACACTACAAGAAAACAAGGCAATTGAAACAATTTTTTCGATTGCAAATCATGAAAATCGGTCACAAATCGTTGCTTCGAACTGAAAATGTTAGTGACAATTTCAGTTGCAATAGGCATCGTCGCAATATCAGACCAATTTCTCGTCGATTGCAAGCACTATTACAACGAAAAAAAGTAGTTGCAGCTTCGGTTGCAAGGGTTTCCCAAGGCATTTTTGACATTCGTTGCAAACAACTTACACGTAGAACTAAGCTAGCAACTGAATTTTTTGGTTTCAAGTATGCAACCGAGTTAATAACTAATATTTAAGTTGTTGGTTTGTAGCTAAATTTCAAAAATTATATATTTTGGCAATAAAAATTTTGTTGCAGTAAATTATTTTCTGAAAATAAAATATTACTAATATTAGGCCTATAAATATTATTCAATAGTACCTAATTCAAAATGCAATGACAAACTAATATTAGGCCTGCAAATCAAACAATTAAGTCAACAAAACTTCAAACATTACATTCAAAATGCAATGACAAACTATCATACTATTAACTACATAGAATTATCAAGTAATATTATCAAACTACATGCAAGCTGGTGGGCAATGCTCGGAGCCTCCAAGTGCTTGAATTGCCTCTTGCTTTTGAAACTAGAAATCATCCTTCATTGCACCTTTTTTTTTTAGTTTGGTCATACCCTTTTTTTTATTAGATGTGGTCCTTCCATTTAAGATTCGCTATGAAATACCCCCTCTAAGTGTTACCGTTAATATCACCATCTAAAAAATTGAAATGACAAAATTACCCTTCACCCTTTTGACCATTCACATCTCTTTCTCTCTCTACACACACACAACACTCAACACCTCTGATGAGCCCAAGATTTCCACGAATTTTCCCTCGAATTTCCTTTTATTTTGTGCTATTTTGATTTAATTATGTCTTAGAAATATTATTATTTGTGTATTTGTGCGTTAATGTAGGTTTCCAAGGTTTAATCGAGCATTCATGGTGTTTAGCACAAACTTCGAGACAATTTCGAGTTGCAATGTTGAGCGTTGAATCATTCTATCAAAGTCCATTAAGTCTGTCAAGAGTCCCAAGGCTAACTTAGGAGTAACATTGCTAACAGAGGACTTAAATGATAAGTCTGGAGGGGGAAGGACCTCGACTTGTATTTCCTAAATCCCAGGGGCACCAGAGTAAGTGATATGCCCGACCCAAACTGGATCACAAGAGAAGCACGAGCTAGCATCACGTGCATAATTAATAGGAGGCCCGCCGGCCTAGCGGGCAAAGTTATGGAAGCATTAAGCAACGAGCAGTGCAGCTCTCGTCCAAACCTGGCCCGGCACATGCCTTCCCTGTCCGACCAGGGGCCATGCCCGGGAACCACTCTCATACCGAGCAAAGAATCAAATTCATCTTGTCCAAACCTGGTCGAGCACCGGCCTTGCCTGCCCGACCAGGCGCCACCTCTTGGATCTACGCTAACTTCAGAGCAGTGTACATCAAATAGCCGGGTAGAGCCTTGCGCGCCCGGGCACATATCAAGCAGGAAGCACCGGAGGCTTGCTCTTCAAGACAAGTCAAAGGTTTCCATCTTTGAGCAGGGCACTTACCTTATCTGCTCCTACATCCACGCGGCCAGCCGTCTATCATGCCTAAAATCAAGGGATTCTCCCCTTGATTGACTATTTATCTAAGGAAACTGAATCCCACACGGATTCTAGGTCATTAGGAGCCTATAAATACCCCTCCATAACCACAAATAAGGTACACACACTTACTTGAGCCTTGACACTCTGTCAAATTGCTTTCAGACTCTATTTCACACGATACTTACTCTCACACTGGAGGGGTTTCGTGAGGCCCTGCCTTGCACTTCCACTCAGGTTTTCTGTGTTGTCAGCCAGGTTCAAGGAAGTGAACTCAAGCCCAGATATCCAACCCAACACACGGACGGCCCAAGCTGTGATTTTGCCACATCAGTTTGGTTCCGTTATGAATCAAGAGGGGCTCCACCTCGGGAATTTCTGCCCGCATCACCCCGGCCAGGCACAAGTAGCGCAGATTACATACCAGCTCTTTCCAGTCGAGCAGAAACCGCTGGCCGACGCGCTTCTCATTCTCCTCGATCACACCTACGACGGCCTTCAATGCCGCTAGCCGGGCAATCTCCCCCGAGCTAAAATCTTGCTTGGAGACCTTGGGGATCTTGATCTCACTGGTCGCTGTGGGCGCGAATGGCCAGCCGATCCGGGACTCAATAAACAAAACTCTCCTGTCCTAGGACTCCACCTTCTCGGGAACATCAGCAAACAGCCTCAAAAAGTTGGAGTTGGCCCTCACTCCAATCCTTCAGCATGTGCTCGGGTCGAAGATAAATAATTTATGGAACAGGTACATATCTGGCTCGAACCCTAACAAGCGGCAAGCAACCGTAAAGGCCGTGATGGCTCGGACAGTGTTCGGCATCAGGTTGCAGGGAACGGCCTTGGTCTCGTGTAGGAAGTCCACTAAGAAGGGCTCCAACGGAAGGTGTAGTCCGACTCGAAAGAAGTCAGCGAAAAACAAAAGTTTGTTTCCCTGCTCGCAGGAAAGCATAACACCGGCGGGCACGTCCATCTTGCTTGCCCGGTAATAAGCAGGGTCGACCCCGAGGGACGTGAGCCAAGCGGTCACTTTGTCAGCCGTATCCAGCGTAGCCCAGTGAACAGCATACTGGCTCTCGTCTGCATTTACATACCAGTCGGGCTCTTCCACTTCTTCCACAACTTCATCAAGTGTGACCTCCACTCGAGAGCCGCCGACCATTGTATGGCAGCGAGCATGTCGAATGTTGTCTCGGTCATTTGCATCATCCTCAAGTGTGGCTTCCACTTGAGTATGGCATGTCCTCTTTAGGCGCCGGGCAATTGGCATGTTATCTGCCTCGTATGCCTCTGAGGCCTCTCCAGCCACCTCGCCTTGCTCGGCCCTTACCTGCTCGGCCAAACGATTAACGTTGGCTCCCTGCTGCTCGAGTCCCTGCCCGACAGTAAAGCCCCCAGTGACGCTCTCCTCTCCAGAATCTTCCTCGCTAGAGGAATTAACTAAGTCAACTATGGGGGCAGCTGCATGCCTTTGGACCGTCGGCCCGGCCACGGATCTCGCTCCCTCATCCGACTCGTAGTCGGCTCGGGGAGTCTTCTCGCTGCTCAGAGAATTGTTCTTTCCGCCATAGCTGAAGGCCTAGCGGTCATTCTTCGAGATATCAGACATCTACAAAGAGATCGATGAAGGAGAGTCAATGTTCTGTCCGACCAGGGGCCATGCCCGGGAACCATTCCCACACCGAGCAAAGAATCAGATTCATCTCGTCCAAACCTGGTCGAGCACCGGCCTTGCCTGCCCGACCAGGCGCCACCTCTTGGATCTATGCTAACTTCAGAGCAATGCACATCAAATAGCCGGGCAGAGCCTTGCTCGCCTGGGCACATATCAAGCAGGAAGCACCGGAGGCTTGCTCTCCAAGACAAGTCAAAGGTTTTCATCTTTGAGCAGGGCACTTACCTTATCTGCTCCTACATCCACGCGGCCAGTCGCCTATCATGCCTAAAATCAAGGGATTCTCCCCTTGATTGACTATTTATCTAAGGAAACTGAATCCCACACGGATTCTAGGTCATTAGGGGCCTATAAATACCCATCTATAACCACAAATAAGGTACACACACTTACTTGAGCCTTGGAGGGGTTTCGCGAGGCCTTGCCTTGCACTTTCACTCAAGTTTTCTTTGTTCTCAGCCAGGTTCAAGGAAGCAAACTCAAGCCCAGATATCCAACCCAACACACGGACGGCCCAAGCTGTGATTTTTCCACATCAGTAAGTTTCCAGAACAGCAGGGGAGGCCGACGCCAATCCAGAAAGTCCTTTACCTTTTGCATTGTCAACCTCTCCTTCATCCACATCACCACACTTCCAACCACAAAGCTGGATGACCCACGTCCCTTCAAGTGGACCTAGCTACAGACTCTTCCCAAATCCATCCCACCTGCTCGCCTTCTCGCCCGTCTATCCCTCACTCCCTCACCTATTTCTCACCATGGGCAACCCGCATATGCCCCTTCAACCCAGCCCTGACCCATCAACCTCAATCCTTCCAATTTATCCCCCAAAACTCCTTTGTTCTGCCCAAACTGTCCCCTGCTTATGGGAGACTCTTGATCCCTTCATATTTAAGCTCCCAACATCCCTCATTCAGAAAAAAAAAAAAAAAAACCTTCATTTACGGGCTGTAAGCCTTAAATGGGGCACCAACACCTCGTTAATCAAAATTCTCCCCAAATCCTTGAAGTTTGATCACCTTTAAAGGTTTGGAGCATCATTTCAAGAGCCAATGATGCATCTACAAAAGATTTCAACCTTGGATTCACGATTATTCGGTTCAATTCTTCAAACTCATATTTTGAGATATTTATTGTATTTTCTTGGGTTGATTAATTTTGTAATTGTTGAATTCGTTTGTGCTTAATTTGTTTATGGAATGCAATTATTTTTCTATGTCCAATGTAGTGATTTAATTTAATCTATCTCTTTATTTAGTATACATTCATATTTGGTTATTATTTTGTAGGTTTAATATTTTTAACTAATTGGCTATTAATTAAATGATTTTAGAAATATCTAGGATCCGCGAGAGCTACCTTTGTATTTCAAACCAATTAATTTAATAGTTGGTATTTTTGTGACACTCACCGATAGCCATTGTGAGACTTGGTTTGACACGCGATCAAACCACTTTAGCCATTCACGAGGTCGGAGAAATTAGGGTTGACTATAAGATGCGAGAGCCCGTAGTTAATTAATTTTGGGTGTCTCGGCTACCGATATGATTTGTAGAAAAATAGAGATAATATATTTTTGTAAATTATTACTCATGTACTTGATTATTATTTTGTGTTCCTAATGCTTTTGATGGCGTAGCGAACCATTAAATGAACCCTAGAATGATAGGATACGAAGCGAAAGCCCTTCCTGTTATTCTGAAAATCACAATAATCGTTTGCGTGGCATGAGATCGAAAGGAGATCGTGCGTAAATAGTCATTGTGTGCTTGTTTTGATATGCAGTTATTTTCTCCCCTATGTTATGTGTTGCGATGATATGAGACTGTAGCAAGGTTGAGTGATAGCTAGATTTGTTATACGTAACGAAAACCCGTAGTAAATAAAATTATGCGCCCGACTACCACCCGTAGTGAATAAAATTATGCGTCCGACTACCAAAACTTGAGTTAAAGAAAAGTAAAAAGAGGGTTAAAATTAAACACGAACTAGACTAGAAATGTTGCACTCATATATTTTAATCTTGATTTGTTGTTGCCAAACCATTTCCGCGTTAATTTAGATTTTAATTTCTTTCTTAGGTTGTTTATATTTTTAGTTTTTAATTCTTTTCGCCCAAATATAATTAGTTAGCCTAATTTTGGTACTTAGTTGGAGTGAAAATTGCATACATTTTCTGTGGGATCTCTCTCTCTCTCTCTCTACACACACACACACACACACAACACTCTACACCTCCATCCAACAAACAACCATTGAAGGCTATGAAAAAACATCATCAACAACAAAACCAACCACTACCTAGGTCAAGAATCTGAACAAACTCCACTGGGTTTTTTACTTTTTTCTAGATTTGAAGGGTTTGGTGTGAAAATGGTGATGGAAGGATTATAAGAAGACATGGGTGAAGGCAACATGATATGTATAAACCATTCGTTCAAAAACAACACTCGACAAAATCTGTGCCTTCTGTCTCCAGGAAAAGCTTGGGAAATTAGTCTCATCTTCTTTTCCCATAACTTTATTTCCATTATCTTCTTCCTCTTCATCTCCTTCCTTTAGATCTGAGTTTGGCATTGTCACAACTTCCACATTCCCTACCAATAAAGATCCGTCTTCTTCAATCCTCGAATACCCGCCATGCCAATGTAGTTAGGAACAGTATTCACAACATCAATAACAATCACATCAACAAAAACGGAGATGCCATATTTGTAGATGGTGTCGCTGGGAGATAGAGCTCGGAGGTGGGTCTGGCAGAGATTGAAGGATGTCCACAATTAAAACGGAGAAACATGGGTCTCTCTTCACCTGCGATGAAGGGAGAAGGAATTCGGAGCAAAGACAGATGCACATATTGGAACAGGGGGGAGACGTGCTGACCTGAAATAGGGGCAGCGGTGGTGATGAAGAGGGCTACATCTGGAGCTAAAACTCGCGGCTGCTGTGAGATAGCAAGGTCGGCAGAAGTTGAAGATGTCGGTTGGGCTGGATCTAGGTGGAAACAGATCGAGTATTGTTGGAGTGAGCTCGCTGGTGCTAGTTGTGAGATAAAAAAGAGATAGCCAGCGATGGTGGAAAAGAGATAGAGATTGGGGATGACGACGAACAGAAAGAGGTCCCATAGCTTGGTTGCTGGGCCGAAGATGCATGGAGAAGGAGGGAGATGGATGCGTGCTGGAGTTAGCCGGTATTACGCATATCAACAAAGACCATGTGATGTGCATGTGTGTATAGTGATGGGTAATTTTGCAATTTCAATTTTTTAGACGGTATTAGTAATGGTAACACCTAGAGGGGGTATATATCTTATAACAAATTTTGAATAGAATGACCACATCTAATTTAAAAAAAAAAAGATCTGAGTAGGACCAAACAAAAAAATGAGTAAATAGAGGGACCAAATAATTATTTAATCCTAAAAAAAATCATATATTTCACAAATATTAATAATACAGTCAATTATTTTTTGTTAATCGATGTTTCGGTTCAAAGAAGTCAATATTTTAAAAGAGAGAATATATTAAAAGAAAGAATACGTGAATGCAACCAATTTCTTAAATCTCGTGTAAGGTCAAGAGAGACACTTAACTTACATGTTTCAAGTTTGAGGTTATAAGGACTAATCACATAAATGTTTTGAGTTGCGGAAATAATAGACATACTAAATTATAAATGTGTGTGAGGTTTGAGTCAAACATTAATCATGTCATGAGATAAGTGTCATGTGGACATTTGGAGGGTTTTCTGTGTGTGAGAACTCAGAACTGAGAACTGAGAACTGAGATGTAAAACCTCATTATACGTACCCTACATGCATGAAACTGAAAATGAACAGTAAGTCAGTAACACACAGACTGATCGATCGAGAAAAGAAGGCAAAAAGGAGTTGCAGTAGACAGAGTACCGTGTGGGGCTTTTTTGAATAATTGAAATCACACATTTATGCAGGTCTGGTAATAATATAAATTAAAGGGCTGGTTCTGTCATAAGTTCTTATCAGCCTTCCGCCTGCACCCTGCAATTGCATAGATGATAGAGCTATAACTGCAAGACCCGAAAATGACCTAACAATATTCTTTTGGGTCAATCACAGTTCACTTTCACCTTCCTTGTTAATTGCTATTCAAAACATTACAATTGGTGCCACATATTTATCCATTTATTTCTAGGGCTAGCTGTCAATATATCATTAGATCATTCGGTCCGGTATTCACTTAATTTAAGCTAATTATGAAATATTATTATCCAGTGATTTATTGGATTAGATTTCTATAGGTGTATATCCAATTGGTTAAAACTCTGATTTTCCCTTAATTAGCTATACATGTAAAATTAAGTTTAAAATATGTATGGTTTTAAACAAAAAAAAAAAAGATAAAAATATGTATAGTAGCATGTATGTTTACATAGTTTTCCTCTATAAAAAGTTACACGAAATATTAAACAGTGAAGACAAGGCAAGAACAATGGCTATTGAATAAGAAGTTTAAGCTAAGATTATTTGTTTTTCTTTCCGAAAATGTTTATTGTAATATTTTTCACTTAATATATATATATATATATATATATATATCTGAATTTTCTATCTCTAATTTTGGGACGCTTTGTTTGGGGTGGAGCGGGAGAGGACTGAGGAGCGGCACACAATGATTTGGTCACTCATTGTTCCTTGCGCATAGACACAAACAAGTGGTAGGTAGCATATGTAAATGTAATAGATGGTTAATGATGACGATGACGATGGCGATAGTTAAATTTTCATGCTGATGTTGCTATTAGTCCCCCCAACTTAATTGTCTTCCCCATCTCCGTCAGAAGTAAAATACATTTAAGAAAAAATTATATATATATATATATATAATGATTTCAACAAACAACGGCCATTTAACCAGCACATATTTTTAATATTACATTATTATACAAGTTTCTATAATAAAACGTCTCCCTTTATTTTAAACAAATAGTCGATTATATTATTTTGAGATTTTTCACGTTAAAAATTTAACTTAAAAAATTATGCTTATACTTTTCTATAACATTTCATATTTACCCCTCCTTCTAAGTACATTGCTTATGTTTAAAACTATATATTTTTGTAATTATAATTAATTTCAATGGTATAATTAATATATCCCCTTAATAATTAGACTTTTCAAATGTGACTCTTTGGGTGGAATGGAGGGTGTAATTATATTATTATTATTATCATTATTGTCACCACTACTACTAATATTACTATCACAATTTCATATAAGTGTAAATGTTAATTTTTTGAATTTTTAGTTTTACAAGATTAACTTTAGAATTTATGAATTGAATATTGGTTTTATCATCATAGTCATAAATGAAAAGAAAAATAAGTACTCATCCAAATGAAAGTTTTTAACATAAATACGGTTGTAGATACGTTATGTTTTGGACTTTTGGGTATCAAAATTTTAATTTTAGGATTTTTTTTTTAGATAAAAGAATTATGTTAGAGACTTTTTAGATATAAGAATTTTTGTATGGAGCTTTTTGATAATTTTCACAATGATATGCATTTGAATTGAATTTTGATACACCATCGATGTAAATTATACAATGAAACAACACCAATAATTGTTTGATTCATATCATACATAGTATTAATTGGCATTCTATTCATTTTTCTTAGTTATAAGAATCAATTAAATAATTAGTGTTTATATCAACCAATCAAATGCTTTTAAATAAAATCTTAATCATTTTAATGCCAACAATTAAAATTTGTGTCCACAAAATCTAATGTGAATCAATATTATGATTGTATTTTTGAAAATATTCTTATATTCAAAAAATGTATTTGTAAGTTACTTGTGTAAAAAAAGTAATTACACCGACTATACATCAACTTTTACTCTATTTATTTACCCTGGGGTTGTGCTTATATATATATATATACACACATACATACATACATGAAAGATACTCATATAACTAGACAGTCCTTTTACTTTGTAGGAGAAAGAGAAACAATGACAATATTGTAAATGTAAGGAATACCTAGTTAGCAGAGAGAGAGAGAGAGAGAGAGAGAGGTTGGACAATATAATTTTCTGTCTGGAAAAAAGAAGAAGAAGCTGCAGTGTTTGGAATATGTAGCTAGGGACCATTTTAATTATTGTTACCTAAATGAATAAAAATTACTGCAAGTAAAGTAAGTAGTGGTAAATTTCTAAAACCTTTATGTTTGGTATATATATATATATATATAGACCTACCCACACATGTACTGATGTACACCATGCTTGATCTTTCCTGCTCCTGCGGTCCTGCCTAGTTCTACATATTGGAGAGAGTTAATTAAACAAAACGACTCGATCTCTGTGTGCACACACACACACACATATATATGCAACAAGTCTCAACTAAAGTCCAAGCTTGAGAGAGATAACTCAAGAGATCTTTTAACCTTCCATAACTCACAGAATGTTAAAGTCTAAAGTCAAAGCCAGCAACTTTATCTTTCTTGCGGGAAAGTAACTTCAGTTCTTTGTAGTATTATCATATCAAGAAAGACCTACCTAAGATGCATGACTTTTCACCTCCCAAGAAAATAAAATTTAAAATAAATAAATCTTGGGGGTATATCTATATATATAACGTATTTACAGAAGCTGATATAAAAAAGTAAATAAATAAAATTGATTTGGGGGGTAACTGTAACAGTATGAGTATGAATGTATGATGGAGATGGGGTCTACAAGTGGGTATATATACAAAATCTCACTGCAAATTAAATTTGCATAGAATATGGCGGGGGCTGGGGTGGTCCTGGTGCTGTGTCTGTGCCTGTTCTGTGTGTATGAAATGGAGTAGTAGTGGATGCTTTTAAGAAGCTAATTTTGGTCCCTCCTCTATATATGGTAGCTGGCTCCATCTATCTATCTATCTATTATCTCATCCAGCTGATCATCGCCCTTCTCTATTCGACTACTTCAACCACAACTTTGTCACACACACATGCACACACTTATTTTTTCTTTATTATTGTTCTATATGTATATATGTACATGTGTGCGCGCGTATAAATATATATATATATATATATATATATATATATATATATAGATTTGTATAATTTATCTAATCCATTTATTCACATGTATTTTTGAAACCTCTAATTCCTGTTGTTATCACTATTATTGTCAGTCATTTCATCCCTTCAATTATTTACTTCATTGTCACCCTATATGTATAAATCTACCTAGTTCAATATTTCACACTCCATTTATTAATACGCACTCCCCTCTGTCTCAAAGAGGAGTCATTCTCTCATTTTCAATTACTCCTTCGATCCGTTTCGGTTGAAAGAAAGTCAGTATTCGGTTTTTAGTATATTTCACTTAAAGAGTTCACTTTTAAAATTAACGTATAAAAATTGTATTTTATTACTAATTGACTACTTAAAAGTGTCATTTTCTTAAAAAGTTTGACTTTAAAACGGAATTCTCTTTTTCGCTTGAGCGTAGAGTATATATCTAAAGAAAGGATTGCGCTTTCAAAAGCTACTATAAGTTTTCGTTATCTTTTTTAAATTTAATTTGGAAACATGAGATCACTCTAACAGATCATACAACAACAACAAAAGAATAAGAAAGATATAATTTGAATGAAATATATAGAAGTAGAACCTCACATTTTTATAAAGTTTAATTAATCAAATGAGATATTTTTTTAGGAACTGAGCAAGTATTCGTACGCACTTATTAATAGGCTATGCAAAGACCCAGTATTAAATAATAATAATAATAATAATAAAGACGACTTCGGTAAAAAAAATTACCAAAATTATTTCTTGTAGAAGGAAGAATTGAAGGACATTGTCCAAAGAATTCTCTTCTGTTGAGCTCTAGCATGCATAGGCATGCATACTTTTCTTTTTTGATTTGTGGGTATGGCTAGGCATGCATACTTCAATACATGCTCAAGAATTCACTGAATAAAGCTAAATGCAGTTGTCAATAAAGCATTAACCCTCTTTTTCTAAAATGCAGTAGAATGGTCCCATTTTGTCTATCCTTACTTAAATATGTTCCATATATCATAAGCTTGCTGTAATTAAAAATATGCAGGGAATGACCTGCCAAATTTCTTCATTAGCCCGAAGATCGTTCAGTGTGTGGTTTGAGTATAATGGTTCATTTGGGTAAACCTATCGAATTTATAACGTGTCGGTTGAGATAGATGCCACTTGGTCGCAAACTCGCCATTCCTTTTTCTTTTTCCTTTCGCGTGCAATATGGCGTGGTAAGATTCCAAGAAATCACGGACATGAAATTTCTTTGCTGCGTTTGTTCGCCTATAAATGAGTTAGAAAATATTTATATCAAATTCTTTTCTGAGTTCAGTTGGACAGATCAACAGTGAACTTGAAGAGGACTTCACGTCAGCCTCATTGATAGTTCCTTCTCTTCTTCGTTCTTCTCAGAATTACACTGAGAATTGATTATATATTCATCCCCAGGGTACATGAAGTTTCTGTTTAAAGTGAGTTCGATCATATTGTGATTCATCTTTCTCAAAGTTTTGTAAATCATTTCCACCTAATTTATGAGCTTCTATAATCTGAGAGTAGAATTGCATCTTCTCTAAAATTCTTTCCTGTGTTCTTTTACATGAATATCATAGCTTTTGGAAGAATTTAAAGTTGAAGAAGTATTGCTGGGTTATGCTTTCTACATAAGGAACTTCTTGAATTGAATACATTTTCTTTGGTCAAATCAACACAAATTCCGCTGCTAGGTTTTCTTTAATTGAAGATTTCTGAGATCTGTGTGAATCGCATCCATCAAAAGCTTCTGATTGCTCTGGCTCAATCTTGTTGAGAACTGCTTATAATTAGTTTCCGAAGAATGTTCCTCACTAATAATTGGTATGTTTTGAAAAATTCAATTTAAAAAAAAAAAAACCTAGTTGCTGTGTTATGTCATCTGCAGATTTTTTTGACTAATTAAGTTAAGACAAATTCAAGGAAAATTAACCATCCTTTTTGTTAATGATCTTCTCTCTCTTTTGATTTTTGATGCAGAAGTTTTTCTTTGGATTTTGTGTGATCAGTTTTCTCTTCTAGCTAGATCGCCGAATATAATATAAATAAATAAATAAATATATTTATTTATTTATTTATATATATGATATGATATGATATACAAGTGAATCCCATTCAAGAAACACAGAAGAACTACATATATGATATTGACGCTGATACTTGTTTTTTGTGTTTTTCAGATAATAATTTGCAGCCAAATGTTGCAAGAAGTAAGATGATCAACACTAGTGCAGGAGAAAAAGATTTTCGAACAAAGCAAGAAGTTGATAACAACGACAACAAGGTATCAAACAGTACATATGCTTCGAGGCAGTGGGCAGGCTTCAAAAATCCAAGAATTGTTAGGGTGTCACGTTCTTTTGGAGGGAAAGATAGGCATAGCAAGGTTTGCACCATAAGAGGATTGAGAGACCGGCGAATTAGGCTTTCCGTACCCACAGCTATTCAGTTATATGATCTTCAAGAAAGGCTTGGGCTCAGTCAGCCAAGCTGGCTGATCGATAACACAAAAGATGACATTGATAAGCTTCCACCCCTTCAAATGCCACCAGGAGATTTCAGTCAATTCCATCAAGCAACAACCCTAGTTCCTCATGATTTGAATTCCACTCAATCATCTTTCTCTCCCTTCTTTGATTCAAGCACTACATTCATGAAAGATGCTGGAAATCATCGTGACAAGCAAGGAATTAAGATCAATGATCTTAATGATGGGAATGATCAAAGAATGAAAGGGAAGGAAATTGAAAACGAGGGTGGAAATGGAGCTGGTTTGAATTTTTTCCCATTACCCAATCCTTCTTCTTTCCCAAGCTTTCCCTACAACCCCTACTATAATTGGGAACCTTCAAATTTATCCTTATCACAATATGGAAATCAAGGGTTTTCATCTCAAACAGATTCTTCCCATAGTAGCCATCCGTTATCATTGTTGCCCTCATCGTTAACTCTTCCATCTGCGTCTCAGTTTTTCTTTGGTCCACCGGCTGCGACAACACCTCCACTTTTTCCACCATTCCCTCCATATATGACCGCTTTGGGAGAGACTCATGATCCTAAACAAGTTAATCACTTCCAATTGTTATAAGCTCAAGTTCACATGTTATTTCAAACCCTCTTTATACTTTGATTGGCTCAAGAAAAGTTCATTCCATCGAATTTGAATTCCAGGGTGCATACACAAAACAACGATGATAGCCAACTGAACAAAGGTAAAAATATTTCTTTAGCACAAAACTTTCTTTCTTGATACCATTAGTTAAGTATCTCTACTGATATTATACACATAAGATTTCAATATTGAACGAAGAGCTATGGTTTCACGACCAACTCTCAAGTTCCACCCTCTTCATAGTTTTTGCAATACAAGCGCTTTATTTCTTGTACGTTCATACTGGTTACACATAGTAATTTATAGTGTGTAATTATATAAACTATAATAGTTACATGATGTTAAATTTCCTTCGTTTTTCCCTAAATCTGATGTTGGAATTCTTGTTCAGTTTTTTGATTCAGTTTTTAACATATTGTATGCCTCTTTTCCTGAATAGCTAAACATATTACATACTATTGATCCCGTTTTATTGATCCCGTTTAATACGGTTTATATCTTCAAATATGGTTCATGTTGAGGTATAGTAAAAATTTGATACAATTTTTATAATTGCATTTTCATTATTTTGCATTATGATTTCAGAAAATTGATAATGGCTTCATGGCTTATGAGCTGCCTACTTGGGCAGTCTAATGGTTTGGGTTCATCTAGTTTGTATTCACTTCTAATTATGAGCTTTGAAGATTCATTATATGTAAATGAAATAGCTTATCGTGATCTTGCTACAAGGGCATATATATATGCATATGAAGAAATGCATATTTGACAAACCAGTTTTATTGCGAGACAAACCAGAAAAGTTTTATTGTCTCACATCTAGTCAAGTACAAATACAATTGTTAGATTGTTGTTGGTTTATTATTTGACAATAGAGAAAGTACTATTTTTCAATTGTTAGATTGATACTGTTGAAAATAAATTTGTTATTTGCATAGAAAGCCTTTAATTTTCAGCCAGACATACTCTTCATTGTACTGTGAAAAGGGTTATGGCTATGTATTTCTTTCAAAAGCCAGTTGTAAAGCCAGACTTATCTCTTAAAATTGTATTGTTCAAATGAAGATGTCGAAAAGTGAAAAATGGCATTTTTATAAGTGTGTGTGTGCCAAGTATATATATATATAGAGAGAGAGTTCAAGAGAGATCATCCTGATTATCAAAGAACAAAGCATAACACAATTAATCTATATAGGTTTCCTGCTTCAAATGTAATTTTTTTCTGCTAAAGTTTATTTATGACACAATACTGTCCTGACTAACCCTAGAGAAATATGATGTCCTCATGTCACGAATCATACATTCTCCAATTATAAGGACAATGCTATATCCTGTTATTAGTAGGCTTTTCAAATGTAAGCTCTTTGATCGAAACAACAAAAAGTATAATAAGTGAAATAAATAAATTATACCACAGTTTCTTCTTGAATATTCTTTAGCTTCTTTCAGAAATTTTCGTACAGTAAATGGAATTAGTTATTCCATACCATTCCCACTTAATAATTCCTTCCATACAAACACAAATATTTTCAGCATAATTCATTTCAAAAACACTTATAAAACATTTCTAGGGTTTTTGAAAGCTATAAAATCAATGTATAATGATACTCAAATTTAGTAAAAATGTTCTCAAAGTAACCCCTCCCTGGAGTAACTAGTCCACGAATATTATCAAATTTGGAATCTCTAGAGTTGAGCTTAGGTTGAGTTGGGGAAATTCACAGCCAAAATTAAGCCACACCACAAAGTTTGCCATTTGAATAGTTGAAATCAACGGACATTGTTTTAGACTGAAAAAAAGGTAATTTGAAGTCTGTTGATTGATCTTATATTGATCAGAAGGTTCTAAGTGAAGGCTAAATCCAAATCATAAAATTGAGGACATTCAGGAACCTCCAATGTGGAAGTTGCAGATCGGTTATCAATATCCCCCTTAAATAGGCCTATAATCGTCTATCTCATTGCCTATTACATTCCTTATTCATTGAATCTCAGCCCTACACCTTCCTTATTATTTTAGTCAGCCTTCCTTAAATGGAGAGGATAACCAAAATTAGGGAGAATTAATGTTACCGTTAGACAGACCTTGTTAATACAAGAACTTATGAATTATTTTCAAAATGAATGACAGAAAATAATTAATAGTGTTCAATTGTCTCCTTAAATGAATAGGTTATCCAAAAGTCCAATGTTACTGCTATGAATTTGTTGTTTTAATTTTTCAAATGAATGGTCAAACAGGATATATATATATATATATATATAGAGAGAGAGAGAGAGAGAGAGAGATTATATAGTTTTTATGTTATCGTCTAACAGAATTTAGCTGTACGAAATAAATTATACTAGTTGGCCAGTATGTTTTCAACACAAAAGTATAGTAGATGTGGAAAAACTAAGAAAATGTTGCATCAAGAAGTTGGCTAGCAAGTTTTGGTCAGGGTAAGGGTTTATGTTTATTGAAACCCATCAAAGATCAAACGAGACGCTCTGTGTAAATGCTTTTTATTTGTTGGTATTTGCTTCATTTATTAAAATACCCTTAATTTATTTGCAAAAAAATCAAATAAAAATAAACACATGGAAAATTATTTGTCAGAAAATATTTATATCAATACTTTTAAAAGTAATCTAATGTAAAACACATTCATAATTAAAGAAAGAAAAGAAAAGTTGTAAGGCAGTTAATTATAGGAAAGATTTCAACTCCATTAATTTCAACATTAATAATATAGAGGTTTAGTTTATACGACCTAAATTAACCACAGACTCAAGCAGACCCTTAAACATGATCAGATATTACAGTAAATTAAGAAAAAAATAATACTATACAGAACTACCCTGTAGATTAATTGTAGTAGAATAAATAGCTGTAGTTGAACTAGTTTAATTTATCTAAGAATTGAAGATATCTTCGTAATTTTGCATTGTTTGTCATATTATCCAAAAGATAAAAATAAAAATATTGGTTTAGTTAGTATATATGTCTATTGATATTGTCCTTATTGTAAGTGTTAATGCGGAACATTAGTTGGCTTGGTGATTATACTTAGGTTTGAAACTTAAAATTAATTATCTATTGGAAATTTTTAAACACAATGCTAAATGCTAATTAACTAGGTGTTGTTTGCATCTGTACGTTTTAAAGAAAATTAGCTGACCTCGATCAGGCAGTCGACAAGCTTGACACAAGCTGATCAGCATTAGTCGGCAAATCAATGGCCGAGTTTAAATCATAATTAAGTTTAATGCTGAGGTAATCTGAAGCGAGCGAGAGCCGAGAGCCGAGAGCGATTAATTTAGCCGATTAGTATGGTGTGTGTGTGTGGGTGGAGGTAGGTGTTTTGGTGAATGCCAGATGTATCAATTGGAAGTTGAAAAAGGGTGAGTCAATTAAGCAGTGTGTGTGTGTGGATGGTAGAAAAGCTTATAGGGTAATGAAGGTAGCGCTGGGGTGAGTTTGAGGGTTCCTTCCCTAAAGCTGCGGGAAAACAAAAAAACGAAGGTTCTGCCTGCCTGTATTTTCACTCTCTTGTAAATCAACTTTCCGGTCCCGTAGTGGAGCCTGGAGCCTGGAGCCTGGAGGGAGATGCCAAGGAAAGGATGTAATTAAGAGTGGGGTTTCACGAGCACGGAGCACCCTAAAATCCTAGAAAAAAAAATGGAAACAACAAAAAGAGGGCATCAACAGCTAGCAACTTGAGCTGAACCTTTTTTTCCTTTTTTCTTTTTCTAAAACAAATCAAAGCAAGCAATTACTACTACTAGAGTACTAGCTTACAATGAGCATATAATATGAGATTCAGTGGTCCTGTACGACTGTACGAGTACCTCCTATTTCCATGTGTTGGAATACTGACCAAAATAAGATTCACTATCATCTGATCCTGAATTCCTGATATATATGCATGGAATATTGAAAAAACACAATCCCTCCCTCGAGGAACTTAGTTAAGGTTTCGGATGTCCTCCAATATTGGATTCACCAATATTCCTACATTTGCATGCCAGGTTGTATGAAAACAACTTGGGAAAGAAAAATACAAAAAATCTCATATCTAAAAACTCCCAAAATCTATTCTAGGACTTTTGGGATGCAATAATTATTTTTGAGACTTTTTTTATATGATAATTTTTTGGTGGGGTTTTTGAGTATTTTTCCTAAACAACTAATACGTATTCTTAAGCATTCGATGGGTTAAAGGGTGAACGAAAAGTAATACGACATTGTCTTTAGCATATATATGCAATTATTTTTGTACAAATTTCTTGTGCAAATGACAAATCTACGAGTTTATGATGCAGCGGAACAATCAACAATAAGGGCTTTTACCATGAGAAACCCTTCAAAATAAGGTTGAAACACGTCAAACCTTAACCAACCTAGAATCCACTAGGAAGAGATAACTGGAATCCACCAGATAAAAGAGAAAACTCTAATTTTATTCAAAATATCAATTCAAATTCGGAATTACAATGAAGTCTATTTTTATAGGACTAGTAATGCTTTGAAAACAAGTTAAAATCTTAGCCTAACCTATATGGTAACCTAATAAGACTTAAATTCATCACTTATATACCTAAATCTACTTCTAAACATAAAAATATTACCCTATTAAAATTAAATACGAAAATTACAATAAAATAAAAAATACACAATCTTAAAATTAAAACTAATCCAATCTTGTCCTACATCAGTCACCCACTCTTGAAAAGAACTCGTCCTCGAGTTCATACTCGAAACTTGAAATTGTCCATGCCAAACAAAGAGATATTTTGAGTAGTATAACTTTGCACGCAAACTTGAATCTTCAAAATCCTTGAACAAATCCGAAATTGAAAAGGACTAAAAAACTCTAAAGAAACTAGCTAGGAGAACTAAACAGAAACTCGCTTGGCATAACGCGTGATCGTGTGCATGCCTTAGTAGTCACGGACAGTCTCATATTATCCGCATCAAATAAATTTGCAATTCCAAAATCTCCTATATCCCCAAAATTATGTTTCTCATAACTCTTTCGCTCGGAGAATAATTGCTCTACATCATCATGCATGTTTCCAAACGCAAGTTCAAGCAAATTTAAATCTTCCAGATTCAAGTCGCTTGTGAAGAACGGTAAATCAACCTTAATTTTCGGATATTGTTCTACGTCATTCCTTGCTATTGGCACATCCACTCCTTCATAATCGAAATCCACATCCTCCCTGGCCGGCGGATCACGAGGAGGGTTCACCCCGCGTCCTACAGGTTCTACATGAGCCCCTGCCCGTTGCCTAGGGTTTGCGCCACCGAACTACAAATTGTGTACCCCTTCAGCGATAATGTCCATCGTTGCTTGCATCCGTTCAAGGAGAGCTATCAGTGCAGCGTTGGTGTTGTTGTTGTTACCGTCGTTAGCCACCATCTTACAGGATGTTAATCTGCTCTGATACCAACTGACGCAGCGGAACAATCAACAATAAGGGCTCTTACCACGAAAAACCCTTCAAAATAAGGTTGAAACACGTCAAACCTTAACCAACCTAGAATCCACTAGGAAGAGATTACTAGAATCCACCAGATAAAAGAGAAAACTCTAATTTTATTCAAAATATCAATTCAAATTCGGAATTACAATGAAGCCTATTTTGGAACTAGTAATGCTTGGAAAACAAGTTAAAATCTCCTAAAAAGTAGCATAACATATATGGTAACCTAATAAGACTTAAATTCATCACTTATATACCTAAATCTACTTCTAAACATAAAAATATTACTCTATTAAAATTAAATACGAAAATTACAATAAAATAAAAAATACTCAATCTTAAAATTAAAACTAATCCAATCTTGTCCTACATCAGTTTAGCATACTTGTCACCTACATTTATATGAAAAAACTTTGTATCCCTCACTACTGATCAAATTAGTTTGAACCATTGCGTATATCATATGCATATCACACATTTACCTTCTGACGAGTGTCAATTCATCAAAATTAATTCACCTACTTCCCTAAATACGAGTATAAGGTAAGTCGGGATCGTATCCACAGGGAACGTTGTACTTATTCCTTTTTAGAATTTTACTAAGTAAATAATGCATACGAATTTATATTTTTAATTAACTAAAAATAAACTAATTACCTAATTAACTGAAAATTAATGCTTCTAATTTAACTAACAAACTAAAGCTTGATTTAAAACAATAAATTTAAAGACCAGTCAATGAACCAAATTTCATCTCGCATTTTACTTCTGATCATAGATGCAAGAATATCTTGTTAAATTACAAATAAACCGGTTAAAAGTGTCGACGAACGCCTAACACTCAATCTCTCCTTACCGTATTGATAACCAAGAGACGCTCGTTAATTATCGTCTAACCGAATTACAACCTCCGAGACGCTCGTAAGATTTAATAACCCGGTTGCATTAAGAAGAGAGACCCGATTCAAAGCCATGCATATTGAAGCAATAACATGTAACTAAGATTATTCGTTCCCGTAATACGGTCCGATTATGCTTGTGATGCCTAAAAGGTGCATTACTCGCCACTTTGTTAAAACCGAGGACAATTACGGATCAACAGCGTTAACTAGCTATAGACTATTATGTTAATTAATATTCTGGCCACAAACATCAATTAAACACAATAATCTTGCAACGTGCTAAACGGAGAACGAATAAATATTTGTAATGAAACAAGAGTTGATTCCATTAGATCTCACAGTAGAATGTTGGAGACTTAATTGTTCATTGATCGGAAGAAGAAGTTTAGCTACTAAACATAATTAAAATACTTACAAAATACCAAAGATTTAATGTTCACGCAAGTCTTGAACTCAAGAAAGAATACAAGTTATTTCTACCCTTTCTCTTCTAGCAATTGTTAGTGACTTTTCTCCTCAAAGTTACTGATTACTCCATAACTCTGGCCGAATTCTCCCTTTTAAGTTCAGAAAATATCTCAATAAATATCACTATCTCTTCCCACTAACTCCACTATTTGGTAGTTTTAAAACTACCAATAACTTCTCAAAACCTCCCACTACTTGCACATTATCATTTTCATTCAATACATAAACTGAATTTAGACGTAAATAAGTAATATCTAGCTAACGCCTAAAAAGTGCGCTTGAAACTTCGGTGACTAGCTCTTTTCAAAGCGTGGATATCACATGCCCACGTGACAAAGACGTAATTTCATTTTCTTGCAATCCAAAGCATTTTTTCTTAGTTTTCCTCTTTGCAGCCTCCCTTCACACCTACAAACATTAACAACCAAAAGCAACCAAAAGTGTAATATTTACTCTATAATTAATCATAAAAACAGTTAATAATATCACACTTTTGCGCTCCTATCAAAATTCCCCCACACCTAAACCGATGCTTGTCCTCAAGCATCTTCAATCAAGACAAGAATGCATGTTCTTTTATCTGTACAACTTATGAAGATATGATTTTACTTGGATGCAAGTATGTCAATGTGCATGACCATAAGAAAAATCAAAATTAAATCAAAGTAATGGAATTCTTTAAAATGTGCCATCTAAATTAACTAACATGTTTCCAAAAGAATCTTCAACCTTCACATATGCATGTCTCAACCATCCTCACGGAGACACTCATCCACTCAAGTGTTTAGATAAGGATATGTAATTAAGCACTCGACTCAGCACAACGGAATGCAATTACCATAAGCTTGTAAGTTGATCAAATCTCCATCACTAAATATGAGTTTAATGCACTAATCAAAAGGTCTTTTTACGGTTGTAATGGGGCTAGGGGTTCAAAAGGTATGGTATAGGGATATAAGGTGAAAAATGCCAATGAAATTGCGAGAACTACACATTACATCTCGGCTTAACTATCACCAATAAAATTCGATGAAGTTCAAATTCCTCGATCACGGCACTTCTACCTATCTGAAATTGGGAAGTAATGTTTCTGCTCCAGTTTTGCTTTTCTATGTCACTTTATTCACTGTTTCAAACTTTCAGTCTCTTTTCTCTTTCTTTTTTTTTTCTTTTCTGATTTTTTTTTCTTTCTTGGCCTGCTGCCACTACTTTTGTTCGGCTGTACTTTTACAGCCATTGAATAACATGAAACTCTTATTTTGCATACTTCAAAGCAGAACTTCATTCAACTCAAAATCAAACATCTCATTTTCTTGGACTAAAGCGAACATACTTCATCTAATACCCAACTCACAAAGCGCATTAAAACTATAAGTCATATGCATGTAATTCCACAATTCTTGGCATTGGTAATGAAAAAGAAAGTTAAAAAGGCTAAGGTTTAATTTAAAACTTGGTTTAGTCAAAGAAATAGGTAAGGCTCAAAAGGGCTAACTAGGGGGTAATATTAAAAGGGTCGGATAGAAAAAAGATAGCCAAAATTGGTATTTCCTAAATGCCTTAATCATGTTAGTGCATAAACCCATGTATGTGATCTCGAAATGTAAGCAAACATGCAAGTTCTAGAATTGGCATCCGAGTGCGAGTAAACACACAAGAAGAACTGAGAGCAAAATGAATGGAATGCTCCATAAATGGCTCAAACCCTCACTTTAAATGGCTATAAGTCAACACATACATATCCAAAGGTTGAAGAAATTTTTTTTTTCTGAAAACATGCAATTTAAATTAGAACAGAAACATTTCAAAAAGAATTCCATCACATATCAAAAAATTCATCTTTTACCATGATAATGCACATTAAAATACCAAACATCTCAACATCAAAAATCATATCCTCATATCCAACAAGAATACCCAACAATAACAAAAAAAAAAAAACATGCATCCAAGATTTCAAGATTCACCAAAATCCAAAATCCCTCCCCCACACCAAAACTGTGCATTGTCCTCAATGAACAAATAAGTACCAAAATAAAAAGGGAGAAGAACTTCCCTAAGCAGGAGGACGGACGAGGAGGCGGCGGCGGGGGTGTTCGTTGATGCGAGGGACCGGCTGCGCGGGACACCAGAACTGATGGGGTAGAGCTCGCCGCGACTGAAGAAGTTGAAGAGGCCGGCGGCGCATAGGATTCCGGCGATGAATGCGAAAAATCCGCCGAAGAAGAAGAAGTGGTTGAGATTTTAACCGGCTATGACGATGCGACAGCCACCCGGCGCGGCATAATCGCGAGCAACCGACCCGATCGACGTCGAGGAACAGAAGGTGGAGCAACTCGTTTCTTTGGAGCCATGGACAGAAGAAGAAGACAACAATGGTGGCCGAGGACTTTGGGGAGATGAAGAAATTCGCCCAGATTGATGGAGATGAAGGGGAGAGTGCGTTGCTTGATGAGAAGAGAGAGGTTAGGGCTAAAAGCCCCAAATTGAATTGTAGTCATTTTATGTGAACGGTCTTTCCACTATTCACCCGCTACTTTGCCTTCTTTGGGAACTTGAAACTTAGCCCCCTGTAGTTTTGGCCGCACGTCCTGAAGAAAAGGATTGCTCTCAGTATCTCACCAAAACACTCTGTACTCCTTCTGTACAGACTCCAAACTTGCTGCCACAAAACCAACTAAAAAAAAACATTAAAACAGCAGATAAAAATTAATTAAAACTAAGAAAATCTAAACATTAAAATAACACTAAAATAAAATAAAATTAAAAATAAAGAAAATTAAAAACGTTGGGTTGCCTCCCAATAAGCGCCGCTATTTAACGTCTGTAGCTAGACCCAACGCCTACTCTTCCTACAACTCAGTCAAATTATTTCCAATTATAACTGGCAATGGAGGAAGAATTTTTTCTCTTGAAAATGGTAATGAAAAAGAAGCATAATCAAACCTGGGTGTTACTTCAAGTGTGGAATATAATGCCATAGTATTTCCTTGTACCTCCTCACTGCCTTGGAAAGGTACATTTGTCAAACATTTTACCTGCACTAATTCCAGCTTCTCATCATTTACCTTCTTTTGTAGTGAAAATTTTCCTAGAAAAGGTTGAAGAATGACAATTTTCTGATTTTGTGCACCCAATTCTTTAGCTTCTTTCTTCGACGAATCATGTTGCACACTTTCTTCATTGTTGTTGCTATCAACATAAATTTTCTCTTGTGCAATTTCTTCATTTTCTCGAGGATTATTTTCAACTTGAAAATGCAATCTTCCTTGATTTACCTCTATCTTGCTCATGGAAACGGCTAGCTGCGAAATTTGATTTTCAAGATATTTTATTCTAGCCTTGGTTTCCTGTCTATCTTGTTGAATCGTGTCAGCCAAACTTTTGATTAAACTCTCAAGCGGAGTTCCTGAACTAGTAAAGGGCTGTGATGGTGGAGATGGTTGGAATGGTAGCCGAATTTGTTGCTGCCATTGAAACTCTCCTACAGCATTTACATGTTCATTCAAATCCTCTTGTAACATTGGACACATATCAGTTGGATGACCAACATTCGCGCAGATTCCACACGCCTTGACTTGCTGAACTTGCCCTGAGACAAATTTCTCCAAAACAGAAGTTAAAGTGTCTAATCTACGATCAATAGAAAAAACATTTACCTCATTAATCTTGCTCGATCATCTTGCCTTGTCCCAAAGCTTGAGCATTTTCAGCCATAACATTACAATAAAATTCTTAAAAGGAAATAAATAACAAAGCCGTTCCCCGGCAACGGCGCCAAAATTTGACGAGTGTCAATTCATCAAAATTAATTCACCTACTTCCCTAAATACGAGTATAAGGTAAGTCGGGATCGTATCCACAGGGAACGTTGTACTTATTCCTTTTTAGAATTTTACTAAGTAAATAATGCATACGAATTTATATTTTTAATTAACTAAAAATAAACTAATTACCTAATTAACTGAAAATTAATGCTTCTAATTTAACTAACAAACTAAAGCTTGATTTAAAACAATAAATTTAAAGACCACCAATGAACCAAATTTCATCTCGCATTTTACTTCTGATCATAGATGCAAGAATATCTTGTTAAATTACAAATAAACCGGTTAAAAGTGTCGACGAACGCCTAACACTCAATCTCTCCTTACCGTATTGATAATCAAGAGACGCTCGTTAATTATCGTCTAACCGAATTACAACCTCCGAGACGCTCGTAAGATTTAATAACCCGGTTGCATTAAGAAGAGAGAGACCCGATTCAAAGCCATGCATATTGAAGCAATAACATGTAACTAAGATTATTCGTTCCCGTAATACGGTCCGATTATGCTTGTGATGCCTAAAAGGTGCATTACTCGCCACTTTGTTAAAACCGACCGGACAATTACGGATCAACAAATGTTAACTAGCTATAGACTATTATGTTAATTAATATTCGGCCACAAACATCAATTAAACACAATAATCTTGCAACGTGCTAAACGGAGAACGAATAAATATTTGTAATGAAACAAGAGTTGATTCCATTAGATCTCACAGAAGTAGAATGTTGGAGACTTAATTGTTCATTGACTGGAAGAAGAAGTTTAGCTACTAAACATAATTAAAATACTTACAAAATACCAAAGATTTAATGTTCCTGCAAGTCTTGAACTCAAGAAAGAATACAAGTTATTTCTACCCTTTCTCTTCTAGCAATTGTTAGTGACTTTTCTCCCTCAAAGTTCTTGCTGATTACTCCATAACTCTGGCCGAATTCTCCCCTTTTAAGTTCAGAAAATATCTCAATAAATATCACTATCTCTTCCCACTAACTCCACTATTTGGTAGTTTTAAAACTACCAATAACTTCTCAAAACCTCCCACTACTTGCACATTATCATTTTCATTCAATACATAAACCGAATTTAGACGAAATAAGCGTAATATCTAAGCGCCTAAAAAGTCCGCTTGAAACTTCTGACTAGCTCGGCTCGACTCCGTGGATATCACATGCCCACGTGACAGCACAGAATTTCATTTTCTTGCAATCCAGCATTTTTTTCTTAGTTTTCCTCTTTTGCAGCTCCCTTCACACCTACAAACATTAACAACCAAAAGCAACCAAAAGTGTAATATTTACTCTATAATTAATCATAAAAACAGTTAATAATATCACACTTTTGCGCTCCTATCACCTTCTATTTATTATTAATTGTAAAATTAGCAAATTAGAGTATAATGTCAATTGATGATACTCAAGCTTTCTAATTAACCGTCATGTTAGATTGTATACACGATTAAGAAATTAAAAAAAACTAATTGAATCTTTTGTAAAATTCAAAAGAAAGTAGGACGAAAAAATAAAGATATTAAGGTAAAACATATTAGAAAAATTAAAAGTTTTTAAATGGACAAAAAACGTAATGTACTCCTCTATTTTCAAATTATCGTCTACATTTCTTTTTTCATCTGTTCTTAAATAATTATTTTTTTCAAAACTTTCTCTTTTAAGAAAACACGTTTACCACTTTACCCTTACTTTTTCTACCTACTTTAATCATGGTCACATAATCAAGGGCATTAAAAGAAACCACACATTTCACCAATATTTATAAAACATTCAATTATATTTTTTTCTTAAACGATGTACCAGATCAAAATAGACAATATTTTAAAACGAGAGGAGTGATTATTTAGTAGGAAGGAGTAATAAATAAAGGTTTACGGCCGAACCAAAAAACTAGGTGGATGACCTAGTAACTAGAGTTGGCGATGGGCTAGGCGGCCCGATCCGAATTTAATGGGCTTATCAAAATGCTAGCCCTCCCCGTCTTAGGGCGCCACTGGGCTTTTCGACCAAAAATAAAATCAACTATAAAATTTACAATTTAAAATCCAAATACATGTGATGAAAAGCTTAATGTACGTAGCATCTGAAAAATACAATAATTCACTAAAGAAACATGGTGTCATCAATAAGATCATGTTTTGTGTCTTATAAGTTTCTTAACCAAAAAAATTAGAAAAGGTCAATGCATTAGCACCCGTTTCTGTAACACTAATTCAAAGTTAGCAACTTGACATACTATTTACCATAGGCCCTTCTTTTTGGCATGTCACATCTGAGTTGAAACTAAAGGTGATTGAATCATTTTTTCCAAAACGAAAGCATTTATAGAATGTATTTATATATAATATACTAATAATCAATTACCACGTAACTGCCAAGTCTGGCACTCAGCCCTTGGTGTATTTGTATACAGACTATAGTATACTAAAAATAAACATATTTTTTTACTTAGATTGGGCTGGGTCGACCCAAAAAAGCCCCAAATTTTTTATCCAGCCCGAAGAATCCATAAGCCTCTTGGCCTATATCAAAAAGACTGGACTTTTTTTTGGATCGTTAATATCTGAAACCCGACCTGTCAAAATATTGAGCTGGACTTTTTTGCCAGCTCTAGTGGTAGCCTCTCAATAAAGTCACTGCAGGGCCTCCAAGTTTTAGCAAGTACACTCAGCACCCTTTCTAAGTTCTAAAAATCCATCATATACATCCAAGTGTGCAACGTCGCAGTAAGGGTTCATATAGATGGATATCCCTCAAGGTTTTAGTAAGTGCATCTAGCCCTTTCCTATTCCAAGAAGTGCAACCAACTGCCTCTACTTACAGAAACTATAAGAAATCATATTAGTGCATCAAAATACTTCATCAAAACAGTAACATATATGATTATGATATATCGCACCCCTATTAATTTGTCTAAACTCTCAATTAACCGCCAATCTATGATGAGAATTGATTCATAAATAGCTTGAGCTTGTTTGACCCAACAATTTATGATGACTGTGAGTAGTTATAAGTTGATTGCTACAACAAAATCGAGTTTGAAGAACCCATCTGATTGTTGATTTTAAATGAGAAGAAATTAAGGAAGTAATGGATTATGGGTTGTCATTGCTTCTATATATCATATATGCACCCCAAAACCAAGACGACCCATAAACTAATTGCACAACCATTAGTTAAATTGTAGAGAAAATGTGATCAAGGGTTACAGCAATATTACGATAAGACTCCCAGACACGCGTAACATCCTTATCCCTTGCAGCAAAATCCAATCTAGTAACGCTATTGAACAATTTGGAATACAATTCCCTCAAAGCAGGCCTTTGAATTCCAGGCTTGGCTTGAATTATGGTGTAGAAATCCTGTTTCAAAAACGCACTACTCTTCCTCAATTCCTTTTGTGCTTCTTTCCATGACCCCATCTCCAACAGTTGCTTCACTTGCAGCAACCTCGACGCGTGGACTCTGAATCCACCCTCTGCCTGTTCCAATGTTTGGTCTGGAACCGTCATTCTTAAGAAATCAAATGCCCCTTCCCCTTGTGCTTTTGCCTCTTCTACTGATTTTGTTGTTACGAATAAGAAAACCAGTGATACCTTTCTTCTGCTGATTTTGTTGGAATGGAACAACTTGAGGCTGCTCATAATATTGACTTGCCTTGACTTCTTTGGGTTGTGGCCTATCATCGCTGTTGGTATTGTTTGTATCGAATTTAGGGAGATGGGTGTTGTTAAAACCATACCTATAGTTTGGTTTGGTGGGTGGAGAAGAGAAGCAAAGTGGGTTTTGGTTTGGAAATGTGAGGTGCTGTGTTGTACTTGTATGTGACTGTGTTGTACAATCTTGAAAGAACTAAGAAGGGCATCAAAAAAAGAGCTCCCGGCGAGGATCGAACTCGCGACCTTTCGCTTACGAAGCGAACGCACTACCACTATGCTACGGAAGCTCGGTTGTCTTTCTTTTTCCAATTTTTAAAAATATCAATTAAAAGGTTTTCTAAATAGATGAAGATTGGCACCTAGTAAGGATCGGTTTTCGGGGCAATGCGTTCGACAATCAACACTCGCACACTAGCAACTTATCCATAAATAAACCCACCCAAACAGCTCGTTGTTTTTACTTGGGCCCCCTTATCCAAAACTAAAGCAACTTTGCTCGATGTGCTCGTTACAATTGTTTATGATGATTGAGTTGTTATTACTCACTGAATCATTCTTCTGTTAGTTTCAATGGTGTGGTGGTCGTGATTTTAGTCAACTCACTCTAGTTGATGAATATTGTGTCATGTGCCTGTGATTGTCGTTTGAAAAGTCAAACTTAAAAAAAAAAAAAAACATTTTTAGTAATACATTAATAATAAAATGACACTTTATGCTTTAATTTTTGAAAGTAGGCTCTTTAAGTGAAATATCTCAAAATAGAATAGTATACTTTTTACCCCGAACGAAATGAGTATTTAAATAAGACAACAGGTACAAACACTCTCTAAGGTCTATGCAGTCTCATAATCTTAACAAAATGGGCCAATTTTCATCTCTTACAGAACAGACCCATATATTCAATTCACAAATGCACATGTTGGTCTCAAGTCCCAACATTTGATGCATGTAAACTTGTAAACCAACATAAAAGAATTTGAAGCAAAGATGATCAAGGTTCATCAATTTCATACCCACTTTCTTGTTCTACAACCTAACGATTGACTACTTGTAGGGCAGTGAAACTAATAAGCCAACATAGCTAGGCAATGTCTGTGAGTATAATAAGTTAATAACTCAAACATCTTTCAACTTTTGAAAATACAAATAAGGGAGATCTATGAACAAAGAAAGATTCGATGAAACCAAAAAGAAAGGCCTCTGTAATAGATTCCAAGTAATTTTTACTTGTAATACGCTTCACCAATGGGTTTTGCTTTACAATCTACACAACTCTTCAATCTTCATCCATAAATTCTTACATTCAACAAATAAAAATCACCAAACGCAGGGATATAAAAAGATAAATGGAAAAGAGAAAAGCAAATATATATATATATGATATACGTACTAACAAGGACTACTTTACGAACAGCTGTCTGCATCGTCTACTCTCCTGCTTTCCTCCCAAACCACAACACTCATTCATCACAATTTCATTAACTAAATCTTTAAAGATTAATCGCTCTACCTCCAAAATCATAACTGGCATCTCACCATTGAAATCCGTCCAACTTTCTGAACGCCTTGTCACATCCTCCCACAATATGCCTTTTATACCATCATCATCCTCTTCTGTGCTGTATTCTGGTTTTTTAGCTTGCAGCTCTTCTATCTCCAAACACAAATCTCTCAAAAGCTTTTGCGCATTCAGGGTCTTCCTTGCAAGTTTGGATGGCCTTAACCATGGCTCTGGATTGTGTCCCACCAAAGCCAACTTCCCAACAAGAATCTCATTAACTGTATCAAAGAGGAGCTTCCGATGAAATTTTTCTTTGTCGGGTTTCCTCTGATCCTCTTTCAGTAAACTGCTCGACTTAGTTTGTTCCAAGACCAAAAATAATTCGGGGTTGATGGGGTGGCCCGATGGGTGGAACTGAAAAGTTGTCAGGCTCGAGCCAAGGTCTCTTAGGAGGAGACCTGAAGCTAATAATATCTCAGAAACATATCTGTGGTCCGGGTTTGTGTTCTCACAAAGAGAAGCAATGTAATCAGTGCGGGCTTCGTCGTGGCAAGAGTTCAATCTTCTAAGCTTCTGAACCAAATTCTCAATGTTTTGTAATTTCTTGCGGTTGATTTCTGATGTTAGACCAGATCCAATTGAGCTTGATATGGCCTCATCTTCTGTTTCCCATTGCTCTTTAGCAATATTGCCACAAGAATTTCGAGCAACATCATCTGATCAATGAACAATAAATTTGTTTAATTTATCACAACCAAAACAGTTTCCCCAATAATGTAATACCCACACACACACACACTATCTAGTCCCTCTATCCTAAAAAGAATATCCCTTTGTGTTTGTTATCTTAGGAGCGGAACTAGTATATGTTTTCTCTAAAAAAGTACACAATAGCAAGGCATTACCTTGTAGGGTCTTCAGCACATGCTTCACAGGCGATGGTGAATCATCTATATATACCACATCATCAAGAACAGAGACAGGGCTGGGATATTCTTGCACAACTGTAGCAAGCTCGGTGAACGACTCATCCTCATGGGGTATCAGAGTTGGTCTCTGAAATAATAAAACAAAAATTAATGATCTAATTCATTTGAATAATTCAACTTTTATGATATTGATTGGGTCAATAGAACCTGCCTTTGGTTTTGAGATAGGAGACTGTAAATCGCCTTTGATTGACAGACTAAGGCTACTGCTGGTTTCACCATATCTTTCAGAATCTGATTGAAGAGCCACTTCAGTTACTTGGCAACTAAACTTTCTCATTTCACTACTGATCTCGCTCAACTGTTCCTCACCTTGCTGGTAGTTGGAATATTTTGGCCGCCTCCTACCGCCTGGGGAATTCGACTCTGCCTGTTGCTTACTTGTCTGTTTTCTTGATTTGATAAAATCAGATGGAGATGTGGGTGGCCGAGATCGCTTCTCCAACTCAAGTTTGTTCTGTTGCAATCGCGGGCTGACGGATCCTGAGCTCTTTGCTGAGTTTGTAGTGCTTTCTTTGGACAACTGCTGGTGCCTTGTTGAAGTTTGTGCAGGCTTTATAGGTCTACCACTGGTTTTTGTGTCAATGGAAATGATAGTATTGTCCCTGCGACTAGTTTTAGGGATCTGATCTTTAGCCGTCTTGCTGTTATCTGAAACTCTTCTGCTGTCACGTTGGATTCCTGAAGAAGTACCAATAGCAGGTTTTTCAACAAGATTTGCTGGTTTCATGATGACAATTGGGGAATCAAAGACCCTTGATGAAGATGAAACCCTGTTTGCAGATGAGATAATTTGATTGCCCTGTGGCTTTCCATGGTTTGACAATCTTGTATTAGGAGTGAAATTCGCATACATCTGCTCTTGGTCTTTCTGAGTAAAAAAGTGTGAATCTTGTCCTCCATTTCCAGTTTCGAAGCCCCTTTGCTTGCATTGCTTGAGTATCTGTTTAAGAGCTCTGAGATCCTTTCCAGATTCTGTAAACTCGAGATGCTTCAACCTTTTCTCAATCTCACTGTAAACAGAAGGAAAAGGGCTATGTGCCTTTGCTGGAGCTTTTCGAGAAGTTGACTTCTGAGAGTTCCAGGGCCCATCGAGCTGCCTCCACGGCTCTGGCTCAATTGGAAATCTCGAAATGGGCTTCATAACTACGGTATCGAGATTTTTCCAACGAGGCGATTTCGGTTCTTTCAATGAGCTTCTTGAGGGACTAGGCAATCGGATTGGCACGCGATGTTCAGTTGTCTTTAAAGACCTTGGGAAGGAATCAAAATCTTTGGGTGGACAAGTTGTAATTAAACCCAAACCTGAACCCATTTTACTATCACCAACTGAGGCAGAATCTGGTAAAGTATCCAAGCCCATCAGCTTTGCCACAACACTGGGTCGACTCTGTGCTCCTGATGTTTTCTGGAGATTCAGGGCATCATCACTAGAAGTGCCAATATCTCTGTTCGCATTTCTTGAAATGAAGCTGGATTTCGGGTCAGTGTTGAGACTACGAATTGAACTCTCTCTACTGTCCAACGAAAGTCTTGGTAGCTCATTAAGCTTGAGGTTTTTTTTTGCATTATCTCGTGAATCAAAGGAGAAACGATTTACTTCCCTTCCATCATAAGAGAACCGAGGAGCATCTTTTGAACTTGAAAGCGAAGACCCTTCTCTCAATTGGTATGACTTTGACCTTGAAAGCTCCCTAGGTTCATCAAAATACCAAGGTGCTTCTCGAAGCTTAGCAAGAGCTCTGACTGACTCCTTGAGATCAGCAGGCTTATTTTGCTTTGACTCGAGGCCCAGGCCCACACTGTAAGCACCATCATTTGTCTTGGACTGCTGCAGAGGTCTTGGAGAATGTGTATGCTTCACAACACGGTCTGTTGTCTCCTCTTTGGTTGTAGTTTTAGGCGATAACCCTCGAAGTTCTCTGTACATGGACTCCTTCACAACATCACGAAGATCAAGGCTTTGCCTCCCTAACTGTGATGCACTCGGGCTCATTGCTGGGTCTCTTGAAGGAGTTTCAGGAAAAATAATTCGGTCAAAGGACAAAGGGTCCTGTTGAGCTATTTTATTACAGTCAAGAGAAGAGAAAGAAGATGAACGAGATGAGGATGAGAAAGAGGCTCTAGATGATTCTGTTGAGGTTCTGTGTTTATCCTGTACACTCTTGTTTGAATTCCTTTCCTGCTACAACAATCACTGTAAATATTTTTTGGTATGAAATAAAATCACAAAAGAATTTAATAGACAAAATATATTTCTTGTTTTAATTAACGAAGAAATAATGTTAACATTTCCTTGCTTAATACTCCGGCTTATAGGGTATGTCTTGGGGAAGAAAAAGCATATCAGACATTTTCCAATCATTTTGCCATGTGTAATTGTTTGAGGATCATTCATAAAACATGGCACACATGCATAAATATTATCTACCCGCAAACACAACTAAAGGTTAGCTTTGCATTCTTGATGTGTATGAAGAAAACAAGCATACAACCTAAACTCGAGTAACTAAACATGACCAAAAAGATTAGATATTTGAACAAGGAAATGCTATCAATAAAACGAAAGAAATGGCAGGAGTGCTCACCATTACCGGCAGTCGGTGGTGTATGTTATTAGACTCCTTTTCAAGTGTTGCACTGTTGAATTGTGAAATACCTGCAGAAAGAAAGCAATATCACTGAATGTTTAGATACTACTTTGAGAAACATTCATAATTAGAGAAGTAAACCAACAACTTTCCAGATGCTTTTGACACAAATTTATTAATGGAGCGCATTTGGATCCTTTTTGGAGCATTAGTACAACATCAGTCCCATATAGTTTTTATATGTAACAAAAATAAAACAAATCTCTATTGAAATATATTGAATATCCATACCCTTGCCAAAAGGAAAGCAATTGAACAAGCAGAAAAAAAATTAGAGAGTTACCATGAGGGGAAAGCCTCTTGGGACTGTGGGCTGCAATGCGTCTACTGGATAGGACATGGTGGCGATCGAAAAGTTGAAAGACACCAGTCATGCATCCTATTTGCTTTTGCAAATCTGGGTTTTCATCCGTCAGCGAATGCAAAAGTTTAGCAGCCATTTTCACTCTTCCCTTCAATTGCTCAATCCACAATTCCAACAATCCCAATCACAATCATCCTTCCACGGAACGGATAAGCTTCAAATTCCACATCCCCATAGTCTGAATCAGGGAAGCAAAACAGAATACGGTATTAAAATTTGAGAACTCTGATGAACAAATCCAGAATAAGCGATTTTCTAGACCTTGCAAATTTCTCTTACACCTAAAAGCAAAATCCAATTTAGGGGATGCAAGGCAAGATACCAAACCCTACCACTAATCTATCTTCCTTCACCACAGACAATCTGAAATACCTCAAAAAATGATCAATGCCTTCATACTTATATAATTACATATCCAGATTCTCAAAATCAAGAAATCAACTGAATCAACCCCAACCCCTACAAGTATGTCCTAGAAAGACCAAAATTCCAGCAAAGTACAGGTAATATGTGTTAAAGCTTAAATCTTGATCAATGCCCACAAATAAATTTCCTTTTTGGAACAAAATCCACCAAATCCATTAACTTTCCTGTTGCAGCATAAATTCTCTTTTCAAGAGATTCTACAAAATCTCCTGTTTTCTGATTATATTTTTCTTTAACAGTCATCCAAAAATTAGAAGAACCCCAAAAACAGGAAATTAAGGTGTACCACAGTCAAGAAACAATAAAGCCCAAATAGTCATGTGCAGATAAGAACAAAATGGAAGCAAAGAAGAGCAGCATTTACCTTTCAAATTGTGGCTGAAGAACAAATACCAATGCAATAACGATAAAGATGTATTTGTGACGTTGGAGAGGAGAGAAGAGAGTTGGATTGGGGGGGGGAGCCGGGGAGGTTAATGAGGAGAGGTGTTTGTTAAGAAAAAATTGAATTAGTAGTAGACCAATCTGATGGAATTGCTGGGTTAGAGTTGTCAACAAATATTAAATTTGAGTTTGTACCAGAGTACTGATTTGTTTATTAAGTACTTTATTTATCATCCTAAAGGAAAAAATAATATATATATATATATATATATATATATAGATATATATATATATATATATAGATATATATATATAGAGAGAGAGAGAGAGAGAGAGAGAGGGGAATAAGTGGGTCAGTTATTGTAAAGGCCACTTCTCCATGTGGGAGTGGAGGGATGATTATATTGGGTGGGTCTAAAATTGTCTGCATAAGCATGTGACACTGTCAGGGCTGTGAGAGAGAGAGAGAGAGAGAGAATGGGGGTTATGTATGTACATGTACTGATATGGATCTGCTTGGAAAAGGTAAGAAACCATACCTCCACTCCACACCTGCAAAGTCCAACTCCCTTCTTCATCCATCGTCACTACAAAGTAAAACAAATCTGTTTCAAAGAAAATTGTTCTAAAATGAGTTTCTTATAATATTACTGCATTAATTTAAAAAAATTATTAACTCTAAGATTATAGGATTAGATGATTTTCCTAAATAATGGGAAATAGGGTAATAATAATTAGAGCTTAATGACAGACATTGACATTGTCATTGAGACAGTTATACCTGCATTTTAATAATTGGTTCATTGGGACATAGTCATATCGTTGAGGATGCCCAACATTTTTAAACCCAATAAAAGAAAATTGAGGTCAGTAATTAATAGTATTTGCCATAAGAGGTAAAAATATGTTTTTATATGAAGAAAATGGTCAAGATTAATAGGCTAGGGTTAAATGCATCATTGGTTACGATACTATGCCAAAATCCATTAACAGTCCATGTATAAAGTAAATACATACTACAGACCAGAGATTGCGAATTTTGAATTTTGCACGTCGATGGTCTCTGGATCCTAACTCTGTTACTTGAGATGTCATTAACTGAGCATGCGCTACTCACATGCTTTAAATTGAGGGCAAACTAATCTTTTTCATTTTCAAGAAAATGTTAGTTTGTTTAACATTCAAAATAAGGGATCATAGGTAATATTATTAAAATAAGGAGGGTATGTGAAAATTTTATTACCCTTCTTCTCGGAGAGGCTACACAACCCCATCTTCCCCGACAATGCCCTTTCCACCATGTTTTTCTCGGTAACCAACTACAATCCAAAATTGACTATTACTAAACCATTTTTAAGAAACCCAATTAACAAACTAAATTAAGGTCGTCGTACTTTAAGCCTGACATTGCCGCAAAAATGACGTCAAACATAATAATTTGTCAGAAACATATCTATATCTCGAACAAATGGCACAAACATATAAATTGGTCCATGTACTTTGGAAATGTCCAATAGTAGTTCATGTACAAAATAAATACATGCCAACTGATGAAAGTTTACAAATTTTGCACATAAATGAATGCATATAAATGAATTGACCAACCAAGGAAAGATGTCAAGCTGGACTAATTACAATAATAATTTATATGCATTCATTAGTTTTGCACAAACTTATTTATATCTCGAGTAAATGTATACATTTTTGTAAAGAAAAGAAGAAAGCACGGTTATGAGGCACATATTTTAGCTTTATATAGATCTTAAGCTTTTCTTCTAATAGATCACATCAGGTTGAAAACAAATGGTTCAATAAAATGATTAGGTGACTTTTCCATCATTATAAGGACAAATTTCAAGAATCGTCTTTCCACTTATGGCGTTTACAAGTTAAGTCCCTAACCCAAAAATTGATCACCCTTCATCCTTTGATTAGTAGTTTTAATTAATATTGAACCTTCCTTCTACTCCCTCCGTTTCGCAGAAAGAGCCTAGTTTAAAAGTCGTTTTTTAAGAAAATGACACTTTTAGTAGCTCATTAGTAATAAAATAACACTTTTATGCCTTAATTTTTAAATATAAACTCTTTAAATGAAATATTCCAAAATAAAATAATAGATTTTTTGTTCAAAACGGAAGAAGTATCATTCAATTAGGTTTTTCTTAAAATTTATTGTCCTATGAGTCATGACTAGTACATGTTCAACATTTCAAGAATATTTTTGTCTTTTTCTTGTAAACAAGCATGGACGGATCTAGAACTAGTATGAGTAGGCCTTAAGCCCACCTCAAACTTTTGCCAAAAAAAAATTATAAATCCTAAAATCACAAGCCACCCAATTATTTTAATATTGATTCTCTACGTTGATATTATCATTTTCGTAACTATTTTTTAATAGTCACCATTTGGTATTTATATATCCTTTTGATTTAGTTTATTTTCTTCTAGAATTATATTGGTTGTCTAGAAAAAATGATGATTTTTATGATGTTAAAAAAATTATACTCTCTCCGTTTTCAAATTATTGTTTATCTTTCCTTTTTTTCTTCCATTCTTAAATAATTATCTTCTTTCAAAACTTTTTCCTTTAAGAAAATATTTTTACCACTTTACTCTTACTTTTTCTACCTACTTTAATTATAATCGCATATTCAAGGGCATTAAAAAAAACCACACATTTCAATAATATTTATAATACAATTAATTTTTTTTCAAATGATATGTCGGATCAAAGTAGACAATATTTTGAAAACGGAGGAAATAATATTTATTTTTATATCTTTGTATTTTGTACGCATTAAAAAATTTAAATACATAGCCCAAGTGGTACATGGTACTAAAATTATGGATCCGCACGATTAAACCTGATCATTTAACGGATAAATAATGAACATAGGTACTTAATACAGCACCTATAAAATGCAATACAAATGGAATAACCGAAATCTGATTGCAAAAGTTGGTCAGAGGACAAAGTGTAATTAAATATTGGGTCAAAGGATTAAACTTAAAGATGAGTATAAGAATGGGGACTATTTTTGGAGTTTGTCAGCCGACTTGCACTAGTGGAGTATAAATCTGATAATACGGAGTAATAAAGCTGGTTGCAAAAAGTGGGTAAAAAGGGCAATTAGATTAGATGGTCCAAATCCTCCTTAATCCAGAAATAGGATCTTGATCATAATCTTATAATTTTTGGGTCATCAAGATTTGGACTGCCTAAAGTAGTGGCCAATGAAATTAGTACTCTCTATTCTTCTGATCAAAAAGTCTATCATATTATTTTTGAAATATTTTATTTTAAAAGTTTGTTTTAAAAAAATTATAAACATATTATTCGTATTTAAATATTTTTATAATTATGATTAAATTTAATAATATATTTACTAAATAATTATATTTTTTAAAATAAGAATTTTTTTTATGTGGTTGGAATTTTAGTTCAGCCTTCTAGAAAATTTATATATATATATTAAATTTTCATTTACCCGTAAAGAAAAGACAGATAGGGAACAGAAAACTTAGGTCTGACATCTGCATCAGAGTTATTCTTATTTATAAAATGATTATTTTTGAGCGGAACAAATCATAGGAGTAGTTTTCATTTGTTGTACCAGGAACAGTGCTCCCCACCGTTCTTTATTGACTTTGAAAACTAAATTAATCGTTTCAAACGAAGATTTGATGCGTGTGTTTTTTTTCTAACACTATAAAACACATAATTTTGAATAAAATAAAATAAAAAATATCCTCAATTTTTATTTAAAATACAACCAAGCTTATTTTAAATCGTCAAAACATGACACTTATTTTTAGATGAAAAGAGTAGCCACCATTAGACATTCACCAGTCATTAGAATGGATAAACGGGTCGGGCCGTCCCGGTTCAGTCCAAACCCATCGAAAATCGATTAACGACGTACCAATTCGAAACTGTGACGGGTCTCATAGAACTCAAACCCAGTCCTTGTGGGCTTTGGGACTATGGCCAAAAAATAACTACTCCCTCCGTCCCTTAATAATTGTCCTGATTGACCCGGCGCATAGTTTAAGAAAAAATAATTGACCTGATTATTTATATTAGTTTAATGTGTAGTTTCCTTTAAAGTTCAAGTGTATGTGGCTCATAATTAAAGTAGAGTGAAAAAGTAAGGGTAAAGTGGTAAAAGTGATGTTCTAAAAAGGTAAGTTTTAAACTGGACAATTATTTTGGGACGGACGAAAAAGGAAAGGAGGACGATAATTTAGGGACGGAGGGAGTATTATTTTATTAAAAAGAACACACAAATTAGCTAATAAAAGTTATATATCGTATCAAAACACGCATACTTACTAGTCTAACTTGTAAAAGTGCAACCAAAGCAAATATAAATAAAAATAATAAATTCAACAATTAAACAAAACAGAAATTATAAAAACTATAGTGTTACAGACCAACGAAAAAATACATGTGTTATTTGAAGGGTATTTTTTTAAAAAAAGTTATAACCAAATTGAAGCTCATTATACTGTCCCCAATTTTTTTATATGTGTTTTCTGATGATAAACAAAGTTTTTGGGTTCTACTTTACAAAACCATACTAACTAGCAACTGCTCATTTTTTTATTCGTCCGACACAATCTAGTATTTAAATTTTATTTCTTATCAAATTTATACTATTGAGGTTTTTTATTAGCTAATATCAGATAGAGATACCCAATTGAAGAAAATCACTAATCACAACCATACTAAACTAGATTGAAACTTGGAAGATCAACTTCAGTTCCTCTTTGAAAGTGTCACTTCCATCAATTTAGAATATGAGTTTCAACAAAAAAGAGAACAATGATTTGGAAATAGATCATATTGTATCATGAATTCATTCAACAAAAAGTGAAAAAAATAAAAAAAGTAGTCTGAATGAATGTCTGATATGATTTTTTTTTTTTTTTGCTTTTTAGGTTTTATGTTTTAGTTTTTATTTTTTTAATTACCTTTAACTTTGTCAATCTTATGATCGGGCCGTACTTTTCAATTTCGGTCCAACCACGACCCATGGGCCTGTCGGGCTCCAGTTTTTCCTAGGCCTTCTAATTTAAGGCTCAGACCCTTGAAAAGCCGGGTGACCGGGCTCAATTTTGACAGCTCTACTAGTCATGTCCAATTTGAAAGGGCATCCTTGTCTTTTCAACAAAATTAGAAAACGGATAAGTTGCTGGATAGATGACCAAATGAAGGAATTAATCGCAATAGCAATGTTTGTGACCAAAGATTGGTCTATAAATAGAAATGTTGGTTCAGGTCTTGGGAAGTAGCATCTAACCATTTGGTTGCATCACTTGTTTTTGAACAATTAAATCTATATATCTATATTATAAAAGAGTTAGCTAATTGATTATGGATATTCAGAAATTGAGATTAAATTATTTTTAAAAAATTAACAGTTGAAATTCACTCTCGCATTCACATGTGTGAATAATTATCCATTTTTTACTTCATATTTTTTCTTTCCCTATTATAAGTCACCCTCTACAATTAATATTATGAGTAGTCATCCAATTTTTCTTCTCCATATATTTTATATTCATATTACAAAGTCACACCCTACGATTAATTTTTTAAATCGCACTTTCTATTTAGACACTGTCATTTCAATTGACGAAATCAGATATATTGGCATCATGCCATATGCACAGGCATAAAGATCTAGTATCTATATTACAATATAGTTCATATTCACACATGTACAATTGACTAAAGCGAATTAAAGGTTGAGATTAAATTATCTTTAAAAAATTTAACGATTGTGATTCACTCTCACATTCACTTGTATGAGAGTAGTTACTCACTTTTAACTTACTATTACAAAATAACCCCCTACAATTAATATTATGAACAGTTGGTCAGTCATCTTTTTTTCTCCTGAACAATCAACCATTATAAAATATCACTTTTACGTTAATATATAATCTCACAATAGAGCTTAGTTGATTGACTAAGACTATCTGGCGGTGGGAATTGATTTCAGCCGCAAGATTATCAAACGGCCATGGGTTAGTTGCATATAACTCTTTACAAATAACCCTCCTCAATTATGAGTCGAGTTTAAAATCACAATTTTTATTTAGACATTATCGTTTCAATTGACGAAATCATATATACTGACACCGTGTCATAGGCACGGATACGAATATCTAGTATATTATAAAACAAATAAGTCATTGATTAAGGCTATTCAGATGTTGAGATTAGATTATCTTAAAAAATTTAACGGTTGAGATTCACCCTTACATTCACATGTGTGCGTAGTTATCCATTTTTAACTCCCTATTTTTCTTTCCCTATCACAAGTCACCCCCTACAAATCTACAATTAATATAATGAGCAGTCACCCATTTTTCTTCTCCTTATATTTTATCTTCATATTACAAAGTCACATCCTAGGATTAATATTATGAACAGTCACCACTTATAAAACATCAATCCATCAACTATCATTTGAAACAATGTGCCCCTCGACTGTAACATTTTTTTAAAAATCACACCTTCTATTTAGGCACTGTCAGTTCAATTGACAACTTCAGATATATTGGCAACGTGTCATAGGTACGAGCATGAAGATCTAGTATATATATATATATATATATATATATATTTGGTGAGGAGCACTATGGTTGTGTCACCTCACCACCTTTTGATAAATCTTCATTGTAAAGCATTCATAGGGAGGTTTTAAAAACTTTTGGTTTTCTAGCCATTAACTAATAATAATACATAATAATAATCAATCTGATAAGGGGTATTAGTATTAGTATATATAATTTTTTCTATTGTCAATAGTAGAAAATTTTATATTTAAAAACTTTTACAACTAACATTACTTCTAACCAATGTGAGATAAAACTCTTCAAGGTTGGACATTACTTCTAATGATTCACTTCTAACACCATACTTTAAGTAATTGAGTCTCTTAACCCGTTGGTTAAGGTGCTCATGATTTAAGCTAAAGGTTAAAAAAAAAAAAAAAAAAAACACACACACACCATACTTTAAGTCTTGGTATCGTATTAATTCAAAACTTGATTTGGATAAATAAATATATCATTTCAATGTTTTTGCCGAGTAGAATACATTTGCACAATTATTTTTGCCAACAAACAAATGACACGTAAAGAAATTCGTGCCTCAAATTACATAATTTCTTTCACTAAAAACACTAATTTTTTAACAAATATTATATTTTAAATCTTGTTATCTTATTCATTCAACACTCGATTTTGACAAATAAATATATCATTTCGATGCTCTCACCGAGTAGAACACATTTGCGCAATTACATTCGCCAACAAACAAATGATACGTAAAGAAATTCATGTCTCAAGTTGCACAATTTCTTTTACTAAAAACACTAATTTTTTAACAAGTATTATATTTTAAGTCTTGATCTTTTATTCATCCAAAACTTGATTTGGACAAATAAATATATCATTTCGATATTCTCACTGAGTAGAACACATTTGCGCAATTACCTTCGTCAACAAACAAATGACACGTAAAGAAATTCGTGCCTCAAGTTGCACAATTTATTTCACTACAAACATTAATTTTTCAACATTAGAAAAGATGTATTCTACATTGGTTAGAAATTGATGTTTATTTTAAAAATACTATTATTAAATACCAATAGAAGAGATGTATCATATATTGGTTGGAAAGTGATGTTGGTTTTCAAAGTCATTTGATAAAAGACTCCTACTATTATTACCAATAGAAGATATATATCTCACATTGATTAGAAAATGATATGAATTTTAAATTATTTTATATTATTACTAATAAAAGAAATGTATAACACATTGTTTAAAAAGAATATGTTAGATTTTAAAAAATTTAGACTAAAAACTTTCATTTTTACAAGAGATGTATATCACATTGGTTACAAAAGATTCTACTATTATTACCAATAGAAGAGATGTATCTCACATTGGTTAGAAGTTGATGTTTGTTTTAAAAATTCTATTATTAATTACCAATTAAAGAGATGTATCATACATTGGTTAGAAAATTGTGTTGGTTTTCAAAGTCTTTTGATTAAAGACGTCTAGCATTATTACTAATAGAAGATGTATATCTCACATTGGTTAAAAAATGATGTTGATTTTTAATTATTTTATATTATATAAAAAAATTACTAGTATTAGCAATAGAAGATATATATATATATATATATATATATATATATATATATATATATATATATATATATCACACATTTGTTATAAATTAATGTTGGTTTTAAATTACCATTATTACAAATAAAAGAGATAAATTTTACATTGGTTAAAAAGTGATGTTGATTTAAAACGTTTTTAAATAAAAAGATTTCTACTTTTATCATCAATAAAAAAGAAGAGAAAAGATGTATCTCATTATATAGAAAGAGATGTTGGTTTTAGATTTTTTTAGATAAAAAACTTCTGCTACCATTACCAAATGATAAGATATATTCTACATTGGTTAGAGAGTGATGTATATATTAAAAGTCTTTTTATAAAAGACTTAATACCAATAGAAGAAAAAAATATGTATTTCACATTGGTTTGGAAAGTGATATTGGTTGAAAATATTTTTAGATAATGTATCTCGCATTGGTTACAAAAAGATCCACATTATTTAGAAACATATATTGGTTAATTATAAAATTCATAGATAAAAGAATTTTTATGTTATTATCAATATAAGAGATGTATCGCACATTGTTTACAAAGAGATGCTGGATTCAAAACTTTTTAGATAAAATACTACTACTATTATGAGTTTTATATTATAACCAATAGAAGAAATGTATCCCACATTATTTAGAAAGAGATGTTGATTTTAAAAGTTTTTATATAAAAGACTATTATTATTGCTATAGAAGAATATATCTCACATTTGTTAAAAATTAATGTTGATTTTAAAAATACTATTATTACCAATAGAAAAGATGTATACCACATGGTTAAAAAGAGATATTTGTTTTTAAAGTCTTTAGATAAAAGTCTTAAATTTTTATTACCAATAGAAATGGAAAAGAAGTATCTCACATTGTTAGAATATGAATAATGATTTTAAAAGTCTCAAAATAAATATTTTAATACCATAAAGTCCAAGATCTAAGGTGTCTACTAACGCAAATATGTTAAAAAGCTTTCATTTGGACGTAAACTTTTAATTACTAATAGAAGAAATATCCTACATTGGTTAAAAATGATGTTGGTTTTAAAAGTTTTTAGATAAAAGACTTTTATTTTTATCATCAATATAATAGAAGATATGCATTCCACATTATTTATGAAAAAATGTTGGTTATAAAAATTTTAAGATAAAAAACTTCTACTATTATTACAAAATGAAGATATGTATTCCACATTGGTTCGAGAGTGATGCTGATTTTAAAAGTTTATAATTATTAACAATAGAAGAGAAGTATTTCACATTTGTTAGAAAAGTGATATTGGTTTAAAAAGTTTTTAGATGATGTATCTCACATTGGTTGCAAAGAAATGTCTCATATTGGTTACAAAGAAATGTATCTCACATTATTTAGAAATGAGTATTAGTTATAAAAGTTACTCCCTCCGTCCCTAAATTATCGTCCTCCTTTCCTTTTTCGTCCGTCCCAAAATAATTGTCCACTTTGAAACTTACCTTTTTAGAACATCACTTTTACCACTTTACCCTTACTTTTTCACCTTACTTTAATTATGGGCCACATACACATGGGCTTTAAAGGAAACTACACATTAAACCAATATAAATAATCAAGTCAATTGTTTTTTCTTAATCTGTGCGCCGGGTCAAGCAGGACAATAAATTAGGGACGGAGGGAGTATTAGATAAAGGTATTTTTATGCTATTACCAATAAAAAATATGTATTCATATTGTTTATAAATAGATGTTTGTTAAAAAGTCTTTTATCTACTACTATTATTACTAATAGAAAATATGTATACCACATGATTAGAATGTGGTGTTGGTTTTAAAAGTCTTTAGATAAAATATTTAAACGTTTATTACCAATAAAAATAGAAAATAAGTATCCCACATTGTTTAAAAATAAATTATGATTTTAAAAGTTTTTAATAAAATGACTTCTAATATTATTATCAAATTAGATGTTAATTTTAAAAGTCTTTAAATCAAATATTTTTACTATTATTACTAATACAAAATATGTATATCACGTTAGTTAGAAACTTATGTTAATTTTAAAAGTATTTAGATAAAAAAATCGTTTAATATTAGTAACAATAGAAAAATATATATTATATCCATGGAAGAGATTAACAATCTAATTATAATGTCCAAAATTTATATTATTATTACAAAAATTATATATCCTATATTGTGGCCGTGCGGAGCACATGCTAAATAACTAGTATATGTAATTTTTGAACAATAATACATATTTTTCAAACACCGGTATGTATAAATTATATTCCTTCCATTTTGGGCAAAGAGTCACAGTTTAAAAGTCAATTTTTTAAGAGAATGATATTTTTAATAGCTTATTAGTAATAAAATGACACTTTCACAGTTTCATGTCTTAATTTTAAATGTAGACTCTTTAAGTGAAATATCAAAATATATAATAGGGGAAATTTCAAGTGGGTACAATTTTGAAAACATGTTTTCATCTAGAACCATCAATTTTTTGGACATTTCATGTAACTACAAATTGTTTGCCAAATGACAAAAATGTCATTAATGAAAACTCTGATGCCAAAAAATCAACCTGATGCCAGGCATCAGAAATTAACCTGATGCCAAAATCAATCTGATGTCAGGCATCAGAAATCAACGACGCTGCATATCATAAATCAACTCGATGCGCATCGAAATCAACGATGTCAAAATCAATTCGATGTCGCATCGAAATCAACCTGATGCCAAAATCAATCGATGCCAGGCATCAGAAATCAACCTGATGCAAAAATCAACCTGATGCCTAGCATCATAAATCAACCTGATGTCAAAAATTAACCTGATGTCAGGCATCAGAAATCAACCTGATGCCAGACATCAGAAATACAATTTCAACATTGTCAAAATTCGAGTATCTGAACTCAAGAAAAGGAACATAAAGCCATGTCAATCAACTATCATTACGAGCCTTTGAATTCTCTATTTTCCTCATTTATTTCACTTGTAGCTTCACTGAATTTCCTATTAAATTCTTCGTCCTTCACGCTTTGAAATTATTATATGGAGACTAAATTACACTCAAGAAGATCTCCGAAATCAAATTACATGCTCGTTCGATCCGGTGACTTGACAATCGTAGGAGATTGAGGAGTTTTTTGACAGTCACGATCGATCTCGAGACCACCGACGCGGTCCAACAGATACGCGGAACCGAGAGAGCAAACGCCGACTCGCCGAGCTGCTCGACGAAACCCTAGCTCGAGAATTGCGAATTCTAACCGCTTCATTTCGAAATTCAAGTCTCGAACAAGTAATGTGTTTAATTTTGCGTTTTTCCATTGATGAATCCGTGAAATGAGAAGGGAAAATTGGGACGAAGATTTGGAAGGTTCTAGGTTTTTGAGACGAAGAAGCTAGTTGAGCGATTGAGTGCCGTAGAAATCAGAGTGAGCCGGTCACTTGGCGGAAATGAAGTCGCCAAACTTTGGTCTCGTGACTCGTGAGTTCATCGATCTTGGTAATGAATTGAAGACGGAATGGTGTTAATTGGGGAAGATGATCAAGATGATAATTGGGGGTAATGATGTATTTTTATCCCAAAAATGTACCTAAAAGATATGTTAAAAAAATGACTGGATTGATTTGAAAAAATGTTTCAGAAAATGTACCGACTTGTAATTATTCCTATATAATAATAGACTATGTACTCGAAACGAAGAGAGTAATTGTTTATCCAAAATTTCTCGGCCATTGGATCACAATTGATACAAACAAGTGATTACGTGTTCTTTCCCAAGTTTGTAGAAACTGAATCAGACAAATTTAGGGGAGCTGAGGGGTAATATTTGTGTGTGAAAATAACACGATTCAATTTTTAATTTTTAGTTTGTGATTGATTTATTTTTTTTAAAAGTTTGTAATGATTAAAACCAAAAGGTAAAAAAGAAATAGAGAAAAAAAAAAGAATAAAAGTTACCGACCAGGGTTAAAACTAATCATGTATATTAAGGGTGTAATTATGATTTATGAAATAAGAAAAAAATTATAGATTGACCAAAAAGGATCAAAGACAAGAAAACAAAATAAAAGGTAGTAAGTGTATGGAGACCAGAAAATTGCTATACAATTTTCAACGCTATAAAGTTGATTCTATTTTTGAACTTATTTAGTGCCCTGCCATTAGCCAAGAAGAAGCTGCCAAATTTGTATAAACTACTCATAAAGTATGCATAATTAAATGTATAAAAATGAAATAATAATTTACTCTTAAGTCTAGGCTATTTCACAAACAGAGTAAGCTTGCCTTCGGCTCAAACTCGACTTGTATTAGTTCATGATTGTGTGTGCTTTCAGAAACCAAAGCTTGAGTCGGCTTGCGTGGATTCGGCGGCTCGGCTGATCGGCTCCATTTACTCTTTGAAAAATTCATTTTAGATGGAGTATTTGGGTTAAATACACCGTTAGTCCCTATACTATGCAAAAATCTACTAGTAATCCCTGTACAAAGACAATGTACACCACAGACCAAAATTGTAAATTTTGCACATCGTAGCACTTGACCCTTACTCAGTTAACTGAAGTACCGTTAAGTGAGCATGTGCTTATCACATGCTCAATTTGCGGTAAACGAAAATAATACTCCGTCCCTAAATTACAAAATAATTGTCCACTTTGAAACTTACCTTTTTAGAACATCACTTTTACCACTTTACCCTTACTTTTTCACTCTACTTTAATTATGGGCCACATATACATGGACATTAAAGGAAACTACACATTAAACCAATATAAATAATCAAGTCAATTACTTTTTCTTAAACTGTGCGCCGGGTCAAGCAGGACGATTATTTAGGGACGGAGGGAGTAATTAATTTGTCTTTTAACTTTCAAATGACGGAAAGAGTTATAAATGTTCAAACTTTAGGGTGGTTATTGAAATTTTTTTTTTCATTTTTGATTCAGTCATCTTCTCCAATCATCGTTAATGTTCAGGTGCAATATTTTTATATTAAAAAACCTTACATTAACTATTTCTCACAAAAGACGACTCCCAGCACCCATTCAAACCCCAAAACCACCACCACTGACATCATCGCCACCACCAATTTTAAGCTAACACAATTCTCATCTGATTTAACTCCATACAAAATTCGTCATTTTCAAACTATGTTTCATTTAGCAAACAAAGACGAATTAAGCCAAGTGTTTCAACCATTCATAAACTTCAAACAGTCGGTAATTTTTCGCAATTAGGTGGATATAGGATATTAAATTTGATGACTTGAGGAAAAGAAGCAAAGATATCAAATGTGTAGGATTATTATAATGCCCAAGACAATTCTATATAGCAGATTTACACAACTATATATACAGGATACAAGGACTTTGGTCCAATGAATATAAGAATACAAATAGCTAAGTCTTGACTGAAGAGAGACTGTTGAGAGCTTGGTGTAGACTTTTCGGGAATCATGATGTTGACTGAGAATTATGTTTATCACCCTCCCTCAAGCTAGACGGAGGAGACCAAAGGCGTAGCTTGGAGCAAAAATGGTTGAACCGTACATTACCAAGACCTTTAATGAATACATTGGTAAGCTGATCATTAGTGGAGACATAAGCCAACCTAAGGTAGTTTCGTTGAACGAGCTCTCGAACAAAGTGATAGTCAATCTCGATGTGTCGTGTTCGAGCATGGAAAACCGGATTCCGAGCCATTTGAAGGGCATAGAGATTGTCACAAAACAGGGATGGAGGTTGATGAAGTGGAATGTTTAGTTCGCGGAATAGATAGGCGAACCAGCAAACTTCTGCTGCTGTGGTGGCAAGGGCTCAATATTCCGCTTCACTACTGGAGCAAGAAACAGTGGTTTGTTTCTTTGCTGACCATGAGACTAGATTGGAACCAATGAAGATGCATGAGCCAGTGGTTGATCGGCGATCATCCGGGTCCCCAGCCCAGTCTGCATCAGAGTATGCCCAAATAGAAAGATCCTGTGATTTTGAAAGATTAATCCTTTGGTAAAGGAGCCTTTGACATAGTGGAGAATCCGTTTTGCTGCTTGAAGATGGGTGGACCGAGGTTGATGCATAAACTAACAAATCTGGTTGACAGCAAAGGCGATATCGGGACAAGTCAATGTTAGATATTGGAGGCCACCGACCATGCTCCGGTATAGAGTGGGTTCTGGAAAAGGATCACCCGAGTGGAGAGACAGACGAGTGTGTGGAGCTATGGAGAGGCACATGGTTTACAATCCTGCATATTGAATCGAGTAAGGAGATCCAAAGCATAGCGAGACAGTCGGAGATGCAAGTGAGTGTCGGTTCGAGTTGTTTCAATACCTAGGAAAAAACCCAGGTCACCAAGCTGACGGCTATCGAAGGTAGCACATAACTGATCAATGAATGTTGAGACACTTGATGGATATGAGCCAGTGACGATTAAATCGTCCACATATACTAGAATGACCAAAGTGGAGGAACTGGTGTGGCGGATAAATAAGGAGCCATCTGTGCGACTGTTGAAGAAACCATGTTGAGTTAAGAACTCAGAGAGGCGATGGAACCAGGCCCTAGGATATTGCTTTAAGCCGTACAAGGCTCGATGTAATTTACATACATGTGTGGGTTTATTAGGATCAACAAAACCGGGGGCTTGGGCCATGTAAACTTCTTCAGACAAAAAACCGTTTAAGAAGGCATTTCGAACATCAAGCTGTTTGATTGGCCAGTCTCGGGAGTGAACAATGGAGAGGACTGTACGAATAGTTGCAGAGTTTACCACAGGACTAAATGTTTCATCATAATCGAGGCCTTCTTGTTGATTGAAGCCTGATCACGCCAAATTATGGTGTGACTATATTTGGAAATCCACGTGGGAGAGCAGAAATGGTGTTTGGCTATTATGGAAACTTAGGTTTGGATATCTAGTTTGTTCGTTATCGAATACGCTGGTTCTTATGGCTTCCAGAATCTGTAACCTGAACTACAAGAAAGAACACCGTTAGGGGAGCTGGGAGGTTATCCCAGCTAAAGCCCTTCGGCGCGAGAGTCAGTAGCGGAATAATAAAGATAAACACAGGCGTTCCCTGAGATCACCGTGAATGCTTAAATGTGGAATAAGGGTTTTTAATGAATAGTGCACTTACCTTGTGAAGGTAACCAAGCTCCTTATTTATAGTCCCTTCCTGGCTTGGCTTGCAAGCCAAAGCTGGATACCACAATTGGGGTTCAACCCTATTGGTCCGCTGAGTTGGCCGGTTCTCATTGGCCCGTGCCCTTGTCAGACGTGTTCAGTGTATCAGAAAAGAAGTCAGCGGTAAATGGTATGACTTGCACAGAGCACGTTGACATATTCCCAATCAGGTGAAGCCATCTGGCGTATCTCGTACCATGATGACGTCTTCTCGTTCGGGCTGGACTGATCGTGGACCAACCATTGGGTTTCATGGTCGCTTGGTCGGCTATACTCAAGCTCTTGTATATTTTTATGGTCGGCCTTGATCACGGTCGGACTGGTCTTAGCCGGCCTGGTGATGCTCGATTTGCTCGGACAAGAGGTTATCCTCGGTCCAATTCAGGTCGTTCTGGCTGCCACGTGTCGTCCACGTGGGAGGCGCCAAGTTGGGTTCCTTCAAAGCCCTTGGCAACGAATCGAGCTTTGTGACGGTCGATAGAACCATCCGCTTTTCGTTTAAGACGATAGACCTAGCGGCATCCAACGATGTTCATGGAAAGAGATTGAGGGACAAGTGTCCATAGGTGACTTTTCTGTAATGCAGAAAACTCTTCTTCCATAGCAGTTTGCCATTGATCAAGTTGTGATGCTTGTTTGTAAGTAGAGGGTTCAAAGTCTGGAGACTTGGACACGACCGTAGAGTGAGCACTTGGCAGTGGATGGCGAGGAGAGCCGTAGACTAACTAGTTAAGGCTTTTGTACTTTAGAGGCGGTGTAGAATCAGGAGAGAGGATTTCAGGGTTCACAAAGGGTATTGGTGTGACTAGGGTGCGAGTGGGCCAATCTGATACCATGTAGGATTATTATAATGCCCAAGACAATTCTATATAACAGATTTACACAACTATATATACAGGATACAAGGACTTTGGTCCAATGAATATAAGAATACGAATAGCTAAGTCTTGACTGAAGAGAGACTGTTGAGAGTTTGGTGTAGACTCTTCGGGAATCACGATGTTGACCGAGAATTATGTTTATCAAAATGGAGGGGATATTCAATAAAAGTAGATCCCAAGTAAAATAAGAGCTCGAACATCAAGATTTTGAGATCTGATGTGCTATCCACTGCAGCCATCGTCACGTTTGGAAGGATAGTGATTTGACAAGGAATTTATAAAAACAGGGGAACATAGTACTCTCATTTGATTTGGTTTCAGAAGAGGAAGTAGTGGTGGAGGGAGATTCGACTGAAAAAGGTCAAACATGGAAGATGTGGGAGGTTGGAATTTAGAGAAGGTGGGTTTGACTTTTGATTGGAGGGGGATATGGGATTTGGTTGATACTCAAATTTGAGTTTGACGGCATTTGTTGTTGTGATGAGTCCACAAATTCTTTGGATTCAACGTGAATTGATCGTTTTCAAGGCCTCTAACTTGTCTAAGAAAATGAATTAGTGGAGGTGTTGTGCAACAGAATTGATTTTAGTGCTTTGCCAGTCGAAGAAGACATGCTAATGAACCAAAAATGAAAAATGTTCAGTAACCACCCTAAATTTTGAACATTTATATCTTTTTCCCTCATTTGAAAGTTATAGACAAATTAATCATTATTTTTCAGTTTTATCCTTACAAATTGAGCATGTGATAAGCATATGCTCACTTAACGACACTTCAGCTAACAAAGTTAGGGCCAAAGACTACCGATGTGTAAAATTTACGTGCATTGTCTTTGTACAGGGACTACTAATAAACTTTTGCATAGTATCTAATATTGTTGGAGTAGAAATTGACCCCAAACAAAGTTACGACATTCGTCCTAAAATAAATGTTTTTTTAGCAATAAAAAAATTATCCCAAAATAATTATTGTTATAGGATTTCAAAAAATATGTGTTCATATTTTATCGAAACTATTCTCATTTACTTCGCTCAAATTAAATGCTATCATGAGGGTTGTTGATATGAAAGAAGAAAAATACTAGTGCAATTTAGCTATAATAAATTATCTTGAATAAATGTAGATCAGTTTTTTTATAATATTTGTTAATCAGTATATACATTGCTAAAACGATATTTATTTTGAAAATGAAGATAATATTGCTTAATTATATTATCTTTTTTAGCCCGCCGTCAGCATTTACTACTGGCTTGTTTGGTAATCAGACAAGGATAAGCAGTATTATTAATCTCAGTACTATTCGTGCCCTCGCTATTAATCCTCACTTGTATATCGGGGTCGGGGGGGTAGTTTTGAGATTATAAATATTAATCCCAATTTTTTTTAGTGATGGCGCTAATAATACCACCCTCCCCGTTGGTATTAATAGTGAGGGGAATAATGACTTTATCCGGAAAACTCGTGTTATTAGTCCCGACCACTTATTGCGTACTAAACATCAGGTAACTTGGCTTATTAATCCTATCTGACTTTAATCCTGACCACCACACGGCACCTACGATTATTGTTATTTTAGAGCATTCATAGTCCTATGTTATTGTCTGGTTGGCAAAACTATGTGAGGAGCTCTTTTTCAATGGACATAATTTGAAAAAGCTCTTTTGTAAAGAGCAGGTCGGTGGGCTAATTGCAATTATCCTTTTCTAATTTTGATAATTCTGGGACTGGGACCCATAAATTGTTGAGAGGTTTTGATAGTTTGAAGGGGATGGTGATTGGTCGCTACAAAAAAGCTGGATAAAAAAACCTCCATTGATGTGTCATGTGGATGCTCTCACCATGTCATTATATGCTTCAACTATTTAGGTCAATAATTTGCTATAATTAATCTTATTATCTTCTTAAATTATTGTCTTGGTTTGAATTTTTATGTCAAATTGAGTGTTTTTTAAATAAAAATTTAACAAATTTTAAGTACTACGAATGACGTGATTTTACTATTTGAAAAAATAATATATATATATATATATATATATATATATATATATATATATATATATATATATATATATATATATGAAAGTCAGTTTTTATTAAAAACACTACATTTTAAAAAGTCAAGCTAGGGCCATAATTTAGAATCGAATGAAGTTTCTTAATTATAAGACTTTTATAGACTAGGTCTTTGGTGGAGTACGGGTGAGTAACATTGCTAGTTTTATAATTTTCTTACTACTAAGGTTTGAAAAAAAAAATTGTTTAAAAAAAAAGACAACTTACGTAAATTTATATTTCTTCAAAGCTTAATTATAAGAAAAATATTGTAATATTAGTCGTAAGGATAACATTTTCCTTATAAAAGACTAAAATGTGCCACATGTGTCTATTTAGAACACGTGTTAGTTAGACAACTAAAACACAACTTATAGGTTGATTGATTATTTACTACCTCGGTTTTAAAATAAGTTTTCCTTATTAACATGACCAATATTTAGATAGATACTTTATTTATAATAATATTATAACCATTAAAAAAAACACACACAAAATAGAAATTACGTGTTTGATAATTTTGAAAAAATATATGTTAATTTAAAAAAATTAAAAAAAATTAATTGGATATCAAAAGTGAAAAGAGAACTTACACATTTTGTAAAGGAATAAGGGTCTGTTTGATTTTGCTTATTGAATATTCTTGACTTATTACTTATGACTGATGACTTATTACTTAATTATTACTTATGATTGATAACTTATCAATTATGACTCATAACTGGTGTTATTTGATTTAAATTTTTGAAAGTGTCGATTAACTTTCATAAATTAGTGTGCGTGTGTGTGTGTTTAAGTAGTAAGTTAAAAAAAAGTATTAAAATTAAATATAAATAATAAAATAGCATCATCACAAAATGTGATTTACATTATTAGTATTAGTATTAGGGGGAGCTATTTCCACTACATTTTTTTCTTATCAATTACATCATGAGTTATTGTATTAAATAATTGCATCTTTGGACATAACTGCCCTTTTTATACTTGTTATTTGAAGTAAAGTACTCCTATATATGTGTTATTTTTAAATAAATTTTTAATTCTCAACAAATAAGATAGTTGTTCTTTTTCTATTTTTATTTTTTTCCAAAATACTTTTTAAGTCTTAACAAACAAGGTAAATTTTTTTTTTGTAATAAATATGTTTAATCAATTTTGTTTATGATTCGTCTCCCATACTCCATTATCGTAAAAATAATATTATCAAGATATTTGTCTATCAAAACTATAGAGAATATTAATTGCATATTTATCATCAAAATAAATAATTTACTTTAATTTAAAAAGTATTACTCTAAAAATTTAATACAATAATAGCAATATGCTAAGTATTATATTGAATATTGGTTTCACTCAACTCAATAATTAAACTGTCAAATCATTTTTATTGGTAGATCTGAGAACCTCGTTTCAAACCTCACCTCGCGTGAAAGCGAATGGTTTCAAAACTTAAGTGCGTTAAATACGCTTGGCGTCGTTATGGACTCTAAAAATAAATGTACAAAGTCATCATCTCTATTTTAAGAATTAACAAAGAAAAAACCAAAAAATATATAAAAAATGTGGGTTCGGGGGCTACGTTACGAGTTGGTGTCAGAACCCCGTTTCGTGACCCCCCGCGTGAGAAGCGGGTTGCTTGGAAACATCGAAGCACGTGAAATTCACTTGGTCTCGTCGTGGACTCTAAATATGTGTGTACAGAGTTGTCACCTCTATTTTAAGGTTAAACAGAGAAAAACCAATTATTCCAGAAAATGTGTAGGTTAGGAGGCTAGCTTACGAGTTGTGAAGGAGTTAAGCACCCAACTCGCTCTTTCGATCTCATTTTAGGGTTTAAATAAATTAACATGTTTTTAGATATAATCCATAAAGTATATTTTGCATATATATATATATATATATATATATTGAAAATAACATTACTTTGTGTGTGTGTGTGTGTGTGTGTGTGTGTGTATATATATATATATATATATATCATGCATAATTACTTTATTTACATTTTTATCTAGTATTTACATTTTTTATTTAATTATAATATTATTTACATTGCATGCATAATATTAATATTCTACATTTATATTAACGAGATAAGACAATAAATTGATACTTACCTCTAGTAGCGTGAATGTCTGACCCGGTATATACGCTTAGGTTTTATCCCACTAGGCGCTCGAAGATTTTAAGTGTGTTTCCCCTATCCTTCAGAGAAAAGAAGTATTTTTTATGTGTTTATGTGTATGTGTGTGTATGGGTATGTGTATGTGATCGGCTTGTCGGGGGCAAAGACTGTTGGAGATATGATAATCTTGGTTACTTGTTGGGTAGACCAAAAGAGAATGGAGGTGTGTTGTGTGTACGCAAGTGGATGACGTTCAAAACGTTCATGTTTTGATTAATGTCGTATTGTGTATCGAATCCATCGTTGAAAGTATTGAAAAGAGGCGTTTTATTGTTTTTCTTTGTAAAACCTTAGCTCGAGGGCTTAATGGTTTTTGGACATAATTACTCTGATGCCTAAGTTCAACACTAGTGCGGTGTATGCGGACACAATTTGAATCCTTAGGCTCCGTTTGTTTCATGGAAAATGATTTCCAAAAACGTTTTCATCATTTTCCGGTGTTTGGTAACATTAGGAAAATGCAGTCAACGTAAAAGGTTTTTCGAGTCAACGTAAAAGGTTTTCCGAGTCAACCGAAAATGAAAGCTTCTTTTCCGGAAAATGACTTACGGATTCATTTTCCGTAAGTCATTTTCCAAATGTTCGGGCACCCTCCGCCCCCTTTCACAATTGCACATATTTACTTACACACACAATATTTCTCTCAACAAATAAATTGTTTAGAAATATAAATAAAGTTTGTGCATACTATTTATAAATTATAATTTTAATAAATGCTTACTACGTTCTAAAATTAGTGTCACCTATATTATTTAGGGACACCCTAACCATTGTCAATTTTCTATTTTAAAACATTTTTTCATATCAATTATCAAAAAAATTATTTGTAATTGTGAGATTGAAAAAAGATAGACATTGATTTGACACCACTAATGATAAATTAAGGTTCACTAAAGAAAAATTACTTAAAGTTCAACACTATTTTATATTCAATATGTGCATTAATATTAGAATATTTTTTTGTATTTATTCATATATAGTTTTTCGTAACATTTTCTAGGGACATCCTACATATTGTCAATTTTCTATTTTAAAATGTTTTTTTTTCATATCAATTATCAAAAAAATTATTTGTAATTGTGAGATTAAAAAAAGATAGACCTTATTAAAAAAAGATGGTCCTTATTGATTTTGTAGGGACATCCTAAACATTGTTTATTTTTTATTTTTATTTTTGTATTTATTCATATATTGTTTTCCGTGACATTTTCCGTGTGTTTTCCAAACACCCGTAAATGTTTTCTGACATATTTTCAAAAGATTTACCAAACACTTGAAAATGAAATCTTTTGATTTTCCGAAAATCATTTTCCAGAAAATCATTTTCTGGAAATGATTTTCTGTGAAACAAACGGAGCCTTAGTGTGTGATTCAAGAGAGCAGTTACGGCAACCGCAATTAATGTGATAATTACGGTAATTAATTGTCGTAATTACTCAAGGTTAATGCACATAAAGTATCCTTCTTTGTGGTATTGGCTGTGATTGGGAAATTAAATTCACACACATATATTCTCTCCATAAATATATATATATATATATTGACCAACTGATGACGAATGAAAAAGAGACATATATAGATATTCCCCTCCTTCTCTGCAACAGAGAATCTATGGATTGACAAGTACCCAAGGAATCTATTAGTATGATCTCTCATCTTCATATTTCTCCGGCGACTAAAGCGTGAAGACTAGAAGAGTAGTGCAAAAGTTCTAGTCTTGAAGGTGTTTTATCCTGGAAGGTTGACAGCCGACTCGACTGTTGCACGAGTAAGTACGAGGGCTAATCTCCTTCAAGGCAAGTTCAAGTTTCTCGGACGATTCACCACAACCGATAAGTTTTTCCTTTCCTATTTTTTGTTTTAGTTCAATGTTTATTTTTAACACTTTTATATTTGCATTGTTCCTGTTACGGGTTTGGTCTTGCCTTTGAATTTGGTTGTCTATCACTTTATTCTGGTAACTTAATCTTCTGGTTTTATCTTCCACATCATTTCTTTTTCTTTCTTTTAAATATTTTATTCATTTGTTTAACATGGTTTGACTATATTTTTATAATACATATTCATGTACATGTTAATTCTGTTCATATACTTACTGATCTAAATTCCAAATTTATATCAGTTTGAGTGCCAAATTTGTTTTGATACTATTCATACATTCCGTTTTTAACAAAGACTGGATCTTCGGATGGCTAGCTGCGGGGTGCTTAGCGATGAGGCTTTCTTTTTCTTCTTTGGATTCTTTGGCAGAAGAGGCTTCGGGAAGGTGTGTTGTGAGTATGTGTGAATATGGAGTGTTGTGGTGTGAAATGTGTGTATGTGATGGGTATGTTGTGTGAAATGTGGGTGTCGAGAATGAGAGCCTGAAGCCTCTATTTATAGGAGAAGAACGGTCGATTAAACGATAGCGTTCTCTCACAATCAATACATGGCATGCCAGGTGAAAGCCTGGGAACGAAACAGCGCAGAACGCACGAGGCGGCTGAAGGAAACGATAACTTTTAAGCTGGGAGAGGAGAGAAAAGAGCATGGAGCGACTCCCATGCATGGGGAGCGGCACCCTACATGGAGGAGTGGCTCCATGTGATGTTTTGATGGCCAAATGTAATGTTTCAGTTAGGCCCTTGTTATGTTTTGTAATGTTTCATTTAACTCCTGTAAAGTCCAGATACATGTTACCTTAACGGAAAGTAACGTTTTGTTTGTCCAATTGTTTTATAAAATGTATGTTGTAATTGTTGTAGGACATTATATCGTAGGGGTATGAAATTGGGGTGTCTACAGAGCCCCTCAACAATAGAGTTTGCAAGTGAATGTGAATTCACATGTAGATGAACGTCGTTGATAAGATATAAACTCCTGGTTTCGGGACAAACATGGCATAAGGAAACATTTTGAGTAAACACGATGATGGAATGTCTATGTTCCTAAGAGTGAACCTAGTAAACACGATGATGAAATGTCTATGTTCTTAGGAGTAGACCTAGTAAACATGATGATGGAATGTCTATGTTCCTAGGAGTGGACCTAGTAAACACGATGATGGCATGTCTATGTTCCTAGGAGTGAACCTAGTAAACACGATGATGGAATGTCTATGTTCCTAAGAGTGGACCTAGTAAACACGATGATGGAATGTCTATGTTCCTAGGAGTGGACCTAGTAAACACGATGTTGGAAGTCTATGTTCCTAGGAGTGGACCAAGCAAACATGATGTTGGAATCTTTTGTGATGTCTATGTTCCTAGGAGTGGACCTAGTAAACACGATGTTGGAATCTCTATATTCCTAGGAGTGGACCAAGTAAACATGATACTCGAAACGTTTATGTGATGTCTATATTCCTAGGAGTGGACCTAGTAAACATGATGTTGGAATCTTTTGTGATGGTCGGACCTACCGGAATAGGCTGCCTATCTATCCTTTTCAGGAATCAGACTGAGTCATAGTTCGGCTATGGTCTATATTCCTAGGAATTTAACCAAGTAAACACCATGTTGGAATGTTCTATGATGGTCGGGCCTACTAGGATAAGTTGTCTACGTATCTTTTTCAGGAATCAGACCAATCGAAACTCGTTTGTGGTCTATGTTCCTAGGAATTTAACCTCGTAAACACGATGATAAAAGTCTTATGCAATTTTAAGGATACGCAGCAGCTTTATCGTCGGTGGTGTTCTGATATATGTGTGCCATCTTCGGCGAGATTTTCTGTTGTGCCAACTTTGTCAATATATGTTGTTGTGCCATCGTTGGCATGTTTGATATATGTGTGCCATCTTCGGTGAGATTTTCTGTTGTGCCATCGTCAATGTGTTTGATATATGTGTGTCATCTTCGGCGAGATTTTTTGTTGTGCCATCGTCGCCGTGTTTGATATATTTGTGTCATCTTTAGCGAGATTTTCTGTTGTGCCATCTTCGGCAATATATGTTGTTGTGCCATCTTCGGCAATATATGTTGATGTGCCATCGTCGACGTGTTTGATATATGTGTTCCATCTTCGGCGAGATTTTCTGTTGTGCCATCTTTGGCAATATATGTTGTTGTGCCATCGTCGGCGTGTTTGATATATGTGTGTCTATGATACTTGTTGAGAGAGTTTTGTAGATGATTGGATTGCAAAGCCGTTGGTGATGCATTGTTTTGCAACTTCGGCCAGCTTTGATGAAGATTGGTGTCGGTGGTCGTTTGTGGGTACCTAACAGAAAATGTGCACTTTTGCCTAGGGGCCAAAGGCGGGAGACACTTGGTGATACAATGAAAAAATGCACAGTTAAAATACAATATTCATTGCGAAATACAGAGTAAATGCAGATTTTTAAAAAATGTATTGAAATATCCATTGCAAAAGGATAAAGAATTAATCGCGGGATTTGAAATGCGTCAATATCCATTGTGAAAATAGAGATTTTTAAAACGTGTTGCAATATTCATTGCGAAAAATAGAGAATTTTAAAACGCGTTGCAGGATTTTAAAAATGCATTGCAATATTCATTGCGAAAAATAGAGAATTTTAACATACGTCGCAATATCCATTGCAAAAATGAGGATTTTAAAAATGCATCGCAATATTTATTGCGAAAATAGAGAATTTTAATGATGTGTTGCAATATTCATTGCTAAAATAGAGAATCTTAAAGATGTGTTGCAATATTGCAAAAATAGAGAATTTTTAAAATGCGTCACAATATTCATTGCGAAAATAGAGAATTTTAAAGATGTGTTGCAATATTCATTGCAAAAATAGAGAACTTTAATGCAAATTTTAATGCAATGCTCATTGCAAAACTGTTGAAAAATACACGTGTAAAATTTTAAAAACATGATGAAATATTCATTGTAAAACATGTACATGCAAGGACTGTGTAATTTGAAATGCACGTGAATTAAAAATGCTCATGACTTGACAAATGCTCGTGAATTGAAAATGCTTGCAGATTGAAAAACAGTGCATGTTTAAGAGCATGTGTATTGTAAATTGAAAAGTAATGTAATTTTAAATTCAGTGTAAATTTAAATGCGACGTAATCTTTGAAAAATTAGTGTGTACAATGTGATTTAAAATGCAGTGCAAATCTAAATGCAATGTACATTGCAAATCACTGTATGAGTGTAAGGACAGTGTACATGTAAGTATGTGATGTAACACAAAATGCACAAATAAAGTTGTGATGTTGTTATGGTCGAACCTATCGGGATAGGGTGCCTACGTATCCCCGCAATGAATAGTTCAGATTCAAGTGACATTTTGCTTTGACCAGAATAGGGAAAGCAGGAAGGGACTTCTAACGTGTTTTGCCTAGCGTAGGCAAAAAGTGCGGTGCTGAATGTTGAGAAAATTGTGAAGGCATAATATAAATAAAGAAGTAAAGACGTAATTTGAAACGGTATGTGAAGACATAATGTAAAATGGAAATGTAAAGACGGTTTGCAAATGCATGGTATAATAGAGCTTATGTGAGATATGTGTGCGGACAATTCCCAAAATGACAGGTTTACGCCTTTTGCGGGAATGACTAGAGATATAAAGAAAGGTCAAACCCTAAATCGGGGTTATGTGACCAAAGGAAAAGTAAAGATTGAACCCTATCTTAGGGTCACGAGTCTGGACAACAATAAAAAAGGTCTAGCCCCCACATTGAGGCTGCACGACCAGACAATAAATACCAATGTTCATTTGAGATAAAGGTAGGTGAAGTTTTGGGTCCCTTTTAGTCAATCGACTAATGTATCATTCAAGAAAGGAATTCAATCATAAGATCAGTGAATTCTACTAATTGATGCCTCGGAGGACCACCCTTTTTTTTCTTTACCTCATAAGTAGTCTGTTTTCCCATGTATCTGAAGATAAGTTACTTGTCGTCATTGGAGAAGGATCACGTGTTCATGGCTCCTTGGTTCCTTCAGGTGAGATGGACAAGACAGCTGTCTTCAAAGATGATGGGAGGCTTCACGTATCAACCGAGTTTGATGAGAGAAGCCCAAGGGTGACTTGATTATTCCAAATTCTGTAAGATTGGACAGGAAGGTTTTTGAAGAAATTAAAGGGGGACAGCCCCAGAAAGACTCGATTGAAGAGATTTGTAAGGGGGGAAGAAATGAGTATGATCAAAGAAAAAAAGAACGACTCTAACGGAAAGAAAAAAAAAGTCGTGATCCAGAGTTCACTTTATCACCGAATATCACAAGATTGGTGGGTTATGGACCCTACTTAATGTTTATCTTTTGATGATTTTATATGTTTTAGCTAGGAGCTTTATCTTTGACTCACATCATGTTATAACCGATTGAAACAGAGTTATATGTGGCCACTGTTGGGGTACTGTAGTGTTTGGGATGGATTGGTTTTTAGGGTGTAGTGTTTTGAATGAGAGATTTTCCAAAAACACTTCAATTTAGAGAGACTTTGAAGGACTGTTCCAGATAAGTACCCTTTCCCTCTTTCTTTCCTTTCTTTGGCGTAGGTTGTTTTTCAACCTTGTTTTTTTGTTTTTTTGTTTTTGCATAGGTTGTTTTTCAACCTTTCTCTTTTCTTTGGCATATGTTGTTCTTCAACCTTGCTTTTTTTTTCTTCTTCCTTTGGCATAGGTTGTTTTTCAACCTTGTTTTCCTTTTAGGCAAAGGGATTTCCATCTTTGGTGGATATATTTAAGGGTGAAAAAACCCCGGTTTTTGGGAAGCTGGATCATGGGGATGGCTGGAGTTATTTAGGCTTTGGACGGGGTTTTTGTGTATGGTGGGAAGCCCCTAGTGTACTACTAACAGCTCAGCTGCAATGGGTCGAAGGAGACCTTTTATCAAGACAAATTGCCTACTTAAGGAATTTCATGTGTTTAATGGTTTGCAGGTTCATATCTTCCAGGTGATTCATCATCAACTCGTGTAGTTTTATCATGTTTTTACATGAGTCAATTCATCATTCTTAAGAAGATTGAAAAATCCAGAAATACTTAGAGATGAGCGGTGCTCAAAGATCGGAAAAAAGACACAACTAGCTAGAAAGAAACAAAAATTTACTTGGCTCGAATATATATAAAAACCTTTGGAAACCCCAATTTGAGGACTTGGTTGGACTTTTGAGAGAGTGGAAACCTAAAGGACTAGGGAGCATACTCTATAAGGATGGGTTGCAGACACGGAATGGGTAATCATGACAACAACAGGATACCCCTGGGGTTTGAAAGCCCTAGACTTGAATTGTTGCTTACAATCCTTGTGTCGACTGGTTCATCGAAAGGGTGCAGGCCGACCAATTTATAGAGACGTGAAAGAATGAGTTAATAAGACAACCTTCCGAAAGCCATTCCTTGATCTTCTTTCTTTCTTTCCTACCTCCTTATCGGGGTTTTTTTTTTTTTTTTGAAGTGGTAAACCTCGACATTTCGAAGTAGGACTCACTGAAGATGTGTTTGTAGTCGAAAATGAATGATGCACTTAATCGACTAGGGATGCATTAGTCAAAGATTAAGAGGTAGGCATAAAATGTACTGTGTTAAGCTAAGCATGTAATTTACTATGTTAATTTTTGGTTTGACGCAAAAATGTCAATGGTAACAAAAAAAAGCAATACAAAAAATTCTAATATATATGCACAAAAGGAAATTGGAAATATTTAACCAGATCCGAAGGCTACCTACGTTCCTCATTTCGAGGCTCAGGTCATCGTAGTTCAACTTCGTCAAAGAAATGTTCTTTTCCTGAATTTTTCGAAGCAATCTTTATTCTTGTTTTTTTTTAAATGAAAGAATTTCTTTTTGAACTAAAAATGAATTATTTTCTTGTTTGCTTTTGAAAAAGAAACTTTATTTATGAATTGGAAAACTAATTTTCCTTTTTCTTTTTGGAAGAAGATAAAAAAAATTTAAAAAATCTGAAAACGAATTTCCCTTCTTTGTTTTTGAAAAGAGATAAAAATAATAATTGGAAAACGAATTTCCAATTTTTTTTATTGAAGAGGGATGCATTTTTTTAAATTGGAAAACTAATTTTCATTTTTTTATATTTTTTTATAGTTGATTTTTTTGAAAGAAATAAATTTACATATAACACAAAAAATCAAAATGTCATATAATCAAATAATCAAAATTTACAAATGTTAGTTGCCAAGAGCAAACAGTAATAATAACATAGCATACATTGTATTGTATCGACAAAACAATTAATATTTTCAACATATATATGTGTAAAATAAAAATCTAGACTATGTGTAAACGCATGTTGAGTATATAGATAAATTTATCAATCCCAAAAATATTGAGTCTAGCCCTCTTTTTTGTTTAAATATCCCAAACAGAGTCGTCACTGTGAAAACCCCGTTTCGCGACCTCCCCCCCTGGTTGAGAAACGGATTGCTTGGAAACATCATAACGCGTGGAATGCACTTGGTCTCGTCGTGGACTCTAAATATGTGTGTACAGAGTCACCATCTCTATTTTAAGGTTAAACAGAGAAAAACCAATCATTCCAGAAAAATGTATAGGTTCGAAGGCTAGGTTACGAGTTGGGAAGAGATTAAACATCCAACTCACTCTTTCGGTCTCATTTTAGAGTTTAAATAAATTAACATGCTTTTAGATGTATATAGTTCATAAAGTATATATATATATATAGCATGCATAATTATTTTCATTATATCTACAATATACATAATTACTTTATTTACATTTTTATCTAGTATTTACATTATATTATTTAATTCTAATATTATATTTACATTGCATGTATAATATTAATTTTCTACATTTATATTTACGGGATAATACAATAAATTGATACTTACCTTTTGTAGCGTGAATATCTGACCCAGTATATACGCCTATGCTTTAGCCCACTAGGCGCTCGAAGACTTTAAGTGTGTTTCTCCTATCCTTTCGAGAAAGGAAGTTTTTTTTATGTGTGTGTATGTGTATGTGTATTTATGTATGTGTGTGTATGAGTATATGTATGTGATCGGCTTGCCAGGGGTAAAGACTGGATATATTTTCAGATGGCTCGCTGCGGGTGCAGATCGAGGAGGCTTTCTTTTTCTCTTCTTTGACTTCTTCGGCAGAGGAGGCTTCGGAAGGCGTGTTGTGAGTATGTGTGAATGTGGAGTGTTGTGGTGTGAAACGTGTGTATGTGATGGGTATGTTGTGTGAAATGTGGGTGTCGAGAATGAAAGCTCAAATCCTCTATTTATAGGAGAAGAATGATCGATTAAACGACATGGTTCTCTCACAATCAGTGCATGGTGTGCCAGGTGAAAGCCTGGGAACGAAACAGCGCAGAACGTAGGAGGCAGCTGAAGGAAACAACAACGTTTAAGCTGACAAAGGAGAGAAAATAGCATGGAGCGGCTCCATGTGATGTTTTGATGGCCAAATGTAATGTTTCAGTTAAGCACTTATTATGTTTTGTAATGTTTCATTTAACTCCCGTTAAGTCCAGTTACATGTAACTTTAACGGAAAGTAACGTTTTGTTTGTCCAATTGTTTTATAAAATGTATGTTGTAATTGTTGTAGGACATTATATCGTACAGGTACGAAATTTGGGTGTTTACAGTTGGAAAATGGTTAGGCACCTAACTCGCTGTTTCGGTCTCATAATGAGTTTATCAATATGTTCATTTTATTATATATACATTTTAGTCCAGAAAAATATTTATATATGTATACATATACGGAAGAGAAGAGAAGAGATCGTTTTAATTACATATAACAAAAGTGAAATAAAACAAAATAACAATGAAGTAAAAAAGTAATAATGGACATTATATAGGCTATTATATAAACAAAACTATACCTAAAATAAAAGAAACGAACTGTTTGTATTGTAAATAAAAACTAACTTAAACAAAACAAAACATAAATCATTTACGTCATAAAAGAAAAAAAAAACTAAAAACAACAACATTTAATAATGTATACAAAAGTATGAATATTTATATACCCAATATATATACCTACATTTTATTTACAAACTGGAATAAATAACTGGGGACATAACATACCTCTTTGAGCGTGAGTGTTTAAATCCAAAACACATAGGCTTAGGCGATCTACGAGTGCTTCTCATGTCATTTCGAGAAAGGAAGTTTTTTTTGTTATTGTTGTTGTTATTGTTATGTATGTAGGCAGGCATGTTGCGCTCTACCTAGAATAGGCAAAAGCTGTGAAGGAGGGGAGAGCCTTTTTATATAGGCAAGGAGAGGGCTAGGCTACCGACAGAGACAGTGAAGGCGAAGGGCAACCGAAGGCTTCAGCGATGAAACTGCAGAAAATGGATGTGGGTATGACAGTACGCTGGAGATTTCACAAAGGGGAAGAGGGCGCGACATCAGCCTCCAGAGGTGCGGCACCCCGTCCTTCTGTCCATTGATTTTTGTTACCCTTTCCGCCCTTATGTCCTTTCGTCATTTCGAGCTCTTTTGAGTTTCTTTTGACATTTTATGTTTTAAAAGTATTGTTTAGTTCATTTTTAATGTGTAACAATATTTTATAGGATATTATAAATTAGGGGTACGAATTTAGGGTGTCTACAATAGACAAAATGTTTCAAAATTTCATGATACTATTTCACACTATTATTTTACTATTGGGAAAAAATATTTTATTATTATATCATTTAAATCTCACTTTTAAAATTTTCTTTTAATAACCAAATAGTACACATTTTCTCAAAGTATGGTAAACAAATGATGTTCTTAAGATATTAATGTATTGTTTATGCAAGATAACTTTAGTTATAAGATTAATTATCAAGAACTTAATATAAAGTGAAAATAAAATTATTCTAACTATGTTATTCATTAATAAAATAATGCTAGAAGGTAATTAATTAGAAAAGTAACTTTATTAGTCAACGTAATACGAACAAGTAATTATGGGTAGATTTGTCCAAACATGTCATTCATTAATGGAATAATTAATTATGTAGTTGATAAACAAAAAATGTCGTGGAAATAGACTCTCCCTTAGTATTATTATTATTATCATTATTATTCATTTAGTATTATTATTATTATTCTATTAATATTACCTATATTATTATTGCTAATATAACTAATTATTAATATTAATTTTGTTATTATTATTTTGTTATTATTTTTTATTATAACTTATTATTAATACTATTATCATTTTTATTTCCTTTATCATCATTATTATTATTATTATTATTATTTTATTAACATTAATATTACTTTCATTATTTTCATTATTACTTATTATTATTAGTATTACTTTTACTATATTATTATTAATATTACTTTTATTTTATTATTATTATTATATTGTTATTACTTTTATTATTATCATTATTACTTATTATTATTATTATAACTTTTATTATTATTAATACTATTTTTATTATTCTTATTAATGTTATTCTTAATATTTTTATTATTATTATTTTATTATAATAATAAATATTAATTGAATAACAATTATCATTATTACTTTCAATATTATTATTATTATTATTATTATTATTATTATTAGGAAGAGTAATCTTGAAATATAGAAAATTTCAATAAATAAGAAAACTTATGTGTTTTGGAAAAGTAGAAATAAGCACAAGGTTTATTACTTACAACTTATGGCCTCACATATCATTTATTGTATATGATTATAACTTATTTTATTATAAGGAAAATCAAACACTTAAAAATTTTATGGTAAATCATAAGTCATAATCATATTCTTATAAGCAAAATCAAACAGACCCTAAATAAGTAGGTGATAGAGTCATCAACCTTTTAAAAAGTTGATCACCACGCCCATCAGTTTATAAACATATTATCCATTATATTTAAACTTATATAAAAGCTTTATATCATGTATACACATTTATATATTTTAATCTTTCAAAATCAAAGTAATGTATTTTTTATAAAAAATCATTATTTTTAAATGCACATTAATTAAGTGAATAATAAATTATATTAATTAATTAAAATATTACATAGGCTAAAAAAAATTGTAAACGACCCCTAAACGACACGAAACTCGAGATCTCGTGCTCGATCCCTTCCCATAAAAAAAAAAAATTTGTAAACGGCTATAAATTAAAATTTACAAAAGTTTAACTAGTTAGACAATATGATATTGGGCTTTAATGTTGTTGGATTGTCTGAACCGCTTGAAGGTTGAAGCTTTTTAGTTTTTACCAACTTGTTTAAAGTTTAAACCTATCATTAAGGTGCTCTATAATATATAACTCTAATGTATGTTTTGGATCAAATTAAAAAGATAAGAATAAGATGTAAGATCAGAGTGAATGGCTGACCACAAGCACATGCAAGAGCATGTGGAGGGTGGAGGGTATGCCCTCCTTCCATAACCTATATATTTATAACTCTATTAGTGCCAATCATATATATATTAGCCTTTATACGCCCCCCACCCCATGTTACCAAATCCATCAACAATCTCTCTCTCTCTGAAAGCCCAGGCTGGCTAGCTACTTTCCAAGAAAAATCTCATCATATTCCCATCCCCCACACACACTGCCCCACGACCATGCAAAATCATCAACTTATATATATATATATATATATAGCGACACATCCTTGTATAAAAGTGTGGCATGTATATATATAAATTATTATTCAGAATAGGTAGAGTAGAACGTAACTTAGGAGGAGGGCTACTGGCTAGCTACTGCTCAGTCGGAATTCGGATCCTCTATTCCAAAAGTGTATTCCATCTTCTATTCCAATATCAGATGGAAGATGGAATACATTTTTGGAATAGAGGATCCAGACTCGCTCAGTCGTAGTCATGCATGCAGAAATTTAGTGTTTGTACGCACGGATCATCACAAATAACCGTGAATATATGTGTCTTCATTTGTACGTCACTCTGTGTGTGTGTGTGTGAAAGAGAGGGAAGAGAGCCATGCATAATGCATGGATTGAGTGAACACGAAACAAGTGGCTTTCAACCTCATTATTTACCTTTTCTTAAAGTTACAAATATCACTTTGATTTGACAACAATCGAACTGAAATATTGATTTTACACATCTATTCTTCAAACGTTAGATCATATCGATGTCAATTAGACAAGAGATGTTGGGATGAAAGAAAACTGACCGTTGAAGTGAAAAGCCAGCATTCCCATTTCCAAACACTAAAATAAAATTTTGCTTTCTATCTACAACTACTGATCAGTTGCTAACTAACATTCCACAACTCATCAAATCTAAATATTCACCAATGTGTATTATATTCCCTCGTTTCCAATCCAGATTGGAGAGGTATAATATCATTTACTCTTTTAACTCACCTTATTATTTTGAAATATTTTACTTTATGTCATATATAGTTAGCTCTTGTTTTCATTTAGACCATGTAAGATACTCACTCTCAAGTCTCAAGGGAAGGAACTTGAGTTGGCAATAGACTGTCCCGCCCGGCTCATATCTAGTGGGACAAAGCTAGCCGGCTCAAAATTCAATGCGACTATCAAAATGCTAGCTCGGCCTAGTCTGTCTTAGGCCAATGGGTCGGCCCGATCCGAAATAAAATTAAACATTAAATTATAAATTTACAATTCAAAGTCCATAAACATGTGATGAAAAGCCCAATGTATGGCACCCAAAAAAATACAATAATTCAATAAAAGAAAACATTGTGTCATCAATGTTTGTGAATTATAAGTTTATTAACCAAAAGATTAGAAAAGGTCAATGCAGTAGCAATCAATCATGTGAGCCTAAACATGAACGACCTATTTCTTCTTGAAAAATCAAAACAAATCTCTACTCCGTGTGACTAGTTCAACAAGGTAAAAAAAGCTAAGCTGCTTAAAGACTTTCGTCGCCAAGATCTGGGTGCATGTTCGACCCCAGGAAAGACAAGCTCATGTCACGTGAGTTTATTTGTCTAAACAGATGCTCGCTGGCCTAGTTTGATTGATTCGAGTGAAAGGTCCCGCATCGTGCTTCTGCCCTGGGTCTGGATCTAGCCACGTTATTCTCTCTAACTAAAAAACTCTTCTTTTTGGCATGCCACATCTAGGTCAATTGAGTTGATACTAGGGGTAGTTGAATCATTTTTTCAAGATGAAAGCATTTAAAGAATGTATTTTTTATACAATATACTAATAGTCAATTATCTCGTAACTACCCAGTCTAATAGTCTGCCAATTTTGTATTTATATACAATATACTAAAATAAAATTAAAAAATTAAATTTGACTGAACTGTGCCGGTTAGGAAAAAGCATGGGCTTTTTTTATCCGGCCTGGAGAATCCATGGGCCTGTTGGGCTGGGCCAAAAAGGCACGACGTTTTTTGGATCATCAATATCTGAAGTCCGACCAGCCAAAATATTGGATGGACTGGGCTTTTTAACCCAGCTCTAGAAGGAACTGGGTAGTACCTTTAATAGGGCTTGATTGCATTGGCAGTGAGAATTAGGCCTGACAATTACAACTCATTACCCATTAACCCACCCGACCCACCCAACCAATTAATATTTTTGGGTTGAAACGGGTAACCCGATCCGACCCAATAATATTAACGAGTTGTGTTAAATCGGGTTATAGCGGGTCGGACCCAATACCCATTTTGATCCGTGATTTTTAATGCTAAAAATTAATGCTTTTTGGGGGAAACGTTGGGTTGAGATGGCGGGTCAACCCGCTTTGACTCATTACCCGTTTCAACCCAACTCGTTCCGACCCAACTCATTTCAACACGTTTGACATTTGAGCTCTAACGGGTTTCAACTCATTTTTCATTCCAACCCAACCCACCCAATTACCAAGCCTAATGAAAATACATAGTTATTTACTCAGAGGAAGGGAAATCGATGCCAAGGGAACTCTATCTAGCAAGATGAACAGCGAGTCCTTCATTTTATACTTTCAATAAATTACTCCCTCCGTTCTGTTTAAAAAAAATTATTGTATTATAAATATTAGTAAAACATATGATTTTCTTTAAAGCTCTTGAATATGTGATCATAATTAAAATAGATAGAAAAAGTACAGGGTAAAGTAGTAAACGTGTTTACCTAAAAAGGAAAATTTTGAAATGTAACAATTATTTTAGAACGGATGGAAAAAAAAAAGACAATAATTTGAAAACTGAGGGATATGATTATCATTTCCATAATATTTCAATTTTACTCTCATATTTGTTATTAACATATTGATTATGTTCTAGCATTTTGTAATTAATGTTAGTTATATATCTTTTTAATAATTAAAATTTTCAAATATAATTTTTTTTAGTGGAACAGATAGAGTATTTGTTTCCATCGCATTGACCAATTTTGGGACCAATGATGATTGATGAGGATTTAATTGATTTCAAAAAAATCATAAAACTTGTCATAATGGTACTTTTGATGTAGTTTTAAAGGTTTATAGTTTTTTTTTTCTTACTAAATAAAAATATGTTGAATATTCATTCAAAAATTGGTTAAATTGGACTAATGAAGTAATATATATATAGACCACACACTTAAACAACTTGTAACTTTTCAAGTTTAAGAAAATTAAAGGAATTGAAGAGAGAGAGAGAGATAACAAGCTAAAAAGATAATGAAAAAACGAATCAACAAATTGTGCATTGATAAATATATTATACAGTCATTTTCACAAAATTAAAGTTTGACGAAGTCTTTGTGTATGAGACTGGACCTATGTATGTTCAATAATGTTATGTTTACCACTATCTTTACAACTATTGTTACCACTAAGTCTTGGTGAAGACAAAATGTGTTTTAGTGAAAGACAATATTGCCCTTCACTAAGGTTTAGTGGTAACAATAGTGGTAGAATTAGTGGTAAACCTAGCACTATTGATGTATGTTAGAGGTTTTGTAGTTGGTGACTGCTTAGAATATTAATTGTATAAGCTAGGTGACTTTGTGATAAAGAAAAAAAAAATGGTGATTGCTCAAAATATTAGTTATTTGTAGGACTTTGTAATGGGAAGAGAAAAAAAAAAAAAAAGGAAAACCACCTTCACTTTTTTTCTTTTTTGGTAGAAAAGTTAGGTGGAGAAGCCAAATCTTTCAAGCTGGATTAATCTTTACCACACTTAAAAGTTTTTAAAGGTTTTGTCAATTATAAGTATAAGAATCGGGTTGTATTGTATTGTAGATGAGATGCTTAGACATATATGTATATATATAGGATTTTAATTTGCATGAAGATAACTCATAAGCATCCAAAATTAGTTGATTAATATAGACTTGTCACCAACCCATATATATTCTTGTAATTTTCTCCATTTATATATAATAATAATTACATCATAATATGCTTTTGATTATATATGCTAATTAATGGGTTGGTCCAGCGTCAGCGATAACACGATACCAATTCGAAATGGAGTATCTCCCATATATAATAATTAAATTGTTAAATTAAGGGACATCTTTGATTTGATGCCAAAAGGGTAGAGGTAGATTAGAGTATTTGAAGGGACATGTTCCAAATCAAGTAACAATATAGCACATGGCAACTACCTTAGCTAATTAAGCTGAGGGTTAATTACTTGATTATAATTTCAGAGAAACAAAGGCAACATTCACCACCAACCCCATTGATCGGCTTTTTAGAGCTAACAAAATTTACAATCAACAATTACATTGTAGCTGTCAGACTGTGTTGTGGGCTCCATTTGCTTACCATATGCTTACAGTGAGAAGCTATGATTTCATATGAGCAGCACGGAACACAGTCTAAGTCTTATCCACCAACACACTTTAAATGGAGCACAATTTTGAGTGTGTGTGAGAGAGAAAGAGAGAGTTACAATTACAATTTCATATAATCTCTTCATTTGACATGGGGCCCAGAAGTAATGTCTCAAAGGAAACCCCATGTTACAAGCGTTTGCTGCAAAACTTGTAATACTACAACAAAAATATCAACTACAAGACTCGATCATCAAAAAACTACTCAAATTTGTTTAGATGCAAATCATCCCGTGCCTCCCACAGCAAACACGGCATCATAGTCCTGCCTCTTCCACCAATACTAACATAACATCAAACATATAATTATTTCCTACTGATTATACTTTTGGCTTTCTTCGATACAGTCTACCAGAAAACAAAAACTGGCAAGAGGCAAAATCATAGGGTTTAAGACAAAAACTAAGTAATGTGGTCAACTTATAAATCCACTATTAACAGACTGCAGAAGAATTAGTGCCTTCCCCTTGTGGGGATTTGGTTGCTGGAGAGCTATTATCGCCAGCTTCTGGTGGGGTTGAGGTGGTGCCAATTACCTTAAGATAGAAATCCCAAGAAAAATTTGTTTTTGTTATGGGGCGCTGGCCAAATGGATGCTGCTCTACATATTTTTGAACATTCTCCGCTGCTGCTAACCGATCCAGATACATACGTAGGTAACCTTTAGCCGCTGCTATGATTTAGAAAAACAAGAATTTGATTAATGGCTAGCATCAAATCCTAATGGCCAGTTTATATATGACATATGTGCATGTAGGCCTGCATGTCAATTATCAAATGAAACACTAAAAGGGAGAAACAGAGGGTACATAATAGACTGTTAATGATGTAGATGACAAGAAGGCCACAACCTGATTGGTGCAACTTTGGGCCTGATCTCAGAGGGAAAAGAGGAGAAGAAGAGAGTACTGCAAGGACTTTACCTAGTGCATTGTCAGTCTTATGCCAGTGCTTGAACGTAAAAGGAAAGATTGCAGTATTTGGCTGAAATGGGAAAATTGGTAGAGGAAGAGAATTCATAAGTATAACTACGCAGAAAAGGATAGTTTAAATAAGAAAACCATAATAAGTAAAGAGTAAGAAGCGGGGAACTGACAGGGTTGCGCAAGGCCTTATATGGAGAATCATCTAATAAAAGTGTGTTCGATTCATCATACTCTCCCCTCTCCCAGGGAAGATCTGGATCTTGCTTTTCCCATAATTTCTTAAGTTCCTTTAAAAGAAGGGGTTTTTCCTTGTTCTCGACAGTATTGTAACCAGTCTCAGTACAGTGAGATTGATCCTGTACACAATCAATAACATAAAATTAACACTATATCAAACTAAAAATCTGCACAATTAATAAGCTTGCAAGAACATGGGTTGGTGGCACATTATTTCATTTATGACATTTTAAAATGGATGATACAAACTGCACTTGAAGGTGAATATCACAGATGACTCCAACATGCATACACAGCTTCATTTTCGAAAATCACAATCCAAAGACAGTAAAAAAAATGAACTTGAAATTCAGAACACCTTATTCCATATTTGTACTGAGGGGCACAAAGTCAATGTCCTCCATATTCTGGGGATGATATAGGTGAGAAAGTTCTAAAAGAAATCATGTGAAAGAAAAGGTTTTCTTTAGGAGAGAAAAGGAATACGAATCAATAAGATAAGTATGTAACCACAATCGACCGCATATATTCCCAAGTGTCAAAAATACACACACTCATCAGCTAGACTCATCTAGTACAAATTAGGTATAGGAGTTTAATTAAAAAAAAAATCCAGACACCCATAAATTGAAGAAGTGTGTAATATTAAACTTCAATTAAGTATTTTAGTGTGCTGTCCAACAAAAGCAGAAAATAATGTGATGAACATTTTCATGTAGGAAAGGGCGTATCAGAAAGGAGGAGATCAGTTACGCACCAATGCAACAAAATAAAACCAACTTCTAATCCAACCTTTCAACATAAGCTGCCAAGGCAGAGCAACATTACACATCAAAGAAAGTCACCTTGCGCAAAGGATTTAGCATCATGTCCTTAACCACACCCATAATAATTGTATGAGCAACGAACCCTCGAATGAAAAAAGATAAACGCAAGGCCAAGATTCCCCAACAGAGCACACAGCAAAAGTTGATGAACCTATGGTCCCATTAGCATTAACATTTGAAGCAATGAAGCATATAATCAGGAATGAGGTTCTGCAAGGCCTAAGCAACTGCAAAATGTAATTCATGGTAAGCACTCCAAAGGCTAACAACCAGATAACAGCTCTGAATAGCAAGGATCCTCACCTTCCAAATGAATTCAGCCGACAGAAAAGAACCCAGGCTTGGAAAGAACACAAGGAAGTGGAAAAAGGTTGAATATAGAGCACCCCCCCCCTCCCAAAGAGTCCACTTTCAACAAAGTGCAAACGTATAATTTAGAAATTAGAGAGATGTGTCAAATGACAGGACAAAAGAATATTGAGGAGGCAATCAAGTCAACGGCTTCCTATCATTCAAGTTCTTATGAAAAGAAAATTCCAAGATCAGAAACCTTGCTCCATATGATAATCTGGAAACAAGTAAATCATGAAGCGAGACAAAAGATAGAGCCATGGAGAAAAAGGATGGACCCGTATTCTGGAATGCAATATGATGCAGAGAAAAATAAAAGAGAAGCAATTCACCAGGTGGACAAAAGGGGAATCAAGAAAGAAAAAACAAAGGAATAATCGCCAAATAACAAGTAGCAGTAGCTAAAGAATAAAAGGAAGGCCCGCAACAGTTGTTCTTCTTGAGATAAATCTGAAAACAAAGACTCAGAACTAAATTAAAGCCCTAATCTCGTCAGTCTAATAACCCCCCTCACCAATTAGCTATGAAAGATGCCCTGAAGAGAGAAAACATAAAAAACTGGCTTGAACAACTCAAACTACGAAACCGTTACAGGTAAATAGCTAGCCCCATTCCTAACGAATCTTGCTTTTGCACTGCATCACAATGTCGTGATTTTCCATGAGAGATCATTTGGAAGTCAAAGGCGCCAAGGAGGGTGGTGTTTTTTGCGTGGGAGGCAGCGTTAGAAGCTCTCTTGACCGGAGATAATTTGAGAAAAAGAAAGAAGGTATAAGTGAATTGGTGCTACATGTGCAAGAAAGACGAAGAAACAGTGAATCCTTTGCTGTTACATTGTTCTGTGGCTAGGGTTTTGTGGAATTACCTCTTCAGCTTGTTCAATATAGCTTGGTAAATGACCAGGACGGTGAAAAAAATGTTCTGCGAATGGTCCTTTTACAAGAGAAAAAAAAGGAAGAAAGATGCTTGGAAAAGTTGCTCCTTTAACGGTATCCTGGGGTATATGGACCAAACGCAATCGCAGAGCCTTTGAGAACATTGAGCTGAATGTAGACAGATGGAAGGAAAGTACTGTAGAAACAATCAGGGTCTGGTGTACAGATGGAGCTCAAAGAGTGGACAGTTCTTTTGTTGAGTTCTTAGATAGATTCATTATTGTATAGTATTTTTTGTAGGTGCACTTTGTCTGTGTACATAGGCTGCTCCACCTGTTTTGGCGCGTATTAATATTACTCTTACTTATCAAAAAAAAAACAACAACGATGTGTGTGGTATCGGCATTCCATAAGCAAACCTATCCCAAGAGGCAGGAATTCTAGGAACAAGAATAACCAACTGCAACTACTCGTACCACAAGTACAACCCAAATTAATAAGAGGCGTGCATCCCATGTGTTTTGCCAACAATAAGAGCTAACAGTGACTGAAGAAGTTAAGTGTAGGAGCGGAGCCAACCAAGCAGCAATGTTCATACGCACAGAATAAATCTACTACACCAACTCTTCTAACTTGAATCATCTGCATAGATGCCAAATTCCATCTAAAACATTTTCTCGTGTTGAAAAGAGAAATGACAAATGATTACGTACTACATTGTCTTGCAAGACTTACACACCCAAGTCTATGACCGGCAAAATACATCAAATTACCAGGAGCATCACAGGCAGCTACAACAATTTACTTGCAAAAAAATCTATAGAGTTAAAACCCAGTGCAACCAATGCTTGCATATGAAAGTATATGCTCCAGACTTTCCACTAGTATAAGAGATGTAAAAAAGATAACTACTGCCTCTAAATACACATAATCTTTATTATAATTAAGCAAGCACCTTCACACCGTGATCCAAAAACTCACATCAATAATACAAGTAAATTGTACCCTCTCTTCCAAACAAGAAAAGCAGTATAAGACGAGATTAAATGGTTACCCAACAGAACATCAGCTTGTACCCTTTATTCCGAAAAAGAAAATCAAGAACCCTTTGAACATTTTTCCTGTAGAACAAATACATAAATAAGGGCAAATATACAAAAGCAATAAAAAGTAGATAACACAAAAAAATAGTAAATCATCTAAAAGTGAAAAGAAAATAAAAGGCAATATCACTTGAGGATAAACCAGATATTGAAGATTACTTTGTTCTTGATGACCAGACAGCTACATTGAATCTCTCAAAGCAAAATTGTAGAAAATCATCACAGAAAGGCCTCTTAAACACTGAGACAACAATTACAATAAGGTCAGAGATTGTCGCAAAACAAACAATTAACAGCTTCTCAAAGAAAGACTCACTATACTTGATTCTAACCTGCTTTAGTCGATATAATAGCGTCAGGTTGATACCGGACACATTCATTTGGTACAATATCAACAAGCAATCCATTAACGTCAAGGACAAGAAGTTTCTTCTTAGAACAGCCGGAAGCTTTTCCTAACGCCTGAGTTATAGGTTGAGAATCATTCGCTTGCACTGAACCCAACTCTGATGTGGAAGCAGTTGAATCTTCTATCTTAGGTTGTATCTTCTGGTCCACGGTCTCAATGGGAGGACCCTGAGCAGATCCGTCATCAGAAGCATTTTCCCTGGACTCTATTTTTTCTTCTGCAGAATGCCTCCCACAGACCAGGTTGACATTTAACTTGGCCCTTTCAGCCAGCTCATAATTTGCTCCCGCAAGATCAGTCATAACAACATCCTTAACAGAACCATCACCATTAGCAGTATCTTTTGAGTTCTCAGGGCTCTCAATGCTTGCATGTTCAAGATCAGAAGAAACGCCCAAGGGATATTCTAATAAACTATCCTTCCCAACTACCATTGAGGTATCATTTCCAGCTAGAGCTTCTCGTTCTGGAGCATCCACTAAACAGTCAGATGCAAGTGCTTCATCTGGATGGTCCAAACGATTTTTTCTACTTTCATTTGGCAAAGTTAGAAGATTCAGCACCAAAGCGCTTGAACCCTGCTCACTGGTTTCCAAACTGTTTTCTCGGGAATAAGAGACTTTTCTCCTCTTCCTCGTATAGGTTCTTACACTATGCTCCTCATCCAATGAATTATCAGCATCTTCATGCTCTCGAAGTTTATTCATTGGACTAGTATTTACACAATTTGGGGAATAACTGATCTGCTCTGAAACTTCAGGCAAAGAGGTACAATTTATAGCTTTTAAATCAGGAACAGGCAAGGCACCACCAATTTGAGGACCATGATAATTAGCATTACTTCCCATGTCCTCATCTTTCTGCTTTCCCATACTCATATCTTCAGACAAAGCCCGTTCTACATCATGTTTAGACTCATTATCATCTGGCTTTAAACACGTATTTGTCGAAGGCTGGGAAAACACATTTCCTTCCATGAGAGTACCATTCACAGAAGAAGTAACCGTTAGACTGTCATGATCTGTACCATCACTTTTCAGGGAATCCTGGCCCTTTTTCTGCTTCTCACTCTTTTCCTCTCCAGGCAATAGAGTAATGGCTGCGTTGGATTGCGTTAATTTTGAGCATGTCTTTGAGCTAACATCAGCTGCATTTACTAGCTCAGTACTTTGTTCTTGGAAATTGTTCTTTATTGAAGTTTCCACCGCAGGATCTTGTAATTTAACATTATCTTTTGAGGCTTTACGATTCTTCTTATGCTTCCTTTTACGCTTTTCAGATGGGCCGCTATTTAAAGGAGTCTCATCCAATGAATTATCAGCATCTTCATGCTCTCGAAGTTTATTCATTGGACTAGTATTTACACAATTTGGGGAATAACTGATCTGCTCTGAAACTTCAGGCAAAGAGGTACAATTTATAGCTTTTAAATCAGGAACAGGCAAGGCAACACCAATTTGAGGGCCATGATAATTAGCATTACTTCCCATGTCATCATCTTCAGACAAAGCCCGTTCTACATCATGTTTAGACTCATTATCGTCTGGCTTTAAACACGTACTTGTCGAAGGCTGGGAAAAAACATTTCCTTCCACGAGAGTACCATTCACAGAAGAAGTAACCGTTAGACTGTCATGATCTGTACCATCACTTTTCAGGGAATCCTGGCCCTTTTTCTGCTTCTCGCTCTTTTCCTCTCCTGGCAATAGAGTGACGGCTGTGTTAGATTGCGTTAATTTTGAACATGTCTTTGAGCTAACATCAGCTGCATTTACTAGCTCAGTACTTTGTTCTTGAAAATTGTTCTTTATTGAAGTTTCCACCGCAGGATCTTGTAATTTAACATTATCTTTTGAGGCTTTCCGATTCTTCTTACGCTTCCTTTTACGCTTTTCAGATGGGCCGCTATTTAAAGGAGTCTTATTCTCAACAGAAGATCTATTTTCCCCAGAGATTGTAGCATCCTCATTCAGCAATTGTTCACTCATCCTTTCAATATTAATTTGGCAAACATGCAGAAGTTCTGAGGTCTTTTCCGGTCTTTATCACATTACATAGGAAGCTAGCCTTGCACGACTTTATGCCTTCCCTCCCTTCTCATTTATCATAACCTGCAGTCACAAAACTAACAAGGACTGAGCAGTTTATAATAATTAAAGTTCAAATGCAGCCCAAAAAATTCATGTATTCTACATATGAAGGCATAAAGAAAACTCTTGAGAACAGGTCAACTCTTTGGTCCAGAAAACCTGATATATTTCTGCCAGAGCAATGTCCTTGTTGACCTTGGGTAATTAACTCATCCAAAATGAGCTTGACATGATCTGTTTAATATGTCGTTTATACATAAAACACTTTCCAACAAAAAACAATACTAAAAGACAATGAAATATGGAATGATTGGTTTAAATCAAGGTCAACATATAAGGTAACAACAGGATCCCAAGAAACCATACAGGAAGAGTCATATCTCGTTTAGCTACTGTATACCCATAAAAATATATAAGAGCAACCAATCATTTTTACTACCAGAACTGACATAATAACTTTGCATAAACTAATCAAAGCGTCTTTGCAGTTAATTCTTTACACAATTCATACTCAACGTGTCAGACTGCACCAGGATACTAACCAACAAAACATGATTGCTAGGAAGGCTTCACTTGAAGCTTGGAATTGGTATGTTTTCTCTTGATTTCACAAGAATCAATGTCCCTATAAAAAGGATGCCTTTTCAAGAAATTCTAGACTTAAAGTAACATAAAGAGGTTACCCACTAGAATGGTGGCAATTCGAATCCTTGAGACAGAAAGGCAATACAAACTTGATTCTACGAGCGGACAAGTATATTTACAAAAAACAATAGCCCTTTGAGTAGTCACAATCTTCAAGAGTCATCCTTTTTTTTGATAGGTAAGTGTGACCCCTTGTTGATACGGGGATTTTGGAAACAAGGACCTCAAGGAGAGGAAATTCAACAATTATCAATACAAGTTCATTCGATTACATGTTTGGGACAAATGAAGCATGGACGAAGAATCAGCATGACAGAGACACCAATACACAAAAGAACATGAAGAAAGTAGGACAAGTAGACATTGGGGATAATGCTTTTGGTAAGATATATATTCATAAAGCCCTTGTTATAGCTGTAGTAAATTTGAAAGTAATTCCACACAATGTCTTTTGCTTTATTTCTCTAACCAGGTGACAGACGGTATGTGTTGAATCATTGCAATGCACACCTAGACGCTTACACCTAGATGCTTTATTTCTCTAACCAGGTGACAGACGGTATGCTTGGGATACCATTTTTGTTTAAAATGGTTTCAATTTATGTTCAGGTGATTAGACAAAATCCACATCCTACAGCATGTTGACCATAACTCACGGTTTATAACTATTTTCTTCAGAAATGGGAATGGTCACTCATAAAGCACTAACAATTCAGTGATTAGACACTCAGAAATGTGACAGCTGGTTTCTCGTCATATCCACTATTTTTAAAAATTAAATTGCTCTCGAGACACGCTAAGCAGCTTCTGTAACACAATAGATCATCTCCAATAACATTGGTTGTTGACTTGTTGAGTTATCTTTTCTAGCATGTGAAAGAAGTTTAATTCTTAGACGGGATTCTTGGTGAGAAAAGTAATTCAATGGTGCTTTAGGAATCAGCATGACAACGAGATACTAATTGTGTACCATAAGTAGTACACGTAGTGTTAAAGGAGTCAGCATGAGAACAAGGTACTAGTTGCCATATGGTGGTAATGTACACATTGTAAACAACTCTGTACGGTGCTGATGCTCAAGTCCATTCCAATGATAAACTTGATCTAACGGCTGTTAAATCTATTTTTTTGGTTATCCATTAACTCAAAAGGATACAGATTGTACGACCTTCAAATTCATAAAGTTTTTTTCAGTATATTTACCAATTCTTTGTCTAATGTTTTTACTCCTCCTCAATTTGATTCTGATGATGGCAACTTACCCTCTTCAATGCCTACTGGATAACCATCTTCATGATACCCATTGTGATCAACAACCATCAAATCCCATTGATGGTGGTAATCCTACACCACAACCTACTACTCGTTCTTCTTTCCCACAAGTTCATACCTCACCGTCAAATTTCATTCCACGATCTACTTCCATTCTTCCTTCAAACCTCCTCCCGCCCAAAAACCCTGCTTCAGTCACTTCCAATTAACCTCCTATTACGATCACTCCCCCAAGAAGGACTTCACAGAGAACCATACCAGAACTTTGCATGGCACAAGGATTATGTTCCGATTTCAGTTGAGTAGAATCCAAGTGCTTCGCCTACCTCATGGGATGGTTGGTTACATTCACATCCAAAATATTTCATGGTCAACTTCATTTCAAATTCACCTTTTAGTCCCTCTCATAACCACAAACATACACACGAGCATCCACGAATCCTCTATGGGTTTTCAAGCACTGGAGAGAGAGCTTGATGCTTTAAATCATATGCACAAATGGACTGCCACCGACCTACCTCCTCCAAGGATATCATTAGGCTTGTAACTAAGGGGTTTGATTATCAGGATATTTTTGCCCCAGTTGCTACGTTGGTCCGCAGTGAGAACTTTACTTACAGTTCCAGCAACCAAGAGTTGGACGACTCGCAATTGGATGTGAATATTACTTCTCTACATGGTGATCTCCTTGAGGAAGTATACATGGACCTTCCTCAAGGTTACACAAAGTTTCAACATCCTAAACAAGTTGCAAACTTCATAAATCATTATATGGCCTAAAACAAGCTATGACTCTCAAAAGTCACAGATTCACTACTTCAACCAGGATATACAGTCCCTTCTGGATTATCCATCCGCTCTCACCAGTTCTTCCAATTTCACAGCAATTCTTGTCTATGTGGAGGACATTTCAATCACAGGGAGTTCACAATCTTCCAGGATTATCAGCTTAGTATACACGACCTTAGCTGAGTAAAGTATTACTTGGGCTTAGATTCTTAGAAGTAGCATGAAGTGCCAAAGGCATCTATGTCAGTCAAAGAAAATATGTATTAGATCTACAACAGACTTGTAATATGCTGGATACAAAACACTTATCAAATATATATATATATGCTGGATACAAAGCCTTTGTTTCTCCCAATGGAACAACAATTGAACCACACTGCTAGGAGTTTCACTCTCTGATCCTTCTTAACATAGAAATAGCTGGGAAGCTTCTGTACTGAACTGTTTCAAGACCAGATACTAGTTACTCAGTTTAATGCCTTAGTCAACTCAAGCAACAACCTACTTTTGTGCACTTTCAAGCTGCCACAAGAATTTTAAGATGGATTAAGGGAACAGCAGGTCAACGACTGTTATCTGCTACTGATAGCAACCTTAACCTGAGGGCATATTGTTATAGTCATTGGGCAGGTTGTCCAAACACGAGGAAGTTAATTTCTTATCATCGTATGTTGGTTCTTCCTTTCTTTCTTGGCAATCAAAGAAGCAATCTGTAGTTGCTATCATGGTAAAGCAAAATATAGAGCCCTTGTCATAGCAACTTGTGAGATAACTTGGCTTGTCAGTCTCCTCAAGCCTTCGCATGTTCATGTTCCAACTCCTATCTTTGTCTATTGTGACAAACAAGTAGCCATTCACTAAACACATCGAAGTCGAATGCCATTTCATTTAAGATAATCCAAGATAACCTCATACAAATCACCTACATCATTACTAAAGTGATTGGTAAAGTTCGTCATTGATTTTTTTATGTCTAAGCTCAGTGTGAATCCTTGTGCTCCTCCAGCTTCATTTTTATGGATTTCTTTTTCTTTTTTTTTTTGGCTTTGGGGGGGGGGGGATGAGAAAGTTCAACTCCACCTTCCTGTTCACAGCAGCAACCACCATCACATGCAACTGCAGTATCAAAGCTCAAAGCCAGTTTCGTCTAGTGTAATGTGAGGTTGAAGAATGACGGCTGGAAGGCACGATGGAGTTAATTAGTTTGTTAGCTTTAGCACAATAGATAGTTTTGTAAGTTAGTTATTTTTCTTTTCTAACTGCTTTTCCCTCCAAAAGTTGATTGGAGTTTAAGCAGTTGAGTGAAATAAAGAATAAATAGCTTTCTCTCTCCATTCAGTTCTTATTAAGTTTTAAAACATAATTCACCCGTCAATGTACAGCAGGAACCGGATTTTGACTACCTGAACGTAACTAAACCAAACTACCCAACAAAATGGCAGTAGATTTCCCAATCATTCAGGCAACACATAATAAATGAAATCTTCTGGCTATAGCTATGGCAATGATTCAGGCATACTGTCAGTCACTTGGAGAACATCCGAAATTACAAACAAATTGACTACAGCTACAGCAAGGCCTCTATAAATCTACCCAACAAAAGGGCAGTAGATTTCCCAATCATTCAGGTAACACATACTAATTATGGCAATGATTCAGGTATACTGTCAGTAACTTAGAGAAATCAAAATAAACAAAATTAAAAATATGAAAGACAAAATCCGAAATTACATAAAAATTGACTAAAGCTACTAGGCCTGTATAAATCTACATCTTACCAAAAGCAGTAAAAAGTAGAGGAATTACCTGATAAAAAGTAAACGAATTACCTAATTTAATTCGTCAGAAAAAATAAAAAAAAATGGGGTAATTAACCAAATAGACCAGTAATTCACAACTTAACGAGTAAGATAATTGAAAGGGCACCATCAATGGTATTACACACAACACATTTCTCCATACAACAAAGTCAACAATCACAGCAATTTTACAGGAAATGACATTTAGATTCTATTTTTGCACATGCGCGCGTGTGTGAGAGAGAGAGAGATTAGTTACCGGAACATTATAAAAAGAGAAAAGTGGAGAAGCCAACTTCAAATAGCAGCGTCCGATGATGTAGGAGGGAGAGGAGCCGGGAAATAACAAATTCACCGTCTTTAGAAGCAGTGCCGCCGCCGGAGATCTGACAAATACGTAATGAGAGAGAGAGTGAGAGAGTAAGCGGAAAGGTCACAAGATTGTCAAGAGATAGGTTGAATAGTATATCCGATGACTGGAAAAGATCTAATACCCGAACTAGAGAGTTCCGCAGTCCAAACACCGGAAATGTTCATTTACTTAACTTGTACTCATACTACTCCCTCTATTCCAACGTGGATATCCCACCCAACATTGCTAGTCTTACAACTATTTCTATAATTTTTCATATATCTAAACTTTGAAGAATGGTAAATTTGTCTTTATTTAAAATAATTTTCCCCAATTTAAAACTTAATTATAAAAAAAATTATAAGATTAGCGGTAAGAATATCATTTTCCTATTCCTCGTTTCCACTCAATGTTTCCGTACAAAAGGCGGATTGGGTTTGCCAATGAAATCTTTATAGTTTGGGCCCTCTCTGGGCCATATGTACAGACGTCAGCCGACGGGGTAATAACTAGCAAAGCACAAAGGAAGAATGGTAGTATTAATTATCTACTCAATTAATCATTAATTATTTAACTTTTTTTAGTTGATAGTATTAAATGACAGAGAATATTGGCTATTCGAAAAAAAAAAAAGATAGAAAATTTATACATTAAAAGTCTTTAGGAGTATTAATTTGAACATTTTAAAATAGAAGTAGAAACATTTATTCTAGACATTGGAAGTATTCTCTTTGTTCCTAAATTATCGTTTTGGTGAACTTGGGGCACAATTTAAGAAAAAACATTTGACTGAATTATTAGTATTAGTTTAATGTAGTTTACTTTAAAGCACATGTGTATGTGATCCATAATTAAATTATGATTAAAAAAAAGTAAGAGTAAAGTAATAAAAGTGTTATCCTAAAAAGTAAAGTTTCAAACAAGATAATTATTTTGAAACAAAAAAAAGAAAAACATGATAATAATTTGAGGACGGAAGGAGTATATTTTTTCGTAATAAAAAAAGGCACTTTATGTATTGTTATTAATTATATATTATGATGCATAAAAATGTCTTATTTATGTATCACAATACATTGCGTGTCTTTCATATTACATAAAAAAAAAAAAAAAAGGTGTGAAGCGAATAAAAATTATCTAAAGGAAACCGGCTCAAATTTCTCTCTAATAACCATCAAGCAAGATCCAACACAAGCCCACTTAGCCACGATGATATACTTCAAATTCAACAGTTACTGCTTCTGGATAAGTCTTTAAAAGGTTTTTTCATAAGTTTTTGTGTATTACATGAGCTGTCACGTCGAAAAGAAAAAGAAAAAAAAAAACGATCCTTCTACAAACTTTTTTTACGATAGTATTTACTCCCTTCGTCCCTAAATTATTGTCTTCTTTTCTTTTTTCGTCCGTTTCAAATTAATTGTCCACTTTGAAACTTACCTTTTTAGAACATCATTTTTACCACTTTATCCTTACTTTTTAACTCTACTTTAATTATGGGCCACATATACATGGACATTAAAGGAAACTACACATTAAACCAATATAAATAATCAAGTCAATTGGTTTTTCTTAAACTGTGCGCCGGATCAACTAGGACGATTATTTAGGGACGGAGGGAGTATAATTTTTTCATGAATCTCATCATCACATATTGTTAACCGAAGTAAATACTAATGGGGCCCATAATTATTCATTTTTGCGTAAAATATTAAGACATATCATTTTTTAAAAGTTTTAACATTAAAAGTCTACCGTTCTTTTTTTCATTCATAAAAAACTACTTTTCGAAATATTGTTTCAGAAATATTTTTATAATAGGAAATAAGGCGAATAAAGAGAAATAAGAAGGCTTACGACATAGGAGAAGAAGAAGAAGACTAAGGACATGGTTTGTTTCATTACGATTTTGAACCACGGTGCAATTAGACTAGGTAGTTAAACTATTTTGAATCACGGTACAAAAATATCAAATTAAATTAATGAATTGTGGTGCAATTGGACTACACAATTAAACTATTGAATCGTGGTACAAAAAATAATGCAATAAAATTGATGAATCGTAGTACAAACATTGATGAATCACGGTACAATTAGACTACATAATTAAACTATTGAACAGCGGTAAAAAAATTAATGTTTATATTTTTTAATCGCGATGCATTTTTAATTTTTTTTGAATCGTGATGCATAACTTTTTTTAATCGTGGTACATACATTTTTGAATCACGGACATTTTTGTAGCACGTCTCAAGCTCATTAAGGGTATCACAGTCATTTCATCCCAAAAAATATCATTTTTCGATTGGAAAAAAAAGATACCGAAACGAATTAAAATTTTGAAAAATAGATCGACCCGTAGTTATTCCTTCATTTTTTCGTCCATGAATCACGTTTTCCTTATGACCACTTATTCATTCACTTTGTCACATCACCTAAATTTTTGCACTTGTAATAATAAGTTTTTTTTTATGATTCGAGTCATTTCATGATTGGGTGCCTTGGGGTTTTTTGTCATTTAGTTGTTCGATTTGTATTTTCTCTATTTTATATATTATAAAAGTAAAATGTTGTAAGGAAATGATGTGTTTGGCCCAAACTCGATCACGAACAATCATGGTGTGTTAATCACAAGCTCAATTAGCATGGAACCCACCTATTTAGCAGGCAGAGCTAGAGGGCACCGAGTAAAGAGAACTAACTCCCGTCAAAACATGGTTGGGCATAGGTCATGCCTGTCCAATCAGGGGCCATACTTAGGATTTACATTTGTCTACAACAGATTTGCATCATCATAGCCAAGCAGAGCCTTGCTCACCCGGGCAGGTATCGAGAAGGAAGCCTCTGAAACTTGCTCTCTAAGACAGGTCAAAGTTTACGTGGTCAGCCGCTTATCACACCTACAGTTTAGGGATTTCCTCCTAAATTGGCTAGACAATTAGGGAATCTGAATCCCACAAGGATTATACGTCATTTGGGGCCTATAAATACACTTCCACAAACCATATTCAAGGTACATATTCTTTCTTAAGTTTGAACCTCTGTTAAATTCTCTTTTGACTTTCTCACACGATACTTACTCTCACGCCAGAGTGATTCGTGAGACCAAGCCTTGCACTCCCACTAAGGTGTTATTGTGATCTTAATCAGGTTCAAGGAAGCAGATCAAGCTCAGATATTCTATACATCACACGGACGGCCCAAGCTGTATTTTTGTCACATCAGTTTGGTTCCGTTGCCGGAAATCGAAGCTTCTAAGCTCTCTCTAAGTTTTCCGGTGAGTCTTATGATAATCAGTGTTAGTGCAATGGCTAACAAGGGTAGCAAACATCAGGCCACTACTAGTAACCACCAGGCTAGCAGCCAGCTGGTTGGCAACAACAACCCACTGCCCGATGATCTGCCACCAAGCGCACCTCGAAGTGCAAACGAGAAACCAGAAGATTGCAGCCTGGCATGCGGCTCACATTGAGGATGTCACGTATGTTGAAGAACAATTGTCTCAACATGCCAGCCAGAACCAAGCGAGCTAACGAGATGCTCACCAAGTCATCAATGAGCAACGGGATGCTCGGGCTTAAGACCTTAAGGTACAGTTGAACCGCCAGCGAGAAAGTGGTCTGGGAAGCCAAGTGAGCTTGCCCGGACAAACCCCTAACCAACAAGCTGCTGCCCTGCAAGTCCAGGCAGAGTATTATAATAAGATGTACGCGTTCAATCGACAACTGCTCGCCTTGGACCATGCCCCGGTCCTAGTTGCAGATTTGGTGTTGCCCGCTCTTAGCAATCCAGCACTTGTTGGTGGTGGCCAGGGCTCCCAACTATTGCCCGCTCCGAGCAGGCGAATCCCCTCCGTCATTCATGTACCATCGGAACAGGAGAATGAAGAGCAGAGAGCAGACGATCAAGCGGAAAGCAGGTATAGCCGCCATAATCCATCCCACCGACATCACCGTCGACAGGATCATCATACCTAGGGAGAAAGCCACAATCGTCGCAGAGCCCACGAATATGCGGAGGCAGAGGGACACCGACCAAAGTACAGGGCTTGAGTCGAGCGGGAAGTGGAAGCTTCATATGTCCAACCTTCTGCCCTCCAATTGCCAAACATTCCACGGGAGCACGTAGTCAGCGGTCAGAGTATACCCGCTCGTCCAGGCTCACAATGGACGCAGAAAAACGCCTGTCTTAATAGATGAAAGTCATGAAAAAAGACATGGCCAAAAAAATTGTTAACCTGACCGTGGCCAAGCCCGCTTATGGAGCCACAAAGCCGCTGGAGGGCAACCCATTCACTCCAGAGATCGAGAATGTGCCACCCGCGCAAGGAGTGGCCTTCCCACAACTTGAAAAAAACTTCGGGAAGACACGGGCAAATGACTGGCTCAGATCATTCGAGGCACATATTATGATGGTCATGGATATAGAGGCTCTGAAAATGCGAACCTTCGAGTGCGCTCTTCAGGACAAAGCGTAGTCATGGTTGGGAAGAGTTCCCCGGGGCTCTATAGGTAGCTGGGAAGTACTCCGAGAAAAGTTCATGGAAGAGTTCGGCACGGTGGGGCCTATGCCCAAAAACCGATTTGACCTCGGCAAGATCAAGCAGGGCGACCAAGAGTCATATAACAACTACCTCAAACGGTTTGAGGAAATGCTCGACCAGGTAACGGCCACCAGTGATCCTAAGATCACGTTCTACTATCTCAATAACATGAGGGTAGGCCCGCTGAAAACTATTCTGACCATGAACCCAAGCGCATCAAAGGCAGAGCTATTGGCAAATTCGCACATGTTTTGCTCGATAGAGAATACCAAAGGTGATAAGCCCAATGGAAAGGATAAAACTCAGGACAGCTCGGCAACGCCAGTTGACCAGAGCCAGGAGGACAACAACCGCCCACGTAGAGACAGAAGGCGTACTTCTACCCCTGGCCAAAGATTCAGGGAGTCACAATTCACCCCACTGAACATGAATCGAGAAGAGATCATGTTCCAGGTCGGGGATGCTTTGCTAGTGCCCTACCCGCTTAACCATTAGTTCGCTCATACCAGGGACAACACCAAGTATTGTGACTATCGTCATGATAACGGTCACACTACAGAGGAATGTAATGTGTTGAAACGGGAGATTCAGAAACTTATCAACGCGGAAAAGCTGGACTGTTTCAAAAGAATCAGGGCGCGGGTGTAGACACCTCAATTTCGTACCCCTGGTATGTAACATGACATAAAATATTAAGACATGTTAAAAGGCTAACAAATGTCAAGTTATTAAGACCTGTTAAAAGGCTAACAAATGTCAAGTTACAGGGTTAAAATGCAAAAGAAAAAGTATGATGCATAAATAGTGAAATGCAGGGGGCCTAAGTGCCAAAAAGAAGAGGAAAAAGGGACTCAGGCGCCGCCCATGGTCCATGCAGGCATCGCCCCAGCTTCCTCCATGGGTGGCGCCCAATAGTGCCAAGTGCACTGTAGCCTTTTGCCTAAAGTGCAATCTCTCAAGCACGCAATACAAGTCGATAAAGCTCAGAAAGTAAAACTTAGCTGCGAAGGAAGCCCTCACTCTCAGCTATAAATAGAGGTGCCCGGCTTCAGAATTCACACACTTCACGTAGTAGTTTGTGAAAGTTCTCCCGAGAGAACGCCGAGGTTATTTCGTCTCCAGCCCCAAAGCTCTGTCAAATCTCCCCTAAACACTAAAACTTTCCGGCCAAAGTGAACCCTAGCTATCCAACTACGTTTCTGCCCTATTTCACCGGTTCCAAAAACCCAAAAAAAGCAGTTGCCCTGCCCGAATCCAGTCGTCAAATCCAGCCGAAGCAATTAGCAATTGCTTTGCCCGATTCGAGATGCAATATCAAGCAAAAGCAAGCAGTAGCTCTGCCCAAATCCAGATTTCAAAATCAAGTAAAAGCAAGCAGTTGCTCTACCCAATTTCAGACTCAACAAGCACGAAAAGCACGCAAAGCAAGCAAGTAAAAGCAAGCAGTTGTGCCGCCCAGATCCCGAGGCAAAAGCAACTAATCGAAGCAGTCACTTTGCCCGAATCCCTGCAACAGCAAAACAACAACAAAAAAGACTCTCTTTCTCAAAAGGACTGGGGAAGCACATCTAAAACCGCCTAATGGGCTTAAGCTCAAGCATACCGGGTTCAGACACTCACGTTCCGGGAGGTATGTTCTGTCCCTATAGTTATCTATTATAATCTATAAATTAAATGTAAATATCTAATTAAGTTTTATTTCGGTTCTTACTTTAAATGTAATAATAGTTATATTTCCTTTCTGTTTAATTATTTTCATTTCTGTCTTTTCTTTAAATGTAATAATAGTTATATTTTTCTTTAATTTTAATTAGTTTATTTTCTGTTTTATTTTAAATGTAATAATAGTTATATTTTCTTTCTATTTAATTAGTTTTTTTCTGCACATACATTAAATATAGAAATGATTATGTTTCTTATTAGTTAATAAGTTTCTTTCTTACTTTTAATCAAGTTTGTTATTAGTATAAATGTTTTATTCCTAAAATAGCTAGTAAAAATGTTATAATTATTCTCTAAGTTGTATCATTTTAGTTGTAATTTTCTTTTCTTTTTTTTAATAAATGTAAAGTAATTTCTTTTTAATTTATTTTATATATATAAATGTTTTGTTCTGAGCCAAAGTGTATAAAATAAAATGAGCATATTGACAAACACATTGTAAGACGGAAAGGGCGAGTTGGGTGTCTAATCTCTTTCTAACTCGTAACTTAGCCCCGAACCCATACAATCTGGTATTTTTATGATTTTCTTTGTTTTCCTTAAAATAAAGATGGCGACTCTGTAACACATTTTTCAAGTCCACAAATGAGGCCGGGCGTATTCTCATGCGCTTTAAAAGATTTTGAAACCACCCCGCCTTTCAGTGGCGTGGATCCGGTTAAAAACGGGGCACTCACAGTGGCGACTCTGCTTGAGACTTTATTGTTTTTTTAAAACAAAAGAGGGCTAGACTCATGTTTTTTTTTGTTTATCAATATACTTGTGTTTTCTCTGTTATATTTCCTTGGCTTCTTGTATTTATATAATTTTTCAATTTTGTAAAGAAAAAAAATAGCATATGACATGTTCATTCATCTTATCATTTATCTATGAATATATATATGTTTCATGTCATATTATTTCTACATCCATACATGTTTGCATTTTTTTATTATCAAAAAAAAATTCTCTTTCTTTTAATATCAATATGCTTGTTTTTTTTCTTTTTTCTTTTATATTTATTTGGCTTCTTATATGTATATAATTTTCAATTCTAAAAAAAACAATTGTTTTTCAGATTTAAAAAAAATCAAAACAAAACAAAACAAAATTCATTTGTTCAAAAAAAAGTCACTCTTCCAAAATTTTACAAAAAATCATCTCTTCTTAAAAAAAAAGTAAAAAAGAAACACATGTTCTCAAAGCATAAGAAAAAAAAATCTTTTTTTCAAAAAAAAATTGTTTTTCATTAAAAAAATATAATAATAATTTTGGTTTTTTTAAAAAATGTTCAATAAAAAAAAGATCAAAAAGAGCAAAAAAAATTTATTCCTTTTTAAAAAAAAAAAATTTTATTACGTTAAGTGGACCAAAATGTTAAAAGAAAATTTAGAGTGGCCTAAATGATAAAAGGGAAAAAGGTGAAAGGAGTGAAGTGGACAAAAAAGAAAAGTGATTATGACCTTTAGCTTGGGCGCGGCACCCAAATTGACTTTGGGCAGCGCCCACCCTTTTCCTACATGACTCGTTTCTCAATTTGAACAATTTTGTCTGATGTTGGGTCCATTTTATCCGTTAGGTCGCCCATTTTTACCTTTATGTGCACCCATTTTTCCTGTTACTCCATCTTTCAAAAAAAATCATCAAAAAAAAAAGTTTTATTTCCTTTAAATCGTGTGTTGTGTTTATACATATTGAGATCTTTGTTGTTTTCCTTTGGTACCACTAACAATTTTGCAGTGGCTAAAATAAAAGAATTGATTATTATTCTTTACTCTCCTGAGAGGATTGTTCGGAGGTATGTAATCGCCACATCTCATTTCAAGAATCGCAAAAAAAAAGTTTTCTAATAAAAAAAAATCATGTGTAATACTTAGTTCTCCTTTGCTTTCAGAAAAAAATATAATCGTTTCTTTTCGCAAAAAAAAAAAAAGATAATTTTTTTAAAAAAAATTTGTTCTCTCCAAGCAAGAAAAAAACTTTTACTCTTTCAAATTTAAAAAAAGATTAGCAAAATGAAAATTTCTCTGTCAGAGAAGAATTATGATGACCTGAGCCTCGAAATGAGGAACGTAGGCAGCCTTCGGGTTCGGTCAAATGCTTTAATCTACTCAAAAGAAAAGGAGAGGTTTTTTTTATGTGTTTTCTTTTTGTTTTCCAAAATATGTGATGACAAGACAAAACCCCCTCACCATTGTTCTTAATTGTTATATCCAAATTCATCTTCCATCTTAACCTTTCATAAATGCATCACTAGTTGACTAGTGCATCGTTCCCTCTCGATTTCAAAAAAAAAAATCAGTAAATCCTACTTCGAGATGTCAAGGATCTTCTCTACTACAATCCTCTCTTTAATCAACCTTTCATCCATTAATCATCTAAGGTGAGTACCACTTCAAAAATAAAAACCCCTTCATATATATAAAAAAGAGACAAAACTTCCAAAACATATAAAATATGTGTATGAAGAAAAAAACATTTATTAAAGCATGAATGTTGTTTGTATTAAGCGATAGAATTTAGAAGTCTAGGGGAAACTCAAAGAAAGGAAAGCTAGGAAAGCCAAGAAGCTAATGCTCTTCTTGGTTGAATGTAGTAAAACTCATCGGAGTTGAAATTAGGGAGTTATGAACAAAAGACTCCACAATCAATCCCTCGACGAATGTAGTTCGTTAGACTAATGAAAGCTTACGATCTTTGAGAGAATGCTTAAGTCGAGGCGTTCTTACGGTTTATGAGATCGTGTGAAATAAACGATGAGAGCATGTTGTAGAATATGTATCTATTTGCATGTTGAATTCGCTCTTGTCATTCTTGTTTGATTCCTTAAATGAGACTTGTTGAATAGTTCGCTCTTGGCTTTCAAACCACCTAGGGTGTCTCTTTTGCCCATATTGATGCCTCTGACCCAGCCCTTTGTTGTAACCAAGAGAGCCTTGCAGAGTATGCTCACTAATCCATTTGGTCTCCGTTATTTCAAAAGTCTTATGTGAAACAATCATGGATATGTGATTTAAGTGTTTATTAAATGAATAAGTCCTCTATGTATGTTGCATAATCGAGCTTTGTAAAGGTATATATATATATATATATATATATATATAAAATTATTGTTTCTCCTATATTAGCTTGTCGAGTCTTCTTCTTGATCGAGGTATATTTTTGAGTGTTGGGCTAGTAAACCGATGAATTGATATACTTGTCTTTAATTGTTATATCTATCGCCGAAGTGTGCTTATAATTGAGCTGCATGTATTGTTGTCCTATTTGGAACTTGAAGGATGCGAATCAACTCATGTAAAAACATGATAAAAGTACACGAGTTGATAATGAGTCATTTCGAAATATGGACCCACAAACCATTAAAAATATAAGTTCGATAAAGAAACCTTCTGTCTTGGTGAAATGTCATCTTCGACCCATTGCGACCGAGCTATTAAATGACACACTGAGGGCTACCACCATATACCAAAGCCTAACCATCTTTGAGATCTAGCTTCCCAAAACTGGGGATGCTCTACCCTTATATATATATCCACCAAGAGTGACAACATTTTTATCCCAAGAGAGAGAAGACATATATCTTTTCAAGCACTCTCCCAAATTGCTCCAAAAGGTCAACAAAAAAAGGCCCAAAAAGAAAAAGGGGGCCTATGCATAAAAAAAAAGGTGCAATGTTGAAAATTCAAAAAAAAAAAAAAAAAAAAGAGGAGCCTATGCATAAAAAAAGGAGAAGAAAAAAAAAGCCTCTCTTGAGCAATTTCCTCAAAATCTATCTCTCTCGCAACAAAAAATAACCAATCACTCTTGGACAACCCCATAACCCATAACCAAAGTCAAAAGTCGATCGCCCAACCATACCTACAACCAGGTCCAAAAACCAACTTTCTATCCAAAACCCACAGCCTAAAAGGCCAGCCAATGATCGTTTTGCAACCGCCTTTTCAAAAATAACCAAATATACAGCCCAAAATGTCTTTGAGCAAGAGGTCAATCAAATCCTTCAACCCTAAAGCCAATCCATCCCAAACACTTAAACATTATGCCACTAACTCAGTTGCCACCAATAGTTTTGTTTCAATCGGTTATAACATGATCTGGATCCTGTGAGGTTCCCGGGGTGCGCCCCGCGCCCCCTTGGATAGGGGTGCGCGTACGTGCGGATGCGGGACACCACTGCTCTCGTTCCACCCTCCCTTGTTTAGGGGAAGACGAAATCAAAAAGTGCGAGAGGAGTGATGTCTATGTTAGCACGTTTGAATGTGTCTCGGTTGCCTTGAGTGGATTTTGTATCCAATATGGGAACTTATGGTTTCCCGCATCAAGTTATCCCTTTTTTAGGGGATACCAGGATATGGGAATGCATTACCCTTTCATTCCCATTTTCCCTTTTTTAGGGGAAAACGGAAAAGTGCAAAAAAGGATATTGCGACGCCCCCACTATGGATTTTATTAAAAATAGCCTTATGGCCCATTCAGATTACTATGAGAGCTTTGGGTTTCCCGCATCAAGTTATCCCTTGTTTAGGGGATACCAGGATATGGGAATACATCACCCTTCCATTCCCATTTCTCCCTTTTTTAGGGGAGAACGGGAAAGTGCAAAGAAGGAGTGTTGCGAGGCCCCACTGAATCTGAAAGTTTTAGAGTCGCCATCTTTATTTTAAGGCAAATAAAGCAAAACCAAAGAAAAGAAAAATAAACCAGAGAAAAAGAAAACGGGTTCGGAGGCTAAGTTACGAGTTGGGAAGGTGCTAGGCACCCAACTCGCCCTTTCGGTCTCAAAAATGGTTTTTGGCTGAAGTATGCTTTTTGTTATATTTATTTCACAAATAAACACAGTATTAAAAGACAGGAAATTAAAACAAATACATCCATGGCTACATTATTTACGGACTCGCAGCCATTTCCTTACAATAATTACAGACATATTTAAGAATATTTGGCCATTATAACGGCTCTTTTACATAATATTTCCTATTCTAATCCGGGCAGCACAACGGCTTATATTGGCTACATTGTGCCGGATTTAAATAACAACTTTAAAAATAAATAAAAGACAAAAATAAAATAAATAAATAAATAACGCCCTTAAAGGCTTTACCTTTTAGAGCGGTGGTGTGCTCGCTCTGTCCTTCAGGGAGAGGGAGTCTTTTGTTGTTTGTTGTGTGGTTGTTGTTTTGATTTGGGCAGAGTAACTGCTTATTTCTGAGACTTTGGGCTTGTCAACTCGGGCGAGTGTGACTTATTTGGGTAGGTTTTGGCCTTTTTGGTTGGGCGGAACCACGGCTTAGTTTTTGACTTTTCAGCTCGTTACTCGGGCAGAGTAACGACTTACTTTGGGATTTTTGGGCCGGGGAAGTGAGGTGGATACCTAACAACTAGGCTAGGGATCACTTATAACCTATGGGTTTTTATTTTGGCGGAGTTTGGACGGGGTTTGGAGATTTTAGGGGCTTCCACTCACCTATCTCGCACCTCTCGTACTAATATTATCGTCGAAGACGAAGGAACGAGCTTCGCTGCGATTTTTAATCGCGAAATGAACAACTGAAATGAGAAGCCGAGGCTTCTATTTATAGTGAGAGGGACTCGTCGGAATTTCTTTGTTATCTTGTACCTTGAGCTTCAAAGCTTGTACAATTTCCTTATGAGAGAGCTACGGTGATGGCTTGGTGCCACCAAGGAGACCAGTGCGGCACCAGCAACTATTCAACTTTCATTTTTGCACTTTCACCCCCCAGTTCATCTGCTTTCTGCTTTTCCTTTCGCATTTTTGACTCATGTAACTTGACATTTGTTAAGTTTTAACAGTTCTTGATATTTTATGTCAGTCACATACCAAGGGTACGAAATTGGGGTGTCTACAGAGCCCCTCAACGATGGAGTCTACGGGTAACCCAAGGCTTATTGAGTAGACGAACATCGTTGATAAACAATAGACTCTCCAATTTCGTTCATTTAAGAACGGGAGAATGCAATTGGTAGCAGTTATAATGCACAGTTAACATGCTATCCAAACTCCATAACCTAGACATTTTTAGTCGGTTATAAAAGTTATCGTAGTTTTAAGCAGATATGAATTTAAAGTGCTCTGATGGTCGGACCTACTAATGTAGGTTGCCTACGTATTCCCCATTAAAGGAAATCAGACCAAACGTAGTTCAGGCCAAAAACCTAAACTACAACCAAGTGAGGATGTCATGTTCTTCGGGTCAAGCCCGATCGAGAACACAACGGAAAAAGATTTTTGTGTTTTTCGAAAAAGTCGTATTCTTCCGGTTCGAAACCGTTGTCAAATACGGTATGAAGATTTGAATGTTTTTCTGCCACCACATTTCAACCGGTCAATACCTTGTCGTTGAAACGTGTTAAGAAGAATTTTCAAAGTTGTGTTGGTCATTGCCTTGTTTCCAAACATAACGAGAAAACTTTCAAATATCGAGCGCACTCGGCCAGATGATAAAGATCCGTCGCCGAGCACGGCAAAGTAAACATTCTTCAAGTATTTTCGAAAATTGTGAGGTGGAAAACATTCTTTTTCCTTCCTTTTTTTTCTCGCTCTCTATTTTTTTTTCAAATATTCCTCTTTTTTTGTTTTTGAAATATTCCTCTTTTTTTTTTGAAATATTCCTCTTTTTTTTTTTTTGAAATATTCCTCTTTTTTTTTTTGAAATCAAAACTTATTCTGGAAAAGAGTTTTTTTTTATTTTGAAAGACAAAGCAAAGTTTTTTTTTTTTGAAATCAAAACTCATTTTGAAAAGAGTTTTTTTTTTATTTGAAAACAAAGCAAAAAAAAATTATTTTTTTTTAAACAAACTTTCCTTAAAAGGAAATTATTCTAAAGTCAGGGTAGGAATATTGTAACCTGACTTACCTTTTGGGTGGGCTGGATTCGGTGATCTTGGCATTTCCACTCTTCTTTGGGAATTTATTCTTCTTCTTCTTTTTTTTCTTTTTTTTTTTTTTTTTTTTTTTTTGACCATTGGGGATATTATTTTCTTTTGTCCTCTGGTGGATGGTTGTCAATTTTGGTTAACAAGATTAACTTTGTTAACTTTCCGTTAGGCTCAGGGACCATTTTGGAAACTTTGAAATCTGAGGACTAAAGTGTCGCAGCTTCAAACTTTGGAGGGAGGAAAGGGAAAATTCCCTTTTCTCCCCTTATTATGGACGGGAGTGAGGGAGAAGCTCTTTCTTTCTTTCTTCTTTTCTTTCCTTGCTCGTCGCCGCCATTGTTTTCTTTTTTTTTTTTTATTTTCTTTGTTTTCGCTCCTTTTCTCGATTTTCTTCCACCAATTTCAGTGTTTTACTTAGCGGATGACATCTTCTTCACGATCCGGGAAGGGAAGGCACCGATGCACCCGAATCGGCGAGAGGAGGAGAGAACCTCCTCGCTTGGTCGGAATAAACTCAATTACCGGTACTCTACTAATGGCGGGGCAACATTTTACGCGGGATCGGAACACTCACGTGTCCAATCTTCCTCTCACCTTGTAAGATTTTTCTTTTTTCGAAATTTTCTGGCTATGTTTCGGATACGCTAAATTTACGCTTGTTTGGAACTTTTGGAGCACTCCTGACTTTATTAGTAATGCATATGCATGTCCTATTTATGCCTAAATGATGTAATTAAGTGATAATGTGTGAAATTTATATGATTTATTTTTGCGATGCATGATTTGAACTAGTGGTCACTATTTGACCCTACTATGCATGATTTATATTCTAAATGCAAATGAGGCTATATGATGCATATTTTATGCTAAATCACATTTTTGCACGCAATAGAATCGCGAAACGGACTTTTCGGAGTACAAATTAATTTTTTCCGAAACGCATTTCGGGCATATTTTCGGATAAAAACAGGATAAAACAGATATTTTTCATGCCCTTAGATTTATTTTTCAAGCATGCGACTGCTGCAGGGGTATAGTAAATGCCACAAAGATATTTATTTTGATGATTGGTGGTACTTTATTTTCTTTTTAGCGTACCCCTATGGCAGCTTATTGGACAAATAAAATACACATAATGGATACATGGATTATTCTACTTGATGCAGAACAACTATAAGATGATGCATGAATGTTTTTATATTTTATTATATACATGGCAAATGCAGTCCTAATATGCATTTTTATGATATTTAAGATGCAAAATTATTTACATGCAAAATGAATTACACATAAACATTTTCTTTGTGTTTGTTTTTTTTTTCTTTTTTTTTTGTTTTTTTACAGTATGTATATACAACATGTAGATTCCTATGTTTTTTTTATTATATATATATATTTTTTAAAAAAATGATGCCTATTCACATGTAAATTTATGCACATGTATGAAAATGGTATGTGTCAATTTAAAGAATTATTTATTTTCTCTTTGTTATGAACAAGATTTTTTTATTAAAAGATTATTATTATTATTTTGTATTAAAAAATCATGAAGTATAAAGCATGCAATATGTTCATTATTTATTTATTTTTGTTTATTTAAAAGGCGCAGAGAAGAAAATAAGGGTAGAGGACTTACCTTTTTCTCCTTTTCTTCTTTTCGGTTCGAGGGAATTTGAAAGGATGCGGGTATCATGTAACGTGGTGAGATTTATGCCATGCTACCGAGGCGGCAAAGTTGTTGGTGGAGGGTTCGGGTTTCGGCGTCTTTATGCACTCCTTCACCCACTTTACCGCTATCGCCCATTTTGGCGTGCTCGGGGACTTACGGTGGGACACCACCCATACCTTTCATTTCGGTGGGGAGGCGACCATGAACCCGTGTGACTTTGCTTTGCGATCACGGGAATCCCTACCAGCATAGGGGAGACCCTGGCCCCTGATTTTACTCTCCGTCATCGTAGGGAGGAGGTTGTGGACCTCCTGGGTTTCGAGCCACGTTTCAAATCAACGGATGAGATTTTTATTAGCGGCGTTCGGAGTGGCTTCTTAATAATGTCGGGCGGGTGCCGGTGATGATTTGTAACTTTCGAGTGGCAAGAGCGTTTATTCTTCTTTCTTGGCACATCGCTCTTTGCCAACTCCTCTGTCACCACGAGAGTTTCCGTCTTGGCTTGTCGGATTTTGATCGGATCCCTTTGTATGATTGGGGACAGGCTGGTTTGGCCGAACTGTATGCTTCCATGGATAGGGCCAGCCGGAATGACTCGCCGACTCTGAATGGGTTTGCCCGGCGTGGGAGGTACATGCCTTTTCTCTTTTTTCTATCTCTTTTTTTTTTTTATTTATATATTTTTTTGACAACATATTTATTTTTTCTCTTTTTTTTTTTTGCAGTGCAGGCCTTCTCATTTTTCGATTTTCGGGTCGCCTCATTCGGCGAGTTTACCGACCTCCATACTGTCCCAATATGTTGATAGCAACGAGGGTGGATCCGGAGGGCGATGGTTGTAATGATAGGGAAAGAGTCTTTGGAGCGAATTATTGGCTCGAGTCACAGTTCGGTGCACTTCTCTTCCTTGGGAGGGCACGGAGGGTCATTATTCCACTACTTTGATGTTCGGTTGCCGGATATTGATGGTTTCCATCATGGTGGATTCTTTGTATATGGGCGGCGGGTGAACCGTCGGCACCGATCTTTTCTAGTGGCTCGGTGGTGCCTCCTCGGCCTCCTTCTTGGGTGATAGAGCCGTCGGCCTCGGCTCGGTACTTGGGGAAATACCTCGTTCCCGCGACAGACTATCCAGTGATGGCATACGAGGATTTCCTGAGATTAGAGCTGCATCCCCCTCCTCCTGCTCCTGTTGTGCCCAGGCGGCATTCGATGCTTGCCGGGCCGAGTCGTCTACTTCATTTCTCGGCGGGAACGATGTTTCTGAGCCGATGATATTTTCTCTACTTTCGGTATGAGTGGGGTGGTGGCTTAGTAGAGCGGAGTTCTTCACGATGTCGAGATCCGGAGGCGTCGTGTCCGGGCGAGCTCGTTCGGTAGACACATCCACCTTTATTGTCTCTTTTCTTTATTTTTTTTATTTTTTTTTTACACACATTTTTTATGCACACTTTTTTTCGAGACTAACATTTTTTTATTTTATTCTTTTTTTAGGTGAGCGTGTCTACTTATAAGAAGCTGCGGGGCTTTTTCGGCATCGGCAAAGCTATATCGAAAGTTGGGCGATGAATTCTCTTGCGGGGGCGGCTCGGTCGGACGTCGAGATGGCGATGATGATGATGATGATGATATTGGGTCGAGCAGCGGCGGAGGTCGGGGATTTGGCGGGTCCCGGGGTCATGGGTGGTGGTTTTCCCGAAGCCGGTCGTCCAGAGCACATTAGCTTTGGATTCTGCGAACATTAGTATCTTTCCCTCTTTTTTTTTATTTTTTGTAAAGAAACATGTACAAACATTATGATATAATGCAATATAATGTATATGATGCAATATGTTACACATGCAAAAATAAATTCACACAAAATAAAACTATACGGACATCTAAAATGTAATGGTGTACTTTAAAGAAAGGGATTTTAAGAATACACCTTTGGATTAAGCGGGCTTTTCGGGTGATATATTTCTTATCCTTTCGGCGCTGAGCCCGTGCTCGTAGCCGTCTTTCATAGGCCTCCTTTTCTTTTCGCGATATAGCGAATGTCGGATCACCAAACCGGGATGAATTTTGGACATTCTTGGTGCACCATGACCTATGGTGCGGCACCAAGCTTCTTGGTGGCACCATAGTTTTCTATGCGACCCTTGTTTTCTTCCTTGTTTAAATCTCAATTCGCGGTATAAATTATTCTTCACCAATTCATTTCGTTCTTTCTTTCTAAATTCACATAATAACAACATTTCTCGCATCTCTTATAAATATTCCTACTCTGAAAATGCCGGATTTGGATCCTTTCTTTGCGATCGGCGAAAGGGATTGGTTTGAACATCTTTTCGGCTTTAGGTGCCTTACTGGCGAAATGTCATAATTAATTGGGACATGTTGAGGGAGCCGCCGGGTTTTGGTCTCACGAGGATCACTTGTTTAATTTTGGCATGAGCGAGATGTGTCCCACATTCGAGGAGTTACGTGCTATCTTTGGGGTGGCACCTACTCGTCGGATACGGCGTCGTACATGGCTATCGGAGCTCTTCAATTCTAAGCTACTCGAGGATTTTATAATGGGGAATCTTTCAATTTGATGGTTCTTCTGGAGCCTTGAATATATTGAAGATGGCGTGGACTATCCGTAGATTAACGGCTTGGTAGGGAGATATTTGATAGTTGGTCTACCGGATTAGTAGATGGCGGGTCATAGACTTGGCATTAGCTCGGGATTGAACATTGTTCGACTTTAGAATTTCCCTAGGTAGCCCCATTCGATTCACATGTGGCTAGAAGAGCACTTCCTTTGGGTTCGGGCTCCGTTCGGAGCTCCTTATGATCCATCATTTTATGGAATCGGCATTTTCGATCACTTCTAGGCTCAATGGATATAATGACGATCGGCGTCAGATGAGCAAGTGGTCATGTTGGGCCTTTATCGGACTTCTTTTTACCAACGGACCGGATCTTGCGGCAATTTGGAAGGGAGCAAGTGATCGGGTCCTATATACATGGGAAGGGAGGCGGTCCCACTATCCGGCATGTGGCTCGAGAGATCTTTAGGTAGCATACCCATATTCGATTATATGCTTCTATCCCTTGGGTATTTAGCGTGGGTTATGGTAGGCTGGCGAGGGCCGTCTCGCGCCATCGGCATGAGACAGGCCGTCATATAACCAATGGAGTGGAGAAGTAGGCGAGGATCGGGGTTGGTTGTTCCTCGGGCTCTGGCGGGTTCATGGCCTTAATACTCGGAAGCAATACATCCGATTGAGTGATTTTGGTATAACCCATAATGCTTTGGTGGTCACGAGCCTCAAGCTTTAGAGATAGTTGGTATGGGGTCGGTCTCGAAATGATGAAGCGGGCCAGGCCGATGATGAAGAGGAGACACATCGGTGGCTCTCAATGAGTCTAGGGCTTCTTGCGCCTCGCGAGAAGGAGTATATGGGCCGGCTCGGTGGGTGATTCGGGGCTAGGAATTGTTTACGGGGAAAAACAAAGGGGGTATAGGCGGTATATAGATATGTACAATGCAAATAATGTATAATATAGGCGTCTTAATAAATATTCTAAGTTGCACCTTAGGACTGTAAAATTATATTTTAGTGTTTTAATATGAGCTGCTTTGTCGTGGTTTTTCTCTTTTGTCAGTCGAGCCTCTGATGTGCTGAAGACTGGAGGTAGTACGCTGAGGGCTTCAAATAATGCCTTCCCTCTCCTTTTTATTTATTTTTATTTATTATTATTTTATTTATTTTTTATTTAGTTTTATTTTTTTTTTTTTTTGTGCTCTAATTTTTGCCTAGGCCGCCCTTTCGGGTTTTCAACCTAGCGAGCCCTTATTTTTCTTTTATTTTTCATTTTTTATATGCCCTAATTTTTGCCTAGGCCCTTTCGGGTTTTCGACCTAGCGGTGGAGAGGAAGCATTATTTGGATAGGATGGCTTAGGCGTAGTACCTTTTGAGTTTGTCGAGGTTGAAGGGCTGGACAAGATCTTCCCCGTCCTGGTTCGTGAGAAGCACGACACCTCCTGATCGGATCTCCTTAACAATGTACGGTCCCATCAGACTTCCATTTTCCCCTAGTATCAACATAACTAGGGGTTTTTCTCAGCACGAGGTCTCCAACTTGGATATCACGGCCTTTGACTTTTTATTGGCTTCGAGGCGTCGCCTTTGATATGCCGGGTATGCTCCAAGGCTAACAGGCGTCGTTCATCAATTAGGGCCAGTTCTTCGTACCGCCCTTTGACCCAGTCAACTTCTGCTATATCAGCTTCCATCATCACTCTCAATGATGGAATTTCCACCTCTATTGGTAGTACCGCTTCCATGCCATATGCCAGAGAGTAGGGGTAGCCCGGTGGGTGTCGGGGCGTCACGGTAGCCCAGAGGGCTAGTGGCAATTTTACGGCCGATCTCTTCTGTATCGGCCATTTTTCGATGATGTTCTCGAGAGTTTTGTTGGCGCTTCAAGCGGCACCATTGGCTTGTGGCCGGTAGGGGAGGATTTGTGTCTTTGGATCTTGAACTCGTCAGCGAGGCGGTTCACGTCCCCTTCAAAATGAGAGCCGTTGTCGGAGATGATCTCGAAAGGTACCCATAGCGGTATATGATATTGGCCGAATAAATTCGGACACCTTTCGGGCATTTAGGACCTTGTAGGAAGAGGCTTCTTACCCACTTTGTGAAATGTCGGCGGCTACCGGGGCGTATTCATGGCCATTGGATCCCCGGGTGAATTTGGCCTATGGCGTCGATACCCCATGTTGAGAAGGGCCGGGGGGCGTGGAGTTGTATAGGGCGTGTGGGGGCACATCTTTGTAGATTGGCAAAGCGTTGACATTTGTCGCAATGTCGCACCCAGGATCTGATCGGTTTCGGCGTACTCAATAGTACCCTGTCGGATGACTTTCTTTGATAGCATATGGCCATTCATGTGGGGCCCAGGTACCACCATGTAGTTGATCCATAATTTGCTCGGCTTTGGCTGATTGACACATAGTAAGGTTGAGGCCTTGATAATGCCTCTTATACTGTTGCCACGAGTGCAATTGGGAGGCCCATCTTCGCGGGGAGACTCTTCCCCTTTTGTCTAAGCCGGGAGGATAAAGATTTTTACGGAGGCGATTTAAGATGTCGGCATACCGGGGCTCGTGATGCGCCAGGCTGCGTTGATTTTGAAGCAGTATCTTGGGAGTGACCTTCTTCCCGACTATAAATGGTGAACTTTAGTTTCGGCGGGAATCGGACTAGTGGCCGAGTGGCGGGGCATCGGCGAATTGATTCCTATCTCGTGGCGGGTAATGGAGCGAGATAGAACCAAATCGGGCGGCGGTTATTAACTTGGCATGATAGAGGCTGCGGTAGAGGATCTGGGTCCTCCATCTTCCTTCGACTTGATTTATGATAGGGCGAGTCTCAGTAGACTTCGAGATCTTTAGCTCCCCTTTGGAGAGCTTCTTCTAGGCCAGCAATACAGGCTTCATATTCCGCCGTATTATTTGAACATTCGAACTCCAACCTTATAGCCAGCGGAGTATGAGAGTCAGTCGGATCGATTAACAGGATTCCTATGCCAAAGCCTCTTTTGTTTGCGGCTCCGTCAAAGAACATCGCCCAGTGTCTGGTCGGTGATTTCGGGATACCTTCATAAACCAGGGCTCGGTTGCATCTTCGGCCTTGAGGTAGATCGGCTAAGTGGTGCAATGGCGCTCCCTTTGATAGACTTGAGTGTGACATAAGTTATGTCAAACTCATTAAGAAGAAAGGACCACTTGGCGGTTGGTGGTGATGGCTTAGAAGATGTATTTGATAGGGTCCATCACGGATATGAGCTTGATGGACCTTCCTTGGAGATAGGTTTTGAGCCTCTGAGTGGCCCAGACTAGGCCGGTGCAGCTTTTTTCCAGCCGAATAATTTAGCTCGCTTCCTTGTAGCTTCCTACTTATGAAATATATGGCATTTTCAATGTAGGAATCTTCTTTCTCTTGGGCGAGCATAGCCCCTCTTGATGTGTGACGGTTAAGTATATGAGGAGAGGTTTATGTGTATGGGGTGGAGCTAGCACGGGGGGATTGGTAAGGTAGGCTTTTATTTTCTCGAAGGCTAGGCGGCACTGCGTCCCAGACTTGGTCGGTATTCTTTTTAGGAGTTTAAAGAGGGGCTCGCGGTGGTGGTCGGTGTCGATGAAAGCGGTGATGTCTTTGCAACCGGCCTAGGAAGCCTTTGACTTCGGTGGGAGTTTTTGGTGTGGCATTTCTAGGATGGCTTTGATCTTTCTTGGCTCGATCTCGATGCCTTGCTCGATTACTAAGAATCCCGAGGACTTTGCCTCTGGTAACCCGAATGTGCATTTGGTGGGGTTAAGCTTCATCGGTGCTTTGAGTCTTTCGAAGAACTTAGAAGATCTTTAATGTGAGCACCGTAGGCGTCATTTGGAATGCACGATCATATCATCAACATAGACCTCCATCTCTTTGTGGATCATGTCGTGGAAGAGGGTGGTGGCGAGCCCTACGGTAAGTGGCTCAGGCATTCTTTAATCCGAATGGCATGACGGTGTAACAATAAGTCCCCGAGGAGTAGTGAATGAGGTCTTCTCTGGTCTTCTTGCCATTTTGATTTGGTTGTAGCCCGGCATGCGTCGACGAAGGATCGGACTTTGTGAGCTGCGGCGGCATCTACCACAATATCAATGTTGGGCGGGGAAGTCATCTTTGGGCGGCAGCTTTGTTGAGGTCGCGGAAGTCTACAGTCGACTTTCCGTTGGGCTTGGGAGCGGTCACTATATTGGACGGCCAGTCGGGTATTCAACTACCGAATGAAGTTGGCTTGTTTCATGATTTCTTCTTTGACTTGTAGTGACCATTACGGCTTGATGCGGCGGAGCTTTTGTTTGGCCAGGCGAGCATCAGGGTATGTGGGAATCGGTGCTCGACTATAGGCTGGATCTAGGCGGGCATATCTTCGTAGGACCGGGCAAAGATGTCTGAACTCTTTGAGGAGATCAATGAGTGCCTTTCTTTACGGACCTTGGAGGTAGCTGCCGATTCGATTTCTTTGACTTCATTGTCGGCCCGGGTTGATAGTGGACAGTCTTGATATCTGGCGATGAATGGCTTGTTCACGGTACTCGGCCGACTTTGCAAGCTCAAGCAGATAATTTTTATCTTTTGGGTCCATTTTATTAAATGACTCATTATCATAATTATTATTATTTAATGCGTCTTTTAAAGTAGGTGCAACTAAGGAATAAGCAAAGACATTTATATTATTATTAAAAGCACATTGTACAGGGGTTATTACATTGTTGAGGACCTGGGGTTTGAGATCCTCAACTATAGGTAGCGGATTGGTAGATGACCAATCCGTAAAGCTAGGAAAGGATCGGGGATAGTATATCGAGCGGTCTACCAAGTCTGCGGGTGTCGGGAGGCGGACCGGTCGTGGTGTACCAAGTGCGAGAGGCTTATTAGAAATAGACTCGAACTCAGCAGGGAGCTTTTCATAATCAGTGCCTCTGTCTATCATACCCAGAAAGTTGTCTCCTCCGAACACTTATTGGGAAACTCCTTTATTGATCAGCGTATTTTAACAGCACCTTTATTCATATTTAGTTTAGACTAACTTGCTTTTCTTAGACCTCCTTGGCTTGACTTGTTTCAAAGATTTTCGTACTGCCAGTAATTTCCTTGTTGTCGATGAGATCTGAATGGCGTCTCGAGCATGTAGATCGGTAAGATGACATTGCATTGATGATACTCACAAAACTGGGCATGGTTCCAGGTGATGGGCAATGGTTTGGGTGGACGGTAATTATCCATGGGTTTCAGTATCCCATGGGCACACAATGTTTGGAGTATTTCGGATCTTGGGGCGGGCAAGTCATCGTAATGTCTTTCTTTTCGACTCCTTGGCTTTGATATATGGCTAGATCGGGTTTTGGTCAGGCAGCTGAGCGGGGTTTTCTTTTTTGGATATAGTTGGAGCGAAATTGGCTTGCTTGCGGACTGGGCCAGTAGGGATTCTTTTTCTGGTATGCAAATGATTCTTTTTAAGTTCCCCGGGATCATGTGGAAATAGGTATCTGAAGGATCAAAAGGGGAATGATTTTCTTGGTCGTGGTAATAGGCATTCAGGTGGGGAGGATCAAGGCTGATTTCTGGAGAATATGGGTTAGAGTTATGGGTATCGGAAATCATATTTCCTTGAGCAAGGAGGTCATCACCGGGTTGGTAGCTGGCATTTGATGGTTGTTTGGAGGCTTGGAAAAGGATATTTTCTGTGGTATCAGGGGAGTTTATTTCAGGAGAGTGGGAAGTATTAGGAGCATATTCTGGAATTTTGGCCTTTTGTGAGAAAATGGTAAGAGTTTAAAAGCGGCCAAGGTCACTTACCACGATCCATTATTCTTTTTGCATGGGCGTCCGGTTCCTTTCTTAACCAAGCCTCAAGCCCGGGAGGAGGTGCATCGCGAGGAGTTTCCCCTTCTAGTTCCCAGCCGTTCCAGTTGTCGCTATCTCCCGTTATAGCTTGTTTGTTCCTTCTTTGCCATCTTGCTCGGATCGTGCCCTACGATTACGATCGTCTGGCGATACCCTCGATCGAGTTACGCACTACTTTCCGTATCAACCGGCGGTATTATCTACGCCTTTCCAAATTCGGGCCGGGTTTACGAGGAAAATGGGGTTTTGGAGGTATCGGAAAATTTGGAGGCCAGGCTTGGAGTCAGCGTGCCTTTTTATTAGTATTTTATTATTATTATTTTTTTGTTCCCTACAATTGACCGGATAAGCACCGCTTTATTTTGACAGATCTCGGGACTTTTCTGGAGCAGTGGATTCTTTCTCCAGTATAGGACCAACGTATTCCACGCCTTTCGACTCCCGGGCTGGTCCCGAGGCGAAGGGCCTATACTCTTTCGGGATCCACCATCGAAATGGTCTAGGTCGAGCATCGAGAATTATAAGTCACCCTGTTTGTTATTTATATTTATATTTATATATATTTTTATTTTTTTGTGCGCACTTATTATATATATATTTTTTTTTGAACTTGCGCATTTTTTTTTGACATATATATTTTTTTGATTTTTTTTTGACAGGGGCTGGCTCATAACCCAGAGATGCAAAAACCGGTCGGTCTGTGAAGTGTCCTGAAAAACTATATGCATTCTAACGTTGGCTTATGCAGGGGGTAGGCTGGCCATGGTGTAGGGTAACAGTTCGGAATATATCTATATGCGTGCACGTGTGTGCGGTATCTAAAAAGCAGTAAAGTCTTTATTTATTTTACAGATATATGAACAGAAAAATAAAGCAGATATGGTCTGTCTTGCTGTTATGTGTGGATTTTCTCGGCTTTTTATTTTTTAGCGCAAGCAAGCAAGCACACCATTTTAAGAAATAGAAAGAAAAGTGGGGAAACTATCTATCCCTATTAATTACAAATTTTGGTCCTATGTCCCCAAAATAAAATGACAGAATGAATGCAGATATGTATAAATGTACAGAATAAAATGAAAAAGAAAATAAACTGAAAGAAATAATAATATAGAGCCGGAAATAAAATAAAGCCCGGCTCTTTTGTTGTCTTTGCCGAATTTATTGTAACATATAATATATATATATTTTTTGAATTTTTGAAATTTTTTTATTTTTATTTTTGAATTTTTTAATATTCTTAAACACACCTGTAACAGTTATCGGAACGAAACTGCTGCAAGATGGAGGATCATATCCACAAATATAGACACGGATGTATAGGAACACTATATTCAAATGCGTAAATTAATATAACAAGCATACTGCAGCCAGAAACAAATAAAAACAAAAAAGTTTTATTTTATGAGTCTAGCCCTCCATTTTATTTAAAATAAAACAACTCCCAGCGAGTCGCCCTTTGTGAGGTTCAGGGTGTGCGCGCCCTTGGATAGGGGTGCGCGTACGTGCGGATGCGGGACACCACTGCTCTCGTTCCACCCTCCCTTGTTTAGGGGAAGACGAAATCAAAAGTGCGAGAGGAGTCTTTGTCTATGTTAGCACGTTGGAATGTGCCTCGGTTGCCTTTGAGTGGATTTTGTATCCAATATGGGAACTTATGGTTTCCGCATCAAGTTATCCCTTTTTAGGGGATACCGGGATATGGGAATGCATTACCCTTTCATTCTCATTTTCCTTTTTTTAGAGGAAAACGGAAAAGTGCAAAAAAGATATTGTGACGCCCCCACTATGGATTTTATTAAAAATAGCCTTATGGCCCATTCAGATCACTATGGGAGCTTTGGGTTTCCCGCATCAAGTTATCCCTTGTTTAGGGGATACCAGGATATGGGAATACATCACCCTTCCATTCTCATTTCTCCCTTTTTTAAGGGGAGAACAGGAAAGTGCAAAGAAGGAGTGTTGCGAGGCCCCACTGAATCTGAAAGTTTTAGAGTCGCCATCTTTATTTTAATGCAAATAAAGCAAAACCAAAGAAAATAAAAATAAACCAGAGAAAAAGAAAACGGGTTCGGAAGGTGCTAGGCACGAGTTGGGAAGGTGCTAGGCACCCAACTCGCCCTTTCGGTCTCAAAAATGGTTTTTGGCTGAAGTATGATTTTTGTTATATTTATTTAGCAAATAAATAAAGTATTAAAAGACAGGTAATTAAAACAATTGCATCCATGGCTACATTATTTACGGACTCGCAGCCATTTCCTTACAATAATTACAGATATATTTAAGAATATTTGGCCATTATAACGGCTCTTTTACATAGTATTTCCTATTCTAATCCGAGCAGCACAACGGCTTATATTGGTTACATTGTGCCGGATTTAAATAACAACTTTAAAAATAATAAAAAGATGAAAAAATAAATAAATAAAATAAACGACGCCCTTAAAGGCTTTACCTTTTACAGCGGTGGTGTGCTCGCTCTGTCCTTCAGGGAGAGGGAGTCTTTTGTTGTTGTTTGTCGTGTGGTTGTTGTTTTGATTTGGGCAGAGTGACTGCTTATTTCTGAGGCTTTGGGCTTGTCAACTCGAGCAGAGTGACAACTTATTTGGGTAGGTTTTGGTCTTTTTGGTTGAGCGGAACCACGGCTTAGTTTGTTGACTTTTCAGCTCGTTACTCGGGCAGAGTAACGAATTACTTTGGGATTTTTGGGCCGGGGAAGTGAGGTGGATACCTAACAACTAGGCTAGGGATCACTTATAACCTATGGGTTTTTATTTTGGCGGAATTTGGACGGGGTTTGGAGATTTTAGGGGCTTCCACTCACCTATCTCGCACCTCTCGTACTAATATTATCGTCGAAGACGAAGGAACAGAGCTTCATTGCGATTCTTGATCGCAGAAATGAACAACTGAAATGAGAAGCCGAGGCTTCTATTTATAGTGGGAGAGCAGGATTCGTCGGGAATTTCTGAGTTTGTTCCTCCTGCATCAGCCAGTTGTACCTTGTTCATCAAAGCTTGTACAATTTAATTCTGAGAGGCAGCTACAGTGACTTGCATGGTGCGGCCAAGGAGACCCTTGGTGCGGCACCAGCAGCACTATTCAACTTTCATTTTTGGCATTTTCACCCCCTGCAGTTCACTGTTTCGCGCATCCTGCTTTTCCTTTCGCATTTTTGATTTCTGCAACTTGACATTTGTTAAGTTTTAACAGTTCTTGATATTTTATGTCAGTCATATACCAGGGGTACGAAATTGGGGTGTCTACAGTGAGCGAGGTAAACTCTTCGCCTCTTTATTTTGCTTCTTCATTCTGGGTGTATTTATTACTAATACCTGTGTTGTTTTCTGTAGTTTTGCTCTTTCGTATCCTCGCTGACTACCCGAGCCGACCAAGTTGCAACCGAGGTTAAGAAATTAAAGACTCAATCCCAGGCCGATCAAGATGAGAGAGCTCCTCCAGGGTCAGGTGGCTTCTCTGAAGAGCGAACATGCCAAGGGAAAAACCCAGCTTGAAAAGTCCTCGGCCAAGATGGCCATTTTGAATGAAGAAAAAGAGTTGGCCGAGGCTCGTGCCAGTATTGCTGAGAAGATAGCCGGTGAAGCCGAAGAGAAGGCTAAACAAGATGAGGCGAGAGCTACCCAGGCCGAGCGGGAAATGGCCGAGCTGAGGACCAAGGTTGCAGGTTTGGAAGGACAGTTCGAGGATGCGAAGACCGCGACTTTCGAATCCTTCAGGGGGACTGAAGTATACAACAAGGAGATCGTCCTTTACTACAAACGGGGAGTTCGCCATATGCTTCGAGTGGCTGCTGCTTCGGGGATGAGTCTCGGCATTATAATCAAATGGGGTAGTGAAAATTTCATCGGCGGGGCTGCTCGGGAGGGCCACGAGATGATCCACTTCGAAAAAGACGAGCTTGAGATGTTGCATGCCAAGGATGCCAAGTATAACTTTGAAGAATGGGTGCCACCCACCCCCTGGTCTCTGGATGTCTTGGCCCTGATGAAGGCCGTGGAACAGGGCGAGGAGGTGGATTTTGACCCTGAGTTGAAATTGAGTCAGTTCATGGGTGAGGGCGAACACTCCAACCGTGCTGAGTTTGAAATTGCATCGATAGCAGCCGAACAACATGGTCTTCCCTCTCCCGCTCGTGATGCTGAAGTAGTCGATCTACCCGAATAGTTTTTAGTTTTTCCTCGTTGCGTCGAGTAGTATTGGGCATCTGTGCCTGTTTCAAAACAATTTTTATTTTTTCCTTACAATTTTTGTTGTTGTTTGCCTTGGTCACTTTATGGTTGGATGAATTTATACGAGCTGTTTTGAATGTGCATCAAATTTTGTATACTTGTTATTTTTTGCTTCATTTCCAGTTGTTCTCGCATACCGAGGACAATCAAATATCAGTATACTTGCTATATATATTATGAATAATCGACTCTTTCTCTTCGGTGGATATCCTCGGAACTCTCCCACCTCCGTACGAGGATGGGAATGAGCACTTGGCTCATTTATCAATTTCGATGGTCTTCCTCATGTTCCGAGGATAAGGTCTTTCTCCCATCTCCGTACGAGTTGGGAAGGTGCTAGGCACCCAACTCGCCCTTTCGGTCTCGAAAATGGTTTTTGGCTGAAGGATGCTTATTGTCATATTTATCTCGCAAATAAATAAGGTATTAAAGTGACAGGGAAATTTAAACAAATACATTTGTGGCTACATTATTTACGGACTCGCAGCTGTTTCCTTTCAATAATTACATACATATTTAAGAATATTTGGTCATTATAACGGCTCTTTTATATAATATTTCATATTCTAATCCGGGCAGCACAACGGCTTATATTGGCTACATTGTACCGGATTTAAATAACAATTTTAAAAATAAATAAAAGACAGAAAAATAAATAAATAAATAAAATAAACGACGCCCTTAAAGGTTTTACCTTTTAGAGCAGCGGTGTGTTCGCTCTGTCCTTCAGGGAGAGGGAGTCTTTTGTTGTTCGTTGTGTGTTTGTTGTTTTGATTTGGGCAGAGTGACGACTTATATGTGGTAGTTTTGGTTTGTTTGGTTGGGTAGAATGACGGCTTAGTTTTGGTGGTTTTGGCCTTTTTGGTTGAGCGGAATAACGGCTTATTTATGGTGTTTTTCAGCTCGTTACTCGGGCAGAGTAACGGCTTACTTTGGGATTTTTGGGCCGGGGAAATGAGGTGGATACCTAACAACTAGGCTAGGGATTACTTATAACTGGTGGATATTTATTTTGGCGGAGTTTGAACGGGGTTCGGAGACTTTAGGGGGTTCCACTCACCTATCTCGCACCTCTCGTAACTATTCGCTTCGAAGGAACGCAGAGAGAATTTCTCAGCGCTTCGTTGCGATAAAAATGAACGCTGAAATGAGGTGCCGGGGCCTCTTATTTATAGTGGGAGAGAGGGATCCATCGGGCATTTCTGAGTTTGTCCAGGCTGCTTCAATCAGTTGTACCGCGAGCTTCGAACCTTGTACATTTTGGCCACTGAGAGAGCTACAGGAATTCCCATGGTGCGGCCAAGGCCTTCCTTGGTGCGGCACCATGGGCCTTTGGTGCGGCACCAAGCCCACTATTCCCTTTTGATTTTTGACACTCTCCTCCCCTGCAGTTCACTGTTCATGCATCCTACTTTTTCCTTTTGTATTTTCAACCCTGTAACTTGACATTTGTTAATGTTTCAACAGTTCTTGATATTTTATGTCATGTCACATATCAGGGGTACGAAATTGGGGTGTCTACAGAGCCCCTCAACGATGGAGTCTACGGGTAACCCAAGGCTTACTGAGTAGACGAACATCGTTGATAAACAATAGACCCTCCAATTTCGTTCAATTATAGAACGGGAATGAGATGCAACAGGAAGTAGTTATAATGCAACAGTATATAACACAGGCCAAACTCCATAACCTGGACAATTTTAGTCGGTTATAGCAAGTTATCGTAGTTTTAAGCAGATATGAATTTAATGTGCTCTGATGGTCGGACCTACTAATGTAGGCTGCCTACGTATCCCTTAATAAAGGAACTCGGACAAAAGCGTAGTTCGGGGCCAAAACCTAAACTATCACTGTACAACGGTCGTGCTCTACCGCGATAAGGTCGCCACGTGTATCCTTAAACAAGGAATCAGACCGAGACATAATTCACTTGTGGGGACTAAATGTGGCGGTGTAAATGTTGTGGTGCAAGTGCGGCAATACTAAATGAGCAAGTGTGGCAAAGCTTTATCAAATGAGTACGACAAGGGTAAATATGTGTTGTGATGGTCGCGTCTACCATGATAGACTGCCTACGTATCCTTAGTCAAGGAATCAGACCAAACGTAGTTCGTCTTGTGGCTATGTGGAGTGAATTGTTTCCTAGGAACTCGGCCTCTCGAGAACAAGACATTTCCTATAAACCGGTACCCCTTAAAGGAAAGTTTCTCACATAGCCAAAATGTATGGAATGCATTGCCTCCTCAGGAACTCAGCCTTCAACAGAGAACAAAACTTTTCCCTATCAATTCGGGGCTGTGTACCCCTTAAAGGAAAGTGTCCAAACATCAAACAAATACACTGTTAAAAAGGAAAATACATTCATTTCCTTTACCTTTGTCGTGTCCATGCAGCAAATTGCTGCTGATGTTGCTTTGCTGTCGCTTGCTGCTTTACGTTGTTCGTTGTTGCACTTTGCTGGGGATTTTTCTTTTGTCACTGTTCCAGCCTTCGCTGGAAGATCTTTTCCCCTGTCCCACTTTGTTTTCGGCTTTAGCTGGAAACTTTTTCTTGATGCTGCTGCCTTTTTCTTTACTGTTCCTTCTAACCTTGGTCGGAAGCTTCCTTTTCTTGCTGCATCTCTTGGTATCAGCTGAAATCATCTTTTCTTTGTTGTTGTTTTCTTTTTGCTTGATTTTCTAGCTTCAGTCGAAAATTTCTTCTTCTGCCGCCGCATTTTTCCTTGTTGCATGTACCTGAAAAATTTTCCTTTCTTGTACATGCATTTCCCCCTCTTCCGATTTTTTGTTTTTTCATTTTCTGTTTTTTTTTATTCTGCATGCCTGCCACTTTCTTTATTTGCATGCTTATTACCTCTTCTTTTTTTCTCTTTTTTTTTGTTTTTTGTTTTTTTATTCGCCTGGATATACTTCAGATTTGCTAGATTTTGACACTGTTTGACACTTTTGAAGCATTCCTGACTTTATTAATGATGTATGTGCATGTCCTATTTATGCCTAAATGATGTAATTAAGTAATGATACATGAAATTTATTTTTACGATGCATGATTAAACTAGTGGTCCATATTTGACCTTATTATGCATGATTTATATTATAAATGCAAATGAGGCTAAATGATGCATGCTTATGCTGCAGGGACATAGTGAATGTCATAAGAATATTTATTTTCCTGATTGGTGGCACTTTATTTTCTTTTTAGCGCATCCCTAATGCAGCTTATTGGATAATAAATGCAAATGATGAATGTATGTACTATTTTTATTTGGTGCACATGCGATGCCTAAAAATTACAGGATGCTTATTAACATGATGCATGGTTATTTTTTATTCTATGATGCATGTAGTAATGCAGAATGTAGTATATATCTTTAAGATGCAAAATGCATTTATAATGCTTAAAATGCAAACGTTTATTTAGATGCAAAATAATACATAAATTTTTTTTGTTTTTTTTGTTTTTTTTTGTTTTTTTGTTTTTTTGTTTTTTGTTTTTTGTTTTTCGTTTTTTTTTTAAACCTGTACAAATATTTACAATGCAATATAATCTATATGATGCAAAATAAATAAACACATGCAGACTTAAGACACACGCACAAAGCAAAGTTATACCGACCTAACGGGTAATGGCACGTTGTATCCCCAAAATGGATTTTAAAGGAATATACCTTCGGGCTCGAACAGGCTTCCCTTTCTCTTTTTTTTTTTTAATGAGTATATGCGAGGAAAGGAAAAGGCAGTCACTCCCTGTTCTTGGCCATATAATTGTTGCAGTGCTATACTTGGCATAAGGCTATTTTCATAATCCCTGCATTTTCCTTCGAAATAAGATAGGGCAGCAGTGAATGGTCGGAATCCAAGTCGTCAGGCTGTTTCAGGACAATAGCAACGCAGATGATGAATAGGACGAGGACACTTCTGGTGCTCCTTATGAGACTGAGCCTTTTCTGTGCCCTGCAAAAGAAGTATATGGGACCGGCCCGGTGGATGTCGCAGGCACTGATGGACTACTCGGGGCTTAAGCTGCAAATGAATGATAGTTTTGGAGGAAACAAAGAGGGTACAGGCAATAGTAGATATGTACAGGCAATTAATATATAACTTAAATGTCTTTAGCAATTATTCCTAAGTTGCACCTTAGGACCTGAAAATTTTATATTTTAGCGTTTTATTGCGAGCTTCCTATCGTGTTTTTTTTCTTTCTGTCAGTCGAGCCCCCTTGCATGCTGAAGATCTGGAGGTAGGATGCTAAGGTTTCAAAGAGTGCTTTCCCTCTCCTTATTCTCCTGATATATATTTTTTATTTGTTTGGCTCTAACTTTTGCCTAGGCCGCCCTTTCGGGTTTTCAACCTAGCGAGCCCTTATTTCTTCTTTTTATTTGTTTTTTATTTGTTTTTTATTTTTTTTATGCCATAACTTTTGCCTAGGCCGCCCTTTCGGGTTTTTAGCCTAGCGGGCTGGAGAGGGAAACACTAACCAGACAGAATGTCTCAAGCATAATACCTTTTAAGCTCATTGAGATTGGAGGGCTGGACAAGGTCTTTTCTTTCCTGGCTTGTGAGGAGTGCGGCATCTCCTGACCGGATTCTTTTGACAATATACGGCACATCGTGGAATAGAGGGGTAGCAGCCTTTGATAAGTAGCCCCGGCATTTTTTAGCCCGCACGGCATGACATGATAGCGATAGGTCCCCGAGGGGTGGTGAATGGGTCTTTTCTCGGTCTCGCTGGCGCCTTTGATTTGACTATAACCCAGCATGCCGTTGATGAAAAAAAACTGTTGAGCTTGGGAATAATCACTATATTGGACAGCCAGATCGGGTATTTTTTTTTCTTTCTTTTTTTTTTTTTTTTTTTGCTCTTTTTTTTTTTTTGTTCTTTACTACTTCTTCTCTTCCCTTTTTCTTTCTTGTATTTTTTTTCTTTTTTTTTTTTACCCGAATGAAGTTGACATGCAGCTGTTTCATGTCTTTTTTTTTTCAACTTGTAGTGACCATTTTGGCTTGATGCGGTGGAGCTTTTGTCTGATTGGCTGAGCATCCGGACATATGAGGGTCCGGTGTTTGGCTATGGCTGAGTCTACCCCTGACACATTTTCATAGGACCATGTAAGCATGTCCACGAACTCTTTGAGGAGATCCATGAGTGGTGTTCTTTTGGAGCCTTGTAGGTAGCTGCCAATTTTGATTCCTTTTGATTTCCTTGTCCAACTTAAGATTGATAGTGGATCAGTCTTCAGTTGCTGTTGATGATGTTGTCTCTGGTGCTCTGCTGACTTTACAAGCTCAAGCAAATAATTCTTTTTTTTTTGTTCGAGGTCCTATTAAATGACTCATTATTATATTTATTTAATGCGTCTTTTAATGCAGGTGCAACTAAGAAATAAGCAAATACATTTAGATTATTATTAAAAGCACACCGTACAGGGTTAATTACATTATTGAGGACCTGGGTTTGAGATCCTCAATTTTGGGGAGCGGATTGGTAGATGACCAAATCCGTAAGGCTAGGAAAAGGAATATGGATAATATATCCGAAGTAGTCCACCAGGTCTGTGGGTGTCAAAAGTGGGCCGGCCGTAGTATACTAGTTCTGCAGAGGTTTATTAGAAGTAGACTCAAACTCAGCAGGGAGCTTCTCGTGATCAGTACCTCTGTCTATCATGCCCAGGAAGCTGTCATCAATCTCAATCATGTTGATTTGAGGTAGAGGGTTATTGATTATATTTGGTCTGGGAGTGGGCTTTTCAATAACTTTATCATCTATAAGATCCTGAATAGCATTTTTGAGCAGATAACATTTATCGGTGAGGTGACCACTGCAGCGATGATACTCACAGTACTAGGCATGATTCCAGGTCCTGGGCAGGGGGTCTGGTGGCTTATGATTTTCCATAGGCTTTAACACTCCTTGTGCCATTAGCCCCTGCAGGATTACAGACTGGGAGGCTTGCAGCTCATCATAATGACGGTTCTGATATCTGAAATTTCTGCCCGTGCCATTATTTCCTCCGACGGTGTTGACAGACCTATCCGCTCCATAAGACCATGAAACAGTGCCATAATTTTAGGTAGAAAAAGGGGCTGATGCATTTCTTACCGCATTGGACAGTTGAATGCGGATGTGGGCTGCGATCGCTCTTCCCTTTAGAATAACGGAAGAGCTAGGAGGCGTATTGACTTGTAATTGGCCAGTCCGTATATCATCATCAATAAGAGCGCATATCTCTACTATTTCTTTAAAATTGGTGTAGGGAAGGTACCGCATGTGTTCCAGGTAGATGGGCTGGAGATTTTTGATAAACATTCGGCATGACTTCTTTGGATCAGTCCATGCCAAAGGTGCAGGGCAACTTTCTTTTCCACCGATCGCGAACTCGATGTTTTTTTTTCCTTTCGGGTGCACGACTCAAGGTCCCTTCTATTTTCGGGATCGGTGTCGTCTTTGTACCTTTCGAGAACGCCAGCCTATCTCGGTCCCACGTATTCATGGTGTCTTTATCACACAACATTAGCCATTGTTTGGCGGCCCTATTAGGGTGAGGTGAAAATTGGAAGCCATAGCCTTAAAGCTAGCTCCCCGCGCATGTCGGTGGAATAAGATTTTAAGTGGGATATAGGGCATCCGGTCCCATCAAACTTTTCTATGCTCGGGCATTTTGAATTTGAAAGGCAATCTTGCCGCAAGTTGTAATGTCAGTGCCCGCGTAGAAAATTCCCCTTTGTTGAGAAGCTTGAGTAGCATAGCTTTTATATTTTCCACGTCGGCCTCTATTTGGGTGGCTGGGAGAGTTGGTTTTTGGTATATACTGGCTGGGTTAGGGAAGGTTGGGTTAATTTTGTGGTGTCGGTAGGGGTTTTGGGTGGATATGGATTTTGGGTAGGTGGGTTTTGGGTTGTTTAAATTTGGGCGGCCAAGATCATTATAAGGCAAATAAGTGGTAACTTGGCCTGGCGGGTTATAATTTTGTGGGTCTATATTTGGGCTATTCTGGAGTGGGTTGGTTATGGGAACAGGAAGGTCATGTGGGCTTTGGGGAATTTTGGTGTTTGGAGCAGGATAGGAAGGATATGACGGGTAATGGCTGATATTTGGGTAGTAGGGAGTTGGTGGAGGATTGGGATTTGGGGTAGTGGCCATATTTGGTGGGTTAGTGTTTGGTGGGAGTTGGGTTTGGAGGCACGTGGGATGTTGATGTTTCTGGGGGCTGTAGGGGAAGAGTTCACTCACCACTGGGCTTTGACCTTGTATAAGACTTGCTATTTGGCTTATGCGTTCATTTCGTGCATCCGATTTTGGTCTAGCCATTCTTTGCATTGCGAGTCGGAGTATATCCAGGAGCCCCGAATGCGTACCCATATCGGTTGCTCATCGTTGCCATCTTGCTTTCGGATCTGTTCTTTCTTGATTACGCCCTTTGTCACGATCGATCTTGATACCTTCTGTTCTAATTTCTGCACTACTTTCCCGTATCAACCGGCCAGTACTATCTCTGTCTTTCCAAATTTGGGCCAGGTTTCTGAGGAAAATGGGTTATGGAGGTATCAGGAGGCTGGCTGAAGGATTTCTGGGTTTGGAGTACAGCCTGCCTTTATTAGTGTATTTTATTATTGTTTGTTTTTGTTCCCTACAATTGACCGGATAAGCACTTGCTTTATTTTGACGGTTTCAAGACTTTTCCTGGAACAGTGGATTCTTTTTCCAGAATATAGGACCAACGTATTTCACCTGCCTTTCGACTCCCTGGGATTTCGATCAGGCGAAGGGCCTATACTCTTTCCGGGATCCACCATTCGAAATGGTCTAGGTCGAGCATCGAGAGAATAATAAATCGGCCACTTATTGTCATCATTTTGTTCTGTTGATTATTTTTATCATTCATTTTTTTTTCTAAACTTGCGCATTTTATATATATATATATTTTTTTTTTTATTTTTTTTTCTTTTCTTTTTTTTTATTTTATTTTCATATATCATTTTTTTTTTTGCAGGGGCTGATTCACAATTCAGAGATGCAAACCGATCGGTCAATGAAGTATCCTGAGAATCTATATGCATTCTAACGTTGGCTCATGCAGGGGGTAGGCTGACCATGGTGTAGGGTAACAGTTCGGAATATAGCTATATGCATGTGCGTGTATGTGGTATCTAGAAAGCAGTAAAATCTTTATTTATTTACAGATATATAAAAAAAAAAAAAAAGATATATGGCCTGTCTTGCTGTTTATGTGGATTTTCTCGGCTTTTTTAGTTTGAGCGCAAGCAAGCAAGCACATCACATTAAGAAATAGAAAGAAAAGTGGGGAAACTATTTGTCCCTATTAATTCTGATTTTGGTCCTATGTCCCCAAAATAAAATGGCAGAATGAATGCTGAGATATGTATAAATGTGAGAATAAAATGAAAAAGAAAATAAGCGAAATAAATGATAATATCTACGGAAGTAAAGCCCAGCTCTTTTGTTGTCTTTGCCGGAGTTTTATTGCAATATATATATATATATATATATATATATATATATATATATATATATATTGCAATAAATAAATAAATAAATATATATATATTGCAATAAATATTTCGATTTTTTTTTTTGATATATATATATTTTTTTTAAAAAAATTTATTCTTAAACATGCCTGTAACAATGCGAGTTATGGAGCAAGCTGCTGCAAGATGGAGGATCATATCCACAAATATAGCCACGGTCGTATAGGAACACTTTATTCAAATGCGTAAATTAATATGACAAGCATCTGCGACCGGAAACAAATAAAAACAAAAAGTTTTATTTTACAGTCTAGCCCTCCATTTTATTTAAAATAAAACAACTCCCTAAAGTCGTCCTTTGTGAGGTTCAGGGGTGTGCCCCCGCGCCCGCCGCCCTTGGATAGGGTGCGCGTGCGTGCGGATGCGGGGACACCACGCTCTCGTTCCACCCTCCCTTGTTTAGGGAAGGCGAAATCAAAAGTGCGAGAGGAGTCTTTGTCTATGTTAGCACGTTGGAATGTGTCTCGGTTGCCTTGAGTGGATTTTGCATCCAATATGGGAACTTATGGTTTCCCACATCAAGTTATCCCTTGTTTAGGGGATACCAGGATATGGGAATGCATTACCCTTTCATTCTCATTTTCCCTTTTTTAGGGGAAAACGGAAAAGTGCAAAAAAGGATATTGCGACGCCCCCACTATGGATTTTATTAAAAATAGCCTTATGACCCATTCAAATTACTATGGGAGCTTTGGGTTTCCCGCATCAAGTTATCCCTTGTTTAGGGGATACCAGGATATGAGAATGCATCACCCCTCCATTCTCATATCTCCCTTTTTTAGGGGAGAACGGGAAAGTGCAAAGAGGGAATGCTGCGAGGCCCCACTGAATCCGAAAGTTTTAGAGTCGCCATCTTTATTTTAAGGCAAATAAAGCAAAACCAAAGAAAAGAAAAATAAACCAGAGAAAAAGAAAACGGGTTCGGAGGCTAAGTTACAAGTTGGGAAAGTGTTAGGCACCCAACTCGCCCTTTCGGTCTCGAAAATGATTTTTGACTGAAGTATGCTTATTGTCATATTTATTTCGCAAATAAATAAGGTATTAAAGAGATAGGGAAATTTAAACAAATACATTCGTGGCTACATTATTTACGGACTCGCAGCCGTTTCCTTTCAATAATTACAGACATATTTAAGAATATTTGACCATTATAACGGCTCTTTTATATAATATTTCCTATTCTAATCCGGACAGCACAACAGCTTATATTGGCTACATTGTGCCGGATTTAAATAACAATTTTAAAAATAAATAAAAGACAGAAAAATAAATAAATAAATAAAATAAACGACGCGGCGGCGGTGTGCTCGTTCTGTCCTTCAGGGAGAGGGAGTCTTTTGTTGTTCGTTGTGTGTTTGTTGTTTTGATTTGGGCAGAGTGACGGCTTATATGTGGTAGTTTTGGTTTGTTTGGTTGGGCAGAATGACGGCTTAGTTTTGGTGGTTTTGACCTTTTTGGTTGGGCGGAATAACGACTTATTTAGGGTGTTTTTCAGCTCGTTACTCGGGCAGAGTAACGACTTACTTTGGGATTTTTGGGTCGAGGAAATGAGGTGGATACCTAACAACTAGGCTAGGGATTACTTATAACTGGTGGATATTTATTTTGGCGGAGTTTGGACGGGGTTTGGAGATTTAGGGGGTTCCACTCACCTATCTCGCACCTCTCGTAACTATTCGCTTCGAAGGAACACAGAGAGAATTTCTCAGCGCTTCGTTGCGATAAAAATGAACGCTGAAATGAGGTGCCGGGGCCTCTTATTTATAGTGGGAGAGAGGGATCCATCGGGCATTTCTGAGTTTGTCCAGGCTGCTTCAATCAGTTGTACCGCGAGCTTCGAACCTTGTACATTTTGGCCACTGAGAGAGCTACAGGAATTCCCATGGTGCGGCCAAGGCCTTCCTTGGTGCGGCACCAAGCCCACTATTCCCTTTTGATTTTTGACACTCTCCTCCCCTGCAATTTACTGTTCATGCATCCTACTTTTTCCTTTTGCATTTAACCCTGTAACTTGACATTTGTTAATGTTTCAACAGTTCTTGATATTTTATGTCATGTCACATATCAGGGGTACGAAATTGGGGTGTCTACACTACTCTGAATGGACCCTCCCAGTTTGGAGATAGCTTATTTCTTCCCATCTTTCTGCCTATTGCTTCAATTTTCCTCAAAACCAGGTCTCCAATTAGAAAAGCTCTTGGTTTTACTCTTTTGTCGTGATGAATCTTTGTAAGCTTTTTGTAATTGATCATTCTGAGTCAAGCCTCTAGTCGCCTTTCTTCGAGGTTGTCCAGATCGAGCTGTCTGGACAAGTCGTTCTGTTGTTGATCAAAAAAGGTAACCCGAATGGTAGGGAGTGCTAGCTCCACTGGTGCCATTGCTTCTGAGTCATATGTTAGTACAAACGGGGTTTCACCAGTAGATCCCCGTATTGATGTTCTGATTCCTCATAGAACAATTGGCAGCTGCTCTAACCAGCCTCCCTTTTTCTCATCTAAATTCATTTTTAAAGCATGCATGATCTTCTTATTTCCTGCCTCTGCCTGACCATTGCCTTGTGGATGGGCTACCGAGGACATCATGTGCTTAACATTCAGCCTATCACAATTTGCTATAATTTTTTTGGAAAATTGAGTGCCATGGTCGGAGACGATCATCCGAGGGAGCCCGAAACGGCAGAAGATATGTTCGTAGGTAAATCTGATCGCTTGATCCTCGGTTATGCTAGCAAGTGGCTTTGCCTCTATCCACTTGGTGAAGTAGTCGACGGCCACAATCACATACTCGCACCCATGTTTTGCTTTGGGAAAGGGACCAATAAGGTCGATTCCCCACATGTCAAAGGGTCACGCTGCGACTACTGGAGTTTGCAAGACCGAGGGTAGTCGTGGAATGTTCGCGTATCTTTGGCACTTGTCACACTTTTCTTACATATTTCGCTGCGTCTCTTCTCATGCTCGGCCAATAATAGCCATGAAAGTTCATCTTATCCGACAGGGTCCTCGGACCGGGGTGTCCACCACACTCGCCCTCATGCACCTCGGCCAACAGATCGGTTATTGTCTCTGGTCGTATGCATCGAAGGAGAGGTTTGGTGTTAGATCGTTTGTACAGCATGCCCCCGACGACCGAGTATCTGCATGCTCGGTTCCTGATTATTTGGGCTTCACTTTTCCCTTCTGGTTGGATCCAGCTCATGCATATATTCGTAGGACCATGCAAAGATGTCCACGAATTCTTTGAGGAGGTCGATCAGTGTCGCCCTTTCAGAACCTTGCAAGTAGCTGCCGATTTTGACTTCTTTGTTGCTTGATGTAGTCTTTTATGAGTTCAATGTTAGGAGGAACTTCCTCGGCTTCCGAGGATGTGATTTTGGAGAGATAATTAGATCGAGAATTTCCCTCTCTCAGGATTTGCTCCAGCTCCCAATATTTAAAGAGGGTCAACAATTTTTGTGTCAATTGTTGGTATTTGGCCAACATTGGGTGATTTGCTTCGTATTCGCCCAGTATCTGCTTTACCACCAACTGAGAGTCACGGTAAATCACTATATCCTCAGCCCCTAAGCTTAGTGCGAGCTCGATTCCAGCGACCAAGGCCTCATACTCGGCCTGATTGTTTGAAGTTTTGCACTGGAATCTCAAAGACATATCCAGCTCTCCTGAATTCGGGATAATCAACGAGAGGCCAGCCCCACTTCTTTCCGCTCCTGCAGATCCATCCACGAACAAGGTCCAATATGAGGGAGGTCTTGTCTTTGTTTGCTCGCCAGTCATGGTCGCTTTTGTGGTCACTGGGGTGACTCCCCGAGAATTTTCTTGCTCGCCTGTTGGTCGGGTGAACGAGGTTTCGGCGATAAAATCGGCTAGGACTTGTGCTCGGATCGTTTTCCTGGCTTCATAACTGATATCATACCCGGAGAGCTCTACCGACCATTTCAGCTCTGCCCGCCATGTCGGGTTTGTGCATGATTTTCCTTAGAGGAAAATTGGTGTACACTATGATCGAGTGTAAGTAAGCTTTTAACTTTCGTGCAGCGATGATCAAAGCGAGAACCAATTTTTCAACCTCCAAGTACCTCCCTTCAACGTCTGTCAGTGCATGGGAGATATAGTAGATTGGCTTCTGAATGTTGCCTTCCTCTCTGATCAAGACCGCATCAACCGCAGAGTCTGATGCGGCCAAATAGATGTATAGCTTCTCCTCTGGTATGGGGATATTGAGGAGTGGTGGTCAGCCTAAATATTCCCTGAGCTCCTCGAAAGCCTTGGTACAATCCTTTGTCCATTCAAATTTCTTGCCTCCCTTTAAGAACTTAAAGAAGGGCAAGCTTTTTTCAGCTGATTTGACGATGAATCGACTCAGAGCAGTGATCCAACCATTGAGCTGTTGGACATATTTGATCGAGGATGGTATGTCCATGGTTGTTAAGGCTTTTATTTTCTCTAGATTGGCCTCAATTCCTCTTTCATTCACCATGTAGCCAAGGAACTTTCCTTCTATCACTTCGAACGCACATTTAGCCGGGTTGAGCTTCATTTTGTTCTTTCGTAGATTCGAGAAAGTTTCTCACAAGTCTTTGGCGTGGTCGGAGTGCTTCGTTTTGATGACCATGTCATCAATGTAAGCTTCCACATTTCTGCCCAACTGGTCCCCGAACACTTTATTCACCATTCTCTGGTATGTAGCCCCCCGCGTTCTTGAGGCCAAAAGGCATCATTGTGTAGCAATACAACCCCCCGCTGCTCGGAATGCTGTATGTATCTGGTCGGCCAACCACATCTTGATTTGGTGATAACCTGAATATGCATCTACAAAACTGAGAATTTTGTGCCCCGATATGGAGTCCACAAGTTGGTCGATTCTGGGTAATGGATACCAATCTTTCGGGCAAGCTTTATTTAGATCAGTAAAGTCCACACACATTCGCCATTTCCCCGTTACTTTTTTTACCATGACTACATTTGCAATCCAGGTTGCATACAAGACTTCTTTAATAATTTTAGCTTTCAGCAATTTTGACACTTCTTCCTTGATAGCTGTCTGTTTTTCCGAGGAAAAAATTTGTGCCTTTTGCTGTATGGGCATGAAGTCTGGATCAATGCTCAACTGGTGCATAGCGACGTCCTCGCTAATTCCCTTCATATCCTCGATCCTCCAAGCGAACACATCCAAGCTTTCTTTTAGCAGCTTCATGATCGCTGCTCGTTCCTCTTTGGGAATTTCCCTTCCTACTCGGACCTTCTACTCGGGAAAATCAAGGTTGATCACAATTTCATCTAAGTCGTCGTTAGGCTCGATGGCTGGTTGATGATCAATATCCAGGCTTTCGATAGTGACTACTTTGGTGACAGCCTGGTCATTTTCATGCTCTGCGGTAGCCAATGTGCCGATCATCAGATCCTTGCTTTTCCCCTTTTTGAGCGAGCTGACGTTCCCAGCTTGCTTTCTCCATTCTAGTGACGAGCTGGCGTTCCCAGCTTGCTTTCTCCATTCTAGTGACGAGCTGGCGTTCCCATCTTGTTTTCTCCATTCTAGTGACGAGCTGGCGTTCTCATCTTGTAGCTCGGGCCTTTTTGTGTTTTCGCTCGCTCTAGCGCTAGGCTTTGAATTGGTTCAGGAAACATTGGTATTATTTCCTCTTCCGTTTCTCGTCGTCTCTTGGTCGATCTACTAATTTCGACCACCTCTCCCTCCGGCATGGAAATTACCACCTTCTCTTTGTGAGTTTTTTTCTTTATAAATAAATATATTCCAAAGTACTTGAAGCATCATTCAAAACCATGACAATCCCTTTTTCCGTAGGGTATTTGACTCTTTGGTGAGCCATGGATGCGACCATTTGGAATTTTGTTTGCGAAGGTGAGCCTAGTATGGCATTGTATGGAGATGGTAGGTCGAGCACTAGGAAGTCAACCTCCTCCGTTCGAGGAGTATTGGTCTCCTCGCCGAGGATCACCGAGAGCGTGATGATTCCTTTTACCGCGACTTTATGTCCGGTAAAACCCTCTAACTGTACGCTGCTAGGTCTGGTGGGCGCTCCCCAACCCCATTTTCTTGAAGCACGCATAGTATAAGATATCCCTTCCTGCCCCTGTATCTACGAGCACTCGCTTCACCTCGCTATTGTGAATCCTTACTCGAAAAGTCAAGCGTTGTTGGCGAGCAGTCTCAGTGGCAGCTAGCTCGCCTGGCCAGAACCACATGTTTTAGGTTGTAAATCATGTGTTTTAACTGAGTCCCACTGGGTGATGCTTCCCTGATAGTGTTGATCACGTTCCTCGGGCCTCTATTATCTGGCCGAGGATTCTGATGTCTCTCCGGCTCTCTCGACCTTTCCCTCTGGTCACTTCCCCTTCGCTCAAACCTCCTGAGCTCGCCCTTGTCGATCAACTTTTGGATGGCCCTTTTTAAGTTGATACACTCCTCGGTCGTATGCCCAATGTCTTTGTGGTAAGCACATCGTTTGTTGGGGTTGCGAGGATACCGACTTTCCTTCAGTGGCCACGGCCTATCAATCTTATCCTAATCGAGCAGGACATTCATTACATGCTCGCGGCTAGTCGTGAGTGGGGTCCAGTCGACGTTGTCCCACACATTTTTCCCTCGATTATCTTCCTCCTTGTGGCCAGACCCTCGTCCCCCTTTGTTCGAGTGGTCCTGAGCTCGATGCCCTCCTTCTTGCTCTTTCTTTTTCCCCTCTTTCTTTTCACTTCCTTCCTTCTTCGCTTCTTCGCTTCTTCGGTATTGATTACCCGAATTGGGTGGGCATACATTTCTCCGACCGAAGTTTGATCGCATCATTTCTTGCCTCATCAGTCTCTACTGTAGGCCAGAGATGAAGCACATCTTAATGGATTCTTCCGAAATGTACGGTATTTGGTCCACCATGGCCATGAATCTGTCCATATAGGTTTGGTTGGACTCGTTTATTCGTTGTTGGATCCCGCACAGATTTGTTTGTTTCTTCGGCTGGAGCCCTGCCGAGGAGAATTGATTGACAAACATTTGTCTGAATTCATCCCAACTCTCTACTAAATCCAGTGGGAGACCCGTATACCACTTCAGAGCCTTCCCCTTCAATGTTCCTGCAAAAATCTTACCCCAAGCATCTTCGTCCTCGGGGGCAACTGCATTCATCTTCACCTCAAAACTGGCCATGTGATCTATGGCATTGGTGAGGCCCTGATATGGTTCAAAGATAGGGACTTTTTTGTCGGGTAAGGGGGCTTTTCTCATTCTCTCCTAAAATGGGCCATTCTTGGCTGGATGTAACAGCATTGGTTTTCCCTTTTCCATGGCTTCTAATCGACCACGTAAAAATTTGACCTCCTGCTCGATAGCCAAGGAAGGCTTGCTGCTCGACCTCTGTACCTCGGTGGTCACGTTCCGACCACTCTTTGGGTACCCCGCACCCGATTGTTGAGAATGGATGCAATGTCCAGATGTTCTACTCTTGATCGCCTCTGTCCTCGGCCTAGACTCTCCTTCCTCGCTCCTCTCCCGTGTTCGTCGAGAACGTTTATATTCATTGGGAAAAGTTAGACGGCTTTGGACGCTAGGCTTGGGCGCCTGCTCGCTCGCCCTTTTTCCTAACCGGGATTTTGCACTAGGCCGGGATATGGCTTTTCCCTTCCCTTTGCCCTTTGAGGTGACCCTTTGGATGATCGGGGCTTGATTCTCTTGGGTTTTAGTCGTAGGTTTTATCTTTTTCTGAAGCTCGAACATTTTGAGCTCAGCCTCTTGAATTCCTGCAAGGTAAGTTTTCTGGCGTTCCCAGAATTTTGCCTCAGCAAGGAGTTCGTCTTGTTCAGTGGTCTTGTCTCCCTCTGTTCGAGGTTGATCCACTTGGGCCTCCTCATCAACGTTATAGACAATGCTCGGCTGGCCTCCCATTGCCTTTGAGGTGACCGTGTCGATGTCCATAACCGTTACTTTGCTCGCTGGTGAGGGTGGTGGTATGTTTACTCCTGGTTGGTTTTGCTTTGTAGGAGTTTGCTGGTCCATCGAATATAGTATTACACTTTTTCGATTCCCGACAATGGAACCACTTGATCACGCCACAAAGATGGGGTGACTAAGCTGGTAGTCCACGTAATGGACCGGAGCTGACGTGTCCGGAGCTTGATGGCCACGTCGATGTAAGTGGGTACCGGAGGTACCAAGTTTACTAGGATATCTGGGCTTTGTACTTGCTCTTGGTTGTTGGATACCTGAAAAGAGAACTACCGTTAGGGTGCTAGGGGTTTGTTTCCCAGCTACAGCTCTCCGGTGTGAGAGTCAGTAATCAGGGTATTATGTATGTGCCGGAGCTACCCCTAAGCCTCCGGTGAGTAGTTTGATAGAAAACTCTTTCTGTATCTTGTATGCAAAAAGCCTAACGGCTTAGAATGCACAAGTAAATCTTCCCTTTCTTGAAGGGAAAGGTTTCCTTTTATAATAGCTTAGATTTGGGATCATGATTGGCCTGGGGGTCCCTAATGGTGGGACTTGTTCCCTGGTCGGATTGCTGGCAGTTCCTGAGTGGTTAACAGGTTGCGTGTGATGTGCCAATAGTAGGCGGTCTGATAAGCCGATAAGGTATGGCGGCTTGCATGGCTTGTCCAGCTCTTATGAGGAAGGCATCTGGAGGCTATGTACAGGCTATGGGCTAGACCTATCTTGTCACAGAAGAGTTATCGGTCGAGCATAGGTGGTCCTCGCCCGTGTGGTCGGGTGTTGTTCATGATCGCCGATGGTGGTCGGCTGGTTGATGGTCGCCGATAATGATCGGCTGATTAATGGTCCTCGGCCTTTGGTGGGACCTACCCAAGTCCGACTGGAGTCCACGTGGTCGTCCCACGTAGGGGGACCCAGGTCGGGTCCCTTCAGATCGTAAAACAAATATCAATGCGATAGGTAAAGGACACGCAAAGGGGAAACGACATAAAGAACCGTACAATGATTCTATAATTTGAAAGAGCAAGTATGAGAACTTTGTTGGTTGATTAGGAAGCAACGAAGGCTATTTTATTGGAGCACAAAGGGGCCTTCACATGCTCCTAATATTGGTATGATCCATGATAATCTTGCACCCACCCACCCAAACTCAACACATTATATTGCCTACTTGAGTTTGTATATATATAAGGCCTAGAACTTGGTACTTACCATCAAAACACTTTGAGTCGTTTGCTAAGATAATAACCATGCCTAGTTTTTCCAAATCTAATTATGTCCACCACATTCGATCCATTAGTTTTCCTTCTAGATCCCACACCCTGCCATTTGAAGAGGAGCTCGACAAAATTAAAACATGTGAGTCATCATCGATGCCGATAGCCAAAAAAATCTACAATGGCTTAACCGGGCTAGAAAAGTTATACCAATGCTTCGATGATCTTCTCAGTTTGCCACTGACCCAACAAGCCCTATCTCACCATCAAGGTGAGAAATGGGTTGACGAGTTGTTAGATCGATCAGTAAGGCTTTTAGATATTTGTGGATCTACAAGAGATGTCATGTCACAAGTCAAGGAACAAGTTAGAGATGTCATTGATAACATCGCAATGTTTCTCATACTACTTTAGAAGTCCCCTTTGGATTAAAATAAGATGAACAAGGAAGAAATCTTCCGTAACCAGAAAGCATGACTGGACCACTTTAGCCTTGTAAAAGCTGCCACATCTGTTGGTCTAACCAAAACCATTCACAAAGTTCTAAATAAATACAAGGATGTGAGCTTCATTAGAGCTAGTAAACTTAATAATGTAACACAGTAAACGCAGACCAGACAAGAAAACAGTGATAGTAAGCATACAAAGGGAATTTTTAAGAAAGACTTACAACTGATGATACATTACTGAAATAGGTAAACCACACATTAGACAGCTCCATATCGTATGCCTATGCCAGCCTTTGTCCAACTGAAATTTTTATAAGCAACTATGTCACGTCAAAAAGAAAAACATGAAAAATATACGTGCCATTCAACATAAACAATTGAAGCATTTTTGTTTCTATACGAATTGTTCCAATAGAAGGAGCATTTTCGTTAAGTAGCAATAATTTTCTTTTCTCATCCTATCCATCAGTCGGAAACCCAAGGCAAGATTAATTGAATATGTAAAGAGAATTTTGTTCATGCTAACACCTTGCTGTTTTGAGTCTATATATTTCGGAGAAAGATAAAAAGCATCCTCAAGCCGGAAAAGCAGGGAGAAATGGTTAAAACGTACGAGCGACAAGGCAATTCCTTTATACTGATACTTATAAGAGATTGCATAAACTTGCAAAGAGAAATAGCTTTGCATGAACACCATTCCCTACCTCAATCGACTAGGTCATGGCTTCTCTAACCATGGATTCTGACCATGATTAACCTTTTCTTTTGGACAGCCTTAATAAAAGTTGATGATTAGTTAAGAACACATGTCATGCTCCTTTCTAGGCTTCCTAACTTCATGTGACAAACGGAAGATCAATGGGCAAAATCCTATCCTGTAACCACATCTCATGCAAGCGTGCCTGTGTTAAACAGTGCTTTGGAACACTTGATCCTTAATCCATGCCGTACGGTGCTCTTAACACAACTTCTACCAGAAGTACAAGTTAATTGAAATTTATAAATCTAAGACTTCCGCTACAGAATTCGAATTTTAAGGAAAAAGAAAGTATTGCAACAGAAATGTAAACGTAAACTGGTTGGTACGTGGGACATAAAACCTATTAAATCCCACCAAAAACTTCTGTTCAGATTAGCCTTTTCCCAAATGATTACAACCAAATGATTACAACCATAAAGACTAAATCAATCAAAGAAACAGGTAAGCTCGGCATTCATTCTTGGGCCCCTCTATAACAACTTAAACCTTTAGAGCAAGTTGGTAACTTAACAGGGTATAAGAGAACTAATAGAGCTCTTGTTAAGCAAGCTCATGGATTTGGTCATTCCCCTTGCATTTGCTACCGCAAGTGCATTTTGGCTCCCTGTTTGGTTTATGATGCACCTAGTATATCTCTCATCGTGTGGGTGAGGAAGAGCGTTAAGCTTGACAGGGCCCCACTCTAACAGCTTAGCCTTTCATGTGGCAAATCCAATAGGTGCAGTTACACATATTGAGCATGTCCTGCATTGAGAAATAGACCAAATACCTGATGTGTGACAAAGCTCGACGTTTGTAACTGCTCCAGTCCTGAAGTGTGCAGCAGTACAGAAGAGAGTCCCTGCAGGCTCCTTCGAGTGCACAGAGATATATATTAAAGAGTTCATTGAAAACAATACAAAGAGTACGGCCTAGGGCGTATCTACCTATTAAGTTTTAAAAACATAACTTAACAAACTTATTTGTTCCTACAGGCCAAACAACCACTTAGAGTGGAACTCAAACGATTATATTTAGATATATTTAAAAGTTAAACACCATTTCAGGATGGGTGCAAATTATTTAAAAGAGACACATACCACACGCTCCATATTCGCGCTTCATTCATTTTTCTGCAATAAAACAACCCAGTCCCTTTGTTAGCTATATAGATTAAACAGCTTCAGATATACTAGTATTGTTTTATCCAGGTGGAAATCTAATATTATAACTCATGCATATATGACACTGTCAATAGAAGTTAAACTCTAGTAAGCCAGAGATCTAAAATAATAAACTTTAAAATGTACATTTCCAGAAGCAAATAATCAGATCGAGGACACAATTCAAAGATTTTTAAAAATAAGGCTAGTGGCATAATATCTATAACTTCAGGGGAAGCAGAATCACTAGTGGCTCTATCCTTCAAAGTTTTAGCATCTTTCGCAGAAACTTTTTTTTTTTGGCTTAGATGCTTGGATTACATGATCGGAGAGCTCTATCCTTTAAAGTTTTAACATGTGAGCATTGTTTATCTGTACTCCGCATCTACAAGCGCTCGCACGTAATCTAGTCTTGAGGATATCAGTATCAGACCTCTTATAACTTACTATCATGGTGGCACTATTTTCCCACAAGAGTGCAAATTTGGACATCTACCAATGAGGGTAAGCCCTTGTACAACGGACAAGGTTGGATTTATAGACCTCATTTTAAGATAGAGAACATGCTCATTTTGATTAAGCCAACCCTTTGTTTCGGCTCTATCATTTTTCTTCGGTAGCTTCCTTACTTATTAATAACATTTTTTTTTTGGCAAACGGGACCCTTTTATCACATAAACTTGCTAATCTCATAGTTGGTTTGAGGGGCTGAAGTAGGCCCTTCACTAGTGGAACAAAATTCAGAGTATCTTTTATTGTTTAGTGTTAGGGGGTGGCAATTCTAGGCTTTGTATTCGGTACAGAGCTACATAAGTTGAAAATTTGAAGAGAATTTGTCCAAATTTAAACTGTAAGACATATATTTGATCATCAATCATACCAAATGTTATCAAGTGAAAGAAGGATTATACATAGCACATACTACGATAGATACCTAGGGGACCAATATTGCTCGTATTAAAATAAAACCACAAACATGTCACAGTTATCATAATTCGCTGACTGTCCATCAATAGAGAACAAATCACGCAAGAAGCACTTATCCAGATCATCAATATAAATTTTAAATTGTAAACTCCACAAATCACGCAAGAAGCACATACACAGATCATCAATATAAATTTTAAATTGTAAGCCCCACATCTATGAGTACTTGAAGCCTAGTTTCTTTTCAGAAACACGTAAAAAACAATCAGAATAGAATCAGGGAAAAAGAGAGCAGAAACACGATCATCAATAGTTCAAATTTGAATTCTGTTTCGATGAAAGAAGATTTTGTAGCTATTTAAACTAAATCAAACCCTTCAACATTGGCTATCATTTCCAAAGAGATTGCCGTCAATAAAAAAACAAATCACGAAAGAGTAACATCGATATAAATTTCAAATAAAGAAGCCTATAATTCAATTCACGTTCAATAGTAATGATTATGAGAAATTGTTCAAGAATTAATTTTTCGTAATCAACTAAACTCAATTAAAATAGAATCATAGAGAAGAAACCTTGAGTAGATCAATGAGAATTTATCTTTTGCAGACTCTCTGTGCCAGAATTTCAAATTGAATTCGGTCGCTATAGAAGAAGATTTGTAACAACGATAATCAAACAGACGCTAATATTCGACCGTTAATCAAATAGGCGCCATTATTCGCCATTACACAGAGAGAGAAGTGGGAGGAAGAAAGAGAGTGGGGAAATGATAGATTTCAACGAGTAGGGAAATAATCAAAGATGCATAAAACAATAATATTTCAATCTGTCAATTAAAAAGCCTTTTCTAAATCCAAACCCATTAAAGAACCAACACGAACTAGTACAGGGAAAAAGAAATGAGAAGCTTGAACAACCCAAATTAGAAAGCAAAACAGAGTAATCCAATCTATTAACCCTTCAAAATTATAGAACTTAAACTAATTACATGTTAGAATTTTTTAAACGATTTCAAAACTTACAATGTTGAATTCCATAGTTGAAAAATTGTAGAACCAAAACAGAAGAGGGTGAGAGAGAGAGAGGGTTACCTTCAACATTCAACAATAGGATTCCATAATTGAAAAACCCTAGTTAGATGATTCTTCCCGTTGGAGAAAAGGAGTGCGAAAAATTATGGACAATGATCACTCAATCTCAATATATAGTGTATGAGACCAATGCTCTGGTCTCCCCAAACGTCCAACGTTGAATGTCTGTCGGGGATTTTTGCCCATTACAACTTACAAGTCAAATGTTATAACCTTAATGAACGGCGTCTTTTGCACGCATACACTTGGAGCGGATCCGCTAAATCTAATGCGGCACTGGTCAAATATTTGACCCGGTCGATGAATATTTATGGTCTCTTATCATAAATCACTTGATCGATCATTGGTCGATCAGATAAAACGGTTGTCGATCTGGTTTACACTGATTTATTGATAAATCAGTTGTCGACCAAGTGATTCTGAGATGGTTTTATTGATAAATTAGTATAAGCAGGTATTAAACACGTCGATTGTGAATGGCGATAAGCCAGGCGATTTCGAATAATTGGGAGTGCGTTTCTATTCATTTTATCGGTAGTTTATCAATAAATCGGGTAATAAAAAATATTTTTTAAAGTGTGGCTACAAATGACCAAGTCATCTTTGACTTGGCCATTTTTGTAAATCTCCAATCTAATTCAATTACTTATAAAGTCCGTGCGGAAGCAATTTGAATTTGAAATATATAAATTGCAATAGAAATTAACAATTATCTACATCTAATAATTAAATTGCTTTATCATACATTGATGTATAACATATACTCCCTCTGTTCCGAGCAAACAATTTCAGTTTGAAAGATTTTTTTTAAGAAAATAGTATTTTTAGTAGTCTAATATTAGTAATAAAATGATACTTTTATGCCTTAATTTTTTAAAGTGGACCCAAGTGAAATATCTCAAAATAAAATAGTAGAATCTTTGCCCAGAACGGAGGGAGTATAAAGTTAAATCATGCTTCAAACCGTAATAACAAATAAACAAACAAATTCACATAAGAATGTAGAAACGATGTTGTTGTTGTTGTGAGCGGTAGCGGCCAGAGCTCCATCTTTTGGGTTAGGGCTTAATTTTGAACGGATAAAATTTTTACTAAATTACTAAGAGAAGAAAAGAAAAAAAATGAAAATAAAACAATTGAATGAAAACAACTATGTACGGATGACATTGCAAGTCCATACTAATCATACAAATTTAAGTTGAAAAATGTTTCGTACTCATTATTCAGATTCATTAAAGTAACCATCTCTCAACTTCATGGGAAATGAGGAAGCTATCTGAACCTGCCTGATGGCACATACCAATCCTCAGCACCTTGTTTAACCCACCATGAAGATTTTTGCAATACCTCATCAAATGTTTGGTATCATACGTCATCGAACAATACATCTTGGTCAAATGAAAGAACCCACTGCCATGGCAAGTCAATATCTTCAGCAAGTATCCAATATCACACCCTAGACCTTTGCATGATTTTCTTTGCTTTGCTTGCATGAATGCATTATTACTCATTATATTCATGTTTATAAACATGAATGCGTTCATATCATCCACAAATTCACTTTGGTTTTCATTTCAAGTCATTAAAACGAGTTTCGTAATTCATTCAGCTTTCGTAGTTCGATTCTCTTAGTTGTCATTTAAACTTCATGCATGAATTCGAATACGTTCATTAAACATTTAACTTGCTTTTAAACGTGTGTACATTCTCATTTGTTCGTTGCTTGAGTCGTTGCTTCTTCGTAGTTCGTTCCGATCGCTATTTAAGTTGGCTCGGGCGACATGTCGAGCGTGGAACTCCCTTGGATGTTTGGGGTAGGTTAGTGGCTTGTTAGGGCATCATTTGTAACCCTAGTACATAGTTGGATGGAGCGCCCGCGCTGTTTTCGACAGAAACCCGAGTTTTAGGTGAAGCGCTAGTGTGGCTCTTAAAGGCGTGACTGCGCCGATGCCAGAATAAGTTACTGTGAATTTCCCGTGTTACCCTTAATGAACCCCTCCCAAACCCATTCTAATCTAAAACCATTAACCCTGTTTTAGTCCTAATATGTTAGGTTATGTCCTTGATGTCTTTTTTTTTTACCACACAAGTGCACGAATCAATATAGAGTATAGTGATCGGAAAGCAAGGTCAAACCACGAGACAGAAGCAATTAAAGCAAGTAAGCGAGTAATAATTATAAACTATGGCTCTGTTTGTTTCACGGAAAAAATTTTTGCGTTTTCGGTGTTTGGTAACATTATGAAAAGAGGGGTCAACGGAAATCATTTTACGGTCAACGGAAAATAACCTGTTTTCCACCGTAGAATGATATATGGTCCATTACCTCCAAGTAAATCATTTTCCAAAGTGGCTCTTTCTTACCAA
>CM028378.1:168349070-168481490 GCA_013146195.2 Codonopsis lanceolata
TGAGAAGGCCCGGACACGCGAGAACAAAAATGTTATAAAGAGCAAAAAAAAAGATTATACGTATAAAAAAACCACAAAAGCATGAAAAGCATATACCTCCACGCTGGGGCAAAACCATTCAGTGGGCGAATCATTCCGGCGGGCCACATCCATTGAAGCATATAATTAAATAAGCCCTTTGCCCCGATCGTAGAAGGGATCGCTCAAAGTCCGCTAAGCAAGCCAAAACGGAGACCGAGGGTGGTGGGGAGTTGGCGATGCCAAGAAAGAAGAATACGCTCTAACCACTTGAGTCACTGACGGCTATATCATTCACCGGCACCTTGGGCATTAAGAAGCCATTTTTCCGGTCGGCCGGGCGATGAAAATCTCTCTCTTGCCGATTTAAACTCCCCGGCTCAAAACCCAGAGGTCCACTACCTCCTCTCTACGCCGACGAGAGTAAAACTGGGCCATGGTCTCCCCAACGCCGGTAGGAATGCCCTGATAGCAAAGTCGCATCGTCATGGTAGTCTCCCAATCGAATGGAAGATATGGGTGGTGTCCCACCAAGTCCCGAAGACATCAAAGATGGGCAGAGCCGGTAAAGCTGGCTGAGCGCATGAAAGTGCCGAAACCGAACCTTCCACCAAAAGTTTCTGCAACATGTCATAAATCTCAAAGAACATTAGCACATGAAGCCCGCATCCTTTTGAATTTCCTGGGCTAAAAAAAAAGGAGAAAAATGTAAGTTCACTATCCTTATTTTCCTTGTACAATTTTGATAAGCAATAATAATAAAAAAAAGGGTATTAATAATAAATAAACACGTTGCATGCATTATAAAATTATAGCATGCTAAAAAAATAATATAAAAGCAAATACTTGTGTAAATATATATGTATATAAACACTCAGTTTCTTTAATAGTAAGAAAGGAAAATAAAATATATATGCATTTTTTGAAAATATATATGTCATATTACACTCTTTTAAATAAAGAGGCATTGTGTGTATCTAAACACATATATTGAAAAAAAAATCATTTTGATGTAAATAAACACTCACCATTTTTTTAAAAAAACAAAAACAAAACAAAAACAAAAAAAATACATGTACATAAACACACGAGTAAATAAACATTTAGTTTCATTTAAAAATAATAATAATAATAAAACAAAAAAAATGTGTAAATATGTAAGTATATGATATATTCTTTTACATTCCTTCAATAAGTAAATACATTTAAGTATGTATTTTAAATAATCATTTTTACATCCTAAGCATCATAGAAATGCATGTTAGACTGCATTTATCATGTACATAATAAAATACAGGACTATCCATACGTCGTGTTAATAATCATCATATAATTGTTCTGCATTGCATTCGCATCAAATAAAGTAGTGCATGCATCCATCATATGCATTTTATTGTCCAAAAGCTGCATTAAGGGTGCGCTAAAAAGAATATAAAATGCCCCCAATCATGAAAATAAATATTCTCGTGACATTTGCTATGTCCCTGCAGCATAAGCATGCATGAAAAATGAATCTGAGGGCCTAAAATATATCTGTTTTGTCCCATATTTATCTGAAAATATGCCCGAAAATGTGTTTCGGAAAAAATTAAATTGTATTCCGAAAAGTCCGTCTCGTAAATATATTGCATGCAAAAAATGTGTTTTAGCATAAAACATGCATCATACAGCCTCATTTGCATTTATAGTATAAATCATGCATAGTAGGGTCAAATAGTGACCACTAGTTCAATCATGCATTGCAAAAATAAATCATATAAATTTCATGCATCATTACTTAATTACATCATTTAGGCATAAATAGGTCATGCATAAACATTATTAATAAGGTCTTGAGTGCTCCAAAGATTCCAAACAGTGCAGAAATTTAGCAGATCTGAAGTATATCCAGGCAAATATAGAAAAAGAAAGAAACTTACAGTGGTAGGCGGAAGATTGGACACGTGAGTGCTCCGATCTCGCAAAATGTTGCCCTAGTCATCTTGTGAGTACCGATACTTGATCTTATTTCGGATCAAGGGAGGAAACTCATTCTTCCCTTCATCAGATTATGGGTGCATAGGAGCCTTCCCCTTCCTGGATCGAGAAGAAGATGCCATCTGCCGGACAAAACACTGAAATTGGTAAAGAAAAATCGGGAAAAGGAGCGAAAATAAGATGGAAATAGGAAAAGGAAAGAAGACAGCAACAATGGCCGCTGAAGAAGAGAAAGAAAGAAGAAGGAAGGAGCAGTAGCTCCCTTCCCTCACTCCCCGTCCATTATAAGGGTGGAAAAGGGATTTTTTTTCCTTTTCCCCCCTCCAAAGTTTGAAGCTGCGATACTTAAGTCCTCAAGTTCCGAAAGTTCTAAAATGGCCCCTGAACTTAACGGAAAGTTAACAGAAGTAATCTTGTTAACCACATTTGGTGACAATCCATCCGAGGACAAAGAGAAAATATTATCCCCAGCAAGTCAGCCGCAAAATAAATACAAAAAAAAAAATCTTTCAAGCGGCAAAAGAAAAAAAAAACAAAAAAGAAAAAAACAAAAGAGAAAAGAGAAAAGATAAAAAAAAAAGAAGAAGAAAAAAAAGGAAAAAGAAAAAAAAGAAAAATAATAATAAAGTCTCTGGCTTGAAAAAGCGAGTGTGGCAGAAATGTCAAAATCAGCCGAATCCGCGGCAGCCACCCAGGCGCAAAAGATAAGAAAGGTAAAGTATTCTTACCCTGACTCTATAATAAACTTGTTTCCAAAGAAAGCTTTGTTTTCAATAAAAAAAAAGAGGGAATTTTGTTTTCAAATAAAAGAAAACTCTTTTCAAAAGGTTTTTTTTCAAAAAAAAAAAAAGAAAAAAAAAGAAGAATATTTCAAAAACACAAAAAAGAAGAATATTTCAAAAACACAAAAAAAAAATATTTGGAAAACACAAAAAAGAAGAATATTTCAAAAACACAAAAAAAGAGGAATATTGAAAAAAAACAAAAAAAAAAACAGAGAGAGTGAGAAGAAAAGGAAGGAAAAAGAATGATCCTCTTTACAGTTTTCGAAAAAACTAGAAGAAAGTTTTCTTTGTCGTGCTCGATGACAGATTTTGATTGGTCGAGTACAGTTTTTGGGAAATTTGAAAGTCTTCTTATTATGTTTGGAAACAAGGTATTGACCAGCCAGACACAATTTTGAAAATTCTTCTTAACATATTTCGATAACAGGTATTGACCAATTGGAATATGGTTCTCGAGAAACATTCAAATCTTCATACTGTATTTGACGGCCGTCCCCCAACCGTTCGAATACGGCTTTTTCGAAAAACACAAAAATATTTTTCCTGTTGTGTTCTTGAACGGGTTTTGACCCGAAGAACATAACATCCTCATTTGGTTGTAGTTTAGGTTTTGGCCTGAACTACGTCTGGTCTGATTTCCTTTATTAAGGAATACGTAGGCAGCCTACATTAGTAGGTCCGACCATCAGAGCACTTCATTTACACATCTGCTTAAAAACTACGATAACCTGTTTTAACCGACTAAATATGTCTAGGTTATGGAATTTGGATAGCATGATAAACTGTTGCATTATAACTGTTACCTATTGCATTCCTCTCCCATTTTAATTGAACGAAATTGGAGAGTCTATTGTTTATCAACGATGTTCGTCTACTCAGTAAGCTTTGAGTTACCCGTAGACTCCATCGTTGAGGGGCTCTGTAAACACCCCAATTTCGTACCCCTGATATGTGACTCTGACATGTGATATCAAGAATTGTTCAAACTTAACAAATGTCAAGTTACAGGAGTCGAAAATGCGAAAGGCAAAGCAGGATGCGCAAAACGCTGAATGCGGGTGAAAGTGCCGAAAATGAAACTCGCAAAGAGCATGGCGCGGCCAAAAAGGCAAGGTGGGCGCCGCGCCATGCCAAGGTGGAGTCGGCGCCCAAGGGTGCTACTGTAGCACTCAGATTTAACGCATTGTGCAACTCGCGAAGCCTGGTGTACGCGTAAACGAAGTCAGTTGTGGAATTCTCATAATTCCCGATGACTCCCTCACTCTACCTATAAATATAAGTGATGGGCTCCCTCTTCAGTGTTCAGAAAAATCGACAACGAAGCTCTGATAGTTTCTCTCCGCGTTTTAAGAACGCCGAGAGTTTTAGTGAGAGGTGTGAGATAGGTGTGTGTAGCCCATCAAAGCTTCCAAACCCCGTCCAAACTCCGCCAAAACTAAAATCCACCGATTATAAGTGATCCCTAGCCTTTTAGTTAGGTATCCACCTTACTTCCCCGGCCCAAAATCCCCAAAGTAAGTCGTTACTCTGTCCGAGTAGTGAGCTGAAATACACAAAAAGTAAGCCGTTATTCCGCCCAACCAAAAAGGCCAAAACCATCCGAAATAAGCCATCACTCTGCCCGAGTGAACGAGCCAAAATCATCCAGAATAAGCAGTCACTCTGCCCAAATCAAAACAACAACCGCACAACAACAATACAAAAAAAAAAGACTCCCTCTCCCTGAAGGACAGAGCGAGCACACTACCGCTCTAAAAGGTAAAAGCCTTTAAGGGCGTTTTATTTATTTACTTGTTCGTTTATTTATTTATTATTTACAAAGTTGTTATTTAAATCCGGCACAATGTCCGGATTAGAATAGGAAATATTATGTAAAAAAGCTGTTATAATGGCCAAATGTTTTTAAATACATTTGTAATTATTGTAAAGAAATGGCTGCAAGTCCGTAAATAATGTAGCCACGGATGTATTTGTTTTATTTTCCTGTCTTTTAATGCTTTATTTGTTTGCTAAATAAATATAACAATACGCATACTTTAGCCAAAAACTATTTTGAGACCGAAAGGGCGAGTTGGGTGCCTAGCACCTTCCTAACTCGTAACTTAGCCTCCGAACCCGTTTTCTATCTCTGGTTTTCTTTTATTTTTTCTGGTTTTGCTTTATTTTTGCCTTAAAATAAAGATGGCGACTCTACAATTTTTGGATCCAGTGGGACCTCGCAACACTCCTTCTTTGCACTTTTCTGTTTTCCCCTAAAAAATGGAGAATGAGAATGGAAGGGTGATGTATTCTCATATCTTGGTATCCCCTAAACAAGGGATAACTTGATGCGGGAAACTCAAAGCTCCCATAGTGATCCGAAATGAGCCATAAGGCTATTTTTAATAAAATCCATAGTGGGGGCGTCGCAACATCCTTTTTTGCACTTTTTCGTTTTCCCCTAAAAAAGGGAAAATGGGAATGAAAGGGTGATGCATTCTCATATCCTGGTATCCCCTAAAAAAGGGATAACTTGATGCGGGAAACCACAAGTTCCCATATTGGATCAAAAATCCACTAAAGGCAACCGAGACGCATTCCAACGCGCTATCATAGACAGCACTCTTCTCGTACTTTTGATTTCATCTTCCCCTAAACAAGGGAGGGTGGAACGAAAGCAGTGGTGTCCCGCATCCGCACATACGCGCACCCCTATCCAAGGGCGCGGGCACACGTCCCGGGAACCCACAACCGTATAACAAATTATTACAACCAACATTGTCCAAGTAATTCAATGGCAAAAGAGGTATCCTAGGTGAGACCACGTTGGCTAAATAGAATTCAGAAGTAAGCGAATCACTTCAATGCAATCTACAATAAACTATTGGCTGCTCATCGAAGCGGTTGGAATGATGCAGATTAACTATCCAATTCATACAGGCAATATCGAGATGAAAATAAATGTACATTTCAGTTTGAACATGAATGGCAAGTTATGAAAGACACTACAATTCTTTCACCACAAGGAGATATTCATCACCTTGACAAGAAGGTTAGGGCATTTGGGTCAGATGAACATTCTAATACGAATGTGGATGTTGAGAAAATCGATATTCGCACATGTCAAATTGGAGAAAAGGCTGTCAAGAAGAAGGGGAAAGACAAATCATCAACTCTTTCGAAAGAAGAGTTAGAGGTACATCATACGGATATTACAACAAAAATAGATGAATACAATGAAATTAGGAAAATTGAAGCGGAAACTAAAAAGATTAGAGCCTCGACTAAATAAAAAACATAGAAAATTGAAGGAAAAAAATAAATGCACCAACTATTCATTGAAGATGTAAAATTTGTTACTCAAGATACAAGTAGAATGAATCCAGAAGCACGTGTCATACATGAACGTACATGTGATGTCCTAAAGGAGCAGTGGTGGAATATGGGGTATCAAATTTAGTTTTAATTTGTGTTGTTTTATGTATTTGTTGACTTTATATAATTTTAATTATTCACGTTTGCTATTTTTAATTATTCACGTATGCTAAATTTCCTTATTTGTTATTTTAAAGTGTTTGTTTGTTAGAAGTAATTGTTATTTGTATGAGGTTTTTATTTAATATGTAATATTTTAATAAAAATTATAAATTAATATCTTTGTTTTAAAATTTATTTGTAGTAATATTTAATAGTACAATTAAAATTATAAACGGATTAATTTATTTATATTAGATATTTGAATATGCAATATATTAATAAAAAATATAAATGAATTAATTTATTTATAAAACAATATACATATTTATTTATTTATTTATTTGTAAAATATAAAATTAAAAAGTTGTGTTAATAAAATAGATGATTTGATAGTGGACCTATGAAAGAATTAAGTAAAAATGAAAACCATTAAAAATATTAATTATTAGAGTAAGAAAATTTTAAAATATATAGGTAGTAGTGATAACCAATAAGAATTTCCGGAAGAATTTGCACAATTGGAGATGCTTTTATAAGGCACCGGCTGACAATTTCTCCGATCTCATTCTCAACAGCAATCCAACACAAACATAAATCTCAGTATCTTTGCTCAGTACTTACTTTTCTCTTGGGTGCGCCTTCCATTCTCCCCTGCTTCTCTCTCCTCCTATACACTCTTTTACACAGATCTCTCTCTCTCCCCCTCTCCCTACGCTACACCTTCTCCTTCTCTCTCACAAAGGTACTCTTTCATTACCCATCTCCTAGGCAAATGTCTCATTTTGATCTACAATCTTTACTCTTTTTGCACCCACCAAGGGATTCGTCGATTTCAATTTCAGCTAAATTAACTTGTTACTTTTCTCGTTGAGAGTTCATATAATCATGTTTTAACCTGTTTGGATATATGTTAGTTACTAATCGATTACACTAGCTGCGTTTTTCTTGTGTTTAGATTGGATCGTTTCGTTAATTTATATGGGTTTTCATTTGTTTTGCTTTGTTCATACAAGTTGATTTTTTTAAAGTTCTGGGCTTTAGCCATCATCATTTACAGTCATCAAGTTTTAGTTTTAGGTGAGATTTATGGTTTTAGTTCCTCCTTTAGGGTTTGATTTATTAGATGAGTCAGACTGTAAGAAAAAATGAGGGGCGGGGGGTGGCGTTGGTTTGATTTATCTTTTTATTTAGGTTATATTTTGGGCTTTACCTGATATTGGGTCTGCAATGTGACACGGGTCACTGCATTTTCATTTATGTAAAAAATGATACTCCTCATTTTTTCTCACTCTTGACTATTATTGATGAATCTAGCAGCATTCAATTGTTTATAGGGAATTTGTATGTTTATCTGAATTGGAGTGCACTAAAGGGCAAGCGGTGTCGGCGATCCTTTTCTGTTCTTTTTTTATAACCAGGGGGACATGCCACCACTGCAAGGCCACATTGGACCCGTCCGAGCGATCAATCACACTGGGCCCATGAAATGCTCCTTATCCCGGGAGACCGGGCAAAGCTAGAAAAACAGACTCGAACCCCAGGCCTCATGGCTGTATTTTACTTGAATCCTGAAGTTATGTTACCTAGCTACTCTGTAGGAGCACCCAAGCAGACTTGAGATTCCTTACGTATTTTATTTGAATGTTGATTCTTAAGGACGATCTCAACCAAGCCCAGCTGTTATCATCCCGTCTTCGGAAATTTCTTTGAAATAAAAATAGGAGGCACAATTAAGTGATCCTAGATTAATTTGGTGAGATATTAACCTGAAAATTGCAGTTTCATTTGAATTTCCCCAGTCCCTACAGTATCCATACCGTTTAAAATTCATAAGTTTACTTGGATTGTGTTGTTGCTGTAATTTTGTATTCAGTACTTCACATGATCACTTTTAAAACCTACTATTTTAGGCTTCGTTCTTGAGTCTTCTAACCGCGGGGAAAATTGGTTGTATATGTATGTACTAGTTCAATTTACCATGAGGCCAATTAGAGAAAAAGAAGCAATTTATCATTTTCATTTCAGTGGAACGAATAATTTCAACTTTATGCTCGATTTTGATCTAGTTATGTTGAGATCCGTGTTTCCTCTAGTTGCAGGATTTGCTTTGTTTGTACTTGTACCCTCCCCCTCCCTCCCTCCCTCTCAATTCCATACACCTCATGCTGTAAGTTTTCATAGCGAAGCAGTCAAAAATTAAAACTCACTTTTTTTTAATATGAATATAATTGGTAGAAAAGCCGGAAATATTGAGAAAGGGAATGCGTGATAGAAGTAGCTATCTCTTTCTTTTTATGGTTGAAGTGTTGTGATTACCAGTACTTTTTTGGGTGATCCAGCCCTTAATTACTTCACCATGATAACTCCTTGTGTTTATGAGGTGGGCAGGGGGATATAAATGTCTTTCTCTGAATTGTCAATTAAACACCATTTTAATACTTATAAAAATAATAATTATTTGTTTGATCACATGCCATCATTGAATTTTATGCAGATGGCTACGCAGGCAGAAAGTCCTGCTACTGTGCTTCCCAGTGCTCAAGTTGTTGGCAATGCTTTTGTGGAACAGTATTATCATATTCTTCACCAATCTCCAGAACTGGTGTACAAGTTTTATCAAGATGCAAGCATTTTAAGCAGACCAGACTCCAGTGGCATAATGAATTCTGTAACAACCATGGAAGTAAGCAAGTTTTTGTTCTTTTGTCTTTTATTTTTCCTTTTGCAACTTTTATAAAAAGAATCTTTTAATTTTGTGAATGACTTGGCAGTTAAATAGTTCAATATGATGCATAAGTGCAAATAATGCGGGAACCAGATGAGAATCCTGTGGGTTGAATGAAAGAGTGGGAGATCGTTTTGCCAGCATTCAAGGCTAATTTATTTAAAGTTGAATTATAAATCATAATTGTAAGATGGAATCATTAATGAGTTGCATGTTTTAAAATTGAAACTAGTCACCAGGCTGGCTGATAAATAAGAGGGTTCAGGGTGATGGATATGGTTGAAATGGCTGCCTCTGCTATTGCCGTCAATTTCTTACATAACAAGTCCACTCTCTACACTACTGCCAGTTACCCTCATGACTAATCATTGTTAAGTCAAAATGTAGGGTTTGATAGGGTTTTGCATGGACTGTCGAGCACCATGTTTGGTTGCTGAAGGGGATGGAGAAGGTGGCTACTTTGGTAAACTAGCTGTCTGAAATGGGGGGATATTAGAACGAATTGGAGAGGTCCGAGAGGAAGAAGAGATTGGTAAGTGCGTCGGGCTGTTTGAGAGAGAAAGTGAAAAGGGTGGTGATTGAAGTCCTTGCGGATTTATAGTGGTACAGCAGTCGTGTAAATGGTAGGTGTGAACAGGAGGAGATCTAGCAAATAGACTTCTTTAGTTATCACATGTTCCCTAAAACACTAGGAAAGAAATGGGTCTTCTGGTTGACAGATTAGTGTTAAAACTTTGATTTTGTCTTTCTAACTTTCTGTGAAGGACTCATTACAATTGTCAACTTTGTGTTAATTTGTACCATACAACTCAACTCAGCCGTTGTCCCATTCACTTAAGGTTAGGTACATGAAGCCTTTACTGCCATTCAACTCGGTCCAAAGTAAAGTCATCTCACACACTACACTCATCCATATCTTTCTTTAGTACAACTTTCATGTTAGTTTTAGTCTTCCCCTTCCCCTTTTTATAGTCTAGTTGATGTTGACATATCTCTCGTTTTGTTTGTTACAAATTCTATCTTTCTTAGTTTCGCCGTATATCCACCTTAATATTCACATTTTAGTTACACTCATCTTGTTAACATGTTATTTCCTAATTTCAACATTCGGTTCCATATAGTAGCGCTGGTCTAATGGCTATCCTATAAAACGTTTCTTTCAACTTGACCGGTATACGCCAATCACACATTGTCTCCGGATGCACTTCTACATTTCACTCAACCCAACTTTATTCTATGACTAGCATTATCTCTTACCTCCCCGTCATGATTGATAATTGACCCTAAATATCGAAATTGTTCTTTTTGTGGTATTTCTTGACCATCTAATCTAACTTTGTTCTCGCTATTACTCTTTTTACTGCCAAAACTTCTTTAAAGCATTTGACTTATAAAGTTTCTCTCCACTTTCCTAGCTTATCATTGACTCCATCTTTGTCTCATCAATCAAAACAATGTCATCAACAAGCAGACAACGTGCACCATTGTATATCATCTTATATATGTTCAGTTAATCCATTCATCATTAAGGCAAAAAGATAAGGACTTAAGATCAATCCTTGGTGTAATCCTACCTTAATAAGGAACTCACAAGTCTCTTGTGATGTAGTCTTAACTAATGTCACAGCTCCATCATACAATCGATAATCACGTCAATATATCTCACTTTAACCACTCTTTTTTCTAACACCCACCAAATCAATAGAAATTCTATCATAAGCCTTTTCTAGGTTAATCAAAACCATGTGTCAATCATTCTTTCTCTCTCTGTCTTTCCATCATTATTCTTAATAAGTAGATAACTTCCATTGTGGACCTTCCCGGCATAAAACCAAACAATTCTTGGATATTGTTGTTTCCCTTCTCAGTGTACGAGGCTTTTGTACCGAGGGACTTTGAGAGGATCTGATGTATGCAAGGAGATATTAATTAAACTAGCACACCACAAGCAGGTTGTTAAGCTTATTAACGAAGGCGTAGAGAAAACCTATATTGATTTTTGATGTATATCAATGAACAATACCTGTAGATATATTTTACATGTTTACTGGTTGTGCATAACTTGTTTCGGCTGATTCGAGGTTTAATAGTTTAATTATAACTCATTTTGTGCAGGCTATCAATCAGACAATCATATCCCTTGATTACAAGAACTACAAGGCTGAGATTAAAACTGCAGATGCACAGGAGTCTTTCCAGGGAGGGGTTATTGTGTTAGTGACAGGATGCTTAACTGGAACGGACAACGTGAGAAGGAAATTCTCACAAACTTTTTTTCTGGCTCCACAAGAGAAAGGCTACTTTGTTCAAAATGACGTTTTTAGGTATGTTGAGGAAATCGAACCATTAGAGATAAATGGTAGCAATGACAGTGCCGTGGTGGCTCCAACGACACTAGATCCAGGTTCGTGAAGTTCTTTGTACTGGAACTCTTTAAAGAGGTCTTGAAATTTAGCTCTCTCTCTCTCTCTCTGTGAATCATTTTTTGAATGTGCTTCTGTCTTTGTTGTCAGAGCCAACTCATGCTCCGGATAATCATGCATTTGATCCTGAAACTACCGTCGGAGTCGAGGATCTCGAAAATGGTCCTGAAGTATGTGACCCCTCAGATAATGAGGAAGGTTCTGGTCTTGAAGAAGAGGTTGTTGACGAACCACCAACTCACTCCAGTCTGAACGAAACCCCTTCAGCTGTGCGATCAGATCCTTCTGTTACCCAGGAGGAGAAAAAATCTTATGCTTCAATTGTGGGTTCATATCATAATAGTTTCATTTGTATTATAAGCTATTGTTGATGCTTTCTCACATATTCTTTTTCTACTGACTTTTATAGGTTAAGGTAATGAAGGCTAGTAGGGCATCTGCTCCACCTCATGTTCCGACAAGTAGTTTGAGATGGGCACCTGCTAACACCGCTCAACAGATTCATACTTCTGCCAAGCCTCCTCCTGAATCAGAACCATCTGTGCCTACTACTGACAACTCTCCTGAAAGCAGTAATGCGCACGAGGAAGGTACGATACATATAATTAAAGATAGCTTTGTTGACTCTTTAAGTGCTATTATTCTTCACAATCCACGTCAAATCTTTAAGTGCTATATATATATATATATATATATATATATATATATATATATATATATATATATTCTAAAAGATACATTTCCTACATTTATGCTCTGCACATTAAAGTTGAAGGTCACTCCATATATGTACGGAATTTGCCTATGAATGCGTCTGTCGCACAACTTGAGGAGGCGTTTAAAAGTTTTGGGCCCATTAAACGTGATGGTGTGCAAGTGAGAAGTAATAAGGTTCGCATCACTCATCAAGTTCAAACCACTTCATAGTTTTTTCACACAAAAAAAAGAAAGAAAAAATACTACAAATTGACCATCTTTTTATTCTTTGGGATTCAGCAACAGGGATTCTGTTTTGGCTTTGTAGAATTTGAGTCACTGGATTCCATGCAGAATGCAATGACGGTAAAACCTTGATTCTTACTTGACTCTTTTTGCCGGCATCCTCTCCTTTTTAATTCTCCTCTATTTTCTGTTTCTTTCAACCAATTTTATTTTTTCTAATAAGAATGATATCATACCTGTCTTCCATTATGACATGCTCAATGATACACATCCATTTTATATGTAAATCTCATCTGAGTGTAATTTATGTCAAAATGGCATTAGCATGAAATCTAGAACCCCAAGCAATCCTTGTCTGCCGGGTTCGCTGCTTGTGCTGTTAAGATCCGAGTTGCAGCACTTGATCTTTGAAGTGCACCATATTTGTCATCTATTCTGCCTGTTTAACCAATGCATTTTCTTTCTAAATTGTTATGAACAGAAATATTCCCTCCGTCCCTAAATTATCGTTCTCCTTTCCTTTGTCGTCCGTCCCAAAATAATTGTCCAGTTTGAAACTTACCTTTTTAGAACATCACTTTTACCACTTTACCCTTACTTTTTCACCCTACTTTAATTATGGGCCACATACACATGGGCTTTAAAGGAAACTACACATTAAACCAATATAAATAATCAAGTCAATTATTTTTTCTTAAACTGTGCGCCGGGTCAACTAGGACGATTAATTAGGGACGGAGGGAGTAATATTTTACTCTTGTCGGTGCAAGTTATGCAGTGTTGAGAGGCTGCATTGTCTGCTCAAATTGTTGATCTAGAAGCCATGCGTTATGCTGAAAAAGATGTTTTTTTCCTGGGAAATCTAATAATGAATGGTTAAAACACTTCAACCGTAGATCATTTTATTCTCGCGCAAATGTTTTTTTAAGTAATGCCATTCAAGAAAAATACTGGTTGAAGTACATCAGCATTTTCTGGAACATCAGGGTGATAGTTAACCATAGTGGTCATGAGTAGACTAGAAGTTGGAAGTTTCTTGCTGTTGTTGAATCTTCATACTAGATCTTTACCACATTAAGCCTCCTGGCATGAGTCGGAAGTCTTGGTAAAAACTAACTAGGTAATTGGTAGTGAACATCTCTTATATTTTGAATCAACATCCCTACAATTGTTTTTTATTTCTTATTTTTATTTTGTTCACATCCTTGGTCTTCAGTTTTTTCTCATTTTTCTGGTTAGTAGAGAAGTTTTTCACAATAATGTTTAAAATCTGTGTATAATTGCATAGATTTCATGGCTGTTAATAAATTTTGATTTGAAAATTAGAATAAATTATGTGTTGGCTTGAAAAATCTCAAATGTCAGGTATAGGATTCAAGTGAGAGGGAGACAGAAGGAGGAAAAAAATAGTTTAATATGCATATTAAAATTGTGTCTTGGAACGTGTGGGGCCTTAATGATGTCAACAAAAGAATGCTTATAAAAGGATTAATCAGGAGATGGAATCCGTCCATTGTTTGTTTTTAGTCGAGAGTCTCGACATAGCATGACAATTGGGGAAAGTTCGAGGATTGCTTGTTTTCTCGAGGAATGGGCAGATGCCGTGTAGACCGTATGGCGGGAGAGAGCGCTTCGTACTGCTGTCGAGGTAGGTAGGAGTTTCGGTGCGAAGCCTCTGAATGTTTGGAAATCGAGGATTCGAAAGGGTTTCTTCCTTAGAAAGGTTGGAGGAGGGTCGACAGGTGGAGGAAGGAGAACCTATCTCCTGTATCCGATTAACATTTTTTCGGCTGAAGATCATTGTGAAGTGGAGTACCTCACGATAAAGAATTGGAGGAGGATATCTCGTTATGGGTTAAAAAAGGCGTTAGGTGTCTGGAAAGGCTTTGGGGGTGGCTGGTTCTGGTTATGAAGATCGATTCGGCACTTCTTCTAGACATTGAAAAAAGTGGAGAACATCGGGGGTGGTAGCGTAAAGAGGCGTAACAAAACTAGGGAGAAAGGAAAAGGGAACTCAAACAATTATGCAGTAATCTTAATGCCGATTTGTTTGCTTGCCGGAGGGGAGACGTAGGAGGAAAAAATAGTTTAATATGCATATTAAAATTGTGTCTTGGGGCGTGTGGGGCCTTAATGATGTCAACAAAAGAATGCTTATAAAAGGATTAATCGGGAGATGGAATCCGTCCATTGTTTGTTTACAAGAAACGAAATTGGAGAAGGTCGATGTGAGGATTATTGACAAGTATTTGGTGTGCTAGAGAAGTGGATGGGTGCATTTAGACTCTGTTGGAGCTGCTGGGGGTTCTAGTTATGTGGGACAGAAGAGTTACGTCGATAGCCGATTCGGTGGTGGGTGAATTCTCGTTTCTTGTCTTCGAAAAACTGGATGATAATAAAGAGTGGCTTTTCACAGGGGTTTATGGGCCTTGTAATAATGCTATTAGGGAGAGACTTTGGGGCGAACTCGGGGAATTCTAAAGCTAGATGGAATGTGCCTTGGTGTGTGGGGGTGATTTTAATGTGGTTAGATTTCCTCATGAGCGTTCTAGTGCTCGCATCTATTCTAGTGAAATGATGAAGTTCAATGATTTTGTCAATGAGATGGAGTTGGTGGATCTTGCTTTGGTAGGGGGATTTCACGTGGTTTAGAAATGGGGAGCGTCATCAATTCTCGAGGATCGATAGATTCTTAATTTCGTGATTGGGAATGTTGCTTTGGTAATTTGCCCCGCCTTCCGAGATTATCTTCCGATCATGTGCCGTTGCTTCTTGAGTGTGATGGGGATCTAAAGGGAGAACTCCTTTTCGATTTGAGAATATGTGGTTAAAGGAGCACGGGTTTTTAGACTGGGTTAAGGATAGATGGGATTCTTATTCGGTGATAGGTGATCCAAGCTTGATTAGCTAGAAAACCGAAGTTGCTCAAGGAGGATTTAAAAGTTTGGAATAGAGATCTTCGGTAAGGTGGAGATTAAAATCAAATCAATTTCGAAGAGATTTGCAGACTGGATGAGAAGGCGGGCTGGTACAACGAGCGAGGAAGAAGAATCACTTAGGGTGCAGTTAAAGGGAATTGAAAAGTCTTCTTATTCGTGAAGAGATCTGCATTGGCGCCAAAAGTCGCGAGTTCGGTGGTTAAAGGAGGGAGATAATAACACCAAATTCTTTCACGGGATGGCAAAAATTAGGTGGGGCAAAGAAAAATAATCAGATCTGTCCATTGAAGGCGTGCAAATAGAGGATGAGGCTGATATTAGGGTGGGCATCGCGAATTTCTTTAGGCGTCGGTTTGAAGATAGTGGGGGTTGGAGACCAAATTTGGATGGTGTGGGATTTGACAAGATCTTGAGGATTCGGCTTGGAGCGTCCCTTTCGATCGAGGAAGTGGCGGGAGTGCTCAAGTAAGATGGAGGAGATAAAGCCCCGGCCACGATGGATTTTCTATGGCTTTTTTCAGCATTGTTGGGAGGTGATTAAAGGGGACATCATGGAGGTGTTTCAGTTCTTTCACTCTAGTTTGAGATTTGAGAAAAGCCTTAATGCTGCGTTTATAGCCTTGATTCGAAAAAGAGTGGAGCTACCGATCCGAAAGACTTCCTAGGCCGATAAGTTTGGTTGGTGGCATTTACAAGTTGATATCCAAAGTGCTAGCTCAAAGAATGAAGAGGGTTATGGGGAGTATCATATCGGTGTCGCAACACGCCTTTGTGAAGGATAGGACAGATTTTAGACGCGTCCTTCATTGCCAATGAAGGTGGATGATAGGTTGAAAAGCGGGTCCCGGTGGTTGTTGTGTAAGTTGGACATGAGAAGGCTTATGATAATGTGTGTTGGGATTTTTTGGTATATATGTTGGAAAGAATGGGTTTTGGTTTCAAGTGGATTCAATGGATCCGATTCTGCATTTCAACGGTTCGCTTCTCTGTCTTGGTGAATGGCGAACCATCGGGATTTTTTTCTAGCTCAAGAGGCTTGCGTCAAGGAGACCCTTTGTCCCCATTTTTGTTCATTGTGGTAATGGAGGCTCTTAGTAGGATGTTAGAGAGGCAGCAGGCGAGATCTTATCGGTGGATTTAAGGTGGGAAGGAGAGGGGAGAGGGAGTTGTCGATTTCCCATCTTCTCTTTGCAGATGATACCTTAGTTTTTGTGGTGCGATATAAGGCTCGGTTGGGGAATCTTCGATTGGTTCTATTATTTTTTCAAGCGCGTTTCGGCCTTCGCATCAACATTTCTAAGAGTGAAATTATTCTGTAGGGGGTGGAGAATGTTGGGGATCTAGCAGCATTTTTGGTTGTAAGTATCTTGCTCTCCCTGTCTCTTATCTTGGGCTTCCCATAGGTGCTCGATCTAAGAGCGGGCGTTATGGAATCCGGTGGTCGTGCGTTTCGAGAAGAGATTGGCGGGGTGGAAGCGTCAACTACTTTCCAAGGGGGGGAGATTAGTCCTGATCAAGAACACTCTTGCTAACTTACCAACCTATTTCTTATCTCTTTTTGTGATTCCTGCCACAATTAGGAATAGATTAGAAAAGTTGGAAAGGGATTTTTTGTGGGAAAGGCAAACAGATGAGCATAAGTTTCATTTAGTGAATTGGGAAAAGGTGTGTTCGAGGGTTCAGGAGGGGGTCTTGAACATTAGAAAATTGAAATTATTTAATATGGCTTTGTTGGGAAAGTGGGTGGCGATATCTCAGCGATAAGGAGGCTTTGTGGAGGCAAGTGGTGGTTTGCAAGTATGGGGAAGGGGGTCATGGTTGGTTTCCTAACGAGGTCAATTCGGCTTATGGGGTAGGAGTCTGGCGTGGTATAAGGAGAGGGTGGAATTCATTTGAAAGATGCATTGCTTTTGAGGTTGGCAATGGGGCCTCGGTGAGGTTTTGGAAAGATAGATGGTGTGGGGACATTTGCTTGAGGGAGGCGTTTCAGAACTTATTTGAGCTTTCCACGGATAAGGATTGTAGAGTTAGCTCTATTTTATCTTTGGTGGAGGGTAAGCCTATTTGGAATCCCACGTTCAGAAGGAATTTTCATGATTGGGAGTTAGAGTCGGTTGTGCAGCTTTTTAGGATGCTTCAAGAGCGAAGATATACGGCCGACGGACAAGGTGGTTTGGAAAGGCTCGGGGGCTCTCTTTTTCGAGAAGCTCGTATTATTTCAAGCTTCTCAACGGTGGTAGAGCTTCTTTTCCGTGGAGAGCGGTTTGGAGATCCAACGCCCCTAAGAGAGTGGCTTTTTTATGTGGGAAGCGACTCATGAAGCTATCTTGGACCGGGATAATTTGCGGAAACGTAACATGGTTTTTGTTAATAGATGTTATATGTGTAAGGGGGATGCGGAGAGTGTAAATCATTTACTTCTTCACTGCCAAGTGGCTTTAGAGCTTTGGAACTTTGTGTTGGGAATGTTTAACATGTCTTGGGTCATGCCAAGATCGATCAGTGACCACGTCAGAGGCTGGAATAGGGGCCATCCGAAGAGGAGTAGTAGTTTATGGAGGACAGCTCTTTTGGGTGTGTGTTGGATTCTATGGAAGGAAAGAAATCATAGGGCTTTTGACAACGTGGAAATGTCGATCCGGAGTTGAAGAATTGGTTGTTTCGAACTCTTCATTTTTGGTGCTTCGAGGCTGATCACTCTGTTCCTAGATCCAACATAACTTTTGTAGATCTTGTAAATAGTATAGATATTGGTTAATCTTTGGGATGGTATACTTCTAGTATACAAAGGACGCATCACCTCTTTTGATGCTTGATATATGATATTATTTACTTATCAAAAAAAAAAAAAGGATTCAAGTGAGAGGAGTTCATGTTTGAGAAAAATATAAATGCATGGCCTTGTATTTTACATTAAAAAAACTTGAGTATTACTTTGGGAAAAATGATGTTCTAAGATGGGTTTCTTGGTATGCAGTTCGAAATAAACACAAGGGTATAGAATTTGAGTGAGGTTCATGTTTTGTGTGCATGTTTACATATCAGTAAGAGCACTCTGTTGATAGCTGACCTAGAACAATCTGAAGCCTCATCATGGCTGACTTAGAGTTCCTGGTGTAACACCCCAAACTGTATTGGATATAAGTGGGAATGATACAAGGCTTATAAGTGACCACATACTGATACCTATGGGTGGCAAATGACTTACACGACACGACACGATAGCACGAACCAACACGACACGATTACAGAGACAAATGGCACGACACGACACGACACGAAAACATGAAGTTGTTAATATATTCAAACTAATATTTATTGTTATATTTATGATCACATAAGATAGATAACATGAAAACACGATAGTGAGGCACGAATACGGCATTATAGCACGAACTGCGACCCCTATACCTGGCACCAATATCATCCATAACTTTTGGGTTGGCATGCGGTAACCTAGTTGACCCAGGTGCTTAGTGGTTGCGTTGCGTTTCGGGCTCTCGGTCTGGGGTGTGGACACCTAACCTGTCTGAAGCTCAGCCCCATTAATTAGCTTCACATGGAACCTAATGCCCATAGGTTTCTTGTTCAAGGCTGGCCTGAGAAGCTCTTATTTCTTTTGAAATTCCTTTACCATTAGTTAGTTGGCTACACGGCTTAATTGTCTGTCTATTACTTGCTCATTTCTTAAAGTTTTAAGTTTAAACTATGTTTGATGGGTATATTTGATATTAGTATCTAAATATGTGAAATGTTTGGCGATTGCATGATGACGATTGTCTTAGATTCAGGACTTCTCCATGTAGTATACTTGATGAGTTAATGATGCCATATGATCCGTAACCTATTTGCAGGTGCTGGATAACACTCCATAAGAATTTAGGCCATAAGATCACCATAGAGTTCCAAGTGTTTAACAAAAGTTTGTTTTCATAATTTTTCTTATCCTGTGTGACACACGGGCTTCAATTGCTTTTTTCTTCCACAAAACTTATTTATGAATCTAGTTATGGACGAGAGCTACTTAAAATTTGAACCCCAAATTGAAGTTTTTCTCCCACTTGATCTTGTTCGAGTAACTAGTTGTGTAACATGTGTAAGATCTGATATGATTCAAGTTTTTGGAAGGCTATGATTCAAGTCTTCTCACTGTGATTTTGGTTCCCACTATATGGTACTGGATGCAACTTCTTGTCATCGCATTCTCATCACAACTTCTGTCAGCTCGACATATGATAGCAGGTTTACATTTTGGGAGATTATAGAGCAAAGATCTGATAGAGTATATTTTTTTATTTTTTATTTTTGATAGAGCAAGATTTTATTAAGTAGATTATAGAGTTGATTCCTAACATGATATTAGAGATTTGGTTTCATAGGATCGTTTAGTGATCCTGTTTACATTTGGATCACTATTTTGTTTGTATATTTTGCCCTCTGTCATGGGCATCTGCTTTGCTTTGTGTGCAAGCCATTGTGTTGCTTGGAGCGGATATGGGAACATGATTTGGAGGGGTCAGTCCATATCAATTTCAATTTTAGGCAATTTTGAGAGTGTAAGCTGCACCTCTTTTTGTGTGTGATGAGGCGCATTTTTTTACTTGCGCATATGTGAACTAGGGTTGATCAGTCATCATTCTCTTAGGGTCTGATATTATAACCTATGTAATTCTTGTGGTTGATTTGATCTATAATACTCCCTCCATCCCAACATCAGTGGCCTTTCTGATTTTTTGCAAATATCAAGGAAATTAAGTCTTAAGCCATTTTAATAGTACATATGCATGAATGCCCTTAGTTTTCATACTCTAGTATTGCAAGTGCACATTGGGACTTATCGTAGATAGCATCATAGCAGAAGTGAAGATAGAAATTTTATAGAAATAGGAACACTCGTTTTGCAACGAAAATTTTTCGACACTCAATTTGGGACGGATGAGTAGCACATTGTTGCTGAAGCTTGACTACTTATTACTAACACTCTATATCCAGCTTTCTTAACTTTTTAGGTTTTATATTCATTTCAGGTGGTGCCTATAACTATCGGCAATCGTCAAGTGGTTGTGGAGGAAAAGAGAACTACCACACGAGGTTAGTATAGTTGACTTCATTACTTTACAGTAACACCCCTGCACAAAAAAAGGAAGAGCTAAAAACATTAACCTAAAGGAAAATCAGATTGAAAGAGAACTTGTCACACAAGATGTGAAGCTTTTCGGTTTCCTTGACAAAATGTGGTGATTTTTACTTGCAGTAGGGAGTGGAGGCAGAGGGAGGTTTCCTTCAGGAAGGGGTGGTCCGGGTGGATTCCGAAATGACAGTTTTAGAGGACGTGGTAACTTTGGAGGGAGGGGTTACGGGAGGAATGAGTTCAGAAACCAGAATGAGTTCTCAAGCCGGCCTAAGGGTCTTAACGGTCGCAATGGAGAAAGCTATCAATGGGTTGATCAGAATGGAGGTGGGAGATTTGGCCGACGAGGTGGAGCAAATAAGAGTTCTATATCGACAGAGTAGTGACAATTGCCCACAAGCAAATTTTGACCATGAATGATGAGTTTTTCTCTTCTTGCTAATTGTAGGCTCTATGAGTAGAGGTCATTTATTTATTACTGCACATTTGTTCCATTTCTAGGAATTTGGAATTAGATTTTACATGAAACGTAAGGTGTTTGATGGATTCTTTCATACGACAAATGGTTGTTTTTTAACTTGTGTGCCTATATGATGATTCTTTTGTTACTTAAAAAAATAAAAATAAAAAATTGATGATTCTTTTGTTCAAGAAGATAAACCAACTGCGTATAATGTCGAGTTGATGGAGCTCGTTTTTGCATCAAGAAATTTGGCCAGTTTTATGACACTATAAAAGCCCCGGAACGGCATAGTCTGTGCATTAATATAACAAAGAGGACAATACTTGGAATCTGATTACCTAGTTCATTCTGCAAAATTAATTTGATTTCTGCAAATTGGAAACAAAATTTGAAGCGGCAAAAGCAGCAGATCCTCCCAGGACAGAAAGCAGAGCGACAGCAACTTGTACACCAATTTCCCAAGGGTACTGCTCAGGTACCAAGAAGACAAATAAAGGACCCAAAACCAGTAACCCCAAGCTTAGGCTAAACAGAGCCGAGGGGGTTCCGGGATCAGTAGCGGCAGAAAGAACTCCTAGCTCTTCGGCTTTGGAAAGGAGACCCAGTTTCTCGATGGAGGAGAGGGAAAGCCCGGCGTTCTCTGCTGCTGTTAGTAAACCAGCTTTCTCTGCTTTAGTTAGAAGTCTGAGTTGCTCGACCCTTGTGAGTAGCTTAATTCCTGCAGGTGTGGCCGTTGAAGAATTCACCTAATACCCAACCATAAATTCATTAACGTTTATGACAGCGAAACAAAAGAAGGAAAGTGGTGGTAAAGTAACCTGTTTAGAGGTGACAGTCTTGGTAGCTGTGGAAATAGGCTTCTGGGTAGCCATGGATCTAACTACAAGTGCCATCTCTTTGATAAGTCTCAACTCTCAAGTCTGGTTCGCTATACCCTCAAACCAGCTTATGATATGGTATCAATCACTTTTTTTTTTATTTGGGTGATGGACAGTGAAGACTAATGGATTGAGTTCTTGCTGTTCTGGCTGTCCACGTGTCACTCAATGTCTGGTTTGGTTGGTTTCCCCCCTCTCTCTCCCCTCCAGTTATGTTTGGTAACCTGGGCGTTCTTTTCCTCCATCCAAATAACTAGATATTCTGTCCCAATCCCCATTCACTCCACGATACTTGTCTAATCTTTCTACAATACCCTTTTTACTTGGAGTCCCAAACAATGAAACAAGTGATAACATTAGTGGTCAATCAAATGCTAAACAGAAAGGCTAGGCAGTTGCAGTTCAAAGGCAACTGATCTCAAAGTTAGATAAGGACAAACTTGTTAAATAACTGTGTTAGTTTGTTGTTTTATTAATCTTGTACAAGTGGTACTCTCATTGGTTGCTTAGTTGAGAGTAGACTAGTTAACTACTCCCTCCGTTCCGGGTAAACAGTCCATTATATTGTTTTGAAATATTTCATTCTAAGAGTCTACTTTCAGAAATAATGCTTACAATTTTTATAATATTTCATATTTATCCTCCATTTGTGTTATAACTATATTTTTTTTGTAATTATGACTAACTTTAATGACATTAATATATCCCTTAATAATTAGATTTTTCAAATGGGGACTCTTTGAGTGGAACGAAGGGAATATATACGTACAGTTTTGGACCTTACCCTAACAAAGAGTTCATATTTAAAAAAATTAATAATTAAGCGATATATAACTAGTATTAAATGAAAAAGAAAACGGATATGGTGGGGGCGTAGTGTAGCTGGAGAAGTTGAGTGGATGCTTGGTTCGCCTCGAAGGAGTAGACCTGAAACCTGATCTGGAATGCAAGTGAGTTGCTGCGCCATTTCTTCTTTTTCATTAAAAGCTAACAACAATAACTAAATGTGAGAGCTGTCATTTTCAATGGAGGAATTTAAGGGGGGGAGATTTAGAGTCACACGATTTTGTTCTTTAATTATGCATTACGATGCCCAATTTTGGGCGGGGGCTTGTGTGCACGTATTTTGTTTATTAAGGGTAGCTTTGTTATTTTCTCCCCGAAAGTGTACCTTAACAGTTTAAAAAAATATAATAGATTTTTCTGGTTAACATTTCACCACATGGAACTGGCCTGAATTTCACCCTTAAAAGATCGCAATAGTTTAGTGATGACTGGTTAAATCAATCGATTTAAAGCTTGATTCAAATTTAGAAAAATTCAATTCAAATTTAATACTAATACGATTTGTTTTAAAATAATTGTTCTCTATTGACTTTACACTGGTGTTAAGAAAAAAATTACTTTAAAATAATTGGTCTTTATTGACTTTACACTGATGTTAAAATAAATAAATTATTCTATATAATTTTCCCCTAATGTCCTTAAAATACTCTTTAGTAGTCTTCAATCAATAGGTCATACTTTTTTTTTAATCTCACGAGGCATTATAGACAAATGGCTTTTTTTAAAAAATCTTAAAATAGAAAAAAAGGACATTTATTTTGAAATGGAGGATGTATCAAGTTTAAAAGTAATACACAATAACCAACTACCAAACTTATTGACTTAGACTTCTCAACAAATTAGCAATTTAATTATTAAATCTTTTTAGAGATGGTCTATTGTAAGACGGTCTTACGGATCCTTATCCGTAAGACGGATCTATTCAGATTAAATGTGGCAAAATTCAGAAATCTCAATGCAATCCCTTAATTTTCAAAAATTACAGTGCCACCCCCATGTTTATATATGCAGAGTGCCACTTTTTATTATTAACAATGTCACTTTATAGTATAAAATGTGTCACTTTTGACCTTAGAAGTGTCACTTTGCATTTTTAATGAAAATTATAATTTTTTTTCCTAAAAAAATGTTACTTTTTGGGCTTAAATGTGTCACTTTTAGTCTTAAATGTGTTACTTTCACTTTGAAAAGTGTCTTATTTTTTTATAAATAAAAATCATTACGTTTGATATTAAAATGTTACTTTATAACATTAAAAGTGTCACTTTTTAGAATTAAATGTGTTACTTTTCACCGTATAAGTGTCATTTTGCCTTATAAATAAAAATTGTCGTTATTGTCCTTAAAAGTGTCACTTTTTAGAATTGAAAATGTCACGCTTTAGTATTAAATGTGTCACTTTTTAGTGTTAAGAGTGTCACTTTTTAGTATTAATTATCACTTTTTAGTATTAAATGTGTCACTTTTTAGTATTAAAAGTGTTACTTTATATTTTAATGAGAATTATAATAAATTTTCCTTTATAGTGTCACATTTAACATTAAAATGTGTCACTTTTGTATTTTCAATGTGTCACGTTTGGTTTTAAATGTGTCATTTAGCATTTCGTCAAAGTCCGTTAAGATCCGTCAAGTATCCAAAGGCAATTGATGCTAACGGATGGTTAACGGAGCTGACAAAAGATTAAACTGTAAGGCGTGGGAAACATAAGAATATCGACGACAAACATTAAAAGTGCAGGGGCACCGGAGCAAATATGTGAACTTCTCATTAATGAGCATTAAAACAAAATAGTGCAGCTAGGCAATTTGAACCAATGACCTCCTTTACCAAAACCTTTAACCGTTACTTCAGCCCAATTCGGCTAACATGATATTTTGATTTTTGATAACATGTTTAGTTATTAACCCAAGAATTCCTAAATGGGGTTCCGTCTTACGGATTTAGAATCCGTAAGATCGTCCTACACAAGTCTTTGTCATATTTTTATTGGCATAGTAATTTAGATTTAACTTGATTGAACTTAAACACCTCTAGTTTAGATGGGAATTTGAAACACGTTTCTACTAGAGGTATAAATGATATGACTGGCTTTTGAGACAAAATAGGAGCTAAATCGCAGGTCATCGATCGTAAAAAATTAAATCGAACTACACCGTTCAACGTCTCGTACCGAACTGAACCAAATCACTATTTAACTTGGTTCGACTTGGTCTCGCCATTCAATTGCACGGTTTAGCTTAGTCATTCGTTGTGTGTTTTGGTTAGGCCCAATTTTGGGGGAGTTCAAAGTGATCGAGCGAACAGGATCCCCAATGTAAGAAGGTTCAATTTTATATATGTGTAGGCTAGTTCAATTTATATATATAATAAAGAATGTAAACTTAAGTATTGAATTGTCTTTAAGCTCAATTGGTTGGATAATTGTATAAAGGGTTTCAATAAAGTTGGAGGTCTTGGGTGCAAACCCTTGCTTTGCCATTTTTGTAATTTTATTTATTTATTTTGGGTCTACAGTCAATTATTATTATTTTTATATGCATATTATATCGTATACTCTCCCAATTTAGTTAAATAGTCTTCTATACTATTTTGAGATGTTTTACGTAATAATTAACTTTAAAAAATAACTTATAATTTTGTAAAGGGTTTGAGTGAAGCTAGAGGTCTTGGGTTCAAACTCTTGCTTTGCTATTTTTGTAATTTTTTTATTTATTTTGGGTCTACAGTCAATTATTAATTTTTTTATATACATATTATATCTCGTATACTCCCCCGATTTAGTTAAATAGTCTCCTATACTATTTTGAGATGTCTTAAGTAATAATTAACTTTAAAAAATAACTTATAATTTTCACAATCGGTTCAAGTCCTTGCTCCGCCATTTATGTAAAAAAAAAAATCATTTTGGGTCTACGGTCAATTATTAATTTTTTTATATGTATATTATATCATATATTTCCCCGATTTAGTTAAATAGTCTCCTATACTATTTTGAGATGTTTTATGTAATAATCAGCTTTTAAAAAATATGCTTATAATTTTCAAAATCTTTTATCTTTACACTCCACTTGTATTGGGTGCAAACCCTTGCTTTGCCATTTTTGTAATTTTATTTATTTATTTTGGGTTTTTGTAATTTTTTTATTTATTTTGGGTCTACAGTCAATTATTAATTTTTTATATGCATATTATATCGTATACTCTCCCGATTTAGTTAAATAGTTCTCTATACTATTTTGAGATGTTTGACGTAATAATTAACTTTAAAAAATAACTTATAATTTTGTAAATGGTTTGAGTGAAGCTGGAGGTCTTGGGTTCAAACTCTTGCTTTGCCATTTTTGTAATTTATTTATTTATTTTAGGTCTACAGTCAATTATTAATTTTTTTATATGCATATTATATCGTATACTCCCCCGATTTAGTTAAATAGTCCCCTATACTATTTTGAGATGTTTTAACTAATAATTAACTTTAAAAAATAACTTATAATTTTCACAATCAGTTCAAGTCTTTGCTCCGCCATTTATGTAAAAAAAATATTTTGGGTATACGGTCAATTATTAATTTTTTTATATGCATATTATATCATATATTTCCCCGATTTAGTTAAATAATCTCATATACTATTTTGAGATGTTTTATGTAATAATAAACTTTTAAAAAATATGCTTATAATTTTCAAAATCTTTTATCTTTATCTTCCACTTGTATTGTAAGTATAATAGTTGTGGTTAACTACCTTTTTATTAATTATCAACTTCAAAACTATTTATATATGTTTTAATTACTCTGGAACCTAATAAATGAAGAGTTATTAATTATTAAATAAAGATAAATATTGTGTATCCGGTTCAAGCAGAGTTATTCAACTTTAATTTTGTTTTGGGTTCACTAAATTTACTTATTAAAAAAAAGTTAGTTGATCATCAATTTTTTTATCTGCGTCATAAAAAATAACAATTGATTGGGTATATAATATCAATATTTCAAGAAAAAATCAAAATTTATTATTATGTTACTATCATTTGTATTGCTTATGTTTATTTAATCCTTGTTTTTTTACTTGAATTTATAATGCATAATACATGTTACCAAAAAAATATTTATCCATAAGTCAAAATATAAATAAAAGCAAAAAATTGATTAGAGTATATTCTTTTTATTGCAAATTATTTTAACGAATGAAGAATAACAGTTTTCAGTAATTATTTAATACTTATTTTCTTATCTAATATTTTTTAAGGGCCCATTATTTTCTTTTCGTTCTGGACCTCCAAACGTTCAGGACCGGCCTGGTTTTGGTCTAATTTCAAGAATGCATCTAGCCTTTCAACTTTTAAGTAAATTAAAAGAATAAAGAAGACAAAATAAAGAAAATAACGAAAGAAACAGATATGATAAATAGTTGGATGTTTTCGATTTTACTTCTCGATAACATTATTTCTCCACAAAATGCCAAAAAAAAAAAACATCTTATTTACAGATTACATTGTCAAAGAAGAAATAAATGCACACAAGGGATCATAGTTTTGTAAAAAAACATAGGAAATTTCAACATGGATATAAAATTTCCCAAAAATGCACTGCATTTGAATCAATGAATTATACCTCAGACGAAGAAAAAAAGGTAGACAAAAATCACAATGTCTCCATGTTGTTGGTGAAGGGAGTCGGTCGGTCCAACATGATGGCGTAAACGAAAGACCGAAAATACTAAAAGTTGTATATTGGTACTTAATACAATATATAGAATATACTTAATACAACACTTTTGATTGATACTTTAGTACTAAAATGCCCTTGATCTATGAAAAAAATGTGTGATTGAGCCCGGTGGTGCGACAAGGTTGATCAAAGAAAAAATAAGAGTGAAATTCAGGTTACCCTTTCATAAGTTTCTAACCGTTTTTCAGATCAATATGTTTTTTTTAATCGAAAAATACATTTTTGGTGTGAAAAGAAGAGTATAGCATTAATGATATGACAAGCGTGCACAAAAGCATCAGTTCATGTATCACGATGCATGATTCCAAATTGTGCAACTATCATTTCCATTTTATAGCGATGCTTCGCGATTCAAACTGGTTTCATCTGTATATCTTTTGTCTTCTTCTTCTTCCTCTGTCAATACATAATCCTCCAACCCAACCCAAAATTAGGAGAAAGGATTATGGATTCTCCATCAAAATGGATTCTTACTTATATTGTTGATTGGTTGAATAAGGAATCCATTCCAGTATCATACTTAATGAATATGGAAAAAATCGTTTACCTTTTGGGGGGTAATCTTCGAGCCTTTACGATAGGGCACTGTCTCGACCCCTACGACTTGACCGAGCATGTCTATCCTCGTTTCGTTGCTCCAACAATTGTGATTTCAAATAATTTAGAAAGAATACACGAGAGCTGTTGAAGGAGACATATCTGAGCATTTTAGGAATAATATTATAAATAAGCCTTTTCCCAATTAAAAAAAAAAAGGGTACAACAGCAGTTAAAAGTTTAAGAAATGGTACCAACCATCAATTTTTCCAAAAAATAAAAAGGGGTTGTAAAGCTTGGTGGTGGTGTGGCACTGTGGCTGGCATTAGAGGTGTCAATCTGAGTCGTCAAACCACCAAGTCGAGGCTAACCAAGACGAACCATGCAATTTGGTTCGGTTTCGGGTACTATATGGTTTGGCTCGGTTTAAGATTTTGAGAAGTCGAACGATTTGGTTTGGTTTACGGCTTGACATGTCGAGTTGAGTCAAACCGAACCAAACCAAACCAGTTTGAGTCGAACCACCGAGCCAAACAACAAATTCTTTACAATTCCTAACCTTTATACTTTAGTACTCTTATAATATTAATATTTTTATACTATATAAATTATAAGGCTAATATTAGTATTTAGGAATTTGCCTTTAACCTTTTTGAATTTACATAAACGTTTTTAATATCATGTACGTTATTGTATTTTTATTACATTGGATTCAATTTATTGATTATAAGAATTAAAAAAGTTAATCCTTTTATTTGAAAGTTTGTGCAATTTTTTTAAAAGTGAGTTTATGAATATAATTGTACTATATTTAATTTTTAGTATTTTCTTTAGCGTGTTTTTATAATATTTTCTTGGTTTACTTAGATTTTGAATGACTAAAAATCTTTCTAAATTCAGACCAAACCATGAAACCAAACTGTGAAACCGAACCACGAATCAAGTCGAATCATCATGATTCGGTTTAGCTCAATACATTAAACGATTTAGCTCCGGTTTGACTTTTCTTAAAACGATGGCATGCAGTTTAGCTCATAATTTATTCCAAATCGAACGATTTACACCCCTAACTGGCATGGTGGAGGAATTATTCAAGAAACCCAAAAGTGAAAAAATAAAATAAAAAATAAAGGACTAAGATTGGGCATTGGGCAGGCTTCGAAAAAAGAGACGACAAAGTCTTGTATGAGAAGAGCGGACTACCTTGGGCCAGTCTAACTGGGCTAGCCGGAAGACTAGGCTGCGGGCTGGGCAGGTGGCAATCTTGGTGGTGCGGCAGGCTTCAACAATTGAAAACATGGTGATAATCGGGCGGTCCCTTTTGAGAAAATATAAGGGCAAATTTCAAGTAGGTACAATTTTAGAAATATGTTTTCATCTACGACCATAAATTTTTTAGACATTTCATGTAACTACAAATTGGTTGTCAAATACCAAAAATACCATTAATGAAGACAAATCTAATACAGCCTAAAAAAAATTCAAAAAAACTGAGGCCAAGGTTTGGCATCAGTATTGATTTCACAGTTTATTCAAAAAAAAAAAAAACTGATGTCAAGGCTTGGCATCAGGTGAAAAAAATCCAATAAGACTGATGCCAAGGTTTGGCATCAGCATTGATTTCACAGTTTATTCAAACAAAAAAAATTCAAAAAAAAAAAAAAACTGATGCCAAAAAGTTGATGCCAAGGCTTGGCATCAGGTGGAAAAGAATTCAAAAAAGCTGATGTCAATGTTTGACATCAACATTAATTTCACAGTTTATTCAAACCAAAAAAATTGAAAAAAAGCTGATGCCAAGGATTGACAACAGGTGAAAAAAATTTCAAAAAAACCGATGTCAAGGTTTGACATCAGCATTGATTTCACAATTTATTCAAACAAAAAAATTCAAAAAAATTGATGCCAAAAAGCTGATGCCAAGGCTTGGCATCAGGTGAAAAAAAAAATCCAATAATCCAGGCATCAGGTTGCTGATGCCAAACAATAGTTTTCCTAGGAACAACTAATTCAGATTTATCGTGCAAAGAACATCCTTTTGTTTGCTCTTTTTTTCTTTGTGAGGAGGAGCCTGCCTTTTTTTCTCACTGTGAACATCAGCATCCTTCTTAGTGGATGCAATATCCAGATTTTTTGTTCTATTCCCCCGCATTCTCTCTGTATGGCCTACGTGCACCACTCTCCCCCTCTTCTCTACATCTCCGGTCATAGCCTGCGCTCCAATCACCTCCTTCAGGCAACGAGTCCTCCCAACCTTATGTTGCTCTCTCTTCTGTGCCCAAGACCCACCTCTGGTCTCGCTACACCAACACCAACCCGTCCCCTTCAAGCTTAAATCTCACTAAATCTACCTTCAAGCTTAAAATGGGGACTGACAATGGATAATTTAAAATTTGAAACCTTAAATCTCCCTCCATATCGAAGAAGGCCCATTCGAAGCCAAACTTTCCAATCATTTCTTCGGCTCATATCAATCTTCAAGGAGGACTCTCAACACTCTCAACTTCTCGTCACGTAGGCTTTAAATTCAGATAGTGATGGCAGCGAATCAGGGGCAGTCACCAAAAAGTGGTGAATGTTTTGCTCATGCAAATATGGTGTGTAAGGAGTTGTTACTTCAGAAAGATTCGTCGGTTGATGGAAATAGAGGGGTGTCGGGCATGGAAGAAAGAGATCTTGATAATAGGCCACATGAGATTGTTGGATCTGGTCATAGTTTAAGAGAAGGAAACAAGGAGCTGGCTCAAAATTGAGAGAGAACGGAGGCGGCAGAGGAAGGTAGGGAGGAAAGGGCATTGACGTACTTTCGCCCCAAAATTGTACCTAAAAGATAAATCCAAAAAATGGCTAGATTTATTTGAAAACATGTTTTGAAAGATGTAACGACTTGTAATTTGTTCAAAATATAACCGCAAAAGTCCACTATATTTGTCTTAAACTGCTAAAGTACACTTTTGGAGAGAAAATGACGAATATACCCTTAATAAAGGAAAGACGTGCGGACAAAGTCATAACCCAAATTTGGGCATCGCAATGAAAAACATTATGCATTGCTCAAAATTTTTGGCATCGAAATGCAAAAGCCACTGTCCAAATTTGGGCATCGCTAAAAACATTGGGCGTCGTTCATTTTGGGCAACACAACCTGGGTTTATTGAGATTAGAATGACTTGGCATATATCATGAAATTCGATTCTATAACGATAATTCATATTTGATCAACTTTGAGAGTCCTACGTGTACTGTGATTGCTACATTCCTACAATTTTAATTCATATTATCATATTTTACGCTCATGCTCATGCTTCAAGCCATAATGGAACAATCGAAGCCAACGACACAACAATCGAAGCTTACGACGCGACAATTTCACACACACATACAATTTTACACAACATGATCTTGATCTCAATCTCGATCCCGCCCCCTATGTCTCATACAATTTCATGCACACACACATCGAATGGCAATCAATGTGTCTTTTTTAGGGCTCAAAAGCAATTGTTAGATGATCACATTTGTTTTTGTAATAAAGAAACAAAGATAACATAAGGGAAGGTTTCGATAGCTAGACGTATTCTTCATGGAGGAAGTTCGAAGAAGAAAAATTAATGTTAGAGGCTCGTCAGCAAATCAATCCGCCATAGAAGAGATTAAGATCTCCATCTCTTTTCTTTTTGTCTATAGCTCAAATCCTATTTATTGGTCTTGTCTTTCTTGAACCCGGAATGGGCTCGCTTCCGGTAGAGAAAGAAAGTATGATCTTTCGGGAAAAGTAGGTAGCTCAAACAGAGAAAGGAATGAAGGAGGAAGGAAGAAATTAGGTTGCTCTCCTGCTTCTTATCTCATTGAAGACGACGGTGGGTATTTTATGAACAATTTTATTAAAATAGACTTTAGCGGTTGAATAAAAAAATAGGGGAGTGAAGCGGTTATAATTTCACAAAAGGGGACTGGCAAGCAATTATTCCTTGAAAAAAAAAATTGTAGGTCGGTCCACTTTCAAACATTTTCAACCGCTCTAGTACCTCTTTGCTTTTCAACCGCACAAGTCCATTTTCATAAAATTCTTCCTTAAATGCCCATCTCTTCCTACCAAGACCTGAGTGTGAGTCAGCGCTTTTGTCTACTTCCTTTGTCACCTGAACTCTCCGTCTCCTTTTCCCTTTTATTACAATTGACGGCTAATATCCATATTCCTTGGCTTGTGGAAGAAAGACAGACATGAAAGAAGACAGACTTGAATATCCTAGTCAACCAAACTGCTAGACAGCACTAGAGTGGAACAATTTGCACTTGGGGAGATTCAATTGTGCATCATAAATCCTTGTAACACTCTGTTCTCCTTCCCTTGTACCGAGATTCAAGTTTTTCAATACGGGCATCAGACAAACAAAAGAGTGAAAGGGAAGAAGCAAGAAAATATGAAAGATGAAGAAGATATAAGAAATATGAGAAGAGCTCTTATAAGTTATAAGAAGTCAATTGCCCGTACTTCTCTGCTTGTGCTTCCGAACTGAAATAGAATGAATTAAATCATTTCCAGGCTAGAAGAATAGATCTTTCGCTTATCGATGACCGCTAACCTAGCTCAATTCGCCTGCATGATTATGAACACATTTCTACTAGGACTCGTCAACATGAAGATCGAGATTCAATAGCATGAAAAGAATGATTCCCACATATCGATATTTACAACGAAGAATTCGCGTACGTATTCCTCCTATTAGTTGTTGCTGATCTAAATAAATTCTCTACAAGTAGAGAATGTGATGAAATTATGCAAAACAAAACATTACATTAAGTGATTAGATCAATTCCATGGCAAAACTGGTGAGAGAAGGAAAAAAGAGAGAGAGAAAAAAAAGAAAGAAAAAGAAAGAAAGTTAGATAAGAGAGAGGAAAAGACACTGTTCGACGTTCACTCTCCTAATTTATGAATTAATTTTGTACACTTTGATGCACAAATGCGATGTCCAATTTTGAAGTAAATTATAAAAGTAAGATACAAAGAAGAAGAAGAAGAAGAAAGAAAGAAGAAGAAGAAGAGAAGAAGAAGAAGAAGAAGAAGAAAGAAGAAGAAGAAGAAAGAAGAAGAAGAAAGAAGAAGAAGAAGAAGAAGAAGAAAGAGGAGAAGAAGAAGAAAGAGAAGAAGAAGAAGAAGGAGAAAGAAGGAGAAGAGAGAAGGAGAAGGAGAAGAGAAGGAGAAAGAGAGAAGAAGAGAAGGAAAGAAGAAGAAGAAGAAGAAGAGAAGAAGAAGAAGAAGGAGAAGAAGAAGGAGAAGGAGAAGAAGAAGAAGAAGAAGAAGAGAAGAAGAAGAAGGAGAAGAAGAGAAGAAGAAGAAGGAGAAGGAGAAGAAGGAGAAGGAGAAGGAGAAGAAGAAGGAGAAGGAGAAAGAAGAAGAAGAAGAAGGAGAAGGAGAAGAAGAAGGAGAAGAAGAAGGAGGAGGAGAAGGAGAAGGAGAAGAAGGAGGAGAAGGAGAAGGAGAAGGAGAAGGAAGAAGAAGAAGAAGGGAGGAGAAGGAGAAGAAGAAAGGAAAGAAGGAGAAGGAGAAGGAGAGGAGAAGGAGAAGGAGGAAGAAGAGGAGAAGAGAGAAGGAAGAAGAAGGAGAAGGAGAAGAATAATAATAATAATAATAATAATAATAATAATAATAATAATAATAATAATAATAATAATAAGGAGAAGAAGAAGAATAATAAGGAGAAGAAGAAGAAGAAGAAGAAGGAGAAGAAGAAGAAGAAGAAGGAGGAGAAGAATGAGGAGGAGAAGAGGAGGAGAAGAAGAAGAAGGAGAAGAAGGAGAAGAGAGGAGGAGAAGAAGAGAAGGAGGAGAAGAATAAAGAAGGAGAAGAAGAGAGGAGGAGAATAAGAAGAAGATGGGAGAAGAAGAAAGAAGAATGAAGAAGGAGAAGAACGAGGAGAAGAAGGAGAAGGAGAAAAGAAAGAAGGAGAAAGAAAAGGAGAAGAAGGAGAAGAAGGAGAACGAGAAGGAGAAGGAAAGAAGAAGAAGAAGAAGAAAGATAAGGAGAATGAGATAAAGCTTTGGAGGAAATCATTTTTTCGTTTTTATTTATGCATGCATTTTATGAGTAATTTTACGAAAGTAAACTTTGCTCATTAAAAAAAAAAGGTATTAAAGCAATTATAAATTTTAGAAAATAGACCTACTTGCAATTTATCCTCAAAAAAATAAAAAATGAGGCTTTCATTGATTTAAAGTTGCGCCTCGTCGGTTTAGCCTTCTCGCCAAAGGGCCCAAAACCCCGACCCAAAGCTAAAACCCTAAAATCGACTCTCTCTCTCTCTCTCCTGTCGTTCAAGTTTCTTCGATGGCGGACGCTGTAATTTCGATGGAGAAGATCAAAGCCTTCTGGCACGCTCAAGTTCATAACGAAGAGAAGTGGGCTGTCAACGTGGTAACTTCTTCCTCACTCCTATTTACTTTAATATCCGTTTCCCCATGGATTACAATTTGATTTACACTCTTATATGCTTCTGTATCGCTGTTTTCAATAAACTCAGAAGCAATTTACGAAGAGGAGTCGTGGAAGTCTGTTTATTCATACATCAATCAGAAGAATTCCCTTTTATATGCTCTTAGTGTAGCAACTAGAGAGAGATCTGAGCGTAGTTAATGCCGCTGAGTATCTGATATTCGATAATTTGGAATTTGTGTTGGTTTAGGGTTATCTTAGATGTAATATGTTCTCGTTTGGCCTTTGGGAGATTTTTTATGACTCTCTGCCCTGAGCTCACTAGGTCACCTCTAAAGATGTGGGTTCAATAATTTCTGTAGAGCGTCGGTTTAGGTAATGCAGCAGGTTGTAGCTCGAGTAATTGAACTTGGATTTTTAGTTCTGTAATGATTATGTTGAAGGGCAAATGGCTGTCAGGTTGTGTATAGTGACTGCATCTCCCTTGGGTTTCTTTGCATTCTATAGAATTTTTGAAGCAGCTAAGATTTATGGAGGTGCTGGCCTCCGCAAAGATTGGTTTCAGTGGTCCCAACAACTACCATTCTATGATTTTTAGCTTGTTCTAGGTTTTCCGAACCAATACTTATAGACGAAGCTCAAAACATTGCCTACAAGTATACAACCATGTTAGTATGTTACCAATCTTGGGTCATGTGTTGTTGAGTCCTTAATATAATGAAGGATACTGAATCTATATTAAAATCTTGATCTTCTGAATGCTGTCACATTGCGTTCCAAGATTGTTACTTTGAGGCAAAAACATGAATTTGTCAAACAAAAGAGTGCGATGTACAGAAGATATGTTTGTGACTTTGTGGGCATAGAATCTGAGCCTGGAATTGGATTTAGAATTTGGAATCCATGGTTTGAATTTATATCACTTTTTCTCAAACTCCATTCATAGCTTGAATTATGTCTACGTTCCTCAAATTCCATTAACTGGCCTGGATTCTTGTTTCCAAACATAGTGCAAGTTAATTTCACCTAATTTGTACAAAACAGTGTGTGTGTGTGGATCTTATGTCCAATTATTCTGATTTCTTTTAGCCTCTTAAGGATTTCTCATCTTCATTTTTTCTGTTTTGAATGTAGAAATTGCTGCGTGCCATAGGGATGTTTGGTGGTTCAATTGTTTTGATGCGAAACTTTGGTGACCTCATGGCAGTCTGAAGGAATACGATGGGTCACTGCGCCAAACACTTACTTCTATTCTAGTATGATGTGGAATTCTTAGAGTTTTCCCTTCTTTTCTTTGTATTTGCAACCCCAAATGATTCAAGACTGCTTATATGTGGGGCTTTCAGTCAGATATGCTCTCTTGTAGACCTTCCTTTAATAAAAACTTTAGTAGTTGAATTTCCTATTCTTTTAAAATATCAAGAACTGGTGAATTTGATTAGATGTTGACTGGGCATTATTCATTACTGAAAGTGAGCTATTTGCGGTTGCATATTCAAACTCATGGAACCTGAACCTGAACCTGAACTCCTACTACCCCTTTAATAAGAAAGATACCAAATGTCCTCCAATGTTTTTGGAGTAGCAGTTGATTGTGTCTTAATTAATGATCTTATTGAAAGTGAATGAGGTAACACCACATTTACATTAACATGTTACTCCTTCATTAAAACATTTATTCGAATGTACTATATTCATTGCACATGCAAATTACTCGTATTCCCAATTCTCAATCCCTACTTGCAAATTCGTCTTCCATGTTTTGCCATTGACTTTCATATTTTCATACGAGTTGGCAAATTTCACGGCTGGTTTTGTGGTCAGTAGTTTTCTTTTCACATGATTTTCATCTTTTCTTTTTAATCCCACTATTTTTTTTCTTCATCTCTCTCCTTTTTTTGATTCAATCAAAGCAAAATTATAAACCACATAACAAATCATCTAATTGGCGTTGGTTTTCTCCCTTTTCTCTCATAGATTTCTACTTTTGTAAGTACCTCTGGGATATGTTTGTCTACACCAATTGAATGACTTGGAATTGGAATTGGAGCTTCCAAAGCCAATTATGTTGTTTGCAACACGATTAAAATTTTGAATTGGAATTGAATTGCAAATCCGTATTACTCAATTCCATAAAACTAATTATATACCAAAACCTAATAAATAGAATTCAAAATTTTGTTTCATTTTTCCTCTATTACTTTACACTACAACTCACCTTTATTTCACCACCACCCCCACAACTTCTGGCAACCTCCAGCTGCCAACTCCGGCATCCACCGTCGTCTTTAACCACCACCACTATATATTTTTTATTTTAAAAATATATAAAGTTTTAATATTTGTTCTTAACAAGGTTTAAACTATGTCATTTGAATTATAACTAACCACAACTACCACAAGGTTAGACTAAATATTTGAAAAATTATTGTAATCTTATTTTGAGTACAATCTAGAATTACAATTGAATTTCACACATTATCTAAAGCATGAAATTATTATGATTTTGAAAGCAAATTTCATATTATTTGATTCTACATTTCTATGGAATTTGAATATTTATAGAATTCAAAAACTAGGTATCCAAACAAACTCATATGGTTTAGCATTAAATAATTTCCTTATTGTTCTCGAGAAAATCTTCTCTCCCCATAATTTAATGCTTTGTTTGCGTTAGTTGGCCAGTAAAGATCTCATAACTTAATCTTGGCTAAGAGCATCTCCAATGCGTGATTCTTACCCAATTATTATTTGGGTAAGAATCGCTCAGTCATTGGAGCAATTCTTATCAAATTCTTAACCCAAAATTCTTGAATAAGAATTGGAGAGAGAAAGAAAAGAGACAAACGGATGAACAGAGAGTAAGGCGCACCGCCCCTTGTCAAGTTGTCATTAGGCACGTGCATCTTATTCACCGGCATAGAGAGTGAGAAGTGGGCTGCAGTGTGGGTCTCACATGTTTTCCACTAGCTTTTTTCAATTGAAAATTAAAATTTATGGTTGATTTTGTGGGAACATAATAAGTACATAAAGGTAAATGAGGTAATTGTTGACTTGAGCCCATTTTAACTTGGGTGTGAAGCGGACGGTTCCTTTTGGATAATTTTCAACCTGCTTTAAACTCTTTATATTTTTTAATTGGGAAAAGATAATTTTATGGCGAAATGACAACTAGGCGCAGAAAGTATTAAATGATGCATCGCGATGCAATCATATGCATCGATATGATATTCAGTCGTGATGCATGATTCCAAATTATGCAACTGTCATTTCTATTTCATAGTGATACATCGCGATTTTAAATCAATGTATTCTCATTCAAACTGATTTCATCTACATCTCTTCCGTCTTCTTCTTTCTCCTCAGTCGTAAGCCTTGGACTTAGCGTGGAGCATCAACTTCATTCTTTCTTTTCTCTGCTTGTTTCAAAGAGGCATGCCTCTTATTTCCCTTACGCCCAACAATCAAACTTCTGAAAAATCATTTACATTTGCAAACAATTGTGACTTCCAAACAATTTAGATATAATAACAAAACAAAGAAGATTGACGAATAAACCAATTAGATGGACGTGGAAGATAAACGAAGAAACCAGTTTCATGGATCCCCGTATTTTAGGAACAATTTAACTAAAGTTTCTTTATCTAGTTAAAAAAAATATGGAGTACTAAACATGTTAAAAACTTTCAAAAATTGACCGACCATCAATTTCTCCATTTAATTTGCTTTGTACTCAAAAGCGGGGCTCTTGTCTGTCAGACTTCGTACTAGTTTCCAAACAACGGGCCAGTAGATTGGAATGGAACCAAATGCTCGATCTGCATGAATTAAAGACTGCACCAGCCCAACCCATAACTGAGCTCTCGTAATAAGTAATAGGATAAATTGCGGGCCGGTCTATAACCGTTCTAGTATCCATTTTTTTCCAACCGCATAAGTTAACTTTCGTTATTTTCTTCCTAAAATGTTCATCACGACGCGACAAATGAACTTGCTCTATAAAGCAATCCACCTTATCCTCTATTCCTAAAATTTCTCCGACAAATCTTTCTTTCTTCCCAAAATTTCTCTAATGAATCTCAGTTTCCATTCCCAATAGCTACATCTTCGTCTTCCTAAAGATCTCTAACTTCGGCCTCCATTTTATTCTTTCTTCCTAAAATTTCTTCGGTGAATCTCTGTTTTTATTCCAATAGCTTGTAGTGAAAAAAGTTATTTTCCTGAGCTGTCTAACTTGGGAGATATATGTGAAGAAACTGAGAAAGAGAAATCAAAGTCAAATTGATGCATCCCAATGCATGATTTTGAATTATGTTTTCATCGCGATGCATGATTTCAGAATTGTCATGCATGAAACTTCTTTCCAATAGTCCCAATGCAAAAATTAGATTACCGAGACACACATTGAATTTGTGATGTACACATCACTCATCTTAGTTAAGAATGCAATAAATGTCCCATTAAACTTCTTCAATGAATATTCTTTTCTTCCTAAAATTTATCCAGGAATCTTTCTGATAACTTATTCCTAAAATTTCTTTGGTGAATCTTCATTTTTTTCGGTGAATCTTCTTTCCTAAAATTTCTCTGGTGAATCTTTGTTTCCATTTCAATAGCTTGTAAAGTTGATTATCATGGATATACGTGTGTGATCAATTGTCGGGAGTCAAGGCTACCTAACGTGGCAGATAAATGTGAAGAAATATAGTGAGAGAAAAATCAAAATCAAACTAATGCATCTCGATGCACAAACTGATCCATCTCGATGCATGATTTGGAATTATGTTTTCATTGCAATGCATAATTTTTAAATTGCAATGTATGAAACTTTTTCTCAATAATCTTGATGCAAAAATTGGATTACTGATTTACACATTAGAATTGCGATGAATCGACCTTGAATTACGATGCAGCCTGCCCCTAATCCAATTGCATTAAGTGTATACTTGTCATGTCTTGATATGCGTACTACTATGTTTGTTTTTTCTTTGCCTTGTTGTGAAGCCTTAATGTCTTGTACCCGTACCCCATTGCTTTTTTGTTTGCATCGCAAATCCAAATTGTGCATTGGAATGCATGATTTTGAATTGCGATGTTGGATTTTCTTCAACTTTATGTGCTTGTTTGTATGCATCACAATCTTAATTTTTGCATCAGAATGTTTGATTTTGAAAATCAAATTAAACCATTTCTATTTTCCTCCAAAAAAGAGAAATAAATCATCTCTCTATTTCTACATCTTCGCAGTTCTATGCTTGATTTTGAATTGCAATGTATGCATCGCAATCTTAATTTGGACATCAGATGCATTATTTTTAAAAAAATAAAAATAAATCATCCATCTCTTCCTTCATGACAATCTAAATTCCTAATCGATGCATCGTAATTCATAATTGACGCATCATTAGATACAAATGGGGGCAATTTCCAGATTTAGCTCTCTGTTAAGCAAGGAAGCCTAAAGGAATGCTAGCAAGGTGAAAGGAAAAAACTCCATATTCTGGGCTAAGAAGAAAAAAAAACAAGAACCAAGAAAAAATGGAAATATATATGTATTGGTTTGTAATCCACATTTGTTATTTGTTGTAGTTTATTCTTTGTATTGGTTTATAATTCACTTAGTATTTGGCAATACATATGTTTCATTATTAACTATCTATCTACTTAAGTTATCCATAATTTATATTATCGCAATATATTCGATGGCAGACTTCATTTTATGCATTGTGATTCCAATTTTAGACATATTTTGTAGAAGATTTCAATTTATAACTTGTGATGCCAATTTCGTGCATTGTGATGCCCAATATTAGATATATTTTGTGACATACTTCAATTTATGACTTGCGATGCCCAACTATAGACTTCAATTTATGACTTGCAATGCCCAGTTTTGTGCATTGCGAGACCTAACTTCAGACTTCAATGTATGCATTTTGATGTCGAATTTTGGACATATTTTGTGGCAGACTTCAATTTATGACTTGCGATGTCAATTTTGTGCATTGTGATGCCCGACTTCAGACTTCAATTTATGACTTGTAATACCAATCTTGTGCGTTACGATGCACAATTTTGGACGGAAGCTTTTCTGCACACATTTTGTTCATTAAAAGTATTTTCGTTATTTTGCTCCAAAAATATATTTTTACGATTTAAAAAAAATAACTTTAACTTAGCATTTCATCACAGGGACCGGCCCAAATTTATCCCAATAAAAAATTCGGTAGCAAACTTTACCACTTGAATATGCCGACAATTTGATCAATCATTCTTTTAGGTAGACATTAAGAAAACGTTTGATGTTATGTTACTTCCTATAAGTATTCTCAAAATATCTTGAGGTAGTTTGAAATTAGTGAAACGCATTCTTTCTTCTTCTTTTTTTGGTCACTTTAACAATTTTCATATTATGCCAAAACTGTACAAGGGATTCGGGTTTTGTGACTTTGAGCCTCCACAATGGAGACTTTTATTCAACCTCTATAATCATTTTTTGAGTTTTATTGGGAAACTCTAGCCCACAAGAGCCACCCAATTTCAGCCTCCATCCCAATCGCCCATTAAATGAATCACAAGCTTTTGCGATTCATTTAGCGTGAATTAGAGGTGGCAAATGGGCGTAAATGGGCGGCGGGCTCAAATAGGCGGGCAAGTAAGTGCTCATTTAATAGTATGAGCATATATGGGCGGGCACTAAATGGGCATGGGCGTCCATTTACTCATTAACATGCACTTATCAAATAAATATACAAATTACAAAAAATTAAATTTTTTTACAAAAAAATTATCAAAAGTTACAATTAACTATATATATATATATATATATATATATATATATATATATATATGATTACAACCACAATAATTTAAATTGCTAATAGGTTAGGACCGAATGGAAAGAAAGAGCTGAAAAAGAAGTTGAAACTCTCTTCAAAGAAAGATCAAATGTGACTATAAATAGCCATCTCTTCCTCATTTAGATCGATGTAAAATGAAAAAAGTATGCGGATATTCTTGTTTAATCATTATATATAGATATAGATATGTATGTATGTATGTATGTGTATATTTGTAACCTTGGATATATATATATATATATATATATATATATATATATATATATATATATATATATATATATATATATATATGTGTGTGTGTGTGTGTGTGTGTGTGGTTGGAAGAGTGGGTGTACAATATAAATATATTAATTATGTTAAATATCATTATTAATCTTAATATTTTATAATTATGTATGTAATTGATAAAACAAAATTAAAAGAAAAAGTAAATGAGTTTTAGTATGGGTGCCCAAGTGGGCGCCCATTTAGCCCATCATAATTAATGTGCCCAAGTGGGCATGCCCATTTGTGCCCATTTAAAATTTTGGGTGTGCCCATACCCATTATTTATTGGGCGGGCAAATGGGCGCGGGCAAAAATTGCCACCTCTAGCGTGAATAGTAGCTTAAATATATATTTTTTTTAATTTCAATTGTGTTGAAAAGTAGGGATAAAAAAATTAAAAAATATGGTGGTAGTTAGGATTGTTAGTTAAGATGAGAGAGGTTTGAAATTTTTAGAGGATTGTATAAAGGGTGATTATTAGAGTGAATTATTTTTTAGAGTATTGAAAAAATATAAAAGGAATAAAAAACAAGGTGGATAGAGTGTGATATTGGGTGTTATTGTTGTGGTTGCTCTTAAAGGTCCAATATATCAATTTTTTGAACTTATTCAATCAATTATTGTAGTTCCTTCGTTTAAAAAATAAGAGAGAATTGCAACAACAAAAAAAATGTCTTATTTCATGAATTACAAATTAAATCTCGTGTTTCCAATTTCAACAGTTAAGACCTCTATTTATTATTTTTTTTAAAATTTAAATCTTCTGTCTGTTAGGCGTTAGGAGAGATGACAAAAAGTTGAATCAGCAGCTTGCGTGGCGGCGCTAACGTGGCTGCGTCGGGAGTTTTTCACCTGTTTTCTTCATTCCATTAGAATTCGTTCCATAACAAACCATGTACAAACAATTTTTTTTGCAAATTAAACATTTTTTCTCATTTATAAAATCAACAAAATTTTAATTAAATTCAACATTTTCATTTTGCTCATCATGAATACATCAATTTATTGTCATTGTGGAAGAATATTTGTTGTGAGGACATCAATGATAGATCAAAATTTAAGGAGAAGGTTCTTAGGTTATCAACGATTTGGGGTACATCAACGTATAAATAATTTTAATTTTTATATCAATACTTATTTTAATTTTTGTGATTATTTATCAGTATAAATAATTTTAATGTATAAAAATAAATTAAAATTATTTATACTAACAATTTTTTTGTGATTATTTGTCAGTATCAATATTTATTATAAAAAAATAAACTATATTTATACAAGTAAAATAAGCTGCCGGTATAAATAATTTAAAATTCCTCTAAGTTCGATTTGATTCGTCACAATGACAATATTATCATTGTAACTAATAATATACGTTACCCTTGATTCGTGATCTCACACCCCTTGGAAAATAAATACTATAATTTTAATATTTATAATAGAACTAATCACATTTTCTTATTAGATGTGATGGGTTAATATATATATATATATATATATATATATATATATATATATATATATATATATATATATATATATTGCTATAGTGAAGACAAGTACAATCTATAATATAACATAGGTACCCTCCCAACTAGAGATCTTAACAGGGCCGAGAACCGCATATCTGAACCTATTAAACCGGGTTTTTTCAAGGTTAGGTTTGCAATTTTAGCAGACCGTTTAAAGCGGACCGTTTAAATCGCAACCGATTAGGGACCAAAACCGTTAGGGCCAGACCGAAAACCATGAACCGGAAGCCGACTTGCATACGGTTTAGTATAGTTAGTAATATACGTGATGTGTATAATACCCAAAATCATTAGGATTGGACCGATTAACAGCTTTAATATAGTTAGTATAATATACGAAACGCGTATAATACACTAAAATAAGCGTACAAGCATCGAAATTGGGAAAAACGTACAAATTTAATCATTGGCTGAAAACCACAGGTTTGAACTGAAGCCGACATGGTCAGACCGAAACCGTTAGGCTTTTGACGAGGCAACAATGAAAATCGACTAAACCGGACCTATTTTGGATCGGAACCGTTAGGTTTGGACCGAAACCGTTAGGGATAGACCGATTAACATCTCTACTCCCAACCCTAGTATGTAAATTGTTCAATTTTAATTTTGTTTGAAAAGTGCTGCTGGCCATTACTTCATGATAGCTACATTTCGAATATGAACTATTTATAAATACTGAACTGAAGCACGGACATTTCTATTAATATCAACCACCCCTCGTCACATATATAGGTTACGAATTCAATAAATTTTGGTTTAAATCTCAATTTAGTCATCTTACTTTCGGCCAAAAGTCATTAAGCTCACTTTACTTTTTTTTTCCTTAATTTAATCATTTTACTTGGCTTTGATATTCAATAAGGTCACTTGAGTCATTTTTGTCCGTTATGTTGGACGAAAATCATTGAAAAGACTAAAATACCCTTATTAAGTTGAAGGGTTTTACTCTCAATATTAAAAGTTGAGGGTTCAACAAGCCCCAAATACCCAAACCCCAGCCCTTCATCTTCTCCGGTGAATCATCCCCAAGCAGTCCAGAGCCAGACCCAATCTCTCTTCCTCAGTTCGCCTCCTTCTCCGGCGAGTCTTCTCCAGCCGTGCTCTCCATCATCTGACTTTGATTACCAGCAGAAAAAGGACAATGGATAAGCTAAGCAGGGATCATTCCCTGCTAAGACTCTCTGGTGTACATATGGGTCAGTAAAAGCAATATGTATTGGGGGAAACTATTTGGCAGCAATTACGCAAGTAAATTGTGTATTTATTTATGGGTAGTAAGATAACCACTTCTTGGTAGGTAGCAAGTTTGTGGTTATGACTCTTTTAAACTCTCCACGGTGGCTGTGGCTATAGATCGCGGGTTGCACAGCCTGCTCACCATGTTTCGCACGATCTTGAACGGTTATAAATATTTGTGAGCTTCAGGTTAGTGTACTTATTGTGCTCCCCATGCTATTGCCTTGCTCAGATGAAGGTTCAAGACTTCAAGTCCTCTGTTGTGTTACATTGTCGTGGCCCCATCCTGGCCATCTGTGGGTCTTCACTCAAAAAGTACCTTGCGATTGCCGGCGACCGTCGATTTCGTCAGATCGGGGAATTGAGTAACTCGTGAACGGAGATCCCGATAGCAGATCACGCCGGCGAGCCAGAATCATTCATTGATTCAGTGAAGGATAAGATCACCAAGACGTTTCATAGCCACGATTCGTCGTCTTCATCAGATTCCGATGACGATAAGAAGGGCTCGCCGATGTCTTCCGTCAAATCGAAGATCTATCGACTCTTCGGGAGGGAGAAGCCTGTGCACAAGGTCTTAGGCGGCGGAAAGCCGACTGATATTTTCCTATGGAGAGACAAGAAGATTTCCGCTGGCCTGCTCGGTGTTGCTACTGCAATATGGGTGCTTTTTGAATTGATCGAGTATCACCTGCTCACTCTAGCATGCCATACTCTAATTCTAAGACCGTCAATTCTTTTCCTGTGGTCAAAGGGTATTTTGGGATTTTCAGAATTTTTTTTTAAGTTTTCAACAAAAAAATTGGATGGAGTGATGAACTTGATATTTATGTCCACATAGAGTGATTAAATTGACGGAAAAAAAAGTAGAGTGAGCTTAATGAATTTTGGCAGAAAGTAGGGTGACCAAATTGATATTTAAACCATAAATTTTCCCTCCATTGCTCCAACTCGACCCATCAAAGTTTAATTGGAGTAATAATCTTCCCAAGTTATTTATTTTATTTTTATTGCTCATGTTTCAAGTAAAATAAAAATTAATTAAAATTACTTGTATAAATATAGTTTATTTTTGTATAATAAATATTGAAACTGATAAATAATCACAAATAAATAAACTCTCTATATAAATAATTTTAATTTATTTTTATACATTAAAATTATTTATACTGATAAATAATCACAAAAAATAAGATAAATATTGATAAAAAAATTAAAATTATTTATACATTGACGTACCCCAAATCGTTGACAATCTAAGAACCTTCTCCCTAAATTTTGATTTGTCTTTATTGCCTCACAATGACAATAAACTGATGTCTTCATGATGAGAAAAATGAAAATGTTGATTTTAATTGAAATTTTGTTGATTTTATAAATAAGAAAAAAAAAGTTTTAATTTGCAAAAAAAAATTTGTTTGTACAAAATTTGTTATGGAACGAATTCTAATGGAATGGAGGGAAACAGGTGGAAAACTCCCGCCACAAGCACGTCACGCCACGCAAGCCACTGACTCAGCTTTCCGTCATCTCTTCTAACGTCTAACAGACACAAGGTTTAAATTGAAAAAGAATAATAGGTGGTGGTTTTAATTGTTGAAATTGGAAACACAAGGTTTAATTTGCAATTTATGAAATATGACAGGATTTTTTTTGCAATTCTCTCAAAAAAATAGGTAGTTAAAAACTTATGAAAGACCATTTTTACAAAAAAAAAATTCGGGACTTCGTGATCTGACCTACTGTGAGTTGATGTTTTGAACTATGAGAGAATGAGAGACTCCGTTTATGAATTAGAATTTGTAAGACACAAGAGACCTACTCAGATAAGTATTTGTTTTTTTTTATGTAACGTTATTTTGTAAAATTTGTTATGAAAGTCAAATTAGTTTTGTAGGCATAGGCTAGGTAGATGTACATAGCATTGGTAGGAATAGTTAATGATGCAATGGTTAATGCAGGTTGTTGCAATTGTATGTGTGCTGCTCGACTATAAATACCGAGCAACCTGAAGTTTTCAGACACACTGAAGATACAGTTCTGAATAAAACTCTCTCTCTTTCTCTTTCTCTAATACACTCTTTATCCTAAGTTTGTGGTTACTTTATAACACGTTATCTTCACGATCGTTCTACTCTTAACGATCCCAAACGATAAAATTTTATGCCGATATATTTTTTTTATTTTATGTCTCTGGTTTACTTCAATATATATCGTATATCACCATTATTAAGAAAAGGCTGGCTGAGCCACACCGTCGATAATATATGGTGAGATAACAAAATAATAATTTATTATTTGACGCGTAATATATATGTTCGTAAATGCTTGAGCGCAAATAACCTCAAATTATAAGCTGAATATTTATAAATATACATATTCAATTCGATATATGAATAGTTTTATATACATATATATTTATTACTGACTTTCAAACACCCACACGAAAGGCTTGCCGAATAACGTGGCGTGAATATATGTGTATGCTATATAATAGTTGTATAGAGTTGATTGAAAAATATTCATGCAGAGTTATTTTATTTGTGATCAACTTATTGCTCCTAATAAGATTTATATTTATTTATAATATAAATGCAATTCTATTAAATCATTTTTTACATTTTTACCCCTCTCCTCCAACGGCTAGTTAACTGATTTTTATCGCTTACCTCCAACGGCCATAAACGGCTAGTTAACGGTTATAAACGGTCTTTTTTTCTCCATATATACAACAACATCTCAATAACTTACTCACATTTTTACCACCTCCTTACAAACTCTCAATACCATATCCTTTTCTACAAAATGTTTAACCCAATGTTGATAATTATTATCATACTAGTTATTGTATGCACCGCATTGGTTTTCGTTGCTGAATACCCTCTAAACGATTTTCAGATTTTTATTACTTATCTTTGTATCATGTATGTTCTGTTAACAGTAGTAGTAGCTTTCAACATACATTTTAACATGTACTGATTATCATATAAATAAAATGTACATGTCATAATTTTATTAATATATATGTTTCATTTTTATAGTCTTGTTATTCACAATGGCAAACATCGCTAAGCTCGAATTTGAAAGATTGGATATATCTAGGAAAAATTATATGTCTTAGAAAATAGATGTTGAAACCCACCTGGCCGCCAAAAGCCTCGAAAATACTATCCAGCGAAGTAATAATGAATGGATAAGTAATCAACATCGGGCTCAGACCATGATTTTCCTTCGACACCACGTCCACGAACATTTAAAGATGGAGTATCTTACGATTAATGATCCACTCGTTTTTTTGGAAAATTTGAACGAAAGATATGACTATTTGAAAATGGTCATTCTCCCCCAAAACACACTATGATTGGATTCATATCCGCCCACAAGATTTTAAAACCATAAGTGAATATAATTCTATGATGTATAAGATAACCTTATAATTGAAATTATGTGGGAAAACCATCATTAAGTATGATATGTTGGAGAAGACATTCTCCATATTTCATGCCTCGAATATGCTCTTACAGCAGCAAGATCGAGAAAAGGGTTTTAAAAGGTACTCCGAATTGATCTCTTGTCTCCTAGCAGCTGAACAGAATAACGAGATTCTAATGAAAAATCATGAATTTCGTTCAACTGGTTCAGCCTCATTCCCTGAAGTGAATGGGACTTTGTATGATGAAGAGCAAAAGCGTGGGCGTGGTAGTGGTCGCGGCCAAGGAAATCATGGACAAGGCTGGGGTCGTGGTCGAAGTCAAGGCCGAGGAAGAAGCCGTGGACATTCCTCTCGCCACCTGAAGTGGAACAGAGATGATGATAGAAACAACTCTTCGAATAGGTAAAATATGCGTCAAAACAATGAATAAAGTTCATGTTTTAGGTGTGGCATGAAAGGCCACTGGGCACACACATGCCGAACGGCGAAATATCTAATTGATCTCTATGAGAGATCACAAAAAGAAAAAAAAATGTTAAGACAAATTTTCTTGAAAATGATCCTGAAAATCTTCATTTTGATTTTGGTGATATGGCCAACGTCTATATGACCAATACCATTAGTGAAGATATTGGTCATAAACAATAAATTAACATACGAATGAAGTTATGGTCCAAGTTCGAGGTAGAAACTGTGGAAAAAGTAACATGTTGTTATGTAGGAGTACTACCTGTTTTTCCTATGTATACTAGCATGTTAATAATAAAGTTTATATATGTATTTTGCATTCAATGTGTTATCATATTTATTCATCTTATTTTTATTTCTTTCATATTGAAATAGATCACAAATATGTTTCAATCCAAAATCCAATTAGGAGAGTTATGTCTTGCAGACAGCGCTACTACGCATACCATACTTAAAGATACGAAATATTTTTCTTATCTCAAAGTTGACAAGGCTAATGTCAACACTATATCTGGTAATGCCAAAATAATTGAAGGATTTGACAAACCAATTTTCCTAATGCCTGGAGGCACGAAATTCATGATAAATAATGCATTGTTCTCTACTAAGTCTCAAAGAAACTTGTTAAGTTTCAAAGACATTCGTCCGAATGGATATCATATTGAGACTATGAACAAGGGGAACGATGAATATCTTTGCATTACCTCAAACACTTCCGGAAGCAAGTGTATATTGGAAAAATTATCAGCTCTATCTCCTGGATTGTATAGTACAATCATAAGAATATTTTAATCATATTCTACAATAAACCTGAAGTTTACTGAAACAATTAAAAATTGGCATGATCGATTGGGCCATCCAGGATCAATAATGATGCGGAGAATTATTGAGAAGTCTAGTGGTCATCCATTGAAAAACCAGAAGATTTTTTAATCTAATGAACTCTATTGTGATGCTTGTTCTCAAGGAAAGTTGATAATTAGACCATCACCGATTAAAGTTGGATATGAATCACGTCGTTTTTGGAAAGGATTCAGGGTGATATATGTGGACATATCCATCCACCAAGTTGATCATTTCAATACTTTATGGTATTAATTGATGTTTCTAGTAAATAGTTGCACGTATGTCTATTATCAACTTGCAATACGACATTTGCCAAGTTCCTTGCACAAACAATCAAACTGAGAGCACAATTCTCAGATTATATGATCAAGAAAGTTAGACCTGATAATGCTGATGAATTTACATCTCAAACATTCAATGATTATTGTATGGCAATAGTGATTGATGTTGAACATCTAGTAGCTCATGTTCATACACAAAATGATTTGGTTGAATCGTTGATCAAACGTATTCAACTTATTGCCAGGCCATTAATGATGAGAACAAAGCTCCCTACTTCTGTATAGGGTCATGTTGTTTTACATGCAGCCCCACTGATTCGCCTTAGGTCAAGTGCATATCACAAGTACTCCCCAATACAACTGGCATTCGAGCGAGAGCCGAATCTATCTCATCTAAAAGTTTTTGTTGTGCGGTATATGTATCAATTGCTCCACCACAACGCACAAAGATGGGACCACAAAGGAGATTGGGAGTATATGTTGGGTATGAATCTCATTCTATAATAAAATATCTTCAACCAAAAACGGGTGACGTTTTTACGGCACGCTTTGCCGATTGTCATTTTAACAAAGACAAATTTCCACCTTTATGTGAAGTGGGGAAATAATTGGGAAGAGAGATCAAATGGTACATACCATCGTTATTGCACATTGACCTTTCCACAAAGCAACGTGAACTGGAAGTTCAAAAGATCATACATTTATAAAATGTAGCAAATCAATTGTCAGATGCATTTATAGACACAAAGAGAGTGACGAAGTCACATGTAGTTGCTATAAATGCTCCTGCCCGAATTGAAATACCAAAAGGGTTACCAAGTGATAAAATGGCAAATGAATCTAAGACACGCATGAAACGTGGACGACCCATTGGTTCAAACGATAAAAATCCTCAAAAAATGAAAGTGATTGAAAATCCCCCAATCACATATAAGTGTTCCAGAAAAAACCTACGATCGTGAAATTGTTCCAAAAGAAACACACGGTCATGCAAATCTAATAAGCCCTGCAGGCAACGATAACCATGATATTTTCATTAATTACATGTGTAATGGAAAAATATGGAACCGAGATGAAATGGAAAATATTGATGATATATTATTTTATTCGGTATCACAAGAAATTAATGACAGGACTGATAATCTCGAACCAAAATCTGTATCTGAATGTCAAAAGAGGCATGACATGATCAAATAGATAGATGCCATGAAGGCTGACTTAAGTTCGTTGAATAAACAAAAAGTATTTGAATCTATCGTTGTCACACCTGAAGCTATGAAACCTATTGAATATAGATTAATTTTTATTCGAAAGTGAAATGAGAAAAATGAGGTTGTGAGATACAAGGCTCGTCTTGTTACACAAGGTTTTTCCCAAAGGCCTGAGATTGATTATGAAAAAATGTATTCTCCTGTAATGGATGCTATTACGTTCAGATATCTAATCAGCTTATCGGTTTCAAAAAATCTTGATATGCATCTCATAGATGTTGTAACGGCTTATTTATACGGGTCATTAGATGCTGATATTTATATGAGAATTCCTGATGGAATTGAAGTGCCTGAAGCACTAAGCTCAAAGCCCAAAGAATTATATCACATGCGTCTGGATTTACAATTATTGTTGTCTATGTAGATGATCTGAATATCATTGGAACTCCCAAAGAAATCCAAGAAATAATTGATTATCTAAAAGGAGAATTTGAAATGAAAGATCTTGGACAGACAAAATATTGTCTTGGTTTACAAATAGAACACTTACATAGTGGAAAATTTGTACACCGATCAAATTACACAAAAAGGGTTTGAAGCGCTTTTATATGGATAAGGCAAACCCTCTTACTACCCTCATGGTTAATAGATTGCTGAATGTTGAAAAAGATTCATTCCGACCTTGTGAAGAAAATGAAGAGATACTTGGTCCTAAACTACCATAATTAAGTGCTATTGGAGCCCTCATATACCTTACTAATTGTACTAGACCGGATATAGCATTTGTTACAAATTTATTGGCAAGATATAGTTCATCTCCATCACGGAGACACTATAATGATATCAAGCACATATTTTGTTATCTTCAAGGGACGATCGATTTGAGATTATTTTATCCTAAAGGATCAAATGATGAAGTAGTTGGTTTTGCAGATGCGAGTTATTTGTCTACTCCTCATAACACCTGATCACAGACTGACTATATATTCACGATGGGATGGTACTACGATTTTCTGGAGTTCTAAAAAACAAATACTAGTTGATATATCGTCAAATCATGTTAAGATGATCGCACTTCATGAAGCCAGAGAGTGTGTATGGCTTTGATCTATGACTCAGCATATTCAAAATGTCAGTGGACTACCTGTCAACAAAGACCCGACAGTATTATTTGAAAACAATGACGCATGTGTCACCCAAAGTAAAGAGGGATACATCAAACGTGACAGGTCCAAGCATTCCCCCCCCCCTGAATATCTTTTTATACACTCAAGAACTTGAAAAGAAGAAAAAGGTCAGTATCCAATATGTTCGATCAAGTGATAATGTTGTAGATTTATTTACAAAGTCACTTCCCACTACAACCTTCAAAAAGCATGTTCACAATATTGGGATGTGAAATCTACAAGATTTACAAAAGTGATTTCTCTTTACCCTTGTTTGTTCAAGGGAGAACATATATGGATGTACTCTTTTTTCCTTTATCATGGTTTTGTCCCACTAGGTTTTTCATGAAAAGGTTTTTAGCGAGACAACTCATGTACATGATTCATATTTAAGTTGTGTACTCTTTTCCTTATGTCCGATTTTTTTACAACCGGTTTTTCGGTTTAAAGGTTTTTAACGAGACACGCTTATTCAACTTACAATACTATGTTAAAGGGGAAGTGTTATGAAAGTCAAATTAGTTTGTAGGCATAGACTAGGTAGATGTACATAGCATTGGTAGGAATAGTTAATGCAGGTTGTTGCAATTGTATGTGTGCTGCTCGAGTATAAATACCGAGCAGTCTGAAGTTATCAGGCACACTGAAGATTCAGCTCTGATTAAAATTCTTTTTCTCTCTTCTTCAAATACACTCTTTATACTAAATTTATGATTACTTTATAACAAAATTAAGTATTTTTTTTGTTTTCAAAAGATTGTCATATTGAAAATTAACTCTTTACGTGGTGGGGGTATAGAAAATCTATATATATATATTTAAAGTTGGTGAGGAGCACTATGGTTGTGCCACCTCACTACCTTTAGATAAATCTTCATTCAAAATTATCCATGTGGAAGTTTTAAAAACCTTTGGTTTTCTAGCCATTAGCTAATAATAATACCTAATAACAATCAATATGATAAGGGGTATTATTATTAGTATATATAACTTCTTCTATTGTCAATAGTAGAAGACTTATATTTAAAAACTTTTACAACTAATATTACTTCTAAGCAATGTGGGATAAAACTCTTCAAGGTTAGATATTACTTCTAATGACTCACTTTTAACATCATACTTTAAGCTTTGATATCTTATTCATCCAAAACTTGATTTGGAATAAATATATCATTTCAATGTTCTTGCCGAGTAGAACACATTTACACAATTACTTTTGTCAACAAACAAATGACACGTAAAGAAATTTGTGCCTCAAGTTGCACAATTTCTTTTACTAAAAACACTAATTTTTTAATAAGTATTATACTTTAACTCTTGATATCTTATTCATCCAAAACTCAATTTGGACAAATAAATATATCATTTCGATGCTCTCACCAAGTAGAACACATTTGCACAATTACATTTACCAACAAACAAATGACACGTAAATTAATTCGTGCCTCAAGTTGCACAATTTCTCTCACTAAAAACACGAAATTTTTTTAACAAGTATTATACTTTAAGTCTTGATATCTTATTATCAAAAACTCAATTTGGACAAATAAATATATCATTTTGATGCTCTCACCGAGTAGAATACATTTGCGCAATTACCTTCGTTAACAAACAAACGATACGTAAAGAAATTCGTGCCTCAAGTTACACAATTTCTTTCACAAAAAACACTAATTTTTCAACAATAGAAGAGATGTATCCCACATTGGTTAGAAATTGATGTTGGTTTTAAAAATTCTATTATTAAGTACCAATAGAAGAAATGCATCATGCATCATACATTGGTTGGAAAGTGATGTTGATTTTCAAAGTCACTAGAAAACCAAAAGTTTTTAAAGCTTCCACATGGATGCTTTAGAATGAAGATTTATCTAAAGGTGGTGAGGTGGCACAACCATAGTGCTCCTCACCAATTATATATATATATATATATATATATATATATATGATAAAATATTTTTACAATTATTACCAATAGAAGATGTATATCTCACATTGGCTAGAAAATGATGTTGAGTTTAAATTATTTTATATTATAACACATTGTTTAAAAAGAAAATGTTAGATTTTAAAGTCTTTAAAAGACTAAAGACTTTCACTTTTACAAGAGATGTATCTCACATGGTTACAAAATATTCTACTATTATTACCAATAGAAGAGATGTATCACACATTGGTTAGAAATTGATGTTTGTATTAAAAATATTATTATTAATTACTAATTGAAAAGATGTATCATACATTTGTTATAAAGTGATGTTGATTTTTAAAGTTTTTGTTAAAAACTTCTACCATTATTACCAATAGAAAATGTATATCTCACATTGGTTAAAAAATGATGTTGATTTTTAATTATTTTAGATTATATAAAAGACTTACTATTATTAGCAATATAAGATATATATATATACTTTTGGTTTTCTAACCATTAACTAATAATAATACATAATAATAATCATAATGATAATGGGTATTAGTATTAGTATATATAACTTCTTCTATTGTCAATAGTAGAAGACTTATATTTAAAAAATTTACAACTAACATTACTTCTAACCAATGTGGGATAAAACTCTTCAAGGTTAGATATTCCTTCTAATGACTCACTTTTAACATCATACTTTAAGCTTTGATATTTTATTCATCCAAAACTTGATTTGGACAAATAAATATATCATTTCGATGTTCTTGACGAGTAGAACACATTTGCACAATTACTTTTGTCAACAAACAAATGACACGTAAAGAAATTTGTGCCTCAAGTTGCATAATTTCTTTCACTAAAAACACTAATTTTTAATAAGTATTATACTTTAACTCTTGATATCTTATTCATCCAAAACTCGATTTGGACAAATAAATATATGATTTCGATGCTCTCACCGAGTAGAATACATTTGCGCAATTACATTCGCCAACAAACAAATGACACGTAAAGAAATTGTGCCTCAAGTTGCATAATTTCTCTCACTAAAAACACTAATTATTTTAACAAGTATTATACTTTAAGTCTTGATATCTTATTACCCAAAACTCGATTTGGACAAATAAATATATCATTTGATGATCTCACCGAGTAGAACAAATTTGCGCAATTACCTTCGTCAACAAACAAATGACACGTAAAGAATTTCGTGCCTCAAGTTGCACAATTTCTTTCACTAAAAACACTATTTTTTCAACAATAGAAGAGATGTATCCCACATTGGTTAGAAATTGATGTTGGTTTTAAAAATTCTATTATTAAGTATCAATAGAAGAAATGCATCATACATTGGTTGAAAGTGATGTTGATTTTCAAAGTCACTTGAAAACCAAAAGTTTTAAAGCTTCCACATGGATGCAAGTATTTCACATTGGTTACAAAGTATTCTACTATTATTATCAATAGAAAGATGTATCACACATTGGCTATAAATTAATGTTGATTTTAAAAATACTATTATTACCAATAGAATAGATGTATCATACATTTGGTAGAGGGTAATGTTTGTTTTTAAAGTCTTTAAATAGAAGACTTCTACCATTATTATCAATAGAATATGTATATCTCACATTGGTTAGAAAGTGATGTTGATTTTAATTTTAGATAAAAAACTTTTACTATTATTACTAATAGAAGAGATATCTTACATTTGCTAAAAAATGATGTTAGTTTTAAAAGTCTTTAGATAAAAGACTTTTACTTTTATCGTCAATGTAATAGAAGAGATGTATCCCACATTATTTAGGAAGAGATGCTGGTTATAAAATTTTTAAAATAAAAGACTTCTTCTATTATTACCAAATGAGGATATGTATTATACATTGGTTAGAGAGTGATGTTGATTTTAAAAGTCTACAATTATTAGCAATAGAAGAGAAATATTTCACATTGGTTATAAAGTGATATTGGTTTAAAAAGTTTTTAGATAATGTATCTCACATTGGTTACAAAGAAATGTATCTCATATTATTTAGAAATGAGTATTGGTTATAAAAGTCATTAGATAAAGACATTTTTTGTTATTACCAATAGAAAATATGTATCCACATTGTTTAGAAATGAATATTGTTTAAAAAGTCTTTTATCCACTACTATTATTACTAATAGAAAATATGTATACCACATGGTTAGAATGTGGTGTTGGTTTTAAAGTCTTTAGATAAAAGACTTAAACTTTCATTACCAATAAAAATATAAAATATGTATATCACATTGTTTAAAAATGAATTATGATTTTAAAAGTTTTTAACAAAATGACTTCTAATATTATTATCAAGTTAAATGTTAATTTTAAAAGTCTTTAGATAAAAAAAATTACTATTATTATTAATACAAAATATGTATCTCACATTAGCTAGAAACTTATATTAATTTTAAAAGTATTTAGGAAAAAAAATCGTTTAATATTAGTAACAATATAAAAAAAATTATAACAATAGAAGAGATTAACAATCTAATTATAATGTCTAAAAGTTATATTATTATTACAAAAACATATATATCTCACATTATACCCGTTCATATCACGGGCTAAATAACTAGTTTAATTAAAAGTAACCAATAGTGGAGACGGAGCATATGGTTGGAGCGCGCGAGAGACCTCAAGGTGAGCCAATAGTGGAGATAGGGTAGTTAGTCTCCCAATGCAAATGAAAAGAAGCATCGTCAAACGTTATTAACTAACTAACGTAACAGCATACCTCAACTCACTCGCGCTTTAAAAGCATATCATCACCCTCCTCTAGGCTCTTAACAATCTTTTTTGTAATCAAACGCCAAAGTCCAAAGATGATGATTGTCAGACCAACATGTGACTCTGTCCCCATTCTCACTTAATATCGTCAATTAAACGAATATTCTTCAGAAATATGCCAACAACAACAACATAATCAACTAGTAAATCTTTGAATTTCGGGTAATACGGCTTCCATAGTAATCTGGGTGGTGGACAAATATCATTTTAACTTTCTTCTAACGTTGTATTGGACTATAAATACTCACCCATTCATAACTAGTATAGATCAGGGAAGGGAAAAACAACAAACCCACAACTTGGGAAAGGTGAAGAAAGTCCAAGAAAGCAGCACTCATCATCAATCGAAGTGGGAGGGACCAACATCATGGCTTCTTCATCCAGTAAGAATCAAAACCCATTTTCTAATTCTTTTGACACTTCGCTTTCTTTTTTGGGTATTTACAATTTAGTTTATGCGTGTACATAATTTGTTTGATTGTATTTCTTTGATATGCTGACATTTCATTTCACCAAATTGAATAACAAATTAAAGAAAGCCGACCCATGTAATTGAGAGAAGGGCTGAACTGATCGAGATGTATTTTTTGATTTGCTATCAGATTTGTTTTCTTTTGAGCAACCTGTTCGTTAATTGGGTTGATTTTGACTCCTAATCATTTGTCTGGCTTCAGTTGTTTTCTGAGATGGGGATATTTGTTTCTCCTATATTTCCATAACTGAAAATTATCCTTCCTACACTTGTGATATTCCATTTGATCAGAAATATTTCCAATTTTTAAGGCTTCGACATGTATAACAACGTCTTTCCCTTCTCATAGTGCTCGTGCTGGTGCCATTTATCGCTTGGCCTCCCCCATCTTCTCACAGTGTGAATGCATTGTCTGATGTTGAATTAATTTGTCAAGTTTATGTATGCAATATTTCTATATAATGTGCATGCTTGCAGGTCTGGCCCCTTTCATTTTTCTGCTACTCCTAGTTGGGTCATCTGCAAGGCCTCTCTATCCACTCCCTAGTAGACGGAATGACAAAAGTAAACAGACCCTGCAGACTTTTCGGCCATATAATATTGCTCATCGAGGATCTAATGGAGAAATCCCTGAAGAAACAGCTGCTGCGTACAAGGTATATTTGTGACGTTTAATGCTTGTTTCCCCAGAGTAATCATCCCAACTTTGAATCCCAAATGGATGCCTTAAGATGTGATTGTTCATGCACATATCCCTTACTTGTGGGGCTCACATAATTGAACTATTTACTGACGAACTAAAGCCTCTGGTGATACACTTCAGCTAGTACGCCCAATCGCCCATCATTTTAATATAAACATGACGCCCTTAAAACTATTTTCCAATTGCAGAGAGCTATAGAAGAAGGTGCAGACTTCATAGAAACAGATATCCTAGCCTCCAAAGATGGTGTGCTTATATGCTTCCATGACGTAACACTTGATGATACCACTGACGTGGCTGAACGCAAAGAATTCGCTAATAGAAAGAGGACCTATGACGTTCAAGGGAATCAGACAACAGGCTACTTTACTGGTATAGAGACTACTATACCACTAATCAATCTTTAGCTTATAATAGAACATAATGAGGCTTATTCATAGTGCTACCAACGTTGACCACTTTTAATTTCTCAGTACAATATGGTAAGCATTGTTGCCTATGTGTGCTTGTGTGGACCATTACCTCTTTTCACATCAAATAACTACTTGTTTATCCTTCTCTGCATCTTCTATCTACTGGATGTAACAAAATTTAAAGGTAATGACTTTTATCCCTTGCAGTCGATTTCACTCTAGAAGAATTGAGGTCATTGAGGGTGAAGCAGAGATATTCATTCCGGGATCTACAGTACAATGGTCAGTTTCTTTTCGAGCATGTTGGATTGGATATTTTTACAGATGATCCGAGTTCCCTCTCATTGTCTCATTGTTAAATTTCTTTGGAAATCAAGGGCTTTAAATGTATGTGTCATCATCAAGCCTCAAAAACTATAAAAGTGCTTATATCTAGCATGGTTGGCTATTAATAACATTTTCTGGTCAATGACAACTCTGCATAGATAATGAAAAATGGAATAGATTTACTTGTGCAACAACCGATGAGTCCATTTTCACAGTTCGTACTACTATATTAGTAGTAACCAGTTGAGCAATACTTATTACTGCCGCTCTCCAGTCAATGACACTTCTGGCCAGATAACGAAAATGGAACAGATTATTTGTATAACGAGTGATGTCTCCGATTTTCCCAGTTCATAATAATTGCTCAAATATGAATTAGCAGTTGGTGTCAAATAATTGGATCTAGACTTAAAAATTGGATGTCACCTTCTGAATATTTGCCAGTAACCCAATGAATTACATGGCCAACTCTATTACAGCTCAGGTGGTTTTGCTGCTGGCACTGTTCTAGTTCTTAGTGACTGAGTTGAATCTCTTCTTTGCATTAGTAAATTGCCCACTCGACTTGAGGAGAACTTCTTAGATGACTGCTCGTGGATTACTTCTTTTTGATAGTCTTCAGATTGCCGGCAGGCCCACGGATGCAGCAGAACCAAGACAATTAGGATTTCAAGTCAGTCAATGAGAGAATGAGCCGCATTTTAATGGCCAACCTCTCGATTCGCTTTGAAATACGTGCTTCCTCTAGCAAATAGAAATCTCATATCAATTGAAATTGAAACTGTTGCAATTGCAAAACCAACAACCTGCATGATCAGGGGCGGATCTATGTATATGCAAGGTCATGCAATTACCGAATTTAAATATATAAAATGTTGGTGCTCTGTCATCCCCAAAATGTCAGCGCCTATTGCTTGAATCTTGTTGATCAAGATTGTTGTGTTAATTTAACTTTATTTTTGTTCAATCTTTCTTTTGCATTATATAACAATTAAGTATGAGTAATAATTTTTTTTTTTTGTTTTGCTACACATATATATGCTGTAGCTAAATTAGCAAAATTTATGATTGTCTGCGGTGGATCACGAATTCAATTACTATCATGGGTTTTATTGATCCTTTATGATTTACTTTGCAGGAAAGTTTTCTATCATTACTTTTGAGGAGTTCATATTAATTGCTTTGGATGCACCCAGAGTTGTTGGAATATATCCAGAAATTAAAAATCCAGTGTTAATTAACCAGCACGTGAGTACCCCAGTTATGCTGAATGATTTTGTAGAAACAAAACGGACTGGCTTTAAATTTGTACGAATAGACATGAATAAAGTGACTATGGTACGTCACATATGATATTCTCTTCGTTTCCAAGAGTCTAAACTTCAAGTTTCAACAGGTGAAATGGTCTGGTGGCAAGAAATTTGAGGACAAATTTGTGGAGACACTGGAGAAGTATGGATACAAAGGTTCATACTTGTCAAAGGAATGGTTGAAAAAACCTGCTTTTATTCAGTCATTCGCCCCAACCTCACTCATTTATATATCAAACCAGACAGAGCTGCCTAAAATCTTTCTGATAGATGACGTGACTATCCCAACTCAGGACACAAATCAGGTTTAACTTTCTCCCTTTAACATCACTGTGTTATGCAATAATCAGTTGTTGAACCACCAGAATCTATATCTGAAAACTTGTTTACCATATACTTTGTTTTGTTTTATGATCCTATTTATGTATTTCTTAAATTTGTACAAATAAATGTATATGCAGTCATACTGGGAAATCACATCGGATGGTTACCTGGATTTCATCAAGGAGTATGTTGTGGGAATTGGACCTTGGAAGGATACTATTGTTCCTGTAGTAAACAATTATATGCAAGCACCAAATGATCTTGTGGCCAGAGCTCATGCCCGTGACTTGCAGGTGTGTTGTCTCTGTATGAAACTCTTTCTTGTGCTCATTTCCGAGGTTGGAATAAGGTTTTTCCTCCTATCATATTAGCTGGTTTTGTATGAGATGTCATAGATTTCAGCAAATATTACACAGTTATGCTTTTCTGTAACTATTATGTGAATTGTCACTGGTACTTTGTTTGTTAGATTGTTGAACTCGGCTTGTTGCTAGGATTTTAGTTGCTATTATAAGCTCTTCGAGACGCATGTAATATTGACTAGTCTTGCCAAAACTGCAGGTGCACCCGTATACATTCCGTAATGAGAACAAGTTTTTACATTTTAACTTCAGCGAAGACCCATATATCGAATTTGATTACTGGATAAACAAGGTTGGGGTTGATGGACTCTTTACAGACTTCACAGGCAGCCTCCACAATTTCCAAGAGTGGACCTCTCCATACTCTCCTGATGAAAAAGATGCAAATAAACTGTTGCGTAAGATTGCATCAATGATCTCATCGTTTAGCAAGGCATAAGGTAGCCTGTAAACATAATTTTTCAAGTTTATTTTATTTTTAGTTCTGCTAATCTAGCCGTTCTAATATTTTTGAGATAACAATAACAATTGTGGCCAAAACTTGGAGTGAATTATTTGTTCATGCGATGAAGTTCCTTCCTTGATTGTTGGATTGAGGGAACTCAATTGTACATTTATTAGATTAGCAAGTCATTTCTTTTATTAAAGGGGGGCACTATCTGTGCTGTAGTTTTGAACCGAAGAGCTCCACCTAACTACAGTGTATGAAAAATCATGAAAGAAAGCTCTAATTGACAGCCATCTAGGGAAAACCAAATGAAGTAAAGCTTAAAAACACAATTATGATGAAGATGGGGATTTACTTTTAACATCTATGAAAGGACAGAGATGGGAGGCTGATTGTCCTCTGAAAAACCCAGCCAAAGAAATCAAAATTATCACAAAGCAACTAATATTGTTATCAACCTTCATCTTCTCTCCTGTCAAATTTAACAGTTCAACTAAGCAAAGCATTCCATTACCCAAACCCAAATTTATTCTCTTGAATATGCATCTAATTTGCAATGTCAGATCTCCACTGAAGCCTACATTTTTTCAACCAGCAATCAACAGAGAAGATGAAGGTTGATAATAGTTATAGAGAGAGGGAGAGGGAGGGAAGACAGTAACTTGACAGGAAGGTCAGTGGCTGGACAAAATGCCCACATGATTGATTCAGTACACCTTTTATAAATGACTTGTCTTGAGGGCAATTCTGGAAGGTTAGAAATGATAGAAAAGCATGGAGCACAAATACACCCCCCCCCAGTAGTACAAACAGATTTTGCAACTATGTAAGGTCAAGTGGTCCTGTATGTCTAAAGATTAGGCATTCATGGCTGATACACTAACATATTCATTCCTGATATAATTCAACATCTAGCTTCAAAGCATAGACTTGCGTCGTACAAGGATGGAAGGGTATTGTCTACAAATGATTCTAACTAAACAGAGACACCCTTTCCAGCAGCTTTCATCTTTGCTATCAGTTCTAAATAAAATTTGCTTCCAGCTGCATAATCTATAGGAGCCACAGCTCTAACAGTTATCCTCTGTCGTTTCTCACCATTGTACTCCTGTGGTGCAACACTAACTCGGAAAAGGTGAGGAACCCATGTAGCTTGTTTCAATTTTGTTTGGTAAGGACTTCCTTCTCCTTCCTGTAATGTATACAAATTATAACAATCAATCAGAAACTAACTTTGGAGCTTGACCTATAGATTTGATGGACATACTCCAGATTTGAAATATCTTACCTCAGATCTCACTTTTTCAAGCTCATCTGCAGAGCACCCCATGATTTTCTCCGCTTGGTCATTGAAAATAGAAAACCAAGCTTCACCACTTGGATCCGTAACCTTTGCAGCCATTATATACCTGAAATGAGAATGGATGAATTGTCATGAGTTAATTTATGCCATTCTAGTTGTAGGCAACTGATGCAAGTTACAAAACATAGGTGTATTGTTATCAAATCCCCAGACCTTAAACTACATTCAGAATAATTCTTCTGGCATGCTTCACACCAATACCCAGATCCAACAGCTTCAGTAACTTTCTTGTTACATGCCTTGCATGCCCTATACCACATTGCTTGATCGGGCTTAATCAAGCTCACAGAAGCTTGTATGCTAAAAAAGACCGGCTGTAAACAGATAGATTCAAATCAGAGTTATTATAATGGACAATGCAAACCAAATAAAATCAGTTTGACAATTGACTGAAAATTTGTCATATGCATGCACAAGACTATTAACCAGGGTAGTGCTGGAAGCCTAGAACAAACTAAATACTATATACAGCTAACATCTCAATACTGAACCCTGCTCATTTCAGACTTGGTGAAACAGCTTCATAGTTTCATACCTTTTCCTCGCCCAAAGACAGGTTGGAGGTTACATCAGACAGCAATACACGGTCAGAGTACATTGATTGTGCTCCACCCTTCACAGGGGTCAAGCCAGCACCAACTGGAGCCAATGTCATCTCTTTGCCATCCAAGTCATACCTGTCAAAGAGTAACACTATGACTTGTAATTCTTGTGGTAAGAACAGACAACCTGGTCAAATATATGAACAGTGGCCTACCATGATTTCAATGTTTTCGATTCTGGTACATCTGGATTTACCACTACAACACTCTTGCTCAATGCTGACAGAGACACACCTGAACCCAACAAAACAAAGAGTCATTTTAAAGTTTTTTGAGTATCCACTTCTAAACATTTCACTTATGATGATGCATTTCTCTTGGACAAGGAAACTTGAGATTATTACCTTGGAACTCCCCAACTTTCAAGGATTTGATTGCAACTACAGGAAATGTATTGGCAATTTCATATAGTTCTTGTCCAACTTTGGTAGCAAGATCATTCCACAAAGACACTACAACAGTTTTCTTCCTGGATATCAAAATTATCAGATTATTATAAGAGGCCACAAAAAGGAATAATCAAATATTAACATCAAAATGAATAGCTTACGATTCATCTGCAATTGTAATCTCACGTTTCTCAACCATATCATCATTGAGTTTCCTTTTAATGCTCACTGTTGGAGAGACACTTTGCACCACACCAATGACATCTACAATTCATAACAATTTTTAAGAAACCATGTACTGTAGGAATAGTACAAAAAGTTTCCAATTAGGGTCCTTACCAACAAGCTCCCTCTGGTTGACATACTGTCCCAATTGTTCAATTGAGACAAAATTGAACTTTGTTTCAGGAATAAAAGCCACTTCGTCACTTGCTTCTTCCACTTCAGAGTTTTCATTCAAAGTCATTTCATAATCATTTTGTACAGTCTTGAATTGCTTGTTAGCCACTTTTAGAGTTCCCTTGGATATGTAATAGACCTTCCCCATCTGAAATCTGTCATAGAACTTTCTTGCGGACGCATTGAACATGGTTGCTTGTATTTGAGTACCCTAAAAAATTAATCAAAATTGAGTCTCAATGTCCATTTAGCCCTACCAAGGTAAAGTTTAAAACAAGCCAAATGTAATTAATACTATAATTCGCTTACATCTTCATCAGTTAACTCCACATTGAAGACACAGCCTTCACCCCTTGCATTTTTATAATTACGCATGGTTCCTTTGGATGTCAAGCGAACCTTTATGGTCCAATTTCCCTGATAAGGGTTTAAGGAAACCAGTGGATGAACTCTTCGTGTCATAGCCATCCGTGCAGCAGGTGCCATGCTATGAATTGGAAAAGAGAAGATTCATCAAAATCAACCGTAAAACCAGAATGCACTTCCACAGAATTGAGATATAAACACTACACTAGCTCTACTTTGGGGAGAAAACAAATAACAAAAATCCCAATTCGCATGAATTTAAGTAATACAAAGTGCTGATAAAATATCAAATTGAAGGCAGACAAGAATGCTTACTTTCCATTCTGTTCATGTACTATTTGAGCAGCTGATTTAGTGGCAACTTCTTGTTTTGGCTTCATTACAATACCCATCCCTTCTGTTTTCACCATTATTTCTTGCTTTGGCTTCAATATAATGCCAGTATCCTCACTTTTCACCTCGAATTTAATTTCTGCATCAAGGGGAGGGGACACAGCCTCACATTTTGTTACAATCAAGTACCTAAAAGATTGAATACACAATGAGAATCAGACATGGAAAACATATTAACAAAAACATTTGGCTTTGTAAGCAGTTCTTACTTGTCATTCTTGCCAGGAATGTCATTGACAGTGTAATCAAGAATTCGAATGAGACCCAAGTTCTGGATGTTTCCAGAAAGAACTTCAGATGCCAAACTAGATTGTAAAAGTGCTGATAGTTTCTTCTTTCCATCACTGGCTTTAAACCTGTGACAATACATAATAAATTATTTTTAATTTACTGTTTTTCTGGTAACTCATTGTTTGGCTAACAACAGAAGGAAAAAAATAAAATTGTAGCTACTGACTCAAAAAGACCCTACATTTGAGGTGTAAAATAATTTTCGGATAATTTTTAAGAAACAATCTGAAAGCAACTCTATGACATAGATCAGTTCACAATAACAAAGTAGTTGAGATTATATTGGAAAAAGAAATGGAAAATTATGTTACATCAAAATAAAAATAGGCTAAATCCCATCGGTATAAGTACTCCAAGGAATTGAAATATTTTGACCTAGGTGGGATTTCAATAATATATAAAAATTATTAGCAAGAACATTAAATTGACCTAAGCAGAATCATTATACATGGTTAAGCTGTAAATTAAACAAAATTTATTAGCAAAACAACCCATTGAGCGGTTGAATGTCCAAGCATGATTCCATAACAGTTATACAAAAGCAAGGAAATTGAATATGTTGTGGGTAGACCACAGAGAAATGAAAACTCACATGTATTTTTGACCATTTCCGGTTTGCTTGAGATCAACAACTTGAACAACAATTTCTGGAATATCCGATGACGAATCCGGAGATGGGTTTGAGAGTATAGTCGAGATCGCATCTGGGGTCGCAGATTTCGCCATCCCTTCTCCTTTCTTTATCCCCAAACCCTCAATTGAAACTAGACGAATAAGAAATATCTCAGTTTCTCTCTCTCTAGATTTGCGGAAAGGGGAAGAGATTAGAGTTGGACAGTCATTGGGGATGAAAAATGGTGGTGTTCTTGTAGATGTGGCGTTTGGCGCGAAATTAACTTCAAATTTTTCACATATGGAAAAGCGTTCAATTGATTATTTTGACTTTTGGCGGCAACATTCGTCTGCGTCCTAATTCACTTTCGCGCTAGCCTTTAAGCTAGTAAAATACCAAGTCTACCCCCCTCGGACTCACTCACTTTTTGGTTGTACATTTCATTTCACTTGCATTTGAGTATAACATTTCTTTATGTTATTCTTTTCCAAATGTGTTTGTTTTCAATTTAATTTGTTTCAATTTATTTCACGTATATAGCACACAACAAGAGGATGGATTCATCGATATGGATACGGGACTGCCAACACCGCTAATTATTCAAAATCCACATTCAACCCTCAAAAATTAGGATCGTGTGCTTAATTTAGTAATGAATTTATTTCACTCTAAATAACTGAATGTAAAAAATGTAATTTTGTATAGTATTATTTCTTTATACACCTTGAGCCTCGCATAGTTTTCACATTCAATATATTTTCTTCTTATATAATCATGTCTCTATTTACCTTTCAGTACCGAAAAAAGTAAAAATCATATTAATAACCATCTTTGATATTAAAATGATCCTTATATTAATGTATTCGTAAGTTGCATGGGCAAGCCTTTGAATCTGGCCCCAAACCTAGTCCAGACTTGAACATATATAAGTTATGGATAAATTCATGTCGGTACACTTTTTGGGGCTTTTCAACCGTTTTATACCTTGATATTTTTTTAACCAACAAAGGTAATTTTCAGTCGTGGCTTGCATCGCCGATGTATAAAATGAGTGGATCGTCTGATATCAATCGATGCATCGCCTTATCAAATGATGCATCAAAGGTGTTTTTTTCATTTCTAGTTTGGAAAAAATATCAAGATCTAAAGCGGTTAAAAATTCAATTAAGATTACGGGCTTGCAATTTTAATCTATAAGTTGGTTAGCGCCTAAGCTGAACGAAGTTTGGTTTGGGCCACTGTTTTTAAGTCCAGTTGGAATTCTGCCGATGTTTTTGAATCTCCAAGCAATCATAATTCATAACCATTAACAATAAGTAGTTTGAAATTTTTTGGTTGTGAGTTGGTTTTAGTTTCAAGAGAATATGACAAGATTTTATACATAGTAATACTGTACATTTGTTGAACCAGAGCAATAAAATCCTCTCCACAACGATAACAACGATGACTTCATTTCTTCTTTCCCTGCCAATAACTAAGCATTCATGAATCATGTCATGACTCATGAAGCACCGCCAGGCGCCAAATACCATTCGAAATGGTTGATATTCATTAAGCCTGGCCTGACAATACATGAAAGGTTATATCAATGTACTGCGGGATATGCAAATCATCATCACTCGAAGCTATTTCTATTTTCTACAGCCATTTGTTTGCAAGAACATAGGATGTAAGTTTAAATGTACAACCGTGAACATCCTTCTGCAAGTTTTGACTTGGGAGGATCTCTCTAACTCTACACAAATGTTCAAAATGGTCATAAGAGTCTACTAAATCTACTGTAAGAGCATGAAAATTCTTAAAACTGACTTATGCAACTGGAACTACGAGCTAAAACTAACTGCCAACCTGCAGACGTTCTTCTAGTTAATCAATGCAGAGGAATGATTAAAGCCAAGACTACCCAGCCATTTTGCTCGATTTGTCCACCTTCTTTAATTTGCATTCCTGATGAAGATTTTTGCATTAACCAAGCAAGTCTCTTTCGGCCAATGCTATCAAGAACTCTAGGAACAGCATGGGAAGCACGAAAACCACTTGTTCTGAGGCGCTACTGGAGCTGGTGCTGGTGCTGGAGGTGGGGTCTTTGGCTCTGGCACTGCTGGCTCTGTTGATGGCTGTGGCTCCTCTGTATGTGACTCCTGATTAGATGACTTTGGCGTTTCCGGGCATAGCTTCGCTGAAGTACCTATCCTTGCTGAAGAATTTTTGTCCTTTTCTCCTGCCAAACTTCAATTCCCCAAAATGATTCAATTTATTGTCCTACTTCTCATTTAGTGCTACATATATGAAACTTTCATTACAGGGTTAGGATATTGACACTCCAATTCTGTAGCGCTACACTCCAAGTACTGCTTTATTTTACTTGAACAATATGCTTCCTGTACTGTTCTTGGAGTGTCTTGGAACAGAATTGAAATGTATCCATTAATTATTCGGATTTTGACACTTGTGAGATGCTTGGTATAAATTTTTATCTATCTATCTTTCCTACTACAAGAGTTGAGAGTTGTCGAAGCTTACAGTGGAAACACAAAAGATTTGGTACTGGAACCACTCTCCATGGAATGATGAGAAATGCGACCTTCACCAGTAGATTTTCGGTCTTCTGCATTTTCGATCGGAACTCCCTTCATTGATTCAACCCCCACACCTAACTCCTGACTTTTCCCCACCTCAGTTGCTTTCCCACCTAGCTTTTGATCAGATGTAGAAGGCTCTTCCGGCAAACCTAGCTTCTGACCGGAGGTAGAAGGCTCTCCCGACAAGCCTAACTCTCCAGATCTCAAGTAGCTATAACGGTCTGTAAAACTCATATTACCCATGTGAATGCTGAACAACGACTCGTTTGAAGCCATACTCCAATCTGGGGCGTTCGACTTATTTCTAGCAAACACCGAAGAAGGGATCCTATACTCGGAGTCATTGCCACGCTCCATTACTTGGGTTGGGGGAGATTCAAAAAGGTATCCCGGTCCGGGGCTCGATATAGGAGTATTAGTATAATGATCGGTAGCTGCAGGCGCAGGCATGGGTTTAGAATTTGAGGATCAGTTGATGCATTATTGCCATGTTCTGAAGCTTCTTGTGCCTGTTGGGTACGTGTAGGTCTGGCAGTAATGGTTGAAGTGGATTCATCGTGCTCGATATCAAACTCTAGGAAGGGATCATCCAATGTAGAATCAGGGGATGAAGTATGGGAGGAAAAGGAACTAAATTTTGTTGAACCGAATGGATCGAGTTTATCGGAAGCAGTGGGTGTTTGTACTCTCAAATCACAAACGTCACGGGTCGGGGTAGCAGCTGAGGAAGATGTTTGGTTTGATTCGGTAGTCAAAGCTCCCATGTCAACCTACTGGCATACCTGTTGTGTTGGTAACAGTCAACAGAAGATGCATACATCAATATAGCTTGCTAAGTTTTGAATGGAACAAACAGGATACAACATCCAAATAATCCTTCCATATCGCAGCGATTATCCAAATAAATACCTTCTTTAGAACATACTAATATATCATAATATCACACACGCAGGCGCTGCATATTGCATAAACATAGACATTAAAAAGAAAATAGTACCATTTTGACGTTGAATTGAACATCACAATTCTCAAGGATATGATGTCTTCGATTAAAAGTCCAGGGGCAAAGCGTAAAATTATTAATAAATACAATATGAAGTTTGAATCCTTTAATTACGACGAGAAAAATAAAATAGAGATAGGTAATGTAATGTAATGTAATTATGGGGAAGTAGTCACCTAAGGGTGTCAATTCGAAGAGAGACCGTCGGGTCGGGGGGGACGACCACTGATTACCAAGTTTGACCCGGTAATCAGCAGACTCTTCGAATCACAATGATCTCTATCAGCAATATTGATTTATCTTAGCAGATGAGATGACAGAGAAAAAACAGAGGATGAAGGGGGAGGGAGAGAGAGAGTGAGAAAGAAAGAAGCCGGAAATGTTGAAGAGAGTTAGTTACCTCGGAGGGAGGGAGGGAGAGAGGTGTACCGATTTTTAAGGTTTCGGTTCTTAACGGATAACTACTTCCGAATTTCGGAGCCTTCCCACCCCCGATTACCCCCTACACACACTCAATCTCGCCTTTTCTTTCCCTTCCATATTTACATGCGGTAATACTAGAGCCACTTCATAAATATTTAATTTTATACATAAAAAATGATGTACTTTATATTTTAATTCAAATCCTGACACATAAGATGTTAAATAATACTCCACGTCCCTAAATTATCGTCCTCCTTTTCTTTTTCGTCCGTCCCAAAATAATTGTTCACTTTGAAACTTACCTTTTTAGAACATCATTTTTACCACTTTACCTTTACTTTTTCACCTTACTTTAATTATGAGCCACATGTATACGGGTTTTAAAGAAAATTATACATTAAATCAATATTAATAATCCAATCAAATATATTTTTTTAAACGATGTACCGAATTAACTAGGACAATAAATTAGGAACGGAGGGAATATAACACATTACAAATATCATATCTCATCATTAAACAAGAGTAATACCATGACCATTAAAGATTACCAAATTTTTTTACACAAAATGAGGTGAAAGTTGATGTAACAGCGGATGTAGTGCAAAAAATAATAATAACAAATAATCAAAAATAATCATACACATCAGCCTAACATTTCATTTAGTGTAAAAAATTATAATATATATTATTATCTTTGTCCTATTTAATTTGACATATCATTCAAGAAAAAATAATTATATTGATAAAATGTATATTTTTGTTTAATGTCGTTGAGCATTTTTTAACAGTACTGCACATGATATTTAAACAGAACTGCATTATTAAAACTAACCTATGGGGGCCTTGATATGCAACTTCTTATAACTTATTAACACAAAATTAGTGTTTTTGGTTTGTTTTGTTTCTTGAAATAATTGTGGGTCGGTCTATTTTCTAATGTTTTTAATCGTTTCAGTCTTTTTTTTCAAACCGGAAAATGATATTTTTTTGGATAAAAAGACTATAATACACTTAATGAGTATAAGGCGTGGCGCTACGAAATGTATCGCGGTGCATTAACTATTGAACCGCGATGCATCAATTTTCTTATATTAATTTTTTCACCGCGATACATAAGTTTTAATTACCTAATTCAAATTTGTATCGTGATGAATTAATTTTTGAACTGCAATATATAAAATATTATCTAATCAAATTTTGCACTGCGATACAAAATCATAATAAATCAGAGCATGTCCTCCACCTTCTTTTTTCATCTCCTCCGCCACAAGTCTTCTTCTTCCTTTTCCTATTTCGACTTCGTCCTATTAAAAAAGCATTCAACTCAGCACAAATCTATTACAATTTCGTATTTGATGTATTAAAAAATTTGTTTACCTTTCGGATGTATTGCCCCCTTACCCCCACAAAGGGGCGCTGCCCCCTCGACCTCCCGCGCGACCTGGGGTAGGTCAATCCCCATTTCGTTGTCCAACAATGATGATTTTCGAATACAATGTGTTTGTCAGAGCTGTTGAAGGAAACGATTACATTTTTTGAACAATATTTTAAAAAAAATGGTATTTTGCTGTTAAAAAAATAACAAGATACTGGAAGAGTTAAAAACTTTAGAAAAGAGACCGGTCAGAATTTCACCCTCGTTTCTTTTCTATGGATGTACTGGGATACATATTTTCCAATTTATCATATCTTAGACTCTTTTGTGCATATATAATGCTATTGCTAGAATATTAAGGATATTCGTGTGTATGTATTAGTAAATTTTGATAAAAGCACTCTTTAAATAGTTATAAAAAACTAAGAATTATGACCTCATATTGGAACTAGGAGTTGGAGAGGATAACTTTTGTAGGAGATTATATTTAAGTATGATATATTTTGGTGGAATAATTAATATATTATAGACTAGTGTGAAAGTAAGAAATTAAATACAAAATGAGTATCTCTTATTGAATATATATATATATATATATATATATATATTGTTTACTACCCTCCTCAAGGTATCATCCAGAGTCGTCAATGAGACTCAATTTGCTTTAAGACGTCACGAAATCTAAAAATAATCTTTTTCTTTTTAAAATTATTGTTATGTATAATTCGATACATTGATTAAGAAGAAAAATAGGACTCAATTATTACTATAATATAATATGTAGTTTTTTAAAAGTCAACGTACGTGTGGGATCATTATTAAAGTAGTAATAAAAATTAGGGATAACATAATAAAACTATTTTCCTAAAAATGAAAATTTACAAACAAGATATCATTCGGGCAATAACTAATGTAAGACAGTCTTACAAATCTTAATCCTTAAAAATGAGCCATCCATATTAAGTGGGTCAGAGATTCAGAAATTGCAAAACCACCCGTCATCTCGTATTTATAAATGAAAATTTCACTTTTGGTTTTAAATGTATCATTTTTAACATTAAAAGTGTCCCTTTTGTCTTTAGAAGTGTTACTATAGACCATCATCAATGTGTAAAGTGAATGCATCATTTTTTTAGCATTAAATGTGTCACTAACCCTAAAAATATCACTTTGTATTTGTAATAAAAATTACTCCCTCCGTTTTTAAAATATTGTTTGGGTTGATCCTGCATACCGTTTAAGAAAAACGAATCGACTAGATTATAAATATTAGTGAAATGTGGGGTTTTCTATAATGCCTTTGAATATGTGGTTATAATTAAAATAAGTAGAAAAAGTAAGAATAAGTGTTAAAAGTGTTTTTCTAAAAGGGAAATTTTTAAAAGAGAACAATTATTTAAGAACGGACGAAAAATGAAAGGTAGACAATAATTTGAAAACAGAAGGGAGTATCATTTTTTTTATTAAAAAGTGTCACTTTGAGCATTTAAAGTGTCAATTTTTACCACAAAGTGTCACCGTGCATTGTAAATGAAAATCATCAATTTTGACCTAAAAATATCACTTTTTAACATTAAAAGTGTCAATTTTTTAGATTTTAATGTCACTTTTGGCAATTTAAGTGTCAGTTTGCATCATAAATAAAAATCATCGCATGTGATCTTAAAAGTGTCATTTTTAACACTAAATGCGTCAATTTTGACCCTAAAAGCATCACGTTGCCTCTTTGATTAAAATTTCATTTTGTTTTCTTAAAAAGTATCATTTTTTATCTTCAAATGTGTTGCTTTTAACATTAAAAATGTTGCTTTGGACCACAAAGTGTCACTTTGCATTCAAAATGAAGCAAATCAAAGCTTTAAATTGATTTAATACTAAAATGTAAAGTTTGAAAGGAAAGGAACTTCGACAGTCAAGTTCTTAAAGTGAAAGGACACCAAAGCATGATGTGCTCGCAAACGAATTTGCAAATGCTACGGGTGAGACTACCCAATCTATAACAAATAGGAAAGTGCATAGGCACGAGTTGAACCCACAAGGACAATAACGAGGTCTATTTTCATGAATACTAAAATCGAGATTTATAACTTTATCCAAACGATCAAAATTTAGTAGAGAAACTAATACTAAATTAAAGCAAGTAAAATAAACAATGATAAAATTGTTAATCAGAATCACGTATGAAAATATGATTTAATCAGGAATAATAGCATGGGATTATGATTTCTCTTCAAATTATTCATATGATCAATTAATCAACTCTCTATAACTTTTCTACAAATTATTATGGTATCCGAGAACACAAAAATAATACTCCTTCCATTTTTAAATTATCGGTCACCTTTCATTTTTCGTCTGTTCTTAAATAATTGACATATTTTAAAACTCTCTTTTAGGAAAATCACTTTTACCACTCTACCCTTACTTTTTCTAGCAACTTTAATTATAGCCATATACTCAAGGGTATTAAAAGAAATCACACATTTCATCAATATTTATAATACATTCAATTATTTGTTCTTAAACGGTTTGTCTGGTCAAAATATACAATATTTTGAAAGCAGAGGGAATAGTTACTACGAGCTCTCGCTCAGATAACGACCCTAATCCCCAACTTAACTACGGACTCTCGCAACGTATAGCTAGAATGATGAAATAATATGAAAAACAAGTTCTCAAATATGGATTTTGAATTTTGTGATATATCTCTATGCTACAAAATATCAACAACTATTTTGCTTGATCCAAATTGTAATGGTAACTTTCACTCGGACATAACAATTTTAAAAATTACTTAATTAGTAGTTAATTAATTAAAAGCATTAAGCACAACAAAATAATAACCATAACATAAAATCTAGTCAGACCAAGAGAATAAAATAAATACTAGATCATGCTTCTAAAATGAAGATCGATCATAATCTTAATTACGAAGGTTTAGCTCATAATGCAAATAAAATAGACAACAAAAATTATAAAGAAAACATTCTAAAGATAAAAGTTGAGTTTACAATATTTCCAATAAAATAATTGTTTGATATCCCTAGCTTTCTTGATCAAAAGGAAGTGTGTGAAAATGGAGCTGGAAAAGTGTGTGAAATTTTGGGGAGAAGAAGAGTGAAAATCGGGGGATGGAGAGTTGCTGAATGATTCTTGGGTGAATGGTCAAAAAGTTTTCATTCTTTGTTTTTGTTTTTATTTTTTGTTTGTTTTTATTTATTTATTTTATTTTATTTTTGAGTAAACAACAGGCCAAGGTAAACTTGGAATAAAAAATTATTTAAACTCAAAATCAAGGAAAAGAGGAGCTCTCCGTGCTGACAAAAAATGAAGGTCATTCCGATGACGTCAGCTTATACTAACTCCCTGATCATCCTATTTTAACTTTTAGAGTTTTTTGCCACAGTGTCCCTGCAGTTTCAAGGATGAGCGTTGCAGCCCTTATTTCAGAGAGTTACAAAAATTGAACGAGAGACCCTTAACGTAACATCTATTTTACTAAACATAACACCATTTATAATATATAAAAATACTTCACTACCACTGTATACAATTAATAGAAACCAACAGTTCATTTACTCACCCCTAACCAACCACCCCCTCCAATCTCTCTTTCATTACTCCTACTCTTAACTCTAACTAACCTAAATCACTCACTTCATTTCAAAAAAAAAAACTCTTCAAACCCTCCATAATGGATTATGATATTAATCTAAATGAAGATGATAATAACAAGGATGAAAATGCTAATAAGGATGATTATTGGAAGTTAATATATTGTTTATTTTTATTTTTGAGCGATTTTTTTTCAAAAAAGTTTAAAAAAACCGTCATTGTCCAAACTCCAAACATCCGCTAGGTTGCAACGAAGTTTAAAAATAGTACCGCTAGTGATTAGCGAATGTTTTGGAATTAGACCGCAATCTACACGCGAATGTTTTGGGCTATAAATGCAACCTACATGCGAATGTTTTTCGCTATAACCACCGATGTGTAGCAGATGTTTAATTGTACATCCATTGCTTTGTGGTGGTTGTATATAAATATATTCGCTACTCTATAGCGGTTGTTTGTAAATATTGCTGGAAATTTTTATTTTTTTGTTATTAATATGTTTTTTGTTATTTGTTTGTAGGATTACCATTTTTAAAACAAAAATAATCTATTTTCGGATGTATCTCATTTTTTTGTGATTGATGAAAAATTCATTGATCGAGAGGCGGCAAAAAACAAGTTAGAGATACCCGACTTGATGAGGATATGCACTTTTATGTGTCCAGAAATAAAATAAAATTTGATAACACTCGTAAAGTATGGTTGGGTTGTGAGAAAGGTGGAAAGCCTCAATATGATGGTTAAAAAGATTTAAAAGATGTCAAGAAAAATGGTTTGAAAAAAGTTTTGTGTAAATTCAAAGTGTATTTGCAAAAAGTAAAAGATGATGGTTGGAGAGTTCAAGTTAGCGAGTTTAACAATGCTCACAACCAGCCAATGGCAAGAGAAGAAAAATGGCACACTTTTGTAGCGAAGCTAACAAAGGCTGAGATTGAAATGATTGATCAACTTTATAGTGCTAATGTGAAGCCGAAACAGATATTAAATCTATTGAAGATGGAAAATCTTGATAACAGAAGTTTAAGAAAGCATGTAGAGAATGCTTTGTTAAGTATAAGAAATAAGAAAATAGAAATAAATCAAAAATTGATTTTTTTTTTTTACATGAGATGAGTCGATGTGGATATCTTTTTTGGTTCAGGACAAAAGGATTTGGCAAAAATAAAACTATTTTGACTGATGTTATGTTTGCTCATCTGAAGGCTGAAGAGATGTTTGTCTTATTTCTATATGGTCTCATTATGGATACAACATACAAAGCTAATAAGTATGATTTGTCGTTATTGAAAATCATCGTAGTTACATATGTGGGGAAGCATTATCATGTTGCATTCGCATTTTTTAAGAATGATAAAAGTTAAACATTCGATTGGGCATTACATCAATTGTCTGCTTTGTTAGTTCATGTTCGCCCACCGGATATCATAGTCATGGATAGGGAGCTGGCTCTCATGAATGCAATTTGATATTTCCAACTTTTCAGCATATGTTGTGTAAGAGACACATAGCTAAAAATGTCGAGAAGTGTGTAAAGAACTTGTTGGGAAAAAGAAGTTATGCGGCAATATTTATGAAGAGGTGGACGGATATCCAGGAGTCGAAAACTGAGGAAGAATACTTGAATCATTGTCAATCGATGGAGGAGTCGTGGGGAAATGTTCAATAAGTTGTTCAATATGTTAATTTGATGTGGTTGGAGTTATATAAGGATATATTTGTTTTTGCTTTGACCAAACAATACATGCATTTCAGCAATCGAACGACGAACATGTAAAACTTATACGTTTATGAATATAATAGATTTATTATTATGAACATTATGTAAATATTTATAACTGTGCAATATGTTACAGAGTTGAGAGTGCACACTCCCAGTTGAAGAGATGGTTATGCACGTCAGCTAGGGGTTTCGATCATATATTCGATCAAATCCATGATATTATCGAGCTTCAGTTAAATGAGATTTTGACTATATTTGAAAGGTCTCTGAATGTAGCCGACCCTTTGACATAATCTAATTTTCTTCTCCGTCGATTGAGATTTAAGGTATCATCTCATGCCATTAAGTTGCTACAATGGGAATAGAAATTGACCCAGTGTATAGACAAGCCAATCGAGGGTGATTCTAAGAAGTATGGGTGTGAGTTGAAGACAAGTTACGACATACCATGTGGTTGTGAAATATGGCACATGTCGCAGAAAAATGTCCCGGTTGAACCCCATGATATTCATGTGTTTTGGAGTACGCTGTCTATGGACAGAGTTCAAGATATAAGTACATCAAAAGAGTCTGCGGCTGATTTGATCAAAAACCTTTTTATCAGATATGAAGGGAATTCCAGAATCGCAGCAATATCACTATACTAGACAGTTTTGCGATGTGGTACATCCCCCAGCTAACATTTTGTAAGTCCAGTTGGCAACAAACAAGGCTAGAGGGGGGGTGAATAGCCTTTTAAAATTTTGAGGGTTAACTTGTAAAACTTTTATAAGTTGGCAGCGGAAAATTGGTAGTTGTTAGTCAGCTGAAATTTGTCAGCTGGCTGAAGTTTTTTTTTTTTTTATTTTTATTTTTTTTTTTTATAACTCAAGCTGAAGAAAGTTGGTTAGCTAGCTGACACAATTTTTCAGGTAGATCACTGAATACAAAGAAGAAACTGAAAAACAATTTACCAGCACAACTAAGTAAACAATTATGTAAGTAACTGGCTGACACTTAAGCAGTTGAAAACTTCTTAAGTGTTAGGTCAGTTTGTAAGAGTAGAGATAATAACTGACAAATCAATTGAAGTGGTTTACAGTAAAACTGCTACGTCCACTACCAAGTTGGACTTGGATTTTTGAAATGCACTAATTTTATTAAAAATCTAGTTGATCTCTAATGGATCAGTGTACAACAAAAGACCAGTGTTTATGGAGAATGATTGATTAACAATCAAACTCGTGAGACAAACTGACTGATTTCTAATAAGTATGAACTAGATCACTCAGTGTTTGCCTAAACAATAACTAGAAAGAAAATAATCAAAGAAGAGTATCTAGCTAATGTTTTTCAAGAAGACTAAGGCATAGAGAGAATTTCTTTTAGATTAGAATGCTTCAGACTTTTATGTCTTCAAAAAAATGCTTCCAGTGGGTATTTATAGATGAACTTCAAGAGTAACCCGTTAGGAGCACATTTGAATTTGAAAATGTGTTTGGCAGAGCATACATATCTTCACAAGATCACAAAGATCCTGTTGGAAAGATTATCTAATAGAATATCTACCAAAAGCACAAAATGAGAAAGTGTAAGTACCAGTAAATGTTAAAGCAAATGAGGAAAACTAGCTGACACTTAAAACGTTATGGTTAGTTGAACAAGTAACTGACAAAGAATTTTTATAAACACAAGCTGACCAGGATATCTTAAAACTTTTTGGCTGACAACAAGTGGAATGATTTTAAGCAAATTTTAACTTAAAGCAAGATTTAACACATTTCTGAACCAGAAATAGTGCGAATAAAAGGCCATCCAAATAAGAACTCAACAAATAGATACCTTTCAGGTTTAAAATTGTTAAATGTTTACGTCACATTATATTTTACATTTTGTTATAGTAAATGTTTTATGCTTTAATGTTTATAATTGTCACCTAACCTTACAAAATAAAAAGGTTACGAACATGCTAACCGTCAACTAGAAAGAGAATCAGGATGTAGAGGTAAAGGTAGAGAAAGATGAAGAGATCGTAGTTCATTAGCATCAACGTGTAATTCAATTACATACGTCTCTCAGCTTCCACCATTGATGATCACTATCATATCAAGTGTTGTATATGTCAAACCAGATGGAAATTTTGGTTTCCAAATTATTACCTAATTTATTTATCACGACGAAGAAAAATGGGATCAGGGGCGTAATGACTTGATGTAGGAATCTACTGACTACTTGGACTTCTACTCAGCCATCAACTTCGTGGAAGGTGACATTCAAGGTTCTTACCAACTATGTAATTGGCATACCTCTCCGGCTCCATACGAGAATTGGTTGAGTCTGGGCATGTTCGGATATGTGATTGCCACATGGTATCAGACGATTGTGACTTGTTTATGTAATATACCGATTGGTTGCAATACATGGTTGTCGATGCAATGACGGTCTATTGATGGACAACCGCCAACCACAAGTATTGACCTTGGGTGGGTCAGTACAAACCACTTCATAGCACTTCGGATGAAGCCTTTTAGTCTCATGCCTCGTCTGCACATTCATCCGAGGTGGGAAGATTCTTGTGACCCAACGATCTGACATTGGTTTCCAATATGACATGATCGGTTTACTACTTACTTTAGTGTAGATGGTTAATTGTTAATTACAAATAGTCTAGGGGCTTAAATATTTTTTTTTTTCATATTAATGTGTAAAACATGATTTAATTATGGGGGTTAATTGTTATTTGTTTCCAAAGTTTAGGGTTATTTTTCCAAAGTTTAAGGGGTTAATTGTTATTACTAATATTTTAGGGGCATAATTGTTAATTATTCATATTAATATGTAAAACATTATTTAATTATGGGGTTAATTGTTATTTGTTTCCAAAGTTTAGTGTAATTTTTTTCAAAGTTTAGGGGCTTAATTATTATTTACTAATAGTTTAGGGGCTTAACTGTAAATAAAATACAACACAATGGCATTCAAATAAAATACAACACAATAAAGGAGTCCATAAAATACAACACAATGGTGTCCAAATAAAATACATCACACTCTCAGTTCAAATAAAATACATCACCAAAACATAAGTACCATAAAGTACATCACACAAACATAAAGTGTATCACAATACATCCTCAAACTGTTGAACAACTTCGTCAACGGTATCCATATAAGTACCCTGGACCACAAGTGCATCTCGCCTGGAACGATGGACTTCCCTAAGATGAAGAGGTACAGCCTCGACTCGATCCTCAATCGATCCTAATCTTCAGCGACTCGCAACTCGTCGTGAAGCAAATTTTGGGGGAGTACGGAGTCAAATGTCACATATTGACCAAATACAAATAGCTTGCTCTATGGGTATTTGATGTGATTCTAGTGTCAATGATTGACACTTTACAAATAGAGGGGCTCAAGAGTCAAGTTTGTGAAGCTAGAGGGAAGTTTTGTCACACCAACAAATCAACAAAGGAAGCTTTTGGTATTTTCAGCTTTTGGTATTTCCAACTTTAAGTCGATAACATTGTAATTTCCACCCAACCTTTGGAGTTCCCCTAGTGCACAAATCTACAGTTTATTTTGAGTATTTGTAGCCTATAAAAGGCATGATCGAATTATGTAATGGGGGAGATATGATGAATTAAATTAATGGATCTTAGATCGTTGTTTGCTCTTATGAGTGTTGCTCTTAATTGAGTGTTAGGTTTCCAGGATTAAAATCTCAACCTCGAACTTATCAAGCTCGCTGAGTCGAGGGCTTGTGACGTTCAGTGATCGTGGGTTGTCAATATTCATGTTGTCGGTTCTCGATTGCAGCCCAAGATTCCTATTCAATTGCGAATAACGGTCAAGGGAGGCTCAATCTATCCGTTACCTTCCAATGTTTTCCATCCTAAGTTCTTAATTTATGCGTTCGTTGTCAAATGTCGAAGGTGCATGTTCTTTGATTCGCTGTCTGGGTCGTGTTTCATATCAGTATTCTCAACCAATTAATTTGAATATGAGAACCACAACAAATCGATAGAGCCAACAATAAGAAGGCAGATTACCTCTTAAAGTTAGCCACGACCGAGCCCAGTGAACTCCCTCGAGAAACATGGATCGAAATCCTTGATGCTCCGGCCATTGATAAAGCAAAAATAATGATGGCCGAGCCGGTTACAGAATGTTAGATCGACGACATAAAGGATATATTGAGCAAGGGGTGCTACCAGATGACAGAGAAAAAGCATGGGCAATGGCTAGAAGGTTAGCTAGATACACGGTAATTAGAGGATTGTTGTACAGAAAATCCTTTTCAAGACTGTTTCTACTATGCGTTTGCCCTGAAATAGTGGAAGGCCATCTCGCCGAGGTACACGGAGGGGTATGTGGAAATCACCCAGGAGGACAAACCTTGGCGGACAGAATTATTTTTTACGGATACTATTGGATGACCATAAGAAAAGATGCCGAGGCCTATGCACGAAGGTGTGATCGTTGCCAGAGGTTTACAGATATCTCGAGACTGCATCGGAACCACAAACACCAGTTGTCGTGGCTTGGCCATTTGACATGTGGGGAATCGACCTAATCGACCCTTTTTCCTTTGGCAAAGGGAAAAAATAAATTTGTAATAATGGCAATAGATTATTTCACCAAGTGGATCGAGGCCCAGCCCCTCGCAAGTATCACCGAGTAAAAGGCCATTAATTTCGTCCGAAACAGTATATGGTGTAGATTTGGGTTACCAAGGGCAATTGTCTCGGACCATGGAACTCAGCTCTTGAAAAAATTCATGACAAAATGTGAAGAAAGGGGGGTCAGACATTGGAAGTCATCAGTGGCACACCCACAGGGAAACGGCCAGGCCGAGGCAGGAAACAAGTAGATTATTCACACAAAAGAAGATTAGATGAAAAGAAAGGGGCCTGGCTCGAGGAGCTTCCAATTGTTCTATGGGTAATAAGGACCTCGACGTGAGGCTCTACCGGCGAAACTCCGTTCTTTCTAACATATGGCACTGGGGCCATGGCTCCAGTCGAAATGGCCTTACACATGGCAAGGGTGATTTACTATGAGCAAGAAAGAAACCTAGAAACTAGGGGGCTTGACTTGGACCATCTAGAAGAAAAAAGACTGGAAACAAGACTGAAAGCAATCAACTACAAAAAGCTTGCCAAGGCACATAATGACAAACAAATGAACCCCCGATCGTTTATGGTGGGAGATCTGGTGCTACGAAAGATCGAGGCCACCGGAAACATAATAGGCAGAAACAAACTCTCGCCAAATTGGGAAGGGCCATTCCAAGTCACAGGCCTTGTGCGAGCATGAACTTGCAAGCTATCCAGACCAGACGAAACCCCACTAAAAAATATGTGGCACTCAGACCACCTCATAATTTATTACCGATAAAGCTTTTGTAAACAACGATAAAATCAATGAAAGCATGTCTCAGATGTTTATGGAAAAGCAATGCAAAAACGACCCAAAATCAGGCATAAGCGCCCATTCATTTCCCTCAAAGGCCGAGGAAGAACAAGGCATAAATTCCCATTCAATTCCCTCGCAAGACGAGGAAGAACAAGACATAGGCGCCCATTCAACACCCTCGTAAGCCGAGGAAGAAAGCGAAACAACACTTTTGATGGATTCCTAAGGGATGAACCAATACAGCAACCTGCGCCCAAAACCATTGTTAGAAGAACAGTTACAACCCGTGAGTCTGAGAAGAAACTCGAGCATGAACCTGTTGCCTTCATCCATCGACGTTCTCAGCAAGTCGGTACCAAAGCTATAGTCTCGGCTATTATAGTGTCCTCGACAGGAATAGACATAGTCTTTTGCCTCTTCGACCTGGAAGCCTCCATTGAGTTTCATCCCCTCTTAATCTTTAGAGAAGGCAAAGATGCAACATCTAATTTGTTGACATCTTCGTGCACCCCTACTATCGGCAGGGCCTCGCTGTCTCGCTCTTACAGAGACTTCAGCTTGGCCTCCTTCTCTTCCACCGTTTTTTGCAGTCTGACCGTCATCTCTGAGCGTGATTTCATATGTGTCCTAGAAAGAAGCTTACATCAAAAATAGTAAAAGCAAGATATGCATAAAGGAAAGAAACAAGCAGAATAGAGAAATATCAACCTGGCATAAAGCAGCCAGGTTCGTCTTTCCCCCTACACTCCGAGCCAAAAATAGAGTCCCGATAAAAATCCAGCCATCTCGGCTCATGTACTAGGGTAGAGCTCTTTCTAAACCCTCAAACTTGACAGCTAAAATCCTAAGTTTCGAAAGCAATGCCTCATCTCCCACAAGGGCCTTCTAGTTGTAGCATCGAACTTGCTCCCCCTCGGTACCAAGTAATGGGGCTTCAATGGCATGCTTCATGGCTAGATCACTTAACTTCAACTTCTTGGTCTTCTGCAGACCGTGAGGTTTCCCTTCAGGGACTTCGAAGTTCCACCCTCGACTGGACTCCACGAGGATAACTTTGTTGGACCAGAATGGTCCTTATTGCCGAAACCGACCAGAAGGGGGAACCATTGAGCATGCCTCAAATAGTTCAACCGATCCATGGAAACGCTCACCTTGTAGTAATAGCATAATAGAGACAAGGATGGCTCGAACCCCCTTGACATTGTGCAAACGATGAAAGAGACCAAGGCTCTAGTTAGATTGGGAGTCAGATCCAATGGAATGAAACTCGTCTCGATCAAGAGCTTACAGATGAAAGGATCGAGAGGAAGCCGCAATCCCAATGACTCAAAAAACTCAAGTAGAAACCCACGTGCCTGCGAAGTTGGCACAGCTTGCCGAGACCTAAAGATGGGTCTGGGGCCGACCCTCGGAAGTAGTCAGAACTGTATGCCTGGGACCACTCGGTTATATCCTAAGGGTTTATGTGTTTCTTGAAAGGCCGAAGATAACGAGGGCCCTTCTCGCTCCTTACCCCATGGACCTCATGCCGATAAGATACAAAAGCTTCACCATTGCCTGTCATTCTCTTAGCTTGACGATTTCGCAGAACCCTCTCCACTGGCGATAGTGCAAAACTCTTTCCATGGTAAAAAATTAGGTTATTAAACTCAAACAGAGGCGATCCTTTTCGTAGAAAATCTTCATATGAGTATCCGAGGGATACTTAGGGGCTGAGAAAACTTCATCACAAAATTTCCAATGGGAACTAACCTTCACTCCCGAGCTTGCAAAGATGAACCTCGCTTTCCCAAGAGTGACAGCAACCCATTTACCTTGAAACTGCCTATACATAGGTCCCCCCTTTTGCGACTTGCCAAAGACAGACTCCAAAAATTGCATCTCGTCGTCAGAAACAATAGAGGAAACTGAACAAGGGGAAGAGAGGTCTGAACCAGGAGGATCAAGGGTATCCTCTACATAAGTGGTACGATCAATTATCATGTCCTCGACATGAGACACATTAAAGGTAAACCCACCGACCTTAGGATCTAAGGAAGACGGCCTAACCTCAGGATCTAAGGAAATGGCCCGGCCTCGGTGGGAGAATTAACCTCCCCCTCGGTCTGACACGGCGGGTCGGTATTAGCCACAACACTACAAGGCAAAGGACTCCTAATCGATAAAGGTTTCACACGAAGATTGTTCCTTGCTAAAAGATCATTCCAATAATCTATCAATTCGGGAAAATGTAACGAACTACTAGATGTAGAAGATGAAGACACGTAACGGGGAAACCTACGTTGAGACATTTTAATAAAGGCAGTAAGAGGAAATGAGGGGGGAATACTGTAAATGCTACAAAACAATTTCGTTTCACCGGACAAATCGCAAGGACTACCTGAAAACATGAAGAAACCACCAAAAAAAAAAGGGTTAGAAAGGGGAAAAGTGACAACCTCAACAAAAACCGATGAAAAAAGAGAAACAAATCAAGAAATTTAAATGAAAAAGAAAGAAAGAAAGCACATCTGCTGGAACACGGACAAACGGAGAAGAAACACTGAAACACACCAGAAATACTCATTGAAGATTACCTTATAACGGAAGAGGAAAATAGAAGAACATGAAAAAAAGTAAAAGTGAAAAAAGATATTAGTACCTGGTCCGTGTTCGAACTCGGGTCACCCATTTCCAATGGGCAACTCATGTGTTTTTGCTGCGCTAGGAAAAAAGTGTCCCTGCATTTTCCCGCCCAGTCTTTTCATTTCCCAAAAAGGCGGCAGAAAAGTAAACTTAAAATTTGAAAAGACAAATAAAAATTTAATGCTCTGACAACATTGAAGAAGGAAACAATTATGAATACACAATTTCCCAGAGACCGTCTGTCGCTCCATCTCTTGTCCGAACTAAAGAAAATCAAAGTCGCCATTTATGCTGAGATAAGATGGCAAGAAACGAGCCTCGATGCCTACTCGTTTCACTTCTCGGTCTGAAAAGCTGACAATCGCCCCGAGAAGTAGGGGGCTACTGAAGGGTCTCGGTAAGAGCTAGCCTCGGAGGGGACCATTTTGTGTCCCACCATTAGTAAGTCGAATGACATGAGTCATTTCGGCTATGTCGAGGAGGGTTTACCTCGGTCTGGTAAATGGTTACTTAAAAAGATATATTTGTGCACAAAGCTACTACAGCTCGGCCTCGACGACGATCGGTCATAAAAGAGACGAGACTATCAAGGTGTGAAAGCTCTGGCATGCAAGAACCTTGTCGTGCGTCGAAAATACTAACACACACAACCAACCACTCCCCTAACAGGAGCATAGTTTGGTCACTTCTCCCATCCGACACGGCATCAGAGCATTTATGATCAGCCACAACATGTCCACAAATGGGAAAACGCCACCTTACAGTCCATTCAGATATAAATATGAAACATTCTCTACAGTTATTGCTAAGCCAAAACAGATATCCACAAAGAGCATACAACATTTATTCCAGTAAAAAGGCTAGAAGAAAGAGCCATCAATATACTGCATTTACTGCAATTCATATCACCCGCAATCTCATCCTAATGTCAGAGGGTTTGAGTCGAGCCACCCCGACTCCTTAACGGCACTGTTCATCTTTGCAGGACGGAGTTAATTCGTATCCGCGTCACGTTCCAGCTCATCAGCATCATTGGCTACATGGACTAAAGACAAGGTCACCACAACTTAGGCGTGATCAACAACAAATAATTCATAAACCAATAAATTGAGAAATGATTATGAAATACTTACTGTAATATCTTCAACATCTCATATATTGCTCATGTTTCTCTGAATCCATGACGTTTTGAAGTTACAGTGACGATTTCAAAATAAAACCCTAACCTAACCTTATCTTGAACTGATTTTGGTTAATTGAGATGGGATATGATCGGTTTCTAACCAAAATGATGTTTCATGGTGTGATTAATTAAGACGTATAGTTGGCCATTATGTTCAAAATTAGTCCATGTTCTATTTTTAGTTGACATACCTATTTTGGCATTGGACTTATGCACGTGAAAGTCACGTGTACACTCTTCATGATTTTTTTGACGAATTTAGATGAAATTGAACAGAATGACTAATTGTATTGAATGTGTTCAGTAGAAGGAGTTAATGTTCGAAAATATCCGTTTAGGGACCAATCAAAAAAAAAAAAAGGCTTAGAGCACACGGACTATTGGAGTAATTTGCTCATAAATAAAAAACTGGAGAGGAGTTGGTGCATCAAATTGGGAATACCAAGCCAACGGTCAAAGCACGAGGGGATCTAAGTGTACCCCTAACCCAAATTTTAAAAAAACTTGAAAACTATTTGTTTACCCCCTGATTACCCATTTTGCCCTCCTAATTTTTTGAAACTAATTTTGACACAAACCCCCCTCCCTAACCCACCCTATCTACACTAACCCCCCCACCCCAACCAAAAATGTGAAACCACTTTCCCTTTCCCCCACTCAGCACAAACACTTTGAAGAAGGAAAACAAGTGCCAAAAACCTCCACCACCATGCATCTCCTTGAAAACTTTGAAGAATGATTGAAGAGAAGAAAAAGAGAAGTAAAGAAGAAGAGAAGCATAGACTTACTCATCAACTCCATTGTTGATTTAACAAAAAATAGACAAAAGTATGTACAATTTCGTTTTAATTTTTACTTGTATTTTGTTGCAATGTATGTGCTTAGGGTTGAGATATCTTTGTAGGATTACTTGTTTTGTTGATTGTTAGTAGTTTTAGGCCACAAAAGATAATTTTTCTATGATTTTTGGAAAAAATTGGGCCTAAATAATGGAATTAGGGCACATTGTTCGGACTTGGCCTGCCGAAAATTTCTTGGCTGTTCGGCCCCCTCCTACCGAAAATCCAAGATATTTTTGGCCTTAAACAACCGAAAACATCTTGGATGTTCGGACTGCATCTACCGATCAAATCTTTGAATTTCAGCTCACAATGGCCGAAAATATAATAGAATTTCGACAAGAGGTGGCCGAACAGTGTTGTTTTGTCATTTTTTAATTGCAAATGTCAATGAACTCACATGTGATGAATGTCATGTCATGTACAGGTAAGCAGGTTTTTGAGAGAAAGAAAAGACCTACTGCATCTAGTATGAAAGCGAGGGCCGATGTAGAGGCCCAAGCACGAGAACAAGCAGAGGCTGAGGCATGGGCATAAGCCGAGGCACAAGAACATGTTAAGGCATAGGTAGACCACGGGGATGGTAATGATAATGATGAAGAGATGAATATGGAACCAATTACTTTTCCATGTCCTGACGGTCCATTAGAGGCAAATATTCTACCTAGAGAACATATGTTGCTTAAGGTCAACAATCACAAGCAAAAGCTTTTAGACTGGAAAATAAAAAGAAACACATGTTTTGGGTTGACTTACTGCGATCCACCCAACTCTCACAGTTAAAAGAAAGTATCATATCCCAATAGTGATAAAGTATTAATCAATGCTTTTGTAGAGCGGTTGGCACCCAAAGACGAATACCTTTCACATGCCCTTTGGTGAGATGACGATAACACTTGATGATGTCTTTTGCCTTACTGATCTTCCAATCGTCAAGTAATCAATCTTTTTGGAAGGTCCCTCGGCGACTCTAACATTTGAATCTACCCATCATGAGGTTTCTACATATCTAGGAGTGTCTCATACCAAGGCATTGGAGGCAATAGATGGTGCTAAGGGGTTATGAAGTTAGAGTGGCTACGCCAGTAATTTGCGACAGATGGGATGTTTGAGGATCCGAGAGGATTGTCTACTGTATTCGGGCTTATTTGTGTACACGGTGGGTTGTACAGTTTTTGCTGATAAGGGCAGAACTCGGGTTAGCACGACTTAGTTGATGTTCCTGATTGATTTGGATGTCGTACATACATACTCATGGGGATCGGCAGCCCTAGCCTTTCTATATAAACATTTAGGGAATGCTTCACATGTCAAGACGAAGCAGATGGCTGAATATTCCACGTTATTTGAGGTAATTTCGTGTATATATATTGAATATATATTTTTATATAAATAGTTAAATTGTAATAAAATGTGTGCATTTTCTTCAATACATGCGTGGATATATATGAATGATTCCCGACGTGTAGCCCTCCTCCTAATGTGCACTATCACCAAGACGAACCACTTGCAAGGAGGTGGGAGCAAACAATTGGTTCGGGAGTGCCCATGAAGCGTTTACAAGAGATGCGGGAACAACTTGATTCCCTTCGAGCAGATGCTGTGAGTTTTTAATATGTATCTAAATATTTTGTATGGTCTCCGGCATAATTTAGCCGTTGAGGTTGTTATTGTTTTGTTTTTTTCAGCACTTTGGTTGTCGATGGTGTTGTTGCATGCCTCCATTGTTACGGCACTAAATTTGTGTTTTTACATATTGTGTTTTATTCCATTTTGTAGGTTATTTGGATGTTGTATACACAACATGTGCGAGAAGATTTCCCGTTTCACCGGATATCCTTATATCAAGGATGCATAATGTCGGTTAATCATGTCGAGCCATACCATCCTGATCGCATCCTCCGACAGTTTGGATATGTTCATACCATTCCAGGAAATGTTATTGCACCTGATATTATGAAGAGAGGTTTGGCGGCAAATAAGAAAATATTGGCCACGATGTTTTGATATTTCGTTGCTTGGAAGAGACAAGTCTTAACTAACGAAAAACTTGGGAGACAATACGAGAAACCATGGGAATGTGCACCTGACTATATGGATTGGTACAATCGCATATCGCATTCGATTGTTTGTAACCTCGAGCATCATTCTTGACATCATAGGATTGCACCAGATACAGGTTTACCAGATCCATAGAGTATGATATCATTAACATGCGGGTTGTTGGAACTGATGGCGGTGTGGTATTGTTCGGGAGACCGAGATATGTCGTATGATGAGTTGTGTTTAGCGATCCAAGGTGCATACGTAGCACTGGGAGGTCAGCAACAGGCAGGACCGTCTTCAAGTTCCCCAGCATCGGAAGAACCACGTAGCCGTCGTCGTAGGAGAAACACTTGATCATTTTAATTTTGAATGTGTAATTAAATTTGTTGGACACGTTTAATATGTAACTTAAGGTTCTATATATTTAGATTTTAATGTATACTTGAATTTGTTGGACAATTTGACATTTTGACAAGTTTGAATTTGTTAGATTTCGATGTATGTAACTTCCAAAATACAACATGACAAAAATAACCATAAACATGCAAATAAATATTCATAATTACAATCATTTTATTCTAAAATTATAGTCTCACTACTGTGACTAACACGACTGTATAATACACTATTCGCATACAAATCAAGTCGAATACTAAACAAATCTTTCCACCCTGATGCAAACCGGTGGTGAAATGAATCCCAATGTATAGGCACCGGTAGTAATGGGTAACCCCTACGCAACAAAACCTGCAAGGATATAATGTATAATATATATCAACAAACTATATAATAGAATTGTAAAAAAAAATTGCACTTTCGCTGTCAGTAACGATCACATTAGGCATGCACCATTACTCCATCAATGATTTCAAACATATGCACGCACACGAATAGTTGTTTGTTTTCTCATCCTCTAAATAAGCATCTGCAATTAAAAATGTTATATTTGTAGACATCACACCAACAATTTCCAACAAAGGTAACTTGTACCTATTTGTCTTGTACGTGCAATCCATTCATATGACTTTCGGAAAGACACACAATAAATCAACACTTCCCAGGTGAGCGAAGAATAAATCCTTCACAGTGTTGGTCTTCTCGCACCACTGATGATGATGGACATATTCATGCTTCTCCAATATAAACATAAGTTGTTGCATTTGTGAACGATCTTCATGCTCAATAACTCTATTATTCAAGCGTGTATCGTAGATAGTCCTCATTGTTGATCTATTTTCTTTAAATTTATATTGCAACCGCATCCAGAATGTCCTTCGGTTTACTATTGGCATGTGTCATATCAACCACATGTTCCTCCTCAACCCTTAATAATCGACCGACATATGAATGACCTTCTTTGTATAGTCCAAGTTGATGATTGTGGACACCACACTTCACAACCAATGATCATTTTCCAACAGATACTTCTCTACCCCTCAAACTAAATGGATAACCAAGCTTCTTAGATCCGGTTTCTTTCCTATCTTTTGGTTTTGTTACATCGTCATCTTTCTTCCCAATTTCATCAACATTTGCTTATGATGATGTCTCATGTTTCTTGCGTCCATTGTATTGCCCAACACGTTCACAAGTCAATAATACCCTAGGTTTTTTCTTACATTCACCATTGTTTGACTATTATGACCATGTCATGCTCATTCCCCTAAGCACGCACCCAATCAATTAACATTTGGCGAGACGAAAACATTTCATCAATCCTCCCCCACAAATGGAACTATTTCATTATATTCAACAATCACATCATTATGAATAAAATATATCTCATTATTGGCTGGACCAACAACACTAACATTTGTAGACAACGTGTTTGAATCCTATTAACAAAAACACTAACACAAAAAAACACAAATATCAATGAAAAATTGGACTTGTTCGGACCTATGTGGCCGAATTCATCTAGTTGTTCGGCCTCCTCTAACCGAAAATAGTAATTTTTTTCAATTACCCAGGCTTGAAATTTCATGACGAGGAACTATTGTTCAAGAAAAAAAAAAGCTTTTTAAAACAATTTTTAAACCAAAAAAAAAAAAAGATTTTAAAGCTTACCACTTGTGTGACATTGACCTTTTTTGGCTTCATGCTTGATTTCTTCATGACTAATGTTGAATCCCTAGGTTTTTTAAGATTGAGAGGTTTTTGGGAAGGTTTTTAGAAGAAAAGAAGGGAAGATGAAGGAAAAGAATATATCTTGGTATAAGAGGGTATATTTGTTGGAGGAAGAAGAATATGCTCAACAATGGAGAAGATGAAGAAGAAGGCAGTTGAGAAGAAAGGGGGTTGTTTATTGGGAAGAAGAGTTGAGAATAAGGGGGTATAGTTATAGGTTTTTAGGTTTAGGAAAAGAGAAGGGGGTATACTTTGTTAGAAATAATACAGGGAAAACCAATAAATAAATCAGATTACATAATTGAAAATCAAACGAAAACGTTACTGCTTTGAATTCTAAGTTTGCAAGTAGCCTTCAAGTCTGCTGTGGACTCCAAGTCTGTTGGTGGACTCTAACTCTGTTGGTAGCTTAAGGAAGACTGCTGGCACAGAACAAAGTTTGCTGGTCTGAGGCCTGTATTGCACACAGTTTCCTTAAAACAGGTTCGTCCATTCTCGTATGTGCTTGGAAGCTCTAATGGACGTCTGTCTCCCAGGATACAATAGAGACACAGGAGAGACCTTGAGCACGAAGGTTTCCGACAAACTGAAAAAATATGTCTGACTTATCACCAATAGAAATATGGGAGGCCAAAGGAAGCGCTAGCAAAATGCGAAGCATAAAAAGTCTGTGGTGATTGTTCTTAATCGTGTCTTTCAATTTTGGATGTAATCTCCTTTTATAGGAGAAGACACAGACTTATTAAATAACCACATTGATGATGAAATAAATATTGGAGTTACAAAAACCAAAAGAATAATTAACAAAACGCGTGTTGGTCTGAACATGAAAATTTGGTTTGACATTCGTGTCCGCGGGACGCGCTCGCACATGAGTATGGTATCCCGAAGGCTAAACTGGATCATGATTTGTACCCCCCTGCACAGGCGTGCGCGAGAGAGAGCATCTATTATATACAAGCTTACCCTTGCCACATAAGACCCTTGTATAAAAACTACTCAAGCTTTTCTTAATTTCTCAATGTAGGATAAACTTACTTCCAACAACCACACTTTAATCAATCATAACTTATTCATCCAAACACCAAATTGGACAAATAAATATATGATTTCGATGTTCTCACGGAGTAGAACACGATCCCACAATTATCTTTGTCATTACACAAATGACATATGAAGAAATCCATGCCACAACATTGCATAATTTCATTATTTAAACATAATTGTTCCAACAATTCCCCACAAGAAGGAAATTGATGAATTTGGTGATAAAGTCCAGCAGTCGAAACCTGCACAGGATAGGTAGGTGTTACCCTTTGAACCTTCCCTCGAAAAAGTATATTTACTTTACTAGCTGGTCAATAGACATGATGTCTTTGAACTGTTCTGTCGTTAGTGTAAACGATCATATACTTTACATATGAATCTTCCTAACACAATTCAGTTCTCATAGTTATGTTCATTCATGGCCTTGAACATATTTATGGTCGTGGGAGAGGGTCTAAGAATTGAGCCTCACACAATTCTCCTCGAAGCGATCCCACATCTCTCTCACATAGATGATTCTTACTTAGGAATCATTAAAAGTCATATGATTATCCTCTTACACACAAGCATCATTGTTACAAGGGATGACCCCCACAGTGAAGCTAAGAGTCTTTTTACAATTAGGTTGTCCCTTTGAACCAAGATCTTAGGATCTCTAATCAACAAGGTTGGGTTTCCATTGTATCAACTCATATCTAGAGGCTTAAGTCTCATTCCTTTGGAAGACTTATCAACTAACTCTCTATTTAACCCTTTCGTTAATGGATCCGCTAAATTATCCTTTGACTTCACATAGTCAATAAAGATAGTTACAGTTGAGAGTAGTTGTCTAATGGTATTATGTCTACGATGTATATATCTAGACTTACCATTGTACATATTACTCTGTGCCCTGCCAATTGCCAATTGACTATCGCAATGTATGCAGATTGCAGGCACATGTTTTGTCTATCTTGGAACATCTTCTAAGAATTGACGTAGCCATTCAGCCTCTTCACCACTTTTGTCTAAAGCTATAAACTCAGACTCCATCGTGGATGTAGCTATGACAGTCTGCTTAGAAGATTTCCATGATATGGTTGCACCTGCCAAAGTGAATACAAATCCACTAGTAGACCTTGAGTCTTTAATATCTGAGATCCAATTAGCATTACAGTATCTTTCGATCACTACTGGATCTCTTGTATAGTGCAGTCCATAATCACGAGTAAATCTTAAGTACCTTAGTATTCTTACTATCGCTTTCAAGTGATCAGTCACAGGATTACTCGTATATCTACTCAGTTTACTTATAACATAGGCAATGTCTGGCCTTGTACAACTCATTAAGTACATCAGACTTCCTATTATTCTTGAGTATTCTACATGATAGACAGTCTCACCTCTATTCTTTGATAGATGTAGACTTATGTCAATAAGAGTTCTAGCTATTGCATTGTCATCATTGCTAAACTTTTCTATAATTTTATCCACATAGTGTGATTGACTTAAAGTAATTCCACTTGAAATTCTAGAAATTTTAACAACAAGGATTATATCAGCTAACCCCATATCTTTCATGTCAAATTTCGAGTTTAACATGTCTTTTGTGGATTTAATCATATTATCATTGCTACCAATGATTAACATGTCATCTACATAAAGACATAAAATGATATAGCCATTTTCAGTGTCCTTTACATATACACATTTATCACATTCATTGATCTTAAATCCACAACCCAACATGACATTATCAAATTTCTCATGCCATTGTTTTGGTGCTTGTTTTAATCCATATAAAGACTTAACCAACTTGCACACTTTGTTTTCTTGCCCTGGAGCCGAAAAACCTTCTGGTTGTTCCATGTAAATCTTCTCTTCTAAATCACCATTTAGAAGGGCAGTCTTTATATCCATTTGATGTACTTCAATATTCGTAACGCGACAATTGCAAGTACCATCCTTATTGATGTTATTCTCGTAACATGAGAATAAGTATCAAGGTAATCAAGACCTTCATGTTGCCTGTAACCTTTAATTACAAGTCTGGCCTTATACTTATCAATTGATCCATCTGTGCGCTTTTATCTTCCTTTTGAAAATCCACGTATAACCTAGTGGTTTACTTCCCGGGGGAAGATCCACTAATTCCCAAGTGTGATTTTGAAGGATAGAATCAATTTCACTCTTAATAGCCTCTTTCCAAAGAGGACTTTCAGAAGAGCTCACAGCTTCTTTATAGCTTTGAGGTTCATTTTCCAGCATGTAGGTTAGAAAATCCGGACCAAAGGATTTTTCTACTCTAACCCTTTTACTATGTCTAATTGTTTACCTCTTCTTCCTCATTCTCATCATGATCTTCTTCTATTGAATCATGTATCCTTTCAGATGAGCTAGACTCACTACTCAATCTGCATGGAAATACATTTTCAAAGAACGAGGCATTTCTCGATTCCATTATCGTATTTTTGTGTATGTTTACAATTTTAGAATCATGCACAAGAAACCGATAAGCGCTGTTGTTATGTGCATAATGCAATCAACAATTTTTGGTCCTACTTTCACCTTTTTATGTAAACGAACAACAACCTTTGCAAGACACCCACAAACTCGCAAGTATTTGTAGGATGGAACTCTTTCATGCCACATCTCGTAATGGCTTTTGTCAAACTTCTTGCGGGGTACCTTATTTAAAAGGTAATTAGTTGACAGCACAACTTCTCTCCACATGTTTTGTGGTAATCTAGAACTTAACAACATGACACTCATCATCTCTTTAAGAGTTCGATTTTTGTGTTCTGTAATGCCATTATGTTGAGGTGCTCAACACAGTATGCAACAAATGGTGACTCATATTCACCTCTACGATCACTTTTAGCATCTTAACCTTTCTGTTGAGTTGGTTCTCAACCTCTGTTTTATAAAGAATAAACTTCCTTATGATTTCATCTTTACTTTTGAGAAGATACACATAGCAATACCTAGTGCTATCATCAACAAAAGTAATAAAGTACTTATTTCCACCATGTGATTGTGTTGATTTAAAATCACACACATCAGTGTGAATTAATCAAAGTGGTTCACTATTTCTTTCAATAGTATGAAATGATGCCTTTGTTAACTTTGCCTCTACACAAGTTTCACACTTGTGTTTGGAATCGATTTGGAATTTAGGTATGTAATTCATGTTAATTAACATGCGCATGGTTCCATAATTAACATGTTAGTCTACCATGCCACACATAGGAAGACTTAAACAAATAAACAGAAGACTTATTCTTATTATTACTGCTTGTTGGTTTAACAACCATTACACTGAGCTTAAACAGCCTATCGATTACATAACCTTTTCCAACAAACATTCCACTCTTAGACAGAGTAACAACATCTGACTCAAATACAATACGAAAGCCATACTTCACCAGCAGAGTTCCAGAGATTAAGTTCTTCCGGATATCTGATACATGGTGTATATTGTTGAGAATCAGTTCCTTCCCGGACATCATCTTCAGCACCACTTTGCCTTGACCTTTGACTTCAGAAGTGGCAAAATTTCCCATAAAGATCTTCTCGCCATTCTCAGCAGCTTCAAAGGTACTGAACATCTATCTCTTGGAGCACACATGCCTGTTGGCACCAGTGTCGATCCACCATTGACTGGGGTTTGAACCCACCAAGTTCACTTCAGTGACAACTGCAGCAAGGCTAAGGTCCGATACATCTCGAGAGATGTCATTCACCATGTTTGCTTCACGATTTCTACTTGGCTTTCTGCAAACCGTAGCCTTGTGACCCGTTCCACCACAATTGTAGCACTTCCCAGAAAATCTCTTCTTAGAGATTCCTCCCTTGGGTCCTAATCTGACCCCTTTTCCAACAACAACTTTACTTTTGCCTTTTGAGCTTTGGTCATGTTTGACCATATTGGTTTAGCAATCACATGAATGAATGTCTTCTTATCAGAACCCGTGTTGCCTCTTCAATACGAAGTCTGACAACCAGATGTTCCACATTTAACTCCTTTCACTTGTGTTTCAGATAGCTCTTGAAATCTTTCCAAACTGGAGGTTATTTCTCAATAATTGCAACCACTTGAAAGGTTTCACTTACAACCATCCCTTAAGCTTGAATTTCGTGAAAAATCACTTGCAACTCTTGCACTTGGCTATAAATGGTCTTGGAATCCACCATTTTATAGTCCATGAAACGGCCAACAATAAACTTCTTGGCTCCAGCATCCTCGAATGTATACCTGTGGTCCAAAGATGTTCACAACTCCTTTGTTGTTTTCTTATAACGGTAAACATTGTACAATGAGTATGTCAATTCATTCAGTACATAATTTCTGCAAAGGAAATCAGAATGATTTCATGAGTCCACAGCAGTAGCAGCTTGGACATCATTCTGATTCTCACCCACTGTTGGAGGATCTTTTTCCAGACACATCGTTAGGTTCAGGGTGGTTAAGTAGAACCGCATCTTTTGCTGTCATCGCTTGAAATTCAAGCCATTGAATTTCTTTGGTTTCTGGCTATGATGCACCGGTATAGTAGGATTGGTCACAATCTGAGTCACAGTAGCGTTAGAGGTCGTTCGGTTCAAAGTCACGTTAGGTTCCTTTCCAATAGCTTGAGTATTTAATTCAGTTGTCATATCTGAAATATGAACAAAGTTAGAATACACAATTTTGTATTTTGTAAATTGCATGATTTCCCTTGTATTATTTCTAACATACTTATTGGGTAAAAGGGTATAAAAATCTTTATATTTAAGAGCATTTTTGTCATTAAAGAAAAAAAATAAAAGATCAACTTGAAAGAAATGGGGACTGAAGAGGAGTGGTGCTATCAGCCTATCAAATTGAAAATAACAAGTCAACGGTCAAAACACGAGGGGAGAGATAAGGAGGATATGGTCCATATGGACTTAGACGAGACTTGAGAGGAAGGGGAGAGAGAGAGAGAGAGAGAGAGCGAGCGTAATTTACCATTACCAAGTGAAGTTGCAGGGAAACTTTGTTTTCATGATAGGTAGGAGTAATAACTAATAATTAAAGAAAAAAAAAGAAAACAAAACAAAATTTTCCAAGTTCCGTACCAAATTCCATCGCCCAAATAGCCAACGAAACTTCTTCCTCTTTCCAAGTCCTCTTTTTCTAGAGAGAAAGAGAATCAGAATCCCACTCCATAGTTATTTATCTTCTTTCTCTCTCGTTTGACTAATTGGCAATCACAAAGATTTCCAATACCCAAAGGCCAAAGGAAACCGCGTCGAAGTTCATCTTCATGTATTTTCTTTATCTTTTTAAATTTCAACAAAACCCAACTTTAATCTAGTTTAATTTTTTTTGCCAATCAAAAATGGTTTTCTATTTACTTCACTATGTCTATGATCAATTATTAATTCAGTCCTGCTCACCTCTTGTTCTTTCTTGAAAAACAAACAATTTTGCTGGTTGGTTGACATCTTTCTGTGAGCTTTTCCACTGCTAGACTTCAAAGTTTTTATCATTCCCGTTTCTTTGGTTTTATAGTTTAATGATTGTCTTGAATTTTGAGTATTAGCAAAATTGATCGATCTATCGTATTTCTGTTCGTGCTAGGATTTTAGAGAAGAAGTCAACTTGACTATGTCGATTAAGTGGTCCTAGTGTAGTCTTTGGACAATGTTCAAATTCTCAACTTTGTAGCTGTTCTTTTGATTATCATCTATTGTTGTTGTTGTTGTTCTAGTATCATATCATGTATTGTTGGATCTTTTTGTATCTCTCCACATTCTTCTATCCTCAGTCTTGTTCAAACCAGTAGTAGTTTAGATTTGGGTGGTTGTGATTTGTTCGATCCGATTCACTTCAACCCCCTTCTCAGAAGGCAATTGAGTTCCTTGATTGACCTCTTATCTCTCCTTCTGAATTGGTTGATTTGTTTTTGTGCATATCTGTTAGTACTTAAATCGTTGGCAACCGATTGGGTTCTTTCAAATCACTGGATTTTGTGGTTTGGTACAGCAGACTCTACTGTTCTACTATCGTCTTCCATCTTTCCTGGTATGGGAGATTCTGAATCCTCAATCCCAGCTTGTGATGAGGAACAGCATGTGATTGTTGCGGCTCATTACGTTGTAAAGGCTTTGGTGGCAAGTAGGAACTTGAGTACTGATTTGAGAAAGATCTTAGCAGATCTTGACTCCCATTTGTCCAAAATAACCAAAGTTTCACGGAATGATGAGGTTAGGGAGACTAATGTGGTTGAAGACAGGCTCAATTCTGCTAGGGCAACTGTCCTCAGTTGGCAATCCAATCGAGCCATGATATGGGATTCAGCTCCTCAGGAAGCTTCTGAGTACTTGCAAGCTGTTGACGAAGTTCGAAGGCTGACAGAAAGTTTGGGGACTTTGCTTTCGAACAAAAGTGGGAAAGACAAGGAGCTCCTCAACCAAGCTCACAGCGTTTTGCACATAGCGATGTCTAGGCTTGAGGAAGAGTTAATCTACATTCTTTCTAAGAACATGCAATCTTTCGAATCTGAGAACACGTCTTTCCGTTCCTGCGAAGAGAGCAGTGCATATGCAGAATCTGTTGTTTCAACTGAGGATGATTCCATTGAAGAAGCTTCCAGGAGGGTCAGTTGTGGTATTGAGCCTCAGTATTTTTCAACAGATCTGGTTCATCCAGATGTGATTTTTGACATCAAGTGTATTGCTAACCTGATGTTTGCTTCGAATTACGATCAGGAGTTTTGCGAAGCATTCTTAAGCTTCTGGAAAGACACATTGGATGAGTATTTGCGAAATCTTGGCATTGAAAAACTAAGCTTAGAAAACGTGATGAAAATGGAATGGCGTGACTTGGCCCGCGGGATCAGGAAATGGTGCAGGGCAATAAGGATAGTCATTCGATTTTTTCTTACCGGTGAGAAGCGGCTCTTTTACCAAGTCTTGGAAGAATTTGGGTCCGCTGCTTCAACTTGTTTTCTCGAAGCTTCGAAGGCTTCCATTTTGTGCCTTCTCAATTTTGGCCAAGCCATAGCTATTGGACCTCGTGAACCTGAAAGGCTCCCCTACCTAATCGATATGTACGAGGCCCTAGCAAATCTTATCCCCGATATTGATGCCTTGTATGCTGAGGAGGTTGGCTCATTCGTTCGGGTTGAATTTAGTGAGCTTCTAAGCATATTAGGCGTCTCAGTAAAGGCAACATTCCTTGCATTTGGGGATCTTGTTGCATCAAACCCATCCCTAACCCCTTTCCCAAATGGTGGAGTACATCATCTCACCAAGTATGTCATGAATTACATCAGACTTCTAGCTGAATATAGCGATACCCTCAATTTGCTTCTTGACCAAGATTGGGAGCCTTTTGATCATCAAGGCGTTGTGGCAGAGGTCGGGGAGAGTGATCCAAGCCACACGTGTTGTCCATTGGCCAGTCAACTACGTTTGGCAATGTCCATGCTAGAAAGAAACCTGGATTGTAAATCCCACTTATACAAGGATGTTTGTTTGAAGCATATTTTTATGATGAATAACATTCATTACATGGTCCAAAAGGTCAAGTATTCGGATCTTAGGACATACTTTGGTGATCAGTGGATCCGAATTCATAATGCAAAGTTCCAGAAACACGCAACAATCTATGAGAGAGCTACATGGGGTTCCATACTTACCTTGATTAGGAATGACGGGGTTACGGGGAAGGCAATCCTTAAGGAGAGGTGCAGGGGTTTCAGTATTGCTTTTGAGGAGGTGTACAAGAGCCAGACGGGGTATTCCGTACCTGATCCTCAGCTTCGGGAGGATCTACGGATTTCAACGTCACAGACTGTTATCAATGCGTATAGGCCTTTCGTTAAGAGAGTCTCCAGTTGTATCTGTGATAGGTATATCAAGTACAGTGATGCTGATCTGGAGAACTATATCTTGGATCTCTTTGAAGGGTCACCACGATCTTTATCCAGAAGGCGGTGAGAGTTCATTTCTTTCTAGGATTTAGCATTCTTTTTCTTACAATTTTCCTTTCCTTTGATTGTTACATAATTGTACAATATACTAGCATAGGCAGAAATGTATTTGTAAGTTTAGATGTAACATGAGCTGTAATCTAAGATTTTTCTCTGTAAAGTATCTGCTTATTTAAACCTTTGAACGACTCTCTCTCTCTCTAGTAACAAAGACTGATGATTCTTTAAAGGCATCTGATTATATCACTCGGATACTTGAAGACCAGTATACATTACACTTGCCTCAACTTAGATGAACAGTACTGATGCATGCAAGCTTGCTTATTACCTTTCCGTCAACTTAGTTAAGATCAGCCTGCTACAAGCTTGGTTTGACGGTTCGTATTTTGGTTCCGCCTTTAAGTTTGATTAATCATTACATATTTCTTCATCAATACCCAAAAAATTATTTTAGTTGAATGCTATATTCTCTCTCCTGGTTTCTTATGGGGGCTATAAGATTCAGTTTTCCAGTACAACTGATGCATTCTTGAAGAAAAGAAACATATCAAAGTCGAGTATAGCTGCGGTGAAACTGTTCACTGAATTTAACATATCAGTCTAAGTAAAACTGGTGTAAAACAGTTTAATCCCGTGTATTTATTGTATTCTAAAGGACTGTGATCTGCATCTTATAAACGATAGTAGCTCCCCAAATACACTATGTAGTGAGGGCACATTCATGTGGATGGCCTTCCCTTCTTTTCATTAAGAAGAGTGTTGCTTTCCAAAGAACAAAGGGCACATTCTTTTACTTTCCACTGAAGTAGATTCATTAACATGGATGCTTTGGTCAGTTTAAATTTGCCATTGGCTGGAGACTCCTTCAACTTAACTTGATCGTGATCTTCTAAAAACAGATTAGTTAACCACATTACACACACCCCAAAGCACTTGTAATCTAGTTTCACATATGAAACAGATATCTCTACTTGAAATTCGCCACCAACAAGGTTTATAGCCCACAGTGTTGTATATAGGAAATAAGAAACAAAATACAGGCATGAGAACCAACAGCCAAAATTTTCATTGCTTAATAGAAAGTAATATTTCTAGAACATAACAAGGTTTACAGAACATTGTACAATGAATGCTTCAAGTAGCAGTCGAGTCAACAAATAAAACAGCACTCCAAGCATAACAGACACCGGCAGGGCAGGCAAAGCTTGCTGATAAAATGCTAAGAGGATAAGAGTGATACCAAGGCCAGCTATGATAGCAAGATAGCACGCGTAAACTGTCATGAAATCGTACATAGCTGCCCTTCCTACTAACACACTGTAGAAAATGAAGTCCCCCAAACCGAGCTTGATCGCACCTGATGAACCCAACCCAATCCCCTCAAGAGCCAAATTTTCACCTGCTACGTCATCTTGCCCTAAATGCATCTGCACGCTCAATCTGGGCTCTATTAGTGGTGCAGACAGCTCAGGATCCCCTGCAGAAACCCGACCCTCTTCAGCATTAACTAGATTTCTCTCAGCTTGACCACTTCCAACAGCTAAATATGTCCCAAGAGTAGGATTGGCTTCCACATTACTGTTAGGCCCAGTATTTGAACTTCCCCGAGGATCCGAACCAACTTCCCTCCTCTCTCTCCATACCCTTCTTTGAACTACAGCGGCCCCAGGAGCAGATTCGGGATAACTTACTGGCCTAGCCTCATAAACCAAGGCAGGGATATCTTCGTCCCTGGATACCGCAAGCTCAACCAATAACCTTAAAGGACCTCCAGGTAACAAAACAGCAGCAAGATCATATAGTGACATAGCAACCAAAAGAACCCAAGTAGTCCACTCAGGCAATTGAGTGAACCAATAAGCAGTCAAAATCCCAATAAGAACCAAATACCCTTGCGTTACAAATATAGCCATGTTCGACATAAACACAGCCAAAACACCAACAACCGTGAAATTAAACAAAGCTAACACAAACGTAACGCAGTCAATACCAAAATTGAAATGTTGAATCAAGAAGAGCGAAATTTCACCACCCATGAATCCCAGTACAAGAAAAGCAGAAAACCCCATGTAGTATTTCAAGAATTTTGTGCATCTAAAGTAGAAAAGGAGCACCATTAAGAATGTAACGACAGTGACAACAGCAACAAATACAAGCGAGTTCAAAAGGGCACCTCCGAGTTTGTCCCAAATAGAGTCTGAGCTGTCCTCGCTGTACGCAATGGTGGCTATGGTGGCAATTGAAGGTGAAGAAACTGAGTCTGTATTCAAAATGGAAACAAGAATGACTACCGAAAACATGCAAATTGAGACTGGGGTTATGATTCTGATGATTTCTTCACCTATTGAATCAAGAAGGGTTGTGGGTGTTTGATGATTTTGGTCCATTTGGGTTTCGAATAATTGGATCGATTTGGGGTTGTTGAAGGAGTTACGGGGGTCTTGAGCTTGGAATGAAGAGATGTGGATTTGGGTGTTTGACCTTTCCCCAAGAATCTGGGATTGAATTCAGCACCTTCGGCACCGACCGATAAACAACTGAGAAAAGGAACCCAATTGCCAACTGTGATGAAACCTAGTTGAGTAGTTTGGTTGCATTTTCTTTTTAATTAATAATTAATTAAATAATTAATAAGCTATACAACAAGATTGGTGCGAAGGTATTTGCATTTTCTACTCGAATTTTTTTGTATGGCTATAAATTATAGTGATAAATTTTAAGAATTTGGCTATAATAAGTTTTGTCTTAATAATCAATCATTAACAAATTTTAATACTAATAAAATATTTCTCAAAATAAAATACTCCATTATCCATCATAAATAAAGTGTCTATCATATCTCATATGTTTCCTTTTATCTTTTGATATCATCATTCTTATCTACGTCTACAAACATTATTAGATTTTTTAAAAAAAATACCAAGAGTACTAAATTTTCAAGCCTATTAGTAATTATTTTATTATTAACACATTAACATAGGCACGTCCCAAGTGTGTGCATATTTTATTTATTTTTATATTGGTTAACAATATTTTCTACTTTATAATTATTAGGGATGATTTGCATTAGAGTGGGCGGTTATTTTGTTAATGGCATTTAAGTATTATCATAAGAGGTATGATATTATGAGTGTTGGTCAACATTGATGCTCAGATAGGTTAGAGTGGGTGAAGAGTCTATTATGTTAGTTTAAAACTTTTCTTTTAGTATTTATAAAGTGCAGGTTTTAAAGGTACAGACAGTTGGCGCAACGAGCATGTCTGCTGGTAACATTGAACAGTAAACTTGATCTTAATATAGTAATGAACTCTGCTGGCGAACTACACGTAAATCAAAAGCTCGATTAAAGAATTTTAGCTGCGGAAATTGTAAGACTTAGATTTAATGAGGAAGTCTTAAGTGGTTATACACGAATATATGTTCAGAACAATAACACACTTAATCCTTCTTCCAAATGCAGGTTTAGGAAGTTATGAGGGAAAGACTTTTAAAAAGATTAATCAATAAGGCTGAATAATGAAAGATGAATAATATGAAAAAACATCTGAAATTTATTCAAAGATAAATTTACAGAATGCATCAACCTAGACTCTCTATACATTGTTTATGTCCTCGTGGTTCCAAATTTTAATCCTTACTTAATTATCCATAGGAGAATTTATTAAGTAAAGTGTGCAGTAGGAGACGAAAACAAGGAACATATATGAGAAGACAATTTTCAGGGTTGTTCAGATAAGAAATATCTGAACAAGTGAGTGCAGAGCACTCGACTTCCTATGATGATCGATTATTGCACAATCAGCAGCATCTGTATGGGAATACAAATCTGAAGATATGAATGCAATATATATATATATATATAGACAGCTCTTCATCTTTCTTGGGCATGATCTAAAAATCTATCTTCAAATCGATATGAAGTGTTTGACCTCTAACTTTATGAATAAAGTCCTGAAGCTCTATTAGAAGGTTGACGAACTCAAATCAAGAACCAGGTTCTTGACCAAAACACCGATCTCTGTCTTTAAATATTTCTGATCTCTCTCTTCTCCAATCCTTTATCTTCTTAGCAATCCATATAAAATGTTTTGATAAGGTTTGACTTCGTTCACTGCAATCTTCTGTGGAGATCTAAGAATCATTGTTGAAGACGATTTCTTTGTAGATCTCATATCTTCGTCGAACGGATTCTTGTTGCAGAGTGTTCGTGTCTCTTGCACACGCACATTCGCCTCTATCTTTTTTGTTGAAGAATAAGGAGGATTTTTTATTTATTTATAGACAGTGGTCTTTTTGATCGTTGAGAGATGATGATAGATTTTCTATCAGTTGAAATAGTTTTGTCGTTGAAGACTGTTGGATAAAGATTTTGTTCGCTGGATCTTTGAATGTTGGGTAAAGACTTTGTTCTGCATATCCTGGAACTGTTGTCCGTCAGACTGTATTGATAAATCTTTGAAAAGTGAGTCTGAATCATAATGCACTGTTTTGTAGTTTGTCCAATAAAGTAGATTCCTTTGACTTTCCAAACCACGTGTAGAGAGAGAAGATCTTGCAGCATCTGAGAAGTCAGACTTCATAAAGATTTGAGTGACTTTTGAGGCTTGAACATTTTTGTCTCTTCTTAATCTCCTGTAGTCTTGTCTCTTAGTAGCACATACAGAATCAAGTCTGCTGGTAAGATAGTGAGTCTTCTGCAAGAGAGGACTACTGGCTGCTGGTTACGGTATGAATAATCAAACCATAGCATGTCTGCTGGTGGCGAGTCTTCAAGATATTCTTTTGCGCTTATGACAAGTCTGTTGGTGACGAGTCTTCTAAAGATCTTCCACACTTTAGCATGTCTGCTGGTGTTGGTGCATATGAATTGCTAGTCTGTTGATCATCATTAAGAAGGTAAGACTAGATCAAGACATACCTAATCTAAGACCTATGTGATGTCAAACAAGTTGCCACACTAACCGGTACGCAAACCTTTGAGCCACTTATTATGACACATGGTAATGGGAACAAACAAATCAAAATATTGGGAATATGCAAGGAGATAAGTTACTCATCAACAAGCAAATTCCAACAACGAGTTTGAGCTTGCGATATAATTACAAGCTTTAGAGTTAGTGTCGTTAAATTAAATCTACTTAAATCTCTATATCGATAAATCAAATATATTATTTTCACCAACTTAATCATCCAACCACTCTTACACTAAGGTGTCGTTTTGTAGTCATGATTAAGGTCATATAGGATTACTAAACCAAGTTGTCTAATGTTTAGTACACAATAAGTAGTCTTAACTAATAGCACAGTTACCCAAATAAAGTCATTATCCCCTTACTATTAGTACCAAGGGAGAGGCTCGTATTATTAGTGCCCTCACAAAAAAAATGACTAACATTTTTTATCTTAAAACCACCCCCGATATACAAATGAGTATTAATAGCGAGGATACTAACAGTACTATGATTAATATTATTGTTTAACCCTGTCTAACTACCAAACAAGCCCTAAAGCTAGTAGTAATACAACGAGCTCGAGCTCATAATATCATTTGTCTTATCATAAAAGGCTTAAATGATTATACTTGTTAGTTGTTACTAGCAATTTGGCACACTCGTTACTGGTTTGTTACTTTCTAGGTTATGAAACCTTTTTGAAAGTATTGTGCAAAGAAATTGGCATAAAAGTTGATACAATCTTGGGAGAAATTTGGGTCGGTCCCCTATCTCCCTCTCTCTCGATAAATTTCAACCATCTTACACCCATATATTTTTTCGGAATCAGAAAAAAAGACATCATGCATCGCGATGTACAAATGATATTGTGATGCATGAAGTGCGTTTTTCTAGTTACGAAAATATAGGGTACATGAAGCGGTTAACAACTTTGAAAAATGAACTGATCTGTAATTTTTCCTACAATTTTTGTTTAAATTCGAAGTCCAGCTTGTTTCTATTTAATTATGGAATAATTGCGGGCCAGTCCCCTTTTTAGAAATTGTAACCGTTTACTCTCATATTTTTTTCCAACCGCATAAGTTTATTTTCGTCAATTTCTTCCTAAAATGCTCATCAAGTCATCGTCTTCTCTCTCCGACATCTACTGAATGAAACCTATATACTTTTTCATTCAATTGTGGAACTCATCTAAACAAATTGGATCTAATGGAAGAAAAAGTTTCACTGTTGTTGTATGACACTCCACTTTTCCTTAATCAATGTTTATCCATTAGGCAAAATACCACTTTTTCTCAATCAATGTTTATCTATTACGCAAAATTGTCATATTCCATTAACAAATATCATTCGCATACTAGTGGCGGTGTCGGCAAATAGAGTTTGGCTAGTCCAAATGTCTGAAATGCGGTTTATGGATTGGAGGACTATGGCAAGATTGAGAACCTTTCCATCTTTCAATCAAAATCAGATAAGAGAAGCAGTTAAGTAAAAGCATTTGCATTTCTGATTTGAGGCAACGACGCCCACATTAGAAGCAACAACGCGCACATCATAGGCAGCGACACCTACATCGTAGTCTTCGACACCCACATTGTAGTCTTCACCCATCTCCTCCACCACCATTGAGCAAGATTGTTCACATATTGTAGTCATAAATGGAGCCGAATATTGCTATTATCATTCCCGGAGATGTCAATCCAACCTACCTTACAAAGCTAGTTTCAAATTTCCAAACTTCTCATGTTGAACAAGTTTGAGCTTTCATTTTTTTAAAAGAATTTTGCTCGATGGTGAATGTAATCGTAGCAGCATCAAAAGTATTATTATGTGAATGGCGGTAACAAGTGTCGAAGTTAATTGAGTGGGTCTTGTATTATAGAAATACTCTATTGAACAATTTTGAGCTTTAATAAAGTGGATGCAATTGAGGAGAGAGCGAAAGTGGCATGGGTGCAATTGAGGAGAGAGAGAGAGAGAGAGAGAGAGAGAGAGAGAGAGATGTAGAAAGAGAGAGAGACATTAATGAGGATTCATAAGATAGAAACGATGCCTTTCCCGTTTCCAACATTTAATTTGTACACCGCAACCTACAATTTTAGCATTGTGATGTCAATTTTTATAATGAAATACCCAAATTTATAATGTTATGCCCAATTTTGTATTGTGAAACCCAATATTTGAATTGTGATGCCCAAATTTGGGTAGTGTTTTTGTCTGTATGTCTTTCCTTCATTAAAGGTATCCTTGTCAATTACCCCCCAAAAGTATACTGTAGTGATTTTAAAAAATTATCGTGAACTTTTGTGGTTATATTTTCTCCACATGGGACTGGCCGGAATTTCACAATTTAAATTTTCTTTCTTCATTTGTTTCATTTGTACTGCTCCATTTTCATTTGGAACGATCACAAAACCCAAGCCCCTTAAAAGCTCACTTTTGGCCCAACAATTTAAGCCCGTAATACTAAACTTTTGGAGAAATTAGGGATCTGTCCACTTTTTGAAGTTCTTTAATCGCTACAATACGTTATGTTTTTTTATGAATAATTACGAACCAGTACAATTTCCTAAAATTATAATCTCTCAAGTATCTATTTTTTAAACTGCATAAGTCCATTTTTCATTTTTTTTCTTCCTTAAATGCCCCTCCTCCTACCATACTTTCTTCTCCAAAATCCTATAGCCATTCCCGATCTCATTTTCCCTTTGAAGCTCTTTCTTCCTAAAATCATATATGTCCATCTATCCATCGGGAAGAGGATTGAGCTAAGCATTCGTTTCTATCTTCGTTGTAACTTTGTAATCAAAGTGTTCATTCCATTCTACGCTTTTTCATTTCATATGGAGCAGATCCATAACATTTGTGTTCTATCTCCGTTGCAATTTTACAATAAAAGTGTTCGGTTTGTACTAGAATAACAAGGAATAGAATCACATGCAATGGAATGGAATCACAGGTGGGTAGAAGCCGAAGAAATCACTTGCAGGCAAATCCAATTTGGGCATCGTTGCCTATGATGTGGGTGTCGTTGCCTATGATGTATGTGTCCAATTTATCCTTGGTGTTTTTAATTAGGCATTATATCTTGCAATTCAACGTCGGTGTAATTTAATAAGGCAACAATTTTTTTCTATTCTGCCATGGTTTAAAAATACACGCGTTTAATGATTTACAAATTTGACATCGGTTCTTCCAATCATGTCTCGGTGTTACTTAATTAGGCATCATTCCTTACAATCATGCCTCAATTTTAGTTTATTAGTCATCGCTATTTGCAATTATGTCTCGGTGTTACTTAATTAAACATTCTTCCTTCAAATCATGTCTCGGTATATAAATAATTAGGCATCAATGTTTCCAATCGTGCCTCGGTGTTACTTAATTAGACATTGTTCCTTACAATCATGTCTCGGTCTTACTATCACCTTATGATGTGTGTGTCCAATTTTGTCTCGTTGTTTTTTTGCATCATATCTTCTCGTTGTAATTTAATTAATTATTCGCCTCGATTTAAAATTCGGTGTAATTTAATCGTTTAATGATTTAAAATTTGATTCGGTTCTTCCAATCATGATTTAAAATTACATCGGTTTAATGTAAAATTTAATCGGTTCTTAGACATCATGTCTCGGTGTTACTTAATTAGACATGTTTCTTTTAGTTTATTAGTCATCGTTGTTTACAGTTTTAGTTTATTAGTCATCGTTATTTACAATTTTACCTCGTTGTTACTTAATTAAACATTCTTCCTTCAAATCATGCCTCGATATATAAATAATTAGGCATCAATGCTTCCAATCGTGCCTCGGTGTTACTTAATTAGGCATCGTTCCTTACAATCATGCCTTGGTCTTACTAATTAGGCGTCGTTTCTTTAATATGGTGACATACCTCAATTTATTTTTTCAGTCCTTCCTCAGTATTACTTGATTAGGCATCATTCCTTCAAATTCTGCCTCAGTGGCACTTAATTAGGCATCGTTCCATTAAATCATGTCTCAGTATATAAATAATTAGGCATTTTTTAAATAATGTCTCGTTGTTAGTTAATTAGACATCGTTTCTTAAAATCATGCCCAAAATTGATGAACAACACCCAAAAAAATTTGAGCAACGTCAAATATTTTTCCCTGCAACGCCCAATTTTTTTTTACCGACGCACAAATTGAGACAGTGGCTTTGTGTGCACGTCTTTCCTTCATTAATGGTATTTTCATCATTTTCTCCTAAAAAGTGCGCTGTAGCGGTTTAAAAATATAATGATGGACTTTTGCGGTTATAATACCACCGCATGGTACTGACCCGGTTATCACCTTTTCTTAAAATCAGAAAAAGATGCTTTTGAGAGCGAAAAGACTACAATACCCTTAGTAAACTGATGTTGTGCTACAAATTACCTACTTAATGCATCACGTTCCATCAATTTGTGCCTCGCAATGCACAACATTCAATTACGATGCATGATGAATACCGTGTGCATTGCGATGCAAAAATCATGAATCGTGATCCACACCATCCTGCATAAAAATCATAATGATGCACCGGGACTCCAAATTGAGGCATCGAGGATCCAAATCGATGCATCTTTATACAAACATGTTTCAAATGGATTTTCGTTGTCGTAAGCCTTCTTCTTCCTCCTCTGGCTTCGTCCCTAGTGAAAAATCCTTCTACCCATCCCAGGTACATTCTAGTATCGTACTTAATGAATCGAAAAAAATAGTTTACCTTTCGTTGCCGAAACAATCGTGATTTTTGAACTCCAAATTGTTGGGCGGAGCTGTTGAAGGAGGCGATCTTGATTTTAGAAATAATATTTCGAAAAATGGATCGACTTTAGTAGTTCAAAAGGAGCACTGAAGGGGTTATAAAATTGGGATATGTACCATCCATAATTTCACCCTAAACTTTTGAATTAAGGCACACAGCTAGATGGGCTAGGATTAGATTGTGCACACCCATAAATTGGAATATATAAACCTATTATTGTTCTCATGTCATTACCATTTATCAAATTCTCATCAACCCTATTAGGGTTGTGAGGGGTAGCATTCTTATTACTCGATCATGTTGCCATCTCTTTACACAAGTTTTCATCATACATGTGGACATCATTAATGTTTGGTTTACGATAGCCAATATAGAATGACCAAATGTCACAGACCAAGTTCTGAACCATGTCCGGTAGGATTTTTTACTTGAAATTTCATGGATATGAGAACTTATAAAATAGGGAAATCTGAAATCATATGAAAAGGCAAAAGAAAAACACTTTTGGAGAACCAATTTTTTTAAAATATTGTAAAGCATCCATTGAACTCCTGACATGTGTAATCTATTCATTGTATTGCAGTTAGGCTCTTAAATCGCCACCTAGCTTAGGACAAGAAATTAACATATAAAAGTTGGAATATTTATCATTTTTCATACATTTTATTTTGACATGTTATGCTGGTCCTATGTATGTGCTCAAATAGGCTAGAGGGGGGTGAATAGCCTATGTTACCACTTTAAATTTATCTTACTATTTATTTATGAATATGGGACGCTTCTAAGTGATAAGACAATCTTGAGATGAGACAGATCTGTTGTTGTATTGAACAACATACTTGTTCATAGCCGAGTAATGAACTATGTTGACAGATTGTAGATACATTGTTAACTTATAAAAAAGTTTGGCAGTGGAAAGGTTCTGGCTAAATAGATTTATATTAGAAGGTTTAAGAAGTTATACATAAATATATGTTCAGAATAACATCATACTTAACGCTTCTTCAGATGCAGGACATATGAGTTCCAGAATAGGTAGCTTTAGTTAACTAAAACCTTTAAAGAACTGGAAAGAGAGACAAAAGTTGAGTTTGAAGAATGTATAATATATTGCGAATTTAGCAGAGGTTTACTCAAAGGCAAACTATATATCAACCTAGACTCTTTAACCTAGCTATCTATTTTCTTCCCCTAGATTTGATCCCTATTTAAGAACTCATTGCTCAGAGTTTCATGAGCAACTCAGGAACATGTGGAGTCAAGGAGATGTGACATGAGAAGACAATTTTATGGATTGCTCAGACATGGTATATCTGAGTAACTGAGTGCAACACATTCGATTCACTATGATGACCTATTATTGCACAACTAACCACCCTTGCAATGGAATACAAGGCTACTGGTATGAATGCAATGCAGACAGCCAACTCTTCATCTTCCTTGGACATCTTTGGAGATCTATCTTCAACAAAATCTGGAGTGCTTGGTCTATACCAAAGGATTGGATTTCTGAAAAGGTTGTCCAAAAGTCGGACTGAGTTGATGTGTCATTGTTATATAAAAAAAACTTTTATGAGTAATCGTTTTTGAGAGTTGAGAAGTCCAAATCAAGTGAAACACTATAAAATAATCTGATAAAGTTTATCAAGAATTAAATGATTTTATTTATATGTAATTTTAAGATTAGTTTTACGATTTTTATAAGTAACTTTTACTAATAACTTTAAACTTTAATCTGTAATCGTTTTTTAAATCAATAACATTTTTAATTAAAAAATATTACTAATAACTTTAAACTTTGAAAAAAATATTACAACTTCACAAGAAGGCAACACGTGGACACATATATTTTTTTAAAGGTTTTAGCATTTAACAGAAAGCCGCCACGTGGCAGCAACAACTTTTGTTTTAGTAATAGTTAATAGATGACATTTATCTATATGAAAATATATGACTCATCATCTAGGGTATATAACAACTTAATGTCAAGGGACTATAGACATATTTGTCACTATGAGAATCGTTTATGACACTCACGTAACGATCCACGCAGCATTCTCATGTGAGTCAATCTAATATGTCGTTACACATAACACACACATGTGTGTAGACTGATATCAACTATATGAGTCTCAACACATACCAGTCTCCGTGTATTATTATTATCTTTATTAATAATAATACTCGACCATCTATATTTAAGAATAACATATTTATTTTAAGGGCTTTATAATGTATTAATACTAGTACTCTTGCCCGTGCCGATGGCATGACACCAATTTGAAAATTTATCAATAAATAAAGCAGATACTGTGGAAATGAACTACTAAAAATATTATTTTCTTAAAAAAATTGACTTTTCAAACGGGGCCTCTTTGCCTGGAACAGAGGGATTAATTAAAAATTTGTATACGAAATTGCGGCCGGACAAAACGGGCCGACAAAAATATACTGTGGAAATGAACTGCTAAAAATATTATTTTCTTAAAAAAAATTGACTTTCAAACGGGTCCTCTTTGTCCAAAACAGAGTGATTAATTAAAAGTTTGTATGCGAAATTGCAGCCGGACAAAATGGGTCGGACAAAAATTAAATTGCTTAAGTTAATTACGATAACAGTTAAAAAAATTCAAATTACAAAACTTACGTTTTTTAAAAAAATTTAAAATTTGTATATGAAATTACGGGTCAGAAAAAAATTTAATTGATTAAGTTAATTACGATAACAATTAAAAAGAAAAAAAATATAAATACAAACTTTTGCAATCATAAAACTATAAAACTATAAAAACGTAAAATATTAACTGCAAAACCGTAAAATCTCAGTAAAAGAGTAAATGTAAAATAATAATGTAGTCATTCACACATGTAAGAGCTGAGGGAAATAAGAGCCGTTGGATCACCGTAAAACAGTAAATCCTGACCTCTTTTTATCCCAAGTCAATTATAAGCGTGCAACACTGAGTTGTATTTTATTATAGATATTTACAAAACTATCTTATCTAAATTTTTGTCTTTTATTTTATTTATTTATCATCAAATTCTCTTGTTACGTAATTTCTCTTATCAAAATTTTATTCAAAAGAGAATGAAGGACTTAAGTTATTCATCTATCTTGGACTCTGTTAAGTAAGATCTCAAGGCACCGTGCAAGCGTCAGATTGAAATTCGACTATCCAATAAGTCGATTTAATAAATCGTAAATTAAATAGAGACCTATTTAAAATCAGTTGTATGAGATAAAAACAGTTTAGTTGAGATTTATATATGAGATAAAAACAGTTTAGATTAGATTAGGAATCTTCTTCACAGTCCTGATTCAGGGGGACACATGTGCCAGGCAGAATAAATTGCAGTCGTTTGATATAAGTATAAATATGCAATCTCAGCCGTTCTTTATGAGACTGAGTTGTATTGTATAACAGATGAATAAACAAACAATACATAATAAATAAATGTCGCAATAAATAATGATACATGGAGAAAAAGATTTGTCTCTAAGGCAAAAACCAACACAATTTACATAATATTTCATCTTTACCCTCCACTTGTATTGTAAGTATATTAGTTGTTATTATGTATTTTTGTAACTATGACCAACTCCAATGACATTGATAAATCTCCTAATTATTAGACTTTTCAAATGTAGACTCTTTGGGTAGAACAGAAAGAGTGTACACAAGAAGAATCCAACCACAAACGCTCTGTTTGGACACATATTTTTTTTTCTATTTGTTGGTTGTTTTTATGGTTTATGGTCCCAATTGGGCAATGAGTTTGTCTTATCATTTTGGTAGTTTTTTTAAGGATAGTATTGTAATTTAGTTGACAAAAAGTGTAGTTTAATGCAATTTAATATAAAACAAAAGGGGTTTGAGTGTAAGTAAATGTTACATCAAACCCCTTATTATATCTAAAGTTGTCAAAACAGATCAACGGACGGACCAACCCGCAAATGGCGAACCCCACCATTTGACGGGGCGAGGTGGACCAACCCGAAAAAATGACGGACTGTAAATACTTTGGTCCAACCCACCTTTGGGTTGTGGGGCGGACAAACTGGCCCAAAAAAGAGAAATATAAAACATCATAATTCCTTCTCCTAGTTTACTCTCTTTCTCTTGATCGTTAACTTAATCTTTGGACAACTCAAACACTAAACCACTTCTATTATTTATCTTTCCATAAATACCTCTCATCAATTGTCTTCCATCATCTACCATCAATGAATCTGAATCAATTAACGGAGGAAGAAGATATTTATGTATGCCATCCTTTATTTACAAGCCTTAATGAGTCATAGGCTAAACTGGATCTCTAGACTAGCAAACATGGGGAGCGGCCAGTGGCCACAACCAACACAATGACACCCCTTCTTCGCCTTCCTTCTAATTTCAACAGAGAGAGCGAGCGAGAGGGATAAAGCTGCTCACCACCATCAATATTACTCGTAATTGCCGTGCTCGTCTTATTTCCTGAATGCCTTCCGAAACTAATCATGTCGGTGATGAGAGAAGAGGAAGCTGGTGAGGTATGACAGAGAGAAAAAAATGAAAATATTTGGATTTGAAGATAGATAATTTGATGATATGAGGAAAGAGGAGGAAGATGAGAGAAAGGGTGACGACTACAAATAAGAAGGAAAAATGGTAGGGTCTTCACTTTTCACTCCCTCTTTAAAACAACCTAGACTAATTGTAGTAGTATGATATAAAAATGGCAGATCAAACTGCTCGCCCCACGCCAACCCATGACTCGTGACCTGTGTGGGTCTGGCCCCGTTAAGACTCCCTCATAGCGGGATTATATTTTTAAAACCCAACCCATCCATTTTAAGTGGCGGGCGGACCAACTCAGCGGTGGTTGACCCATTTTAACAGCTCTAATTATATCAAACTAGTTTTACACTCATGCGTTAAACACACGACATATATTTTTTTTGCTTAAATTGCAATTTGGTCACTCTACCTTGACAAATTTTTCGTTAAGCTCAATCTACTAATTTTCTTCTCAATTTGATGACTATAATTAACTTTACATCTCATCTTCATCACTCAGTCAAAATATTTGGATGGAAAGTTTAAAAATTTTACGAAAACCCGAATATGCCCTTACTTAAACCATCAAAATTTGGGAGCTCCCTAGAAGTAATATATATATAAACAAAAAGGTACTTGAAGAACCAATTTAAAAAATCAAATCAAGAAAACAAAAAACAACAATACTCTGTAATCTCCACCCCTGCCTCTTCATCGCACATGTAGACCCGCCGTCAGTAGCATCATTCATATTTGTCATGAACTCCCCATAAGTGTCTGATTTAGGTTTCTTGGTCCAAACTTTACTGGCAGTAATTGGAGCAGATATTTGACTTTCGATGCCACGTGGACCGCCAATTAAGTACCCCTAAAAAATTAGCAAATCATTCCATCCCCATTTATAATCTCTTCAAACCTAGGTTGAATAGCAAACAGTCCCTTAATTAACCAATAAAATCAAACCCCATTTAAGTAAACTAGTTTTACGCCTGTGCGTTAAACGCACAGATAAAAATATTTTTTAATTAAATAATATTCAAGCAAAACGAAAAAGCAAATCAAAATCAAAAGAATAAAATAAGTTACAATGTATTAAATAAGATAATCTTATGAAATTATTATTATTATATTTGTAAGTTATGAAAAATCAAAAGTTTGAGCAAAATTTATGAGATATTATTTATTTAGTAAATAAATATATCACAAATTAGAAAAGAAGATAAAACATGAATAATTGTTAATCTACTTAATAATAAAAAATTTAAAAAATGTAACAAATATAACAAAAAATTAATTTGAGTAAGCGAGATAGATCTATTTAAACGTCTTTTTTTTGTTTTGTTTCTGGTCTCGCAAAAACCGTGGTGACATTGTCTTTTTGTCAAAGTAAGAAACAAAGTTGATGATGTGGTCCTTTCAGTTGGGATTATGGCTAATAATCTGGATAAGACAAAACAAACGCCGTTAGAACGTCGGGATTGTCTCGACTAGAATCCTCCGGCGTGAGAGTAAGATTTCCTCTGTGGTGTGTAATAACTGAGTAATAAATGTGATAGTTTGTCTTGGATCCAGATTGATAAATGTGATAAGTGTAATAAGATATCTGAAAATGGCTTACCTTAAAACAGTGGAAAATGTCTCCTATTTATACTTGAAGGGTCGTGTGAGGCGGCGTCCTTTTATTGGGGAACACATTGCGGCTGACAATAAATGCTCTGATGTCGTATCATGAATGAGTTAGATTGCACCTTGTCGGGGAGTGGTTAGTTGAGTGTGTCAGTCTGTTCAGCCTGATGGAAGAGTTTTCATCAGGACTGTCATTTGTTGATTGTCGTCGAGGTTGGGCTGGTTGAAATCAAGGGTTGTGACTTCTAATTTTACTCTCATTTGGTTTTGTCATTCAGTTTTGCGAGTGGGTGTGTACATGCCGAGATCTTTCTTTCTCGGCTATTGGTTGGCTTCTATTCTGGAAGGACTTGGTGTGTGAGGATCCTATTTCGTGAGCCGAGGGATGCCTCGACTTGTATCCTTTCAGTTTCGAAATGACATTAGGATTTGAATATTCTTTATAATTTGTTAAATCAACAATGGGCGAAATATTTAAACATGTGAAAGGTGAGTAGGAATATAAATTGCTTTTCCATGTATTGTACTATTGTGTACTTGTGTAGTAGTTGGAAAAAATATGTAATATTTTAAATATATATAAATAAATCTTTAATAAAATTGATTGTAAAATAGTACTCAATTTGTTTTCAAATTATCGTCTACCTTTTCTTTTTCGTCCGTTTTTAAATAATTGTCCTCTTTTATCTGACGTCTATTCCTTCACTTCAAAATTTCATCTACCTAATCTTCAGTGATAAATCCTAAAAATCTCTTTCCCCAAATTATTTAAATTTTTTTAATTTTTCATTGAGCTGAAAATTGAGTCTCTATCATTTTGCTTTACCTTATATTTCGTTGTATAACTTTTAAAGTTTTTTTTTGAAATAATACAGATTATCCTCATCCAATAATATATCTATTTATTTTTTATTATATATATTAATATTATTTTAATATCTACATTTGTAATTCATGGGCTGAAATTTAATCGTGGGTCGATCCCCAAATAAAATAATGAGACTAAAGTCCATCCTCTCAACGACCTAATTCAAAATTGTCCAATACAAACAATAGGCATAAAATAATTAGATTAACCCAAAAAAATATTAATTAATAAAAAATAATATTTTAACTAAAATTATAACGGTATTACAATTACAATGAAAAGAAAAACAGAAAATTGCAGGCTAGTACACTTTGACGATTTTTCAACCACTTTAGTCCCTGATATTTTTTTTCAAACCGCTACAGTGCAATATCAGATGATGCATCACGATGCATGAAAATACTTTTTAACGTTTGTTAAAATTTGACAAAGTATACACCAGCTTAGATTTTTTCCAAATAAAAATTATTATAAAAAAAATCAGGTTGATATCGAGTTAGCTCAATAAACCTAATAAACAAAGAAAATGGAAGGAAAGTAGGGAACAAATTTTTTTGCAAAAAAAAAAAAAAGGGTTGTTATTGTTCTAGTTTGAAATCTTAAAACTAAAAAAGAAACACTAAGCTCTAAGCTACAAACAACGCTCGCGCAAAGCTCATCGGGACTTCGTCTCACACTTCACTGGCGACACATGATCATATCCCTCTCTCACACCGCCGGCGTCATGGTAAAATCTTATCCCTCAATTACTATCTCACTCGATCCAATTCTGTTATTTTACAATATCTAGTACAATTATCAAGGGAAAATCTTGTTTATATTACCCATCATGACAATTATCAAGGGAGAATCTTGTTTATATTACCTCACATGATCAGATAGTGATAGTTGACGGTGTACATTTGAGATTGATAGTTGATTTTTTTTAGCAATCAAAATTTCGAATCTGATACAATAGTCATAAATTTTTCAGATCTATTAATTTTTTTTACACTTTTGTAGATTTGTGTGGGTATTTGTTATTCAGTTGAAATACTGCATGATTTTTTGGCTACTAAAACTTTGAATATGATTCAATAGTCATAATTTATTTTGATTTAAAATGTTTAAAGTTTGTTTGGTGACTAATTTTTTTCTAACTTTACAGATGATTAGTTGAAATATCCGCAAAGAATGTTGTGCCGAATATATATGTATGTGATGGAAAACAAAAGATCCAACATGATATTGTAAATAGTGCTGAGAATACCAGTAGTTTAAGTGTAATCAAAGTTCATAGAAATGTGTAAATATATTCATGTCAACTTATTCAAAAATATTAAATGTTTAGTATAAAAACTAAAGAAAAAGTAACAAAAAAAAGTGTTTCAGCTTCCGATGCATGACTGGATAATTCAGATTTGAGTTTTCATTTATGGTAAGTAGTTTTAGGCGAAAAAAACACGGTTGTTATTATATATATATATATATATATATATATATATATATATATATATATATATATATTAAAATACGTCTTTATACAAATATATATTTATTGGATGATAAAAATTGGATTACAAATTCAAATGACGATAAACTAAATAAAACTGACTCAAATTACATACTTCCTACAGCTATCCCTCTCCCGAAATGACCAAAATCTCCCAGACTCAAATACCCTTCCATTAATTGTATCACCCAAATTATGTAATACTGATATGTGTATATACCCACTTATATACATTGTCACACCTCTCTAAAGTCATTGTACATGTTCTCAAAGCAATTAGACTAAGATTTACTTGCTCACATTCATCCTCGTTTTTCTACAATGTCAAAGAGGGAAACTGGAATCCGGTAATGATAATGTTGTCACCTCTCACTAGGACCATATTGATCTTTAAAAATCCACTCATCTAACATGTCATAGCTAATACTACTACTTTTACCAGTGAAATTACTTGGTTATAAGCAACAAAAGTGGTCACATAGAATTTATGTTCAAGGAGGAAGCACATTTATAGCAGAGTAAGCAATGTTTGTTGAGTATCAAATTAGACATGACAGACTTTAAGGATCCATAGTTGTTCATTAAACTACATTGCACTATGTACCTGTTTTTTTTTTTTTTATCTCATATGGATAGTGAAAGAACAAAATAGTTAGGATTCTCAAGAATTGTCAATGCAGTTTCCAATATAGCTTCTGATGAAGCTACAATGGAAGTCACAATGGTCAGAAAAATACAAAACATCGGAAGACTTAAAAACTAAGGCACGAAATAAACACAAACGTTTACCAAACAATCTACAAGCCTATGCTTGTAGATCTAGCCTCATGACCAAAAAGATTTCACTACAAAAAGATGAATTATTTTACAAAAAGAATGTAAAATCACCAAACAAAATACTCTCATAAGACAACAAGTCTTGGAGAGCAAAAAGCCCACATAAAAACAGGTACAACAAACATGGGAAGAAACAAACAACTTCCTAAAATCAGCTAGGAAGACAAAACAATTTCAGCAATTTTCAATGTAGCTTCTGATGTAGCTGCATTGGAAGCTACATTCAAATTCTGCACAATTCTGGAAACTGAAACTGCTTCTGAAACTCTGAATAATATGCTCTCTGTATCAACTCTCTCTCTCTGAGTTCGTATGTTTTACCTCTGCCCCAAGTCCTCTATTTATAATGTGGAAAAGACTTACAAAAAAGGAAGCAAACTCCAACAAGGAAGATGATTAGAGTTAGGAACTAAATACACTTACCATAAATCCTAGATTTTATTACCATATGGAGAAGGACTCTAGAGACATAGTTTCGGAAGGATTTTTGCATATATTTTGTTTCCAAAATAACTCATAAACTTTAGGACCAAGAAAACCAAAATCTAATTAAAGATTTTGTTTCAAAAAACAATTCCTAAGATTTAAGACCAAGAAACCAAAAAAATATTTAGGAAAATTTTGTTACCAAAAATGCCAAACTTGCCTAAACACAATGACCAAGAAAGGAGAAACAAAACCAAAATAGGTCATGCATATTTTACCCTTACAGATAGATCATAGAATTTGTCTTGGCAAAGTTCACAAGTAAATTAATATCAATATAGGAAGACCTTATACTCGCTCATATATATTGTCACACCTCTCTGGAGTCATTGTACATGTTCCTAGAGCAATTAGACTGTGATTTACTTGCTCACATTCATCCTCGCTTTTCTACAATGTCAAGGAGCGAAAATGAAATCCGGTAATGATGATGTTGTCACCTCTCACCAGGACCATGTTGATCTCTAAAAATCTACTCATCCAGCATGTCATAGTTGATACTACTATTTTTCCTAGTGAAATTACTTGGTTATGTGCAACAAAAGTGGTCACAAAAGCATTTATGTTCAAGGAGAAAACATATTTATAATGAGCTAGTAATGCTAGTAATGTTTGTTGAATATCAAATTAAATATGACAGACTTTTAAGGATCCATAATTGTCCATTAAATTATATTGTACTATATACTTATTATTTAGCTCCTATGTATAGAATTGGTGTTGGCAAAGTCACAAGTAAATTAATATCAATATATAGTATAATGAGTTTTTAGATTGTTATTCTTGTTTTCCTTACATAGTGGAATAAAAAGAAAAAACCTTCCCTCTTAGATTGATGATATTTAATTTCTGATGAGCTCGGCCCAAACTTTGGTCACGAGCCAAGCACAGGCACCAACACGTGATAGTCACGTGCGTGAGACCAGAAAGAAATTACCCGAGCAGATAGCCGCGAGATGATCATCGTACATCTATCCCGAGCAGGAATTTCTCTATCACTCAGCGAGCAGAGAACAAGGCTGCCCGATTGAGCTTGGTATTAATTTCGAGATAACCTCGCTTATCCCGAGATTTTAGCCATGAGTCCTTTGGTTACGCGGTCAACCCGCATTTATGGTATTGCAATCCTAAAATATCGTCGTGATCATAGCCTAACCCGGATCTTACTCCCAGAAAGGCTATATATACTTCACAAAATCTCATTTGAAAGGTACGCACTATTCTATACACCGAAACCCTGTTATTTTACTTTCAACTAAAGCTCAATACTTACTCTCACACCTGAGGGGTTTCGCGAGGCCCTGCCTTGCACTCCATCTAAGGTGTTTTTCTTCTTTTGACAGGGTTTTAGGAGTTCTCACATTCAATTAAGCCCAGATATCCTATAAACCGCAAGGACCGGCCCAAGACCGGATGCAAAGCAAAGATCGCTTGGTTCCGTTGCTGGAAACGAAAAATTTTTAGTTCATCTTTCATTAACTCTTGGTAACATGGCTAAGAACGGAAAGGGACAGGTTGGAGCAAGCGGAAATGTCGGTGGTGATGTATCTGTTCAAGGAGATTGGCCCCAAATTAGTAACAGACCGGAGGGGATTCCCCAGCCTGACCAGTTTCCACGAAACGGCCTACCGCCATTAGGCGGGGTAATGACCAGATCTCAAGTGGCGGCACAACATGCACCTAATGGTGAAGCTGGTTTCGTCACAGTAATTGATCCACCTCAACATGATTTGAGAAATCAATTGCAACAGCAAAGGGCTAATTCCGTTGAGTTAAGGGATCAGTTGAACCAACGTAGGGAAGCTGCCCGACTTAATTCTGGCAGAGCCTATCCCATTGAATGAACAAGCCCGTGCACAAGCTCTTTCGCAATCAAGCTCAAGATTCGAGCAAGATGTTTATTCTAAATCAACAGCCTAGCGTTGGGTCACCACCGCCCTATAGAGGAACAAGCACCAATTGTACCGCGGCCGTTGCTCCACACGTGGTTGAAAGTGGTGCTTAGTGTTGGCGGCCATGCCCCGCACAAGCCCCCTTTGGCCATCGACGTTCCACTCGAATCGCGAAAGCGATGACGCCACAACCAGATGCCAATGCCATGGAAATCCATGAGGAAAGGCGGCCGGATAAACGCCGTGCTAGAGAGTACAAAGATAGTTGATGAGTCACACCAGCAATCGAAATGATGAACATGAGCGTTCATATCATTCTCGATCTCGCTATTCTCATCGTTCTCGACGAACTTCACCCCGTCGCGAACACGATAGACGAGCAGACCGCTACGAAACAACAAGACCTCCACGGGTCCCCCAGCCGCTCCGAGCACAAGAAATTGAGGCACCTCTGGCCGCTTTAGCTCAGTCCGTAGTAATTCCGATGGCACCAGTACCAGCTCAACCTCAGACAATGGCCGAGGTTTTGGCAATTGTGCAAGCAAGAATGGATGGGTGGGAAGCTGGTCGCCGTTCTGAAGGGTCTGCTCGATCTTCAGATGGTAGCCCATTCGCATCGGATTGAAAACACACCTCCAAAGACTGGAGCCTTTTTCCGAATTTTGATAAATACTGAAAACCCGAGCGAGATTGGCTTCGATCATTCAAGCTCAGTCGGCTTGGTGACCAAGAATGAAGCCTTGAAAATGAAGGCATTTGTGGGCCATACAGGTAAAGCCCGTAGTTGGTTAGGGCGTTTCCAGGTCTATTACGGCGTGGAAAGACTTGAAGGAGAAGTTCCTAGCGTAATTTGGCTCTACGAGCTCTCCCCAAAAGTCGATTCGACCTCTGCAAAGTGGTTCAAGGAATTGATGAATCTTCCCATAGTTATGTGGAAAGGTTCACTAAGGTGCTCGAACAAGTTACGGGCATGACTGAAGGAGAGGTTACGCTTTGTTTTTGAACAATATGCGGTGGGGGCAAGCAGAATTGGTGATGCATCCACCGGCCACTGTGGTGAGATGCTTGCTCGAGCACAATTGTTCACCGACTGAGGCGATCGGAAGGAAAAGGGAAGGAAATGGTTGAAAATAGTTCGACACCAACCGCAACTCCTAGCTCGAAATAACAATAATTTTCTGAGACCGAACAGACTTCGATTCCACTCAACGATTCGTGGAGCAAAGATTTCACTCCCTTAAACACTTCAAGAGAGGAGATAATGATGCAAATACAGAATGATCTCCCCGCTCCCTATCCCATGAATCCGGAAACTGCACAATACAGGGATAGCACAAAATTTTGTGCCTACCACAACGACGTGGGACATGTCACGAGGAATGTTTCATCCTTAAAAAGAAATCCAACGCTTGATTAATCAAGGACGCCTTGATAGGTTCAAGCAAGGAAACAATAATGGTGGCAATCGCCGTGATCCTCCCGCCGGGAAACGGTGGAATCGAGGCAATGCCCCCGATAAACTGGTGGTGAATGTTATTCTTGAGGAAGAACCTAGCTCGACTCAACTGGGAAAGCATATTTATTCACTGTCAAAAGTGATGAATATGCCACCAGTAACTCGATTTGGCGAGCGACCATCCAGCTTCACTCACAGCCGGGCGAGCACAGCCAAGGTCCGAAACCTTTGGTTGTGTCGGCATTGATTAATAATAGCGGCAAGTGCACCGAGTGCTCGTGGATACGGAGCATGCCGACGTGCTTTACTACAATTGTTTTAAGGAGATTGGTCTCACTGACGCCCGATTAAAACCGCATTGGGAACTCGAAGGTTTCACAAATCATAAAGTCAGGGTCAAGGGCACAGTTGACTTGGAAGTTTACATAGGCGATGGGGAACATACGAGGCTAGAAGTCGTTACTTTCCTCGTAATCGATCTGAAATCTCCATATAATGCCATCATGGGCATCCCTCCATGGCTCGCCTGCATGGTAGCCTCGGTTCCTCACCCGAGCAAAGTTTTACACGCATTAATCGGTGTTGGCATCCTTCATAGTCAGCCCCGGACAATGTGGGAATTTGTCCGGGAAACACAGAAAAAAAGGCAGAAAATCGCGCTCGCCATCCCCAATGAAGAAATTGTTGTTCCAGGCAAAGCTCTGGACAATATAGCAGTAATTTCTGAAGGAGAGTGCTCGCGACCAGAAAATATGGAGGTTGATCACCCCAAGGACAAGGAGACAGAGGTCGCCGAGGAAATATCAAAGCCCGCTCGTAAAAAGAGGGCAAAAGGCGACGAAAAAATTGAAATGGACACACTGCAGGTCCGTGAAGAGCCAGAGCTCCGAGCTGAAGATGAGCTCGAGGAAATTGTCATCAATCCATCTTTTCCAGAGCAGAAAATCAAAATTGGAACGACACTTTCCCCCGAGGAGCGGACAAGATTAATCGAACAATTAAAGTCAAGCCTTGATGTGTTTGCCTGGACGGTGGAAGATATGAGGGGCATCGTGAGAGGTAGCTCTTCATCGGCTAAACGTGGACCCAAAGATGTCGACTAATTCAACAAATGACCTCGCCAATTCTCCACGTAAAAAATGAGGCTATAAAGAAGGAAGTAGAGAAGCTACCGAAAGCGCACATCATTGAAGAAATTCATTACCCATCCCGCTTGCCAACGTGGTGATGGTTAAAAAAAAGCAATGATAAATGGAGAATGTGCGTGGACTTCACAGATCTCAATAAGGCTTGCCCCAAAGATAGTTACCCCCTTCCTCGCATTGATAGGTTGGTTGATGCAATTGCTGGATTCGAAATGCTCAGCTTCTTGGATGCATATTCAGGATACCACCAAATGAAAATGAGCGAGCAGGATAAGGCTTTGACCGCATTTCGAGCAGCTGGCGGTCTCTACTGTTATAAAATGATGCCCTTCGGTTGAAAAACGGGGCCAACTTAGATGGTCAACAAAGTTTTGGCCAACAAATTGGCCGAAACATGGAAGCATATATCGATGACATGGTCATCAAGACAAAGGGAGAGACCACAAAGAAAGACTTGGAGGAAACTTTTACCAACCTGAGAAAGAACAACATGAAGCTGAACCCGAGCAAGTGCGTTTTCGGCGTTCGAGCTGGGAAATTCTTGGGGTTCATGGTTAACCAAAGGGGGATAGAAGCTAATCCAGAGAAGATTCAAGCTCTACTCGACATGAAGCTGCCCAGATGTATTAAAGACGTCCAACGCTTGAACGGAACCGTCATCGCCTCGTCGTTTATTTCGCCCGCCGAACGATGTTTACCCTTCTTCAAAGTACTCCGGGAAATAAGAATTTTGAGTGGAATGAGGAATGTGCAGAGGCGCTCAAGCAACTTAAGAAGTATCTCTGAACCACCCTTAATGAGCGCCCAAAATGGGAGAAACCCTATATTTAGATTTGGCGCCACGCATCTGTGCCGCCGCCATTTTGGTTGGGAGGAGTCAAATGTCCAAAACCCGTATTACGTGTCAAAAGCTCTCACACCGTAGAGAGCCGATATTTTAATATAGAAAAGTTGGCCTACTCTCTTGTTATTGCCGCCGGAAATTACGAGCCTACTTTTCTGCACATGTGATAATTGTGTACACCGACTCACCATTACGAAAAATTTTTGCACAAGCCCGATTTTTCAGAAGAATGCTTGGTTGGTCCATCGAGCTCACGTAATTTCACATCGACTATCAACCACGAAAGGCAATCAAGGCACAGGCATTGGCCAACTTTTTGGTAGAAACGAGCTTTTCAAACCATGAGGAAGAAGTTGTCCCGAGCACAACTCTGCCCGCCGAACAAGAAAAAACGATTAAGATCAAACCAGCCCACTGTTGGGAATTGTTCGTGGATGGCGCTGCGAGTAAAACGGCAATGAGCATCTCTATCGGGTCACACCGATCAAGCCGACGAAGTTCGAGATGGCTCTTAGATTCAAGTTTCGCCTCCAACAATCAAGCCGAGTACGAGGCCATGATTGCCGGATTAGAGCTCGCTAGACATGGATATTGATTCGTTACAAGATACTCTGATTCACAATTAGTCGTGAACCAAGCATGTGGGGAGTATGCATGCATCCATAATCCCATATTGGTCAACATCGCGAATTAGTCAAAGAACTTTTGAAAAGCTTCAAGTTCGGGAGATCGCCGATTGATCGAAAGCGCATAACATGCGCAAGCACTACCTTTCCAAAATAGCAGAGGACGAGATATCCGTGTTAAGGCCAGCGATGATTGATCATCTGGAAACACCTTCGATTGAAAAGGACCGAATAATGGATATCGAGCCGAAGCGAGCAGATGCTGGATCGACGAGTATAAAGATTTCATCGAGCAGGGTATATTGCCAGAAGACAAAAACCGAGCAAGAGTTATCCGAACCATGTATGTCGATACTCTGGATTCGAGGAGTACTGCAAATCCGGCCATGGTAATGTGGCGGTCATCCGTGGGCACTGACCTTGGCACGTAAAAATTTTATTTGTGTTACTATTGATCACGTTAAGAAAAGATGCAGCCTTTATACGTGCGTAAATGTGACAAATGCCGAGGTTTGCAGATATACCTAGATCGCCATCCACCGAAAGGCCCCCGGGCGCATGGCCATTCGACATGTGGGGAATCGACATAATTGGCCCTTTTCCTCTAGCGCGATCTCAATTCAAATATGCAGTGGTGGCAATCGACTACTTCACCAAATGGATTGAAGCGAAACCATTGGCGACCATCACTGAAAACAACATCATCAACTTCGTGCATGACCACATCCGTGTCGCGTTACCCAGTTACCTGAGCCATTGTTTCGATCATGGCACACAATTCTCAGACAAATTTACGTCAGAATGTAACAGGTTGTATGTTAAGCATTGGCAATCTTCAGTCGCCTATCCACAAGGCAATGGGCAAGCGGAAGCCGCGAACAAACAAATCCTGTACGCTCTCAAGCGAAATTTGATGATCGAAAGCAGAAAATGGGCAGACGAGTTACCAGCTATTTTATGGTCGATTAGAACGACTGTAAGGGGATCAACAGGCGAAACGCCTTTTGCTCTCACGTACGGATCAGAGGCTGTAATTCCAACTGAAACAGCTTTTCCTAGTTACAGAGTGGCCCATTATAACGAGCAAGATAATGAGGTCGCTCGGGCAATCGACCTTGACCTTCTCGAGGAACGAAGATCGAAGCTCGTGATCGATGGTTAACTACAAGGTAAAGCCAAAGCCCATCATGATAGGAAAGTTCGGGAAGAGCATTCCAAGTTGGAGACGGGTCCTTAGGAAAATCAGTTACGTGACAAATGAATTTAACGAGGAAAATTGTCACCCAATCGGGAAGGACCATTTAAGGTTACAGAATTGTTAGAGAGGGTACTTACACCCTGCAGAATCAGGAAGGCAAACATTTGAAGCATCCTTGGCATTCTGATCATTTGAAGAAATATTATCATTAACATGGGCGTTATTGGCAATTTATCTTGGTTGATCAGATTTTCAATAAGAGTTTCTTCAATAATAAAATTGTTTCGAAATTGTTTCGAATGAAAGTGATTGCGTACATGGATTGAAATTTTCGAAGTTGTGCCTATCAAAAGGAAAATATACTCAAACAAATATAAACAAAACTTTGCTGGAAAAATCGAGCAAAGTGGGGCCCTGCCTCGTTTATATTTTTAAGTTTGAATGCCTCAACAGAGAAGGGGAGCAACCCTGTTCGATATTATTTGACGGCTTTGTTCGCTTTAGCGGCAAAGGGAGATAAATCTCGCCAAATCAATATCCAAATTCTAAATAATGTTAACGGTTTCGATGAACCAAGGGCCATGCCCAGCTAACGCCACACAACTCGCTCGACAACTCTGCAAGAGCCAATTGTTTAGATGCCCGGCGTAAGGGCCCCGCCTCGATGATCCTAATTGTTTTCGCTATACAAAACCGAAATAAAACAAGTAATGTAAAGACATTCATACATATTTTTGAAATAAAAGTTCTCATTATAAATTTTTAAATTACATATGAAGGGAAACAAATACAAGGATGATCAAAGTTATCTAGTTCCCTCCTTGCTCAGCGGCCGTCCCCCGAGGTGTCTAGCTCGGCAAAAATTCTATCCATCTCTCGATCGCATGTTCTGAGGAAGAGGTGGTGGAGGAGGTAGCCGCCAAGACTCGCCGGGAGGAGGAGGCAAATTGCCGCTTCCTGGCAGGAGGAGTAACATGGTTCTCCTCAACATCTATTACAACCGGCCAACAGTTCGGGGAGCAGATCCTCATCCTCATCGCCGCTGGCCTCGCCTCGAAAAATGGCGCTCATTTGATCAACCACATTATTGGCCAACTGAGTCTGAGGAATCCACCCCGCCACCGCTTCCCTATCGTTATTCGCAATGATCCCCGCTCATCCACTCGTATAAGGAATCAAAGCATGGCTACTCCGAGCCGCAAAGACACCAGGCGGCCGCCCCATCCGCCATCATCTCAGAGTTATATCCCAGCCGCCGCCAACATGCGCAAAACATGGCTGCACCTCGGGAATAATAGGAACCGCTTTTAAGGCCCACGAGCCGGGTCAAGCTCTACCTGATTGCTTAAAATCTTCAATAGCCGCAGCTGTACCAAGCAACCTCCCGTGTCACCGGCCTACCAAGCTTTCCTTCTCGCTCTAAGCAAAGAACTGCCCTCCACTTCTTCCTCTCCTCGCTCAACGCTCGAGCAGACCTCCCTGCTTCGAGCAAACTCCACTGGCTTTCAGCGGATAATTTCTTCCTCGAGCTTGACAACTGCGACCTTTGTTAAGACTTCTGGTCCTTAGCCAACAAGTCTTTGTAAGACCGGCAGCCTTCATCGGACTTTCGCTGCTCAAAAGAGCTCCCGCTTATCTTTATACTCATCTCGCACGCTTGTGCGTAAGAGTGACCTCGAGGTAAACCGCAAAACAAAAACATACATGAGCAGAAATATACATTATTATACGCTATCTTCATCGAGTAATAAAGCGGACGCACTCGCCGACCAAAGAAACCAATTCACCGAAAGCAAAGACTGCTGCTGGTCTCAAAGATCTCCACGAATGACATCGCCGATGACCTTTTCAGATCCTCGCCCGCAAACAAGACTCATGGTTCCCCCGATCACGAACGTTAATTCCTTCAAGAGGGGGAACGGCGAGCCTGCTCACAAAGCTCTAACCCCATCACTGGATACGGTGCAACAAAGTTGGCTTTCACCAACTAGAGTACCACTCCGAGATGGCTATTCGCGACGAGGAGGAGGAGGAGGAAGCCCGTGGTCGAGGCGCCTGGAAGGATAGAGAAGGCACGGATCGTGCCCGCTTGAATTGTTTCGGGGTTCATTCCCCCGCTCGTGGTCGGTACTCGGCCTCGCCGTGAATCGGCACAATTGGTCTCTTTCGAGAAGAGTGCTCTGGTGGGCGCCGCCCTAGAGGAGATCTCGCCTCAAGAGAGGAACCAGAGCACGAGATGATTTTTTGCTCCTTTTGAAGTGGGGGCCTGGGTAAGGATTCAGAGGCAGCCGCCGCGCCCATCAACTCACCGTGGCGAGCAAATGCACTCGCCTTGAACTCAATCTTCCTCTGCCTCAAGATATCTTTCACCACCGCAAGCAAAAAGAAAACAAGTTAGAAAATGTCGAGATACCTTCCGTTAGACTCCCAATGGACAAGAAAGAAAGCAATACCAAAGATCCTCAAAGTCAAATCGAGGGTGCAATCTCCCCTGACCGCATAACTTGCAGACTCTGGGAACTTGTGATCATGACAAGTTCCCCAAAAAGGATGAACTGCTCGTGGGCTATATCAATCAAAGGAGCCACACCCTCCACGGCAATAGGTACATCCCGCCAGCGTAAGATCCGAGGATCCCGCACGATTGATTTCCACCAATCAACCACTCCCCGACCTCGCTCTGGCCACTCCCAACGCCTCGCAACATATCCATACACCTATCCTCTCCTGTGAAAGGTGGCATACCGATCATAAGTCGAGGCTTCATCGCATATGGGCCTGGGCAAATGGCCACCCGACCCGAGATTCCACAACAACAATCCTTTGTCCCACTTATCGACTTTTATGGGAAATTCGTAAACAACTTGTGAGCTCCATTTTGATCGGCCAATAATCCTACCCGATCTCTTGTCCTGGTGAATTGAAAAGTTTTCTGAGAATGGTTGTCTCCTGCTCAAACCCAATCACCCCGCAAGTCGCGCTAAAGGCAATCGAATCAAAGATCGTAGTAAGTCGGGAGGTCACAAGGAACGGCGCTGGTCTCCCTTAAGAACTCGACAACAAAAGGATCTAGCGGAAAACGCATTCCGACACGAAAGAAATCATAGAAAAAGACCACTCTTTTGGTCTTACTCCTCATCCGAGCAGAGTCATCTCTGATTCATAAGTGGAACCCCTCGGTAATCTTCCCCGGAAATCCCAATGGAGTCAAACCAGCTTCCCCACCTCTACAACCGAGTCCATAGACTCCCAAAGGAGCAAGCGAGCTCAAATTAAAATAATCCTCGCTGCGAGGTCTCCTACCCGCCGAGGTCCCGCACCACTGCGTCGCCGGGCATCTCACTCGAGCTCGCCTGCCTACCTCATCCCGGCTCTGTGGTCACATCGCTCACAACCCTTTCAAGGACAAAGATGACTACTTGCTTCGAGTATTCCTCCTCTCAAATCAACATGTCGCACCTCGCCTCTCTCGTAATCTACGGTGAATGATGCTCCCGGGCACCATGGTCATAATCATAAGCCTCTTGCTCATGATCGAACTGCCATCAAAAAGTCGAAGAGGGAAGACATCCTACAACAGACGAGCAATAATCCGATTAATCCCGTAAAACTTATGATTCTTCAAGGTTTTTCCTTGATCTCCTCGAACTACCCAAGCCTAAACCGAAAACCCTAAGAATCTACCCGTAAAACCATGAACATGAAGAACACGTAAAGACCAAAACATTCAAAAGAATTTACGCATAGAAACAAAAGGATGAAGGCCTGAGAAGACTTACTTTGGCGCTGAACGGGATCGCTTTGTCGAAGTCGAAATATTGTAATGATCCGTAATGGCAAGAGATGAATTTCTTGTCAAAGTGATACCACGAAGAAACTAACCGGAAGAACACTATGCGTAGAGTTTTGAAGGATAGAAGGAAGTAAAAAAGAAAAGGGTTAGGGTTTTACCCCTTTTATAGGCGAAATTGGGAAGAAGGCGCCCAAATCACGCGCCCACAATTTCAAAGAAAGACGGCCGCTAAGCACTCGATCAAGCCCGCCATTAATGCCTGCCTCGAAACCACGCAGCTCATCATGACTAAACTCAACAGTTGTCACTCCAGAAGAGTCTTTTCAGTCTCCCTGCAACCGGCGCTCCGAATGCACTAACCGTCACCAACAAAGCAACTCCCTTCACTTCGACAACAATAAAACCATATACAGTATTGCTCCCCGCCGAGCATAAATACCGAACAGTGAGCAGGGGCCACCGATGAGCTCGCCCAAACTTTGGTCACGAGCCAAGCACGTGCACCAACACGTGATAGTCACGCATGACAGAGACCAGAAAGAAATTACCCGAGCAGATAGCCGCGAGATGATCATCGTACATCTATCCCGAAAGGTGCAGAATTTTCTATCACTCAATGAGCAGTGAGAACAAGGATGCCCGACAGCTTGGTATTAATTTCGAGATAACCTCGCTTATCCCGAGATTTTAGCCATGAGTCCTTTCTACGGTCAACCCGCATTTATGGTATTACAGCAATAACCTAAAATATCGTGATCATAGCCTAACCCTGATCTTACTCCCAAAAGGCTATATATACTTCACAAAATCTCATTTGAAAGGTACGCACTATTCTATACACCGAAACCCCTCGTTATTTTGCTTTCAACTAAAGCTCAATACTTACTCTCACACCCGAGGGTTTCGTTTCGAGGCCCCGCCCGCTCAGACTCCATCTAAGGTGTTTTTTCTTCTTTGTGGTTTTAGGAGTTCTCACATTCAATTAAGCCCGTGATATCCTATAAACCGTAAGGACCGCCCAAGACTAGATTGTGCAACATCAATTTCTTAATAACTTATTATGCTTTTTTCTTTTTACTTATCAATACTTATATATATGTGCATATATAAGTAAAAATAAATTTTATTTTGTAAGTTAGCTATGCAGTGGTTATCAAGATTATTGGATAAGAAAATTACATTTGTCATTATATCTATCCTCCTAATTATGGCAAGTACATTTTGATCGGATCTTGCTATATTTGAATGTGTTAATCACATTTGTGATTTTATATATATATATATATATATATGACATGAGCCGAAACTTCAAAAAGATTTTTGACCCAAAAAATGTGAAAAAGAGCAACAAAAAAAAATGTGGCCAAACAGAGCCAAAGAATCCACCGTCAAAACCTCTAATCCAACGATTGCTACTTTTCCAATAAAATCCAACGGTAGATATCCATTCCATACGTCCCTATATACCCCAACCAAACCCTCGCAGGCTCGCACAGATCATAAAGCCTTTCTAGGGTTTAACCCATCACTAGGCACCAGAAGGAAAAGGTATCCCCACTACACTAAACCCTAGTTTCAATCTGATTTCTCCATACTACCACCATCATTTCCGATTCTTCGATTCGGTTCGATCTGAATCGTTTTCATGTATTACATGTATTTGTATCTATAAATTTATATTGTTCGTTTCGCGTTTCATTTTGCTATGTTCCTCTAGGTTACCGTGTCTTTATCGTTTAATATAATATTATTGTCTTTCTGATAGTTCATCTGTTGATTTTTGCGGCTGATGTTGAGTATGTGTTTATCGATCGTTGCTTGGGCGTTTGACGAATCTTATTTGCTACTTAGAGTTTAGAAATGATATTTCCTTCTTTAGCTAGAAGTGTAGCAGGGGTGATAGGGGAGGACGGATGAGAGAATTAAGGGTTTTTTTTCTTTAGAAGAATTGTATGGTGAAAAATAATCTCATCTTTTTGGATTGAACGGTTTCATGATTGTGAGTGTGAGGTTTTTAATTTGGTATTGTAGTATTTCAAAATATATGTTGATGACATTACCTTAAAACTAAGGATGAGTAGGGGAACATTCTACGGGATCCATTTTGCCTGTTGGTTGGTCTCCACTACAAATGTTGTTGAGGGGTGTCTCATCCATCTGTTTTCTGGAAATGCTAGACCCTTGGTATCTCATTTATATATTCTGATTTTCCTAGTGGTGATTAATTCCATGATAGTAACACTTACTTGTGCCGCACACCCTCTACTAACTGAAAGTGAACAACAATGTCTCAACAAACTGCAATGAAACAGATCCACTCCTGTCATGAAGAGGAATGGAAAGGATCCTTGTTCAGACTAGCAAGTAATGGAAATATTTAATGCACATGGGTTATATGTTTGGTTTGATAATTAAATCCATGGTCTCACAGTTTGAAGTTTCACCCTCAATTTATCATTTGAATCCAAAAAAAAGTGGCATTCATTTAGGGTGGATGAAGTAGTTTTCTGCTTTGTTCTTGGGAAATGTGTACTGGATAATTAATTATCATTTTAGTTCCTCAATGGTGCCCATTTATCAACATAGTTTCTCATAGAAACTCTTTTCTCTTGTTCTGCTGTAGGGTACAACAATGACTTCTTTAATAAAGCTGGTAATATACTAAGGCAGGCTGCTAGTAAGCATATTAACCATGAAATATCGGTGGCCAGCCCATCTATCTTCCAGATGATAAGAAGCATGTCATCCTCAAAAGTCTTTGTTGGAGGTGAGTCTGTTTTCCATTTAAATATTTGCAGTTATAATCCTCTCTATTTCTTGTATTCATATTCCTGCGTAATGGCATTTCAGGACTCTCATATAACACAGT